>CM060904.1:1094734634-1095984634 GCA_030737815.1 Allium fistulosum | reverse complement strand
GGATTACCATTGATTGTCTCTGCATCGGCTGATCCTCGGTATAGAGATTTTAGCACCCTTTGTGATGGGAAGTCCGGACGTGATTAGAAAATTATTCGGATTTGCAAGGGCTTCTTCGGAAGTGCCTTAGGTTCTGTTTCAAAACCGGAACAGACTTGTATGGTTACATGTCTGGCATTACATTTTGAGATATAAAGCTGATTTCTTTCAAATACATTTCTGTTTGGTGGCGGAGAATTTATTCTCTTAGCTTAACACCCTTCTCTGAGACATACGAGCTCAGAGGTTATGTAGTTGAATGTTATCAGCGATATATCCCAATTTGGTAATGTGGCATGCTGAGTGTTGCGGCGTGTTGATCATTTATTGATCATTTGTGATCAAAGCACGGCTTTGTGAAAAAGCGTAGCTTTGTGGACGAGACCTCATCGAACCTCACAAACCGGAAATGGTCGAAACATGAATATGCGGCAAGGTTATGAGGGTCGCGCCCTTTAGGGTATGTCATTTCCTTCTGGAAAAGGGTGGTATCATGGTATGGAGCCCAGATACTTACTCATGTTGACACACTTTATTATTATGTGTGATGTTGGTTACCGAGGCCTCGGATAAAGGTCCCAAAGGACCGGGAGGTGGCATATTCATGGGTTACCTAGTTACAGGGGTAACCCGACCTTGTGTTGGCAGAGATCAGTTGTCTCTCGGGACGTCCAGCCAGAGGCGATCCCATGTGGCGGTAGGAAGTTCCTTAGCCTGACCATTTGTTGGAAAAATCCAAAGAAACAATACGAACCTTTACGATTGCAATTTGTATAACCTGTCTCCTCAGGCGGCAGCTATAGCAGGCATAATATAATGGTACCTATGCTGGCTAAGATTAATATTGTATTTTCGAAATGATTTTGTACACTATGCACTAGTAATAATATCAAAAGAGTTTGTTTGCGTAGAAAGCATGTTTGACTATCATAAGAAGCAATCTCCTCCAAGTCTGCGATTGCATTGTGTGTGTGGTGGGAGGTCTTATGGTAGTTTCATTTTCCAAAAGCATTGCGGGTTTCAATGTTTAAAATTCTTCTGTGTTTGTTTTAAAGATAAACTGTTTTTGTTGCTCACACCAGTCCCACGACTGACTCGGAGTTTATTGTTCCTTTCCTAAACTCTGGGTGCTCATAAATTTCCACACGGGCAGTCTAGAGTTGAGTTTTTCAGATATTCAGGTCTAGTAGATTATCTGGAGCTAGTCAGTCCTTGGACGACTGACCTTGCTTTCCACTAGCTATGGATTGGAGCATTCTATTGGAGATATTCTATCCGCTGATGGTGTTGTCTATTTTATTTCTGCTGCTATTTCTTGTATCATATCTCTGATGTATATTGATATCCGTTGTATCATTCTGTTGTATCATATTGTATCAGCTTTTGCATCTATCATTGTATCAATGATATATATATATATATATATTGATATATTCTTTTTCTTCTGCTGTGTTGTTGTACTTAATGGTGTTATAAGCTCCGGTGAACCAGATTCGGCGTTTGAATCTGCGACATTTTGAGTACAAGTGAAGTACGGGTGCCGATTTTCGAAGGCCGAGTTTTTGGGTCACATTTGGTATCAGAGCCAAGGGTAAAACTTTAGCTCAGGAGTATAACACATTAAGTAGCTCATTAGAGATAAGGTGAAGTATACCCTAGAATGAGTAATTCTCAGATATCTATTCGAATGCCTCAGTAAATTCTCTTGCTATCCACTGATAGTAAGTATGAGTGCAAGAAGAGGATGAGATAGGGGACTGGGGAATACCACTATGAATGGTCAATATCCCGTAACAACAAGGACACAATCTTTTCTCTATCAATCTCATTTGTTCGTCATCTTTTCTCAATTCTTCGATGGTTTCTGGTTGATCCAGGAAGGAGATTCGATATATTAATATGGGACATAAACTCCAAAAGGACCAAAATTGTTTGTATGGATGAATTGGTTGCTTTGTTTGCTATGGTTGATAGGTATACTTTAGTTCTAAACTAAAAGTTTTGAAATCGTATTCATACATCTATCTATTCTTTGGGTCCCAATATATTCTACGAATGGTTAGTTATCCCTTTGAACTAACCGATGCCCTTGCATATTTCGTAGATCTGGATAACCCGAGTATTTTGTGGAGTGTTAAAAAGATTCGTTTTCGTATCTATTATTGATATTCTGATTTGGTAAGCCAAATGCAGAATAAATATTCAGTTTGATTTGATGAAATGTTCTTCATCTATCTTTGTGTCTCCTTGGAAAATTTCGAGGACGAAATTCTTTTAAGGGGGGATGTTTGTAACGACCCCGGATTTTATATAAATTTAAATTGATAATTTATTTAGTTTTTGAATAAAAATAGTAAAATAAATTGATTTAAGTAATGCGAGTTTCCCCGAATTCGAATAAATTCTATATAAATCATTTAAATTTAAAATATTGTATATATATGTATATATGTGAATATATGTATTTGAGCATAGATGAGCAAATTTGAAATAATATGTATATATATATTTGATTTGAATTTAAATCGTAAATAAATGGTTTAAAAATAAGTATACAAATACGAGGACATAAATTAAACTATAAATAGAAATCAAATTTAACAATTTATGTTAATAATGAAAGTATAAAATCAAACTATAAAATAATAACCAAAGAAATACAAATAGGATTGAATGTGAGTTGTGTAAGCAAACAAGAAATAATAAAACAAAGTTGCATGTATACAAAAATGGAAACATATGTACTTAAACCTATCATCTCAGCCGAAACAAGAAGAAGGAAAATAGGCAGCCGAAATAACAAAATATCTACAAGCTTGCAAAATAAACAAAGTAAACATATGCAAAGTCAGCAAGTACAAACAAATAAAATTTTAAGTGTGGCTGAAGTAAACAAATCTTTAGCACCATACCTCTAACACATCTTCAGCCATACCTGTAACGACTCGTAACTTTCGATAATTAAATTTGTTAATTTAATTGGATTTTGTAATTAAAATTTAGTAGAAATAATAAAAGGTGATAAATTTATATTGGAGTGAACGCTAAATTAAAATGTAGCAATGGTAATTAAAACCTATTTATAGTAATTTGAATAAATTCAAATGTAGGACTTAGTTATAAGTGTAAATTTATGGGTATGATAACAAATTTGTATAAATTACCTAATTAAATGGTCAATTAACTTATTAGAAATCAAACTCATTTAAATGGTATGTAATTATAATGTGTTATTGATATAAACGTTACTTTAATGATTATTAATAAAGTAACGCAAGCCAAGAGTAAATGAAAACTTAATAAAAACATAAATTTATAAGAAAACAAGAGATATATTGTACAAATTGATGTATTAGTATAAATTAAATGGTGATTGGATAAATTAATATCATATGAGTTATTGCAACATTTATGGGAAACTATAAACCCATAAATGTGATTTAGGGAAATTAGTGACCGTTATTAATGGTTACTAGTTTACTTAGGTTATTAAATGGTGTGTGGGAATCAATTGAATTTATTTAAAATATTGATTTAGGGAAATTGAATGTAAATTGAGGTAATAAAGTAATGCATGACAATAAATAATTTATTTAGTACAATCCCCATTTTTTTGGTAAACAATTGTAAGGTTTTATTTTATTGAAATTTGAAAAATTAGGAAATAGATTCAAAACTTATATTAGATAATGAATTGCAATAATTAAAGATAATGATTAATGGATTAAATGGAATACCAATTTATTTATAAAGTGAATGTAACAAAATGAATAGGAAATGCTATTTTATTCATAAAGTTATAGTTGATGTGAAAAAGGAATAGAACCAAGATGGAATGATTAATGGGATTTAGGATCTTAATTTGTATGTGTGCATTAATTTATAATGAATGGGAAAAACGAATAAATTAAGATATGTGTTTATTTCTTTAGTATGTTGCATAAAATTTGGAAATCAGTTTGCAATCAAAGGAGATTAAGTAGCACGTTAAATGGGAAATAAATTAATTTATACATTAATGATGTGTAATATAATTCATTGTTAATTTTACCCATACAATGTCAATTTATTAAATAGTTAGACTTTTAAATCAATAAACGAATTTATTGAGGTTTCAATTTATAATTAATAACATTTAATGTGGAATAAATTACAATCAATAGACTTAAATTATGCAGGTAGGGTAGATTTGAGTTGGCATTGAAGATGGTAAATTTATAAGATGTAATTTATGCTAAGCCTATTTACTTTATGAAATTTGTTTGATTTAAAGATTTGAAAGCAAGATTTATTATTTTGAGTGAAGTGTAAAATTCAATAAAATAAATTTATTGCAAATAAATGAAATTCAACATTTATTATTACATTAATTGAAACTAGATGTAATGGGAGGATATTGTTATAATAGATTTTGAATCAAGTGTTAATTTCATCGGATGTAATAAAGAAAGTGCGTTGAATACAAGAGTGGAAATAAAGATTTACAAATTTTCGAGATTCGAACTGTAATAATTGGATTTAATTGCAATAAAATAAAATTTAATATTTAGATATTATGTAAATATAAACTTAGATGAAATTTGGAGATATTTACGTAATAGAGTATGAATCCAATGGTAGTCTCATCTATTGGATACCAATAGATTGAATAATTGAATGAAAGTCAATAAAAGGGAATTATTGCAAATCTAATTTATAATTTGTGGATATAATGAAATTGAAATTTAACGCTGAAATAAATAAATTAGTTAACTCTAAATTTACGTATAGATTTGGTTTAACTAATGTGAATGATTAAGAAAATAAAAGTGTTAAAGATTGTCAATTTCAGAATTTAAATAGGAAATTTGATTTAATTAATTTATTTTAAATTTATTTACTAAATGGAAAAATAGCCATTTTGGCCACTGACTCGGATTTTGACAAAACCAGTTTCATCGGATCCGTAACGGTGAATTATAATAGTGTTTCAAGTTTCGTAGCGATCGGACTTGTCATTTGATCGTACGAACTCGAAACGCCTTGAAATTTATGCAATTGAAATCAATTGAAATTAACTTGGAAAATATTGTTTTTAGCATAACTTCTTCATAAGAGGGAATTTGAACCTGAAACCTTTTCCATTGCGTTTAAAATATTTTAAAACACCTATTTTGATATATGGGATTACCCAATTTCGTTCCGGAGTCAGAACGGGCTTTTTGGGTCAATTATCGTTGAGCACGTTATAATTCGGATCCATCTGTCTATTCTAACTTCATCTATAAATATCCCGCTGTAAACCCTAGCCTCCGCCTATTCTCATTTATCTGTACGAAAAATTTCATCAGCTCCTCTTCTTCTTCAATGGATGCAAACCCTAGATCCAATTACAATCCAAAATCAAAGTCAAAAATTCAAAGTCCTCAGAAAAATCTCAAAATAATATATATTGAAGCTCTCGACGAGCGTAATTCAATGGTTTAATTCGTTTTTCAATTCGATGCATCGTTTGACCAGAAATCACGGTCAAAATTGATTTGGGCATTTTTGACTGGTGTGTCTGATCGGAAAATCCCTTCTGGGTTTTGTAGAGGGGCTAGCGCGTTGTTCATCGGCGAAGTTTGGCGGCGAATTGACGGTCGGATTGGCGGCAAAACGCGGTCAAAGGGACGGTCAAAGGGGTGTAGATGGGTTCGGCTGTTTCCTCTTGCGTGCGATCTGGAGTTTCGTGCGTGCCTTTTTCTTGCTGTAGTGTGCGCATAAAAGTGATGACGTGGCAATTTATTTTGGGTGAGTAATTTTGTGTTCTCTTCTTATTTTATTTTTATTTAAAAATTCAATCACAATAATCGGTATAACTTCCACTTACGATATCCGTTTTACGCGCGATTTTTTTTGTTAGGATCGTATTAAAATTCCGGACCTAATAACGCTGGTTTGGACGAATTCTGAGACGGCCAAACTTTTGAATTTTAATTGGATTTGAATTCAATTTAAATTCAAAACGTGAGTGTTTTAAACCCACTCACAACTTCTAAGATTTCTTATGTTTGTTAAATTAAATTTTGATGTGATTTAAAATTTATCTATGATTGTTTGGGCATATATTTAATCATCATCTCAGTTAGATAGCATTTATTTAAATTAAATTGTTATTTAATTTTATTATTGCATATAATTTGACAGTTAAATTTATTTATTATTGCATATAAACTGCCAGTTAAACAGTTATTAATTTTTATTGAATATAAACTATTCGTTGATGCCTGTTACATTTTATATGCTTTATATTGATGTTTTGTTTAAATTGGATGATGATTGTAATAAATGGTTGTTTATTGATATTTGGATGAATGGATGCTATATTTTATATTGTATAAACTGCAAGTTATTATGCATTTTCATTCCATTCGGGATTGCGGTTTGAAATGATATATAACCGTAAACTTTTATTTTTAAAATTACGGATTGAAATGATAAATATCTGTATCACTTGACCATAGGATAGAAAATTATATACAGGCACCTTGGTCTATATATAAAATATTTAAAGTGATTTTCTATGGGTTTTGGAAAATAAGGGTTTATATATATACTAATTTTGATATTATATAAATATTATTTTATATATGGTTAAATTCTAAAATTTAAGCTATGTATAACTTGATGATGTTTTAAGTTTGATTTACGAATATTTCAAGTTTGAGCTTTATTTAAGTGATATTGAATTTATTAAATAAATATTTCTAAACTAAATAATTGTAAATTGAATTAAGGCATATATAAGATTATCAGATTTGGTTGGGAATTTTGGAATATTTAAAGTCTTGAAATATATCAAAATTGAAATGTTTTATTGAAATTAAAGTATTATTGTTTCAAAGTATTGGTTTTCGAAATTGTTATAACTTTGAAAGTAATATGGTTTGAAAATGAATTTATTTGAAATAGAATTTATTTAAGAATTATCTGTGAATATATGGATTGGAAACCTATTGAAATTGAAAATTTAGAATACGACTTCAAAATGTGGTTTGGGTTTAAGATGATTTAAAAGAATATTTCAAGTTATCTAAATTTAAGAAAGATTAGTGATTGGAAATTTGGTTTTATTTAAATAAGATATTATTGAATTGTTTTGGAAATGGAAATGATATATTATTGAATTTGGTTTTGAAATGGAAATAATACATTGATAATTTGGGTTTGAAATAGCAATAATATTTTGGTTTTAAAGTATATACTATTTTGAAGTTAAGGATATGTTTGAAATGGCTAAAATATTTTGGTTTTAAAGTATATACTATTTTGAAGTAAAGGATATGTTTTGAAAGGGCAATGATTGAGTTTTTAAAAGTATATATATATTTTTAAATGACCACGATGTTATAATAACGTTTGGTTGTTAAAGAGACCAGGATCAGATATGGACATACTCTTTGTCGATACCGAAAACCACTTTGACAACTGTGTACGCGGTGGAGTTTTCAGAATAAAGTAGGATGGTGGCGACGATCCTAAGGTATATAAGTGGACCCAACTCCCGTGAGTTGGCATAAGGTGGCTAAAACAGGAGCGATCTCGGACCAGTGAGGTAGCAACTCTTATCGGACGCACTTCTTCGATTCCATTCTATTACTTTGTGATTTTCGGTGGCCACCCTTTGATTTGGGAGTGTTGTTCGAGGTGGACGGTAGTGGCTGCTATGCGTTCCATCAGTCTGTGTGCGTAATTGGTATATCTACCCTGGCATTGCCTTGTGTGCCGTGTCACCTACCATATCGAGCTTTACTACGATTTGTGATTTCTCCCGTAGCCTGTGGAGTATCGAGGGTAGCCCCCATTTTTGGGAGTATGCTAATACTGGATAGACTACTGGGACTATTACGTGTTAAAGGGAATATTGGGTCACTCCTTAATGCTATTTAAAAGTATGTTTATTTTATATTAGACATTATTATAATAGCGAATATTACTACATAGTAGATAGTTTAACGGATCCTTAAGAGATGTGAATCCCGAACATTTCTTAAGTTACTGCACTCATGTTAGACACTGGATAGGAGATGTCAAACCCCGTAAACATCTCTGACGCCGTTTACACACATATTTATTTCACTGATTTAACTTACATAAGATCTTTTAGTTCTGACTCGAGTGTTTTGTCTTTTTAATTCGCTCGGGTCAGCCTGAGCATTTCAGGATTTGAAGGCCCTATTTCTGAAGGACGAAGACAAAGATTTTATTATTACTATTTGTTATATATTCTACTACACCATTGTATTCCGCTGCATAATTATCGTTCTCTGGTATGTGTAACTCTGATATGTATTGTATAAGTATAATCAAATGTTTTGTAAAACAGCTTCAAGAACTGTTATTTGATTATTATATTTTATCGTTACGCTGCAAGATTCTATTTTTTTTCTTTTATTTCTCCACTTTTTCTTATTTACCCCATAACAATCCACCCTTCTGTATGGTTTAAGTTGGAACGTGTGTCTGCTTAAGCATACAAAAAGGTGGGATGTTACAATACCTATGTTAAAACAAAGCATTATAATATTTCCCTGTTGTACAGATATATCTCCTGTAACTCTCTTATATTATCACATTCCTCATTTTCAGTTCGTTCCTCAAACCTAAGCAAAGAACTGAAGTAAGCATCATATACAAACTAAAACAAAAAAAATGATTCAACTTTAACATGCAAATCAACAAGCCAGAGATTAAAGAAGAAGTTTCAGTTTGCAGTTTAAACAAGTTTGTTTCAACTCTGTTCTTTCTCCTGAAAACTGTGAGTAACTCCATCTTTCAAAACATAAATGTTAACTATCAGTTGCATGTGGATAACTAGAAATGAGTATGCTTTAAATGCTTGGTTTGTGATTATTCTTCTGTGTGTATATGTAAATACATAAGTAATGTTGTGAATCTGTTTTGCTTGTGCCTGGTTTAGACCAATATTTTGATAAAAAGTCTTTACCATTTGATTTGATCTCAGTTAGGATTTGAGTTGTAAAACAAAAGTTGTTTGTTTAGTATGGATTTATGTTTATAAATTATAATTAAGACAAGTTAAGAATCTGGTTGTCTCTGTAACTATAAGAACAGTCATTGTTCAAGGTAAGTAAAATATCAAACATCTTAGAACATCAATTCAGGTTTATAACTTGAATTCTTAAACTAAAATTTGATTTTAAAAACTAAAATCACTATTTTTAGTAAAGAGATTTGATAGCATTTCTGGTTTAACCAGAAAATGGAAATTAGAGAGTCTCTGTTGATCTCGATTGTTTGGAGGGTCTGGATTCCTTCTGGTGATGGTAGAGTGATCAGTGATGATGGGAAAAATGGTGGAAGTGGTGGTAAATCACTGTGGAGGCTGTGGTGTTGGGTTTTGTTATGTAAACCTAGTTTTTACTGTATTTGATGAATCGATCATCACAGCACGTATGGTTGATCGAGTGCAGTGGGTTTTGGTGTGGTGTTAGCTTAGCCATAGTTGAAGTCCTGGCCGAAGTTGTAGTAATTCTGGTGGTCGAGATTTCTGGAGCGTGGCGATGACAGGTTGAGGTGGTGATGGCTGTTTGTGTTTTCAGGTTCGAATTTCGAACTCGTTTTCGAATTCGAGTTGACGATGAGATTTGGGTGGCTGGAGATTGGTGTGCTGATGATAGTCGACTTGCTCGATGTGTCTGTGTTGGCTGGAGCCACGGTGCACGTGCACCGTGCAGTTTTGAAGCCCTGAGGAATTTTGGGGTTTGGATAGGAAATACACTCGGGGAAGACTCGAGTTTTCGAGTATGTGACTCGAAGCAGCAGGGCAAAAGACTCGAAGTATTTTGGTTTGAGTCGAGTAGTGTTGTTCCAGGCCTTGTAAACCTGGTAGCTAAAATTTGTTTTTAAACAAATTCAAATGAAAACTTAGATGGGTAAAATCAAAGTTTAAAATCAAAGTTAAATTAGTGGATTCAAATTCATTTTGAATCCTAGGAATTGGAATCAGCTTTTAAATCTGAATTGTTTTTTTTTTAATTTTTTTAAACTCAAATAGCTTTATAAAAGAAAATTTGTTTTCAAATAAATATTTGAAAAGGATTTTTTGAAGGAAAAGTTAAACAATTTGTTTAAACTTAAATTTGCAAATTGGAATGTAATGTGTTTTAAAAGCTTAAATTTTAAATAAAAATTTAAGTAATTTAGTTAGAGCTTTTCTTATAGTGGATATTTAAAGTTGGAAAAATGTTTAAATGGTTAAACATTTTGAATCTTAAATTCAAAGTGGAATTTGGATTTAAATTTAGAAGTGTAATGTTAAAAATACACTTAAAAAATTAATGAAGTCATTAATAAAGAAATTAATTATCTTAGAGATAATTAAGGTAATTAAGTGATTTAACTAATATGATAATTAGGAAAGTAATTAAATAAATGTTATTAGTTAATGAAGTTAATTAACTAAGGATTATTAAGTATTGATTAAGGTGATTAATTTTAATAATTAATTGGATTAATTAATTTAGATAATCAGTTATAAATTGTTTAAATGAAATTACTAAATGAAAGGAATTAAGGATTAATCACTTATCGTAATTAATTTTGGATATTTTGATTAATTAAGGTTAATTAATTATGCAATTGGATTAGAAGGTTGATTTAATTAATATGATTTATTAGAATAATTTAATTTATTTAAAGTGTTTGATAAATAAATTTATATCAAATGATTTGTAATTAATTAATCAGAATTTGATAATTAATTCATAAGTAATTAATTTACTTGGAAATAAATTGAATTAATTAGGATTAAACAATTTATTAATCCTACATATAAATGTTTATTGAATGCTTGACCTTACTCATGAATGATTGCATTGTATGAGATGCCTTGAATTGATTGTCCTATCCGATCTGGGATATTTTGTTCTGTGAATTATGCTATGTATAATTTATTCATTTATTGATGATACATCTATATATATATCTGTGATCTGTGAATGAACGATAAGCGTTATAGTTAATACCGCTTATCAATTATATTTCTGTATTTGATCTGAGATGATTGAATGTTGTTGCACTATTGTGTGTGAAACCTCTGGACCACACCTTTACACACACAAATATGGATTTCACGTGGAAATCGGTTAAGTCACAGATGATTTAAATTTAATGTTTTTGAAATTGAAATTTTAATTTCAATTGATTTTGAATTGGAAATTGGGGTTTAATAGGAAAAGCTTTTGAAAGGAGTTTTAAAGATTTTTTTTGGATATCTTGAAATTTAAATAATTTGATTTGAATTTGAATTCAAGTTTGAAATTGAATTCTATGATTTGAAACTAGGGATTAAAGATGTTGTACAAGTTATATATGGGTTAAACCATTTTAAAGATATTGATTTTGGAATTTGAATTTAAATTCAAAGACTTTAACTCGTGTAAATATAATTGGATTTTTCCGAAACGAAAACTACTTGTTTCAAATAATAATAGCTTTCATTTTAAGAAAAGATTTCCAAATTATGTTGAAAGGTTTCAAGTTTGAAATGGAATTGAAATGTTTTGAAAACTATGAAATGAGTCTTTGATTCAAAGACCGGATAAGTTAATCCAACTTGAAATAGAATTGTTTTGAAAGGCTATGAATGAATCTTTGGAAACTAGTTTTGAAAGCTATAAGTTAAATCTTGACTTAAAGATTTAACGAGTTAATTCAATTGAAATGGAAATTGTTTTGAAATCCATGAATGGATCTTTGTGAACGGGGTGAACTTTGTGAATTGAATCTTTTTGTTTAAAAGATTAAAAGTGTGGAAATTGTTTAAACCATTGAAGGTTTTTGAAATGAATCTTTTTGTTTAAAAGATTGGAAATGGTAATTTGTTT
Source organism: Allium fistulosum (assembly GCA_030737815.1). Taxonomy (NCBI): domain Eukaryota; kingdom Viridiplantae; phylum Streptophyta; class Magnoliopsida; order Asparagales; family Amaryllidaceae; genus Allium; species Allium fistulosum. The sequence goes on along the minus strand of CM060904.1, from coordinate 1,095,972,725 downwards.
TAACCATTCGAATGAAAAGTTTTGGGCTTTAAGCTGTGATTTAACTGAGACCCCAGTATCCATATGATTTTTAATTGCGCTCGTTATTCGGTTTAGCCGGGAAGGGACCTTTGTGTCACATAACCCATTCCGAATAATGATACGACGTATATGGATAGCATTTGAAGACCGGTGGTGAAGACCGGATACTTTCGAAAACGAAAGGATTACCATTGATTGTCTCTGCATCGGCTGATCCCTGGTATAGAGATTTTAGCACCCTTTGTGATGGGAAGTTCGGACGTGATTAGAAAATTATTCAGATTTGCAAGGGCTTCTTCGGAAGTGCCTTCGGTTCTGTTTCAAAACCGGAACAGACTTGTATGGTTACATGTCTGACATTACATTTTGAGATATAAAGCTGATTTCTTTCAAATACATTTCTGTTTGGTGGCGGAGAATTTATTCTCTTAGCTTAACACCCTTCTCTGAGACGTACGAGCTCAGAGGTTATGTAGTTGAATGTTATCAGCGATATATCCCAATTTGGTAATGTGGCATGCTGAGTGTTCCGGTGTGTTGATCATTTGTTGATCATTTGTGATCAAAGCACGGCTTTGTGAAAAAGCGTAGCTTTGTGGACGAGACCTCATCGAACCTCACAGACCGGAAATGGTCGAAACAGGAATATGCGGCAAGGTTATGAGGGTCGTGCCCTTTAGGGTATGTCATTTCCTTCTGGAAAAGGGTGGTATCATGGTATGGAGCCTAGATACTTACTCATGTTGACACACTTTATTATTATGTGTGATGTTGGTTACCGAGGCCTCGGATAAAGGTCCCAAAGGACCGGGAGGTGGCATATTCGTGAGTTACCTAGTTACAGGGGTAACCTGGCCTTGTGTAACAACCCTGTATTTTTCAAATATTTTTAAATTGATTTTTCCAGATTCAAAAGCTTTATTTATGAAAAAGAATAAATTTTGTTATTTTAAGTATAAACTTTGATTTTGATGTGGATTTGAATTCCAAATATGACTAAATTTAATATTTCCAGAAAATGTGAATTTTGGTCAAATAGTCAAACTTTGACTTTTAAATTTAAATTTTAAATAGTTTGAAATTATAAATTTTATCTTTTATTATGAAAATAGATTTAATAACTTGAATACAGCTTTTCATTTCGTTGGAAACGGAGTTAAATTGTAGAAGTTATGTAATTTTCAATTTTGTGTATAAACTGTTTATTTTGCAATATTATTTATTTTAAATCATATAAATTATATTTTTATTGTCATATTTTGTTTTAATATGTGTTAATAGGTTATTTAATGTCTTTTAATATTTTTAAAATGATAATATAATTTTTCTAAAGTTTACTTGAATTTATTTCAATTTATGAAACCTAGTTTCCATTTTCTTTACTATTTTCTTAATTTAATTATATATAATTAAAATTTATTTAATTATTTTATGCCTTCACTTTTATTTGCTGTTTTTACTTTATTTATATGCATTCTACATGTATTTAAATTAAAATAGATTTTTCCAAAGTGTACTGAAGTTATTTCTAATTTTTAAAGCCTAGTTTGCATTTTTAAGCCATTTTCTTAATTTAAATTATATTTATTCAAAAATTTAATTATTTATTTTATATATTTATTTTATTTCTGAGTTGTTATTTTTATTTCTCAGTTTTTATATGTATTTATAAATTACAAATATATATAAAAGAAATTTGAAAGGTTTGTGTTTTGTAGTTGCTTTTGTCCTTTTGTTTTCCCGTCTCTTCATTTTCTTAACTCCTACATTCAATTCTTTTGGCCGACCCCTTTCTTTCTTTCAGCTGATCATTTTTCACTTCATTCACGTGAGAAAATATCCATCTTCACTTAAACTCACGACATTTCAACTTGAGAAAAAAAATGGTAAGTTATGGCTCCTTCTTTTTCACTTTTTCTTCCTATTTTACATTGATTTTCACCTTGTTTCCTCTTGTGCTTTGCTAGGCCACTACACCATCATCTCCTCTGACCATCACCACCATCATCTACAGCAGCAACCACCACCTATCCCCTCCTTCAGATCAGGCCGTGACCATTGGATGAAGCCATCACCACAAAACTCCACAAAACATGCAAGCCAAGCCACATATATTCACCTACCCTCCATACATCACTTTGGCCACCCCTTAGCCACCACCTCCAGCCATCACATCACCTCTGACATCAGTTCCAGACCTGTACCTTACATGACCAGACCTGTAGCAATGATGGCCGAACCCAAACATGACCATAGGTCGAGCCTATGTTGTACCAAAACCACTTTGCCTTGACCTTTAACATTCTTTGCCTTATAACTTACCATACCCCTTCTCATTTCCATTGTAGCCATGCCTTTCCGAGTCCAAACCTGACCTATATGATGCCATACCTGAGCCAAAGCATCATTATGGCCAAGCTAAAGAGTCCCTTAGGCTAAGCATTGAAGTGATTGAGGCATGGTAAAATCATCTTGTTCATTTTTGCTTTTATTTCAATCTGTTCTAATGTTGTTTTGTATTAGAAATTCATGTGTTATATTTTGTTTTGTTTTGGGTTGTAACACAAGTTATAAGCTTGGATCTCTTCCCACTTAAACCTATTGTTGTGTCATCGTGCCTTCTGGAATCCGTTGTGTCATTTGTATTGCAGTCTCCAGCACCAAAAAGGTGAGTTATTCTCACCAGATAATATGTACTTATATAACTGATAAACCGACACCATTTGAATCTATAAAGTATATCATCATGCTATATCTATTTATATTATTGTCATATGATGTTCACACATGCTTATACACCTGTTATCTCTTATGTTACTGTTATATCATGTTATTCTGTTCATTTTATCAGTTTATCACACTGCAAGTTCCCTGTAGATTAGAAATCACTATGGGTTGAAATGATACATACCCGAACGGACTTTAGAATAGAGAAAGATCGTTATGGGCTGAAATGATAAGCCTAAGCGACTTTTTATTTATTTTATATAACTTGGGATTGCGGGTTTGAAATGATAAAACCCGGTTTTTCTTTGTAAACTGCGGATTGAAATGATAGACATCCGTATCACTTGACCTAGGCTAGAAAATTATATACAGACCCGTGGTTTATATATTTTTCTAAAACTTATAAAATATTTTAAAATTATAAATATTATGATATTTTGATATAAATTAAAGTAAAAAATGATTTTATAGAAATATTAGTGATTTTCTATAAATTGAATAATGAATTAAGTAAATGATAAAGTAGAATTTGAACTATAAGTAAATTTTGGAATTTATGTTTTGTTTTAAAAAGGAAATTTTATGAAGTAAGAAAATATAATATTTTGATTTAAAAATGTAATTTAAATGATTTTATAAAATCATAATGATTTTTGAATAAGTAAAAATGTTAAATAAATGAATGTTTAAGTAAATTTTGAAATATAGCTTAAAATTGGAAATTTTGAATCTTTGTTAAAAGTGAAGTTTTATTTAAGTAAAATAAAAGGGAAATAAGCTATATTTTGGGAATTTAAACTTATTGGTTAAGTTAAGAATTTAATTAAAGAAATGGAAATTTAATAATTGAATTTAAATAAGTAAATTGTTATTTAATTTGATTTTGTATGGAAATTTGACTTTATAAAATCATAAGAATAAATGGTATTTAAATGATTGTTTTTAAGTGTGAAATTATATGATTTTATAAGTTAAAAATGATTTATATTAAAAGTTAATTGTTTGTGAAATTGTAATTTAACTCTGAATTTGATTTGACTGCATTTTTGAAATGTAATTGTTTAAAATGAACTAAAGGGGTTAATTTAAACTAAAAGCTATTATAGTACTTTGTAAGTGCTATAGTTGATAAAGATAACTAAAGTTTAGTCGAAAATAAAAGAAACCTATTACAGCACTTAAGCGCTGTCTTTTGTTAAATAACTGTTTTAAACTATAACTTTACGTAGCATTTTATAAGTGCTACGAAAACTATATTTTTGTTGTTTTAATATATTTTAATGAAAATTAATCTTTGGAAAATGATATAACTTTGGAAATTAAATGTTAAATTTCTAAAGATAATGAAGAGACATTTAAATGGTTTTAAATGGAAGAATTTGATTTTAATGTGAGTTTAAAATGGTATTTAAATTTAATAAAATTAATGGATTAAATGGTATTTTAAATGAATTAAAATGAATGATATTTTGATATTTTGAAATGAATTTGAAATGATATTAAATCTTGGAATGAATAATTAAAGTTTATATTAGTATGAAAAATATTTGGTTTACTTGTAATTTGAATCTATTTAAAAGATATTGTACTTATGAAATATAGGATAATAAAGCTTTGGAATTTATTTTATAATTTGAATAGTTATTTTGTGGATTAAATCTATATTTGAAATTTATAAGATTTGAAATGGTCTATGGAAATTTAATTGAAGTAAATGATTGAATTGAATTGAAACTTTGGAAATTTTAATACTTGATTTGAAAGTATAATAAATTCACTTTTAAATGTTTTAAATGAATTATTTTGATTGAAATATAAACTATTTAAAAGGTGACTTGAAATGATAATAAATGAATGATATCTTTAAATTTAAAAAGTATTTAAAGTTGAATATTTAGGTTTGAACTCAAATTATATTTTGGTATATTAAAATGATTTGAAATAAAGTTTTGAAAGGATATGATATTTTGATATATTAAAATGATTTGGAATGAAGTTTTGGAAAGATATGATATTCTGATATATTGAAATAATTTGAAATAAAGTTTTGAAATAATATGATATTTTAAATATATTGAAATGGTTTGGAATTGATTTAACCTTTATTTTGATAAAGATTTGGATTTGAAATGATATTCTATTTTGAAGTATAAAATACTGTTTTTTAAATTATAACCACGGGTTATAATAACGATTGGTTGTTAAAGAGACCGGGATCGGATATGGACATACTCTCTGTCGATACCGAAAACCACTTTAACAACTGTGTACGCGGTGGAGTTTCCAGAATGAAGTAGGATGGTGGCGACGATCCTAAGGTATATACGTGGACCCAACTCCCGTGAGTTGGCATAAGGTGGCTAAAACAGGAGCGATTGACGGACCAATGAGGTAGCACCTCTGATCGGACACACTTCTTCGATACCATTCTATTACTTGTGATTGATTTGGTGCGCACCCTTGATTTGGGAGTGTTGTTCGAGGTGGGCGGTAGTGGCTGCTATGCGTCACCACCAGTCCGGATGCGTAATTGGTATATCTACCCTGGCATTGCCTAGTTGTGCCGTGTCACCTACCATATCGAGCTTTACTACGATTATGATTTTAAGATCCGACCGCGTTAAGGTTCTTCATCCCCTTAACGCTATTTTCTATATGATTATACTTTACTGATTAGACACTACTGTATATAGCGTATATTACTACATAGTAGATAGTTTAACGGATCCTTAGAGGATGGGCGGTCCCAAGCATCTTCTAAGTTACTTGTACCCTTATTACAGTTCGCTTGAGTTGGTTTACATTATATAAGTATATATTGTCCTGACTCGAGTGTTTTGTGTTTTGCTTTACGCTCGGGTCAGCCTGAGTTATTCACAGATTCGGATTCCACTTTCTGGAGATTTGAATCGCTGGAGATTATCTGCTTGTCTTGTCCTATCTATTTCAGTTCTGTTGTTCTACTCAGCTTGTACTTGGTTATTGTATTTAGACTTCTGTTGTACTCTATCTCTTCTGTTGTATCTTATGTAACCTTGTTATATTTATATAGTAGCTTCATGAACTACTATTTCTTTTACTTCTGCTGCATTATTTTACTCTGTGTCTGTGATTATATTTATTTACTGTATATTCTGAGATTTGCCAAATTTTATTTACAACGCGGTATTTTGAGCAATTCAACTCCGGCATGAGTGTCTACCTATACACTTATAATGGATGCGAATGGTTGAAAATATCGGGTCGTTACACCTTGTGTTGGCAGAGAGCAGTTGTCTCTCGGGACGTCCAGCCAGAGGCGATCCCATGTGGCGGTAGGAAGTTCCTTAGCCTGACCATTTGTTGGAAAAATCCAAAGAAACAATACTAACCTTTACGATTGCAATTTGTATAACCTGTCTCCTCAGGCGGCAGCTATAGCAGGCATAATATAATGGTACCTATGCTGGCTAAGATTAATATTATATTTTCGAAATGATTTTGTACACTATGCACTAGTAATAATATCAAAAGAGTTTGTTTGCGTAGAAAGCATGTTTGACTATCATAAGAAGCAATGTAACGACCCGTATTTTTACGGATCGACAAGTTCGTCAAAATCTGGAATTTTTGCATTTTAAAGTCATTTCAGATTTTAGGCAAATTTTGCCTAAATCCTAAGTCGTTCACGACTTAGCATGAGTCGTGAGTCGTATACGACTTAGGAGAGGAGTTCTGGGCGAGTTAAGGACTCAAGGAGATAAGTCGTAGCTGGGCTAGGTTAGTAGGTTGAAGTTTACTCGGCAAGTGTTGAGTCGTAGGTTGTAAGTCGTTGCCGAGTTAAGGGATAACAACCTAAGGAAGTGACCGACTTATAGTTTTAACCGACTTAAGGATAGTGGTGAGTTAAGTGTTAAGTCGGCTGACGAGTCAAGATAGTGGTCGACTTAAGACCTGGACGACTTAGTAGTTAGTATGTCTGACCAGTTATTTGTTAAGTCGTTGCCGAGTTAAGGAAGTGGGGTTGACCGACTTAAGAGTTGGGTCGGCAACGACCTAAGGACATGTTGTGAGCGACCTAAGTGTTTGGGTGTTAAGTGTTAGGTCGGCAGGGTAATTGAGTCGGTAGGTAGTTGAGTCGGCAACGTGTGTTGAGTTGTGAGTCGGCAGTACGTCTCTTGTGTTAAGTCGTAACCCAGTTACGAGTTAAGTCGTAGTTGTATTCCTTCGTATGTCTTAAGTCGGCAAGGCACTTATGTCGGCAACGACCTAAGTTAAGTCGCGCCTATGTGTTAAGTCGCAGTTGCGCTTTGTTGTTGAGTCGTCAACCGACTTAGGACTTGGGTTTTGCGGCAGTATGATAAGTCTGCTTCGTTGAGTCGGTCATTTGGTTAAGTCGTAGGTCGGCGAGGCAGTTAAGTCGTTAGGTCGTATAGGCTGGTTAACTCGGCAGGCAGATGAGTTTTTAGGTCGGCAAGGCACTAGGTCGGCAAGGCATTAGGTCGGCATGGTGTTAAGTCGGCACCGACTTAAGAAGATAGCCGAGTTACGACTTAAGGCCAGTTTTCAGCTATAAATAGGAGGGGTTGTTCTCACTTTTTGGGATCCGGATTTTGAAGCGACGAAGTGCTGCCATTTTGAGAGCTCGACTTCTACACTTCTTCACTTCTTTTCTCCACTCTAATCTAGTGCTTCCATCCATCCAAATCGAAGATCGAGATTGAAGATTCAAAAGCTTGGATTGAAGATCTTCATCTTTTCAAGAGAGATTTCTTCATTTGAAGCGGATTTGTGATAGATCTAGCTTCATCCTTCGCTGTCCAGATCTGAAGTGTGTTGATTTGAGGTTGTTTAGGTTATTTGGTGAGTGGTGATTATCTCTCACACGGATCCAAAGGAGTATATCGGATTGTTGGCTCGTTTTGGTGTTAAAATAGAGATTTCCATGCATTTTCTTCATCCTATGTGTAGATCCATATAGATCCATTGTTCATGATGATGTTGCATCCACTTTATCATATGTTAACCTATGCAAGTTCATTCATCAAGTTTGTAGAGATATAATACATGTTTTCATGCTTATTGGACTTTCAACTCTTTAATTACGAAAATGCCATTATTGTTATAATTGTCTACTTAGATCATATTTGAATGCTTGATTGCTTGGATTGATGTTTGATTTGATTGCTTGTTATGAACTAGATGATTGATGATTAGATTTAGATCGAAGATGATTCAAAAGCTAAGGGAAAGGCTCTTGAAATGGAAAAGCTGCTCGTGGCATATGTAGCGGGATGATGAAGCTCTTATGCATAGATTTGATGATGTGGTGATGAGATGAGGCTTTGCGAGGATGTAATGAAGCGAGGCAATCATGTGATGAAGACTTGGTCTAATCTAGACGGGATCATTCCAAGCATGTTGATAACTCGGTGATATGATTCGAGTTGAGGATAATGAATGGATTCGAGAATAGTCATCGAGGAGGATGACTAGGAGGCTTGGATAGCATCGTTGTTGAAGGTTCTAGCATGCTCTAAGCAAGAGTACGTTTGGGCAGATTCGATAGTCCCAACGGCCAACTGTTGATGGTCGAGTACTCTGGGCAGATTCGATAGTCCTAGGCACGGGCTGCGACGACGTGCGGGAGTTATGTCTAGAACCGGGGTTTCCATTAGCCCTTGACGGACGGCTGAAAGAATGTGCCGGTCATTCAATTAACGGTGATATCGAAGCAATGATAACAGTGATAGCCAGAGTCATGGATGTTTGGTTGTATCGTCATTCGGACTCAAGAGCGGTATTTTCTGGGTGCTTATCTGATTTAGGCCTTGGTACTTGGAAAAACATCGCCCTTGACTCGAGTGATAGTAGCTTTACTTTAAATTGTATGCTCTGCTATGTTTGCTTCTGCTTAGTGTGTGTCTGGGGGCTATCACTGTAGAATGAGGTTGGAGTGGGAGGGTTGTATTCCTATTCCTTTTCCTTTATGCTCTTTTGGTATGTTGTTAGTTAATTTACTGCTCACTAAGACTGTTGTCTGACTCAAGGCTTTATGTTTTAATTCTTATTGCCTTGGGCTGTTCGTCCATTTTGGGACGGGCAGACTAGGTAGCAGGTGACAGGTGCTGTTCTCTTCTCACGATGCTGATATCGAAGACGAGCTAGAGGGTTGCATATTATCTTCTTATTATATGTACTGGATATTCCGCTGTTTTGTATTCTCTGAGAGATATGTAGTGAGGCTGGATGTATTGACTATATGGATGCTTGTATTCAACTATTATGGAGTTTTATATGATGTCATTTTGTTCTGTAAAGCTTCACTATACATATGTTCTATTGTATTTTGTCCATGCGCTGTGAGTAATACGATAGATTCTTTTGTTTTAAATCTTACCTTGACAATCGTCCATGGTCGCCTGGCACACTTTACAGCGCACTATCTCTAGATTCGGTGCAGGGGTCATGGGCGGTCGTCACATTTGGTACCAGAGCATTGGTTAATCGGTTTTACCCAACGCTCGCTGAAGTAACTACGTATGAGAGACGTAATTGTATTTTGATGGATGATTACTATATATAATATAGTAGCTTAGTAGAGTTTGAGTCCTTTATGCAGTTGTTTCTCTAGATGTTCTAATCATTCCTTTTTATAGATATTGAGAATGAGTCGAAGAGGGAGACCAGCTGCTAGGGGAGGTCGTGCTACTGAAGAGACTGCTGATTATGCAGCCATGTTCGAAGCTATGATGACTTCGATCATGAGAAGGATACCAGTTCCGGGGGCGGCAGTTGATGTTGGAGTTCAAGTCCAAACTCCGAAACCAGTGGATTTTGCTAAGCTGTGCAAGGATTATACTGCTCTTGGAGGAAAGGTTTTCTTGGGAACAGAATCTACCATTGAGGTCCAGAGGTGGATAGATGCTTGTAGAAGGATCTTTGGTGATTTGGGAATTGATGATGCAACTAAGAGGAAGTTGGCATCAAGGCAGCTTCAAGGGAGAGCTTCTGATTGGTGGAACTCTATTACCATCAATACTGCGGAGGAAGAGATTACTTGGGAACAATTCCAAGCTAGATTTGAAGCTAAGTTCATTTCTACAGCTCAGAAGTCTGTTCTGTTCAAGAAGTTTGTGGAGCTCAAGCAGGGAGGGAGATCTGTTCTTGAGTATGTTTCTGAGTTTGAAGCTTTGTCCAAGTATGCTCGGTCATATATTGAGTCTGCTTACCAGAAGAATGAGAAGTTCGTGACTGGTTTGGATAGTTATCTTGGGAGACAGTTGGTGGATCATTTGGACGATTCATTTGAGAAGCTTGTAGAGAAAGCTCTTAGGCATGAGAGTCTGTTTCCTAAGGAAGGATCTGTTGTTGCTGTGACCAAGGGAGAATCTAAACCACAGCAGGGTGGAAACCAGAAGAGGAAGCAGCAGCAGCAGAAGGGTAAGGATGGCCAGAAGAAGCCGAAAGGCGAGGTGACTTGCTACAATTGTCAGCAGAAGGGCCATTTCTCCAAGGATTGTAAGAATCCGAAGGCACCGATGAAGTGTCACAACTGTGACAAGCCGGGACATTTCAGGAAGAATTGCCCAGAACCAAGGAAGGACAGGCAGATTGTGCAAGCCTATGCTTTGGGGGTTGTTCCGTCGTCTTCGAAAGCTCCTACTGCTGAAGAAAAGGGAAAGAGTGTGGTTGTTCAAGGTACTCTTTTCCTATGTGGTGTTCCAGTTAGGGTTCTGTTTGATACTGGAGCGTCGCATTCGTTTGTTTGTAATGAACTCGTTGGCCGGTTAGGTTTGACACCGGGTATTGTTGATAGGCCATTGGTCGTGACTAATCCAGTTGGGGGTTCGTCTTGTTTGTGTATGTTATGCCGTGGTCTGGTTGTGTCGAGTCATGGTTGCTCTTTTGTTTGTGATTGCTTTGTTCTGAACTTTGCGGGGTTCGGAATTATTTTGGGTATGGACTGGCTTAGGAAGTATGCGGCTAAGGTTGATTGCGAAAGGTTGGAAGTGACAGTCGAGAATGTGGAAGGGCGAAAGATTGTGATACGATGTAAGCATGAAGAAGGCGTCTTCATGAGCTTCATGTATTCGCTAGTTGTTCCACGGGATGGACTGTCATCAGTGCCGATCGCTAATGGATTCGAGGATGTCTTTGACGAAGTCAAAGGGTTGCCGCCGCATAGAGAGATCGAGTTTCGAATAGATCTAGTTGAAGGAGCCAGACCTGTTGTGATGCCTCTTAGGCGGATGGCGCCTAGGGAACAGCAGGAGTTGAGGGTGCAAGTTGATGACCTTTTACAGAAAGGATTCATTCGGCGTAGTGTGTCCGAATGGGGTGCACCAGTTGTGTTTGCAACCAAGGCAGATGGGTCGTTGAGATTGTGCGTCGATTATCGTGAGCTGAATAAGGTGACTAAGAAGAACAAGTATCCATTGCCGAGAATAGATGACTTGTTTGATCAGCTTCACGAAGCCAAGGTGTTTTCTCAGATGGATTTGGCAACGGGATTTCACCAGTTGAGAGTGGCTAAGGATAGTGTGTCGAAGACTGCTTTTAGGACACCATCCGGTTTCTTTGAGTGGCTGGTAATGCCGTTTGGATTGACTAACGCGCCAGCATATTTTGTGGATCTTATGAATAGAGTGTTCAGAGATCAGTTGAACAAGTTCGTACTTGTGTTCGTGGATGATATTCTGATTTATTCCAGAACGGAGGAAGAGCACAAGACGCACTTGCGTATTGTTTTGGAGATCTTACGGAAACATCAGCTGAAGGCTAAGTTTTCGAAGTGTCACTTCTGGAAGAGTGAAGTGAGGTTCTTAGGCCATGTGATTTCTGGAAATGGAATAGCGGTTGATCCCGCTAAGGTGGCAGCAATCCAGGATTGGGTTAGACCTAAGAATGCATCTGATGTGAGAAGTTTTCTTGGATTAGCAGGATATTATCGACGGTTTATCAAAGACTTCTCCAAGATAGCTGCACCGTTAACAGGATTGACGAAGAAGAACCAAGTGTTCAGTTGGGATGCTAAGTGTGAGCAAGCTTTCGGAATCCTGAAAGAGAGACTGACAAGTGCTCCTGTTTTGACTATTCCTAGTGGGAATGATGAGATGGTGGTTTACACCGACGCATGTGGTACTGGACTTGGAGCAGTGCTGATGCAGAAGAATAAAGTTGTTGCGTATGCCAGTCGACAACTGAAGCCGCATGAAAGGAATTACCCAACTCATGATTTGGAGTTAGCGGCGATTGTATTTGCTCTGAAGATGTGGAGACATTACCTGTTGGGAGTTCGATTCGAGTTGTTTACGGATCACAAGTCGTTGAAGTATCTTTTCTCCCAGAAGGATTTGAATCTTCGGCAGCAACGTTGGCTAGAGTTTTTAGCATCATATGATTTTGGTATAGCTTATACTCCGGGAAAAGGTAACGCAGTGGCTGATGCGTTAAGTCGAAGACATGCAGGATTGGGAGCCATGTTTTCTGAATGGAAGAGTCTCGAATACTTAGCTGGATTCGACTTCAGGCCTAGATGCGAATTGGAACCTGAAATGTTGGCAAACTTATCGATAAGACCGACTCTTGTGGAAAGGATTGGCGAGAGTCAAAAGCGAGATGATAAGCTTGTCAAGATTATCCGTGAATTGGAATCTGGATTGGAGCCAGAAAAGGATAAAGGATTCGAGGTCGATAGAGAAGGTTGGCTTCGAAAGCAAGGACGACTAGTGGTTCCCGATATAGATGAATTGAGGAGTGAAGTTCTGAAGGAAAGTCATCACTCGAAGTTGACAATTCATCCAGGTGGAAATAAGATGTATCGGGATATGAAGAGAACCTACTACTGGGAAGGCATGAAGAAAGATGTTGGAGATTTCATTTCCAAGTGTATGAACTGTCAGTTGGTAAAGGCTGAACAGAAGAAGCCAAGTGGATTGCTTCAGCCCTTAGAAGTTCCTACATGGAAGTGGGAACAAGTGTCGATGGATTTTATTGATGGATTGCCTAGAACCAGAACAGGAAATGAAGGGATTTGGGTCATTGTGGATCGTCTGACTAAGAGTGCACGATTCATTCCTGTTCGATCGACTAGGACTGCATCAAAGTTGGCTGAGTTGTATGTGAAGTGGATAGTTCGATTCCATGGTATTCCGAAGAGTATAGTGAGCGATCGAGATCCATTGTTCACTAGTGGATTTTGGAAGAGCTTCCAGGAAGTTTTGGGAACCGAGTTGTGTTTGAGTACAGCTTATCACCCTCAGACAGATGGTCAGACCGAGAGAGTCAACCGAGTTTTGGAAGATCTTCTTAGAGCATGTGTTTTGGACTTCGGAGGATCATGGGAAGATCACCTTCATTTGGTGGAGTTTGCGTACAACAACAGTTACCAGTCAAGCATTGGTATGGCACCGTATGAGGCATTGTATGGAAGACCGTGTAACTCTCCGACATGTTGGTTGGAAACTGGAGAAAAGCTGATGCTTGGGCCAGAGATGATTCGACAGACTTCAGATTGCATAGAGATCATTCGGCAACGAATGAAGGCAGCCCAAGACCGTCAGAAGAGTTATGCTGATAAGCGTCGAAAGGATTTGGAGTTTGACGTAGGAGATATGGTTTTTGTGAAGATTTCTCCACTGAAGAATGTTATTCGATTCGGAAAGAAAGGAAAATTGACTCCGAGATTTGTCGGACCATTCCCGATTATCGAGCGAATTGGAAGGCTCGCTTACAGATTGGAGTTACCGGAGAAGATGTCGGGTGTGCACAATGTTTTTCATGTATCGTATCTACGGAAGTATGTGCACGACTCGAGAACAGTGGTTTCTGCTGATAGCTGTGAAGACTTAGAAGTTGATCCAGTTGATAGAAGACCTCGTAAGCCGCTTCGTGTTGTTGAAACCGACACGAAACAGCTTAGGAGGAAGGTAGTTAAGTTGCTCAAGATACAATGGAGTGATGATGATAACGACTGTACGTGGGAAGTGGAAGAGAGGATGAAAGCAGCTCATCCTGAACTCTTCGAGGTATGGCCCTAAGGTGTCGTGTCATCTCGCGATATTGTAACTTGTTCTAATTTTAGAATTTCTGTACGCTAAGTTAGAATTGGATGCATGGTTTGTTGATTGCTATGGATGGTAGGCGTACAGAATAGTTTTTGATTGCTTGGAATTTCGGGGGCGAAATTCCTAAGGGGGAGAGAATGTAACGACCCGTATTTTTACGGATCGACAAGTTCGTCAAAATCTGGAATTTTTGCATTTTAAAGTCATTTCAGATTTTAGGCAAATTTTGCCTAAATCCTAAGTCGTTCACGACTTAGCATGAGTCGTGAGTCGTATACGACTTAGGAGAGGAGTTCTGGGCGAGTTAAGGACTCAAGGAGATAAGTCGTAGCTGGGCTAGGTTAGTAGGTTGAAGTTTACTCGGCAAGTGTTGAGTCGTAGGTTGTAAGTCGTTGCCGAGTTAAGGGATAACAACCTAAGGAAGTGACCGACTTATAGTTTTAACCGACTTAAGGATAGTGGTGAGTTAAGTGTTAAGTCGGCTGACGAGTCAAGATAGTGGTCGACTTAAGACCTGGACGACTTAGTAGTTAGTATGTCTGACCAGTTATTTGTTAAGTCGTTGCCGAGTTAAGGAAGTGGGGTTGACCGACTTAAGAGTTGGGTCGGCAACGACCTAAGGACATGTTGTGAGCGACCTAAGTGTTTGGGTGTTAAGTGTTAGGTCGGCAGGGTAATTGAGTCGGTAGGTAGTTGAGTCGGCAACGTGTGTTGAGTTGTGAGTCGGCAGTACGTCTCTTGTGTTAAGTCGTAACCCAGTTACGAGTTAAGTCGTAGTTGTATTCCTTCGTATGTCTTAAGTCGGCAAGGCACTTATGTCGGCAACGACCTAAGTTAAGTCGCGCCTATGTGTTAAGTCGCAGTTGCGCTTTGTTGTTGAGTCGTCAACCGACTTAGGACTTGGGTTTTGCGGCAGTATGATAAGTCTGCTTCGTTGAGTCGGTCATTTGGTTAAGTCGTAGGTCGGCGAGGCAGTTAAGTCGTTAGGTCGTATAGGCTGGTTAACTCGGCAGGCAGATGAGTTTTTAGGTCGGCAAGGCACTAGGTCGGCAAGGCATTAGGTCGGCATGGTGTTAAGTCGGCACCGACTTAAGAAGATAGCCGAGTTACGACTTAAGGCCAGTTTTCAGCTATAAATAGGAGGGGTTGTTCTCACTTTTTGGGATCCGGATTTTGAAGCGACGAAGTGCTGCCATTTTGAGAGCTCGACTTCTACACTTCTTCACTTCTTTTCTCCACTCTAATCTAGTGCTTCCATCCATCCAAATCGAAGATCGAGATTGAAGATTCAAAAGCTTGGATTGAAGATCTTCATCTTTTCAAGAGAGATTTCTTCATTTGAAGCGGATTTGTGATAGATCTAGCTTCATCCTTCGCTGTCCAGATCTGAAGTGTGTTGATTTGAGGTTGTTTAGGTGATTTGGTGAGTGGTGATTATCTCTCACACGGATCCAAAGGAGTATATCGGATTGTTGGCTCGTTTTGGTGTTAAAATAGAGATTTCCATGCATTTTCTTCATCCTATGTGTAGATCCATATAGATCCATTGTTCATGATGATGTTGCATCCACTTTATCATATGTTAACCTATGCAAGTTCATTCATCAAGTTTGTAGAGATATAATACATGTTTTCATGCTTATTGGACTTTCAACTCTTTAATTACGAAAATGCCATTATTGTTATAATTGTCTACTTAGATCATATTTGAATGCTTGATTGCTTGGATTGATGTTTGATTTGATTGCTTGTTATGAACTAGATGATTGATGATTAGATTTAGATCGAAGATGATTCAAAAGCTAAGGGAAAGGCTCTTGAAATGGAAAAGCTGCTCGTGGCATATGTAGCGGGATGATGAAGCTCTTATGCATAGATTTGATGATGTGGTGATGAGATGAGGCTTTGCGAGGATGTAATGAAGCGAGGCAATCATGTGATGAAGACTTGGTCTAATCTAGACGGGATCATTCCAAGCATGTTGATAACTCGGTGATATGATTCGAGTTGAGGATAATGAATGGATTCGAGAATAGTCATCGAGGAGGATGACTAGGAGGCTTGGATAGCATCGTTGTTGAAGGTTCTAGCATGCTCTAAGCAAGAGTACGTTTGGGCAGATTCGATAGTCCCAACGGCCAACTGTTGATGGTCGAGTACTCTGGGCAGATTCGATAGTCCTAGGCACGGGCTGCGACGACGTGCGGGAGTTATGTCTAGAACCGGGGTTTCCATTAGCCCTTGACGGACGGCTGAAAGAATGTGCCGGTCATTCAATTAACGGTGATATCGAAGCAATGATAACAGTGATAGCCAGAGTCATGGATGTTTGGTTGTATCGTCATTCGGACTCAAGAGCGGTATTTTCTGGGTGCTTATCTGATTTAGGCCTTGGTACTTGGAAAAACATCGCCCTTGACTCGAGTGATAGTAGCTTTACTTTAAATTGTATGCTCTGCTATGTTTGCTTCTGCTTAGTGTGTGTCTGGGGGCTATCACTGTAGAATGAGGTTGGAGTGGGAGGGTTGTATTCCTATTCCTTTTCCTTTATGCTCTTTTGGTATGTTGTTAGTTAATTTACTGCTCACTAAGACTGTTGTCTGACTCAAGGCTTTATGTTTTAATTCTTATTGCCTTGGGCTGTTCGTCCATTTTGGGACGGGCAGACTAGGTAGCAGGTGACAGGTGCTGTTCTCTTCTCACGATGCTGATATCGAAGACGAGCTAGAGGGTTGCATATTATCTTCTTATTATATGTACTGGATATTCCGCTGTTTTGTATTCTCTGAGAGATATGTAGTGAGGCTGGATGTATTGACTATATGGATGCTTGTATTCAACTATTATGGAGTTTTATATGATGTCATTTTGTTCTGTAAAGCTTCACTATACATATGTTCTATTGTATTTTGTCCATGCGCTGTGAGTAATACGATAGATTCTTTTGTTTTAAATCTTACCTTGACAATCGTCCATGGTCGCCTGGCACACTTTACAGCGCACTATCTCTAGATTCGGTGCAGGGGTCATGGGCGGTCGTCACAAGCAATCTCCTCCAAGTCTGCGATTACATTATGTGTGTGGTGGGAGGTCTTATGGTAGTTTCATTTTCCAAAAGCATTGCGGGTTTCAATGTTTAAAATTCTTTTGTGTTTGTTTTAAAGATAAACTGTTTTTGTTGCTCACACCAGTCCCACGACTGACTCGGAGTTTATTGTTCCTTTCCTAAACTCTGGGTGCTCATAAATTTCCACACGGGCAGTTTAGAGTTGGGTTTTTCAGATATTCGGGTCTAGTAGATTATTTGGAGCTAGTCAGTCCTTGGACGACTGACCTTGCTTTCCGCTAGCTATGGATTGGAGCATTCTATTGGAGATATTCTATCCGCTGCTGGTGTTGTCTATTTTCTTTCCGCTGCTATTTCTTGTATCATATCTCTGATGTACATTGATATCCGTTGTTTCATTCTGTTGTATCATATTGTATCAGCTTTTGTATCTATCATTGTACCAATGATATATATATTGATATATTCGTTTTCTTCTGCTGTGTTGTTGTACTTAATGGTGTTATAAGCTCCGGTGAACCAGATTCGGCATTTGAATCTGCGGCATTTTGAGTACAAGTGAAGTACGGGTGCCGATTTTCGAAGGCCGAGTTTTTGGGTCATTACTAGTAAGTTCACTGGAATCTTTTTCCAAGTCATTAAATGATATAATTTCTTTCTTTAGCCACTTCACACAAAATTATGATTCTTTGGCCCCTAAGATTTTGCAATGATATAGTGGATGATTCTAAGTTAATTATGGCTTTAAATTGCTTTAACCAGTCTACCCCCAATATAACACCTATATTTGGGTAGTTTAAAACATATAAATTGGAAATGAAGATGTTTCCACCTATGTTTAATTCCACATCCACACAAATCATATCTAAAACACTAGAACTCCCCAGAGGACTTTGTATATGCAATGGGGTTTCAACCAATATGCAATTCAATTTTAGCATTTTAACTAGTTCATAAGAAATCAAAGAGTGAGTTGCCCCAGTATCATATACTGCTGCTATGGGTATGGTACAAATAAGTAATGTACCTTCCACTTGGCTATGGTTTTCAGCATTAATCTCCACTGTGGATTTGCCTTTGCCTTCCAAATTTGCCAATTTTCCTTGCTGTTTATATTCAGGACAATTCCTCTTCATATGCCCCTCTTTCCCACAAAGATAGCACTTGAAAGCTCCTCCTTTCAATTCTGGGCACCTTGGCTTGATATGTCCTTCCTTTCCACATTGATGACACACAATTTTCTTCTTGGTTTCCTTAGCTTTGACATCTCCAGTGCCTTTATTACTGGCCTCTTCTTTCTTCTTATCATAAGGGTGATATCTCCCCTTACCCTTCTTAGTGTTATTGTTCTTAAAATTTCTGAACTTTTCCCTTTCCTTGTCATGCTGATCTAACCTCAAAGCCAAGTCTATTACTTGATCAAATGTCCTGTCAGCATAAGGTAACAAGGCTTTGCTAAGTCCTGGGTTCAAACCTTTAATGTATCTATCATTCTTGGATTCTTCATCTGCCACTAGCATTGCTCCATATGTGGAAAGCCCTTCAAACTTTTGAGTGTATTCAGTGACACTCAAAGTTCCTTGCCTGAGTCTAATAAATTCTTCTAGTAAAGTGGTCTTAGCTGATGCTGGTACAAATCTTGCTTCCAACATCTCCTTGAATTTATTCCAAGTGATTTCATTCTCATTCCTCCCTGTAATGATTACATCCCACCAGCTTAAAGCTACTCCTTTCAGCTTTCTTGAAGCCACTTGCCTCTTCCTTTGATTATCAAGCTGCATGTCATTGAAAATCCTATCCAATGTTCTCAACCATGCTTGAATTTCCATAATACTTTCTATCCCTTCAAAGCTTTTGCCTCCTAAATGAGTATAAGTCTTTGAGTAATTTTGAGAGCTCTTCATGGGGATGTTCTTGCCTTTGCCCTGCCCCATCTCTAAATGCTCTCACCAAATCTTGTAGATTGATCATTGGTGGTGCATTTGAGGATCCTGCTCCCTGATTTGGTGGTCTCCCTACCATAGTTTGCTAATAATAATTTACACAGCTGGTTAGTTTTTTTTGTTTAACTCAAACTTGATCATCCACTGATCAATCCCTACAAAATATTTTACTTATACTTTGTTTCTTAAGTTTTTAATTTCATAGAAAGATTTGATTTTAATTTTCAACTATGTTTTAGTAACATAGCTCTGATACCAAATGAAATGACCCTCTCTTTTTTCATACCTGAATTTGTAAGGATTTTTTTACATAGATATATACATAGATATATATATATATATATATATATATATTTCTGAAGTCCAGAGTCATTTTTTTTCTACCAATACAACTTATCCAGGATCAAAATCTTTACCAATATAAATATATCAGTGTGTTCATAAGGATATGCACATACATATGATGATGCATGTGCCTCTCTTGTTTGAATCAGAGTTCTGGTAAACAAGAGGATAATTTGATTGATTAAGTGTAATCAATCCACACATAGTTCAGTTCGATATATACAATAAAATTCAATCCATATATGTATCAATATATATATTTTAAACTCCTGATTCCTTGCTAAATTCTCTATAGAGTATAATTCCTAGAAACCAGATAATTGTGTTATGATTATCTATAAATTAATGGTGTAGTGCTTGTGCTCTGGAAAATGATATAAGTTTCTATCATTGTCTATGTTTGATTTTCTTATAAAATCTGTTCAGAGTACTAACTCTTTTCTGGAATATTTTTAAGTGAGATATCATATTTCAAAGGCTTAATTCTTTGATGCCAGGATGCCAAGCTAAATGAAATGCAAACTTAAGTGGGTTTCCTGTAACCATGGGTATCCATAACATGGTTCAACCAGAGTCTTTGTTCTGGTGTAACCCATAGGGTCTTAAAAATGCATTTTGATCAAAACCTGAGTGAAATGGAATTCAGATTCATGTTAAAAATACAAAGGTAAAAGGTGTGTTAATATCTGTACAAAACATGTTTAAATTGCTTTCAACTCCTATATTACAGATTCTTCCTTTATTTAAAAATAAGGTATAAAAACATTTGTGTAGAACAAGTTGAATTATGGAAACATTACAGACACATAATATATTCTCCCTATGCTTATCATCTCTTGTATACATATGTCATGGCAGAAAAATAAAACCATTTAATTTACTGAGACTCAACTATCCAGATTTCCCAAAACTTAACCCTTTTCAAAGACTCAAGATTGACTAATACATTTATAAAATGTAACCATCCTATTTATCATAGTATTCTTGCTCAATTCACTTACAAGATTTAGATTAACTTCTTCAACATATCAGATAATATCTAGATTTATAAATTCCAGTTACAAGTCAATTTCTTAGCAAAATACTTAGCAAGATATCCATCCAATATTCAATACTCAATACAGGTAGCAACTTAAATTATCAATACATGCAGATTTCATCATTCAGGCTCTTATCTAACTAAGTTTAGCATGCTATAATCTTCTTTTCAAAGCCTTGCTCCTACTCCTACTTAGTTGCTGCAGTCCCTGAAAATGCATTTGAGGCTGCCCCATATTAAATGAGACACCACATATGCCATTAGCACACTAGGGTCAAACACATGTCTGGTATGAGAAAATCCACTAAAACAATTTATAAATCAAGTTAAAGTTAAAACATGGATATATATGTATATAACTCTGCCTTTAGAAAACAAGTAATTCATGTGTGCATGTTCTGTGTCAGTGTGCAGGTGCACACTTAAGTCTGCCTTTCCAGAAACCTCAAGAAGATATGGTACATTCATACATTCATATAATTCAAACATAAATCAAATAAACATCCATACAAACAGGGAAATCACCAAAATGAATTAAATCATTTATTTACTATTCAGATTTCATTCCAGGAAGACTCTAGTTCCTCTTTATATCAACTTCTCCTACATTGATATATTTATCTTTCTTGGTCTCATCTGCAATTAATTGAATCAATGGACACACTGTAATGGACTAATTCACTCCATTACACAAAGATCTCAGGACTTAAACAAGCCATGTGTCAACTTGTATTACTCAAGAAAACAAGTCATTCCTGCAGTGTTCTTGACCCCCATTTCCTAACCAGGTTTAAGTTAATGATAACTCTTTTGATTTTTCATGACTAAACCATTCAGTGATTCATTTCACTAACATAAACATCCATGTCATGGCATCTCATATTATTCATAACCAAACATAGACAAACAGGCAAGCAAACATTGGTGTCTATTTAAATAAGATTCTACATGTATATATATATATATATTCTGGTATTTTAAAAGGGGTATAGGCAACTAACATTGGCTTATGGCTTTTGAGAGAGTTTTTCCTTTTGCAAACATCTGTGTTTGAGTTAAACTCAGAATGACTAAGTTTCACTGAATCAAAAATTTTTGTTTGCTATGTGTATGAACATTTTTATATTTTCATTGAATCAGGAGCATCAGCACATAGGCAACCCTATTGCACCCCTAATTCCTTTTTGTCTCAAGCCTCAGCACTTATACGTGAGTATATTGCAGCTCAACATGTTTACATTTTTCTGGGTTGAGCCAAAACCAATACTACTTGCCTATATTCAACATTTTATTTTCTAGGTATTTACTTATGTTTCTAAACATTAACATATCAGAGAGATCTGGGTTTATAAAACATATATATATATATATATACTAATAATACTTAAAACTTTCATATAATAAAACAAGTAGAACAACCAAAAAGAATCAAAACATTTTCAACTCTAAAATCACAAATAGACAATCACATATGAAAATACATTTTCAAGAAAATTAACTTATAACTGGCTGCCTACATTAGGACTTATTGCCTTAGATTTTGAGTGAGTTTTCTCACCAAGCTCTCTTTCACTTCCTAGTTGATTGGTAAACTTCTGCCTTCAACCCTTTTCTTCACTTGTATTATATTTATATAATATCTATATATTTTTCTCAAGAGCTATCCGGGAAGAAGAGAAGGTTTTTCATCTCACTGCCTATTTATGCAGGGTTTTTCTTAGGGTTTAAGGTGTTGGCTAAAGTCATTTTTGCCCATCAGAAATTGTAACGACCCAGAATTTCGAACAAATTAAATTGAGAATATTTAATTAATTTTAAATATTTGAACGGTAATTTAATTTGAATCCCCGATATAACTTTGAATTTTGCGATTAAGCTTTAAAATTTAATCTATTGATAGTCGAATAAAAATTTGAATCTTCAATTTTAAGTTGAAGAAAAATATTTCAAAAGCTTTTCAAATTCGTATGGATAATACTAAAGATAATAGAAGCTTCAGAATGTAAATTCAAACTGTTTTGTTCGGTTTTGAATTTTATTGTTTGAACCGATATTTAAAAATAGTCATTTTTCAAACAGTCTCGGAATTCGACGAAACCAGTTCCATTGGATCCGAAATATTGTATTATTGTCGGATTTCAATTTTCGTATTTTTCAGAGTTAATACGTGACTATACGATAGTTAAACGCGTTGAGATTAAATTGAATTCAATTTTAAATTTAAATTTAAAATTTGTCAAAGCATCAGCCACGTACCTCTCCCTCACCTCACGCCTGAAAACACGCCCAAAATCACGTAAGTGAATCGTGTAGTTCATCACGCAGCCATACCTCCTTCTAATTTTAAAATACCCCTCTGTTCAACGAATTCAAACGAAAACATTTTTCGTCTCTGCTCTTTCAAAACGAATCAATGGCCGAACTCAAAAAAATAGAATAACAATCTCCCTTCGTTCGAAATAAAATCAATTCGTTCGAGCGTGCCATGCCTGGAAGCGACGAGGTCGCGAAGAATCCAAGCATCGCGTGGGTTTAGGGAGGTCGACAATTTGGGGGAAGCAGCGACAGGCATCGGCGAATGGGTCGCGCTTTGCCTTGGCGACGAGGGGCAGGCGACGCTTTGTCTCTGGGGGGCTGCGAGTAGTTCGAACGCGACACCACGATTGGGTCGCGATTCAGAGGGGGATGCGCGCGTGCATCGCGAGATGGTCGACAGGTCAGTGTCGCGATGGTGGATGGGTAGCGTGGTAGGGGCGACGACAGCAGATGCCTGTTGGGGGAAGGTGTTTATCGAAGGCGACTTTGATTTTGTCAAGGCGTCGATGTCGCGTTAGCAACTGAAGGTGGATCGAGGGGTGTCATGCCGGCATCTCGAGCAGTGGGAAGGAACTGTGTGCAATGGAATCGAGCTCGAAGTCGATGGCAGTTCGAATTCATTCGAAGAAATTGGAATTCGCAAATTTGTAATCAATTTGGGTTGCGTGTCTGGTATCTCGAGAACGAACGCTCGAATGCGAGTTTGAGGCGTCGTCGATCGACGTTAGAAATTTTTCGCGGCAGGTATTTAACTTGTTTACTTGTTTTTTTATTATTTACTTGATTTAATAAAAGCATATCTGAAATTTTTATGTAAGAAAACAAAACTGGAAAAAAAAAATTATTATATGAATGTACAGTAATGTGCAGTTCTACCCAAATTTATCTAATTTAATGTGTATATAAATTTAGCGAGTTATAGTTTGTTATGACATATGTTTTTAGCAGTAAACTGAAAATTTATATTGGGGTTTATATAAAATAAATTTTTATCTATATAGGCTATTTCTTATAAACATATGTAGATATACGTATGCAGATTTATTTTTTGCTTATTGAACTGAGATATTTTTTTTATTATGTGTAAAGCTGGAAAAACAATAATAATATAAATACACATGCATATTTTAATACTAAGATAAAATTTTAAGGTGATTTATTTTGTTTAATTAATTTATTTAGTTACTAAAAATAATTAGTTAAAAGAACTTTAGTTTTAAAGTTAAGTTTTAGTTAAACAGATTTATTAAAAGAAATCGGTTTAAAATAAAGTCATTGGATAATTAAAATTACCAAACACAAAGATAAAATAAAATTTGTCATTCGATTATTTCGAATATTAATGAATTGTATAAAATTATTTATACAAGGTGAAAGTTGCAAAGAAATCAAAGCAGAAATGGTCAAAATGGAAGTGGATGGCAAATTTAAATGCTAAGGTGAGATTTTTCTCACTCGATTTAAAAGTGGAATTTTCAGTTATTTATTGATTGACTGATTTCTATGTGAATGTGCTATTAGATATAATAGGATATATCTATATATATAGCAGTATATACATATTGGCATATGTATATATTGGATTGATGATTTCCCGCCTCGTATAGCGGATGAGACCCTATTGCGCCGTTAGTAAGCGGATTTTTATAAAACCCTTATACCGCGATAATTCCGTACTGGAGCGGAATTGGTATTGTGCTAACATCTTTGGATGCAGGGAAACAGGTTGGAGGGATCCAACTGGATTCCTCAACTGTATTTATTTATTTACAGATGTTGATATATATTCTGTTATCATATGATGATATATGATGTTTGATGTTGTGATGGACTGATTGATGCGTTGCATCATTGGATTCAAATTTTGAAATTTAAAAATAACGATGTTTTACGTAACATTCGTTTTGACTCAAATAAATGTTGTTATAGTAAATGATTTCCGAAAGGAAATGTTTTATGTAGTATTGGGATTTATATATCTATCTAAATCCGAATCCCTATACTAGTGATTTTGAGTCGTCGTAACGATGTTTTACGTAACATTCGTTTTGACTCAAATAAATGTTGTTATAGTAAATGATTTCCGAAAGGAAATGTTTTATGTAGTATTGGGATTTATATATCTATCTAAATCCGAATCCCTATACTAGTGATTTTGAGTCGTCGTAACGATGTTTTACGTAACATTCGTTTTGACTCAAATAAATGTTGTTATAGTAAATGATTTCCGAAAGGAAATGTTTTATGTAGTATAGGGATTTATATATCTATCTAAATCCGAATCCCTATACTAGTGATTTTGAGTCGTCGTAACGATGTTTTACGTAACATTCGTTTTGACTCAAATAAATGTTGTTATAGTAAATGGTTTCCTTAAAAGTATGAAATATATACTTAATTTGATTTAAGTATATCAAATATTTTCCAAGTGTTGAAAATAAATGGATTTGTGAATTACTGACTTATTATTAGATAAGTATGGAAATGTTTTCCAAAATGAAATGAAATGTTTTGAGATTTTATCTTCTTAAAGATAAAATGAAATTGAATTTTTGAAATCAATTGAAAATCGAATATCAGTAGATATTCGAAAATATAAATTCACTATGGAATTTATAAAAGAAAGGGAAGTTGTTTAAAAATAAATATTGATTTATTTTTGAAGTGTGGAAATTTTATATCTAGTAAAAGATATGTTGGAAGATGAAATAATTTGGAAAATTATTTGGAATCTGATGATGTTGCGCATCTTTATTGATAGTTAAATAACCGACTATCAATAATTACCTTGAATTGGTATTTGTTGTGAATTGGATGAATTTGAATGCCACACTTATTTTTGAATAATCGCTCACTATTCGGGTTAGCCGGGAAAGGACCATGGGGTCGTATAACCCATTCCGAATACGTGATACGTCGTTATGAATCGCATTTGAAGACCGGTGTTGAAGACCGGATATTTTTGAAAACGGAAGGATTACCGTCGAGTTACTCTACATCGACTGATCTTCGATTTAGAGGTTTTATCACCCTTAGTGACGGGAAGTCCTGACGTGATTGAAAATTATCCGGAAATGCAAGGGCTTCGTGAGAAGTGCCTTCGGTTCTGTTCGATCCCGGAACAGACTTGTATGGATTGTGTGTCTGACGTTACAATTTGAGATATAAAGCTGATTTCTTTCAAATACATTTCTGTTGGTGGCGGAGAATTTATTCTCTTAGCTTAACACCCTTCTCTGAGACGTACGAGCTCAGAGGTTATGTAGTTGAAATTCATCAGCGATATATCCCAATTTGGTAACGTGGCATACTGAGTGTTGCTGTGAAATGATCAGTGTTTGATCATTTGCGATATGATCATTTATTTGATCTTATATCTTTGTGATCATAGGTTGATCATTTTTATTGGACCCGAAGCAGGGCTTTTTAAGAAAGCGTAGCTTTGTGGACGAGACTTCGTCGAGCCTCACGCCCCGGAAATGGTCGAAACAGGAAGGATGCGGCAAGGTTCTAGGGAGTAGCGCCCCTTAGTGTATGTCATTCCTTCTGGATAAAGGTGGTATCATGGTATGGAGCCCAGATACTTAACCTCTGTGGTTACTGCATTATTATTATCTATGTGGTTTGTTGGAAATCGGGGATCCTCGGGAAGATCGGTGACGATCGGGGGATGGCATACGCGTGTCAGTAGTTACCTACTTTTGCAGAGGTAACCCGGCCTTGTGTTGGCAGAGATCTAACCGTAATGTTAGGTTATTTCTCGGGTCGTCTATTCCAGGGACGTACCCATCGTGGATA
Organism: Allium fistulosum; assembly: GCA_030737815.1. NCBI lineage: Eukaryota > Viridiplantae > Streptophyta > Magnoliopsida > Asparagales > Amaryllidaceae > Allium > Allium fistulosum. The sequence continues at coordinate 1,095,946,421 of CM060904.1, read as the reverse complement.
GGAAGTTCCTTAGCCTGACCATTTGTTGGAAATCCAAAGAAACAATACGAGCCTTTACGATTTCAATTGTATAACCTGTCTCCTCAGGAGGCAGCTATAGCAGGCATAATATAATGGTACCTATGCTGGCTAAGATTTATATTATACTTTCGAAATGTTTTCCACTATGCACTAATAATAATATCAAAAAGAATTTGATTTTTGCGTAGTAAGCATCTTTGACTATCATAAGAAGAAATCTCCTCCAAGTCTGCGTTTGCATTGTGTGTGTGGTGGGAGGTCTTATGGTAGTTTCATTTTCCAAAAGCATTGCGAATTGACTTTAAAATTCTTCTGTTGTTTATTTTAAAGAAAGATAACTGTTTTACGATCTCACACCAGTCACCATGACTGACTTGGAGTTTATTGTTTCCCTTCTAAACTCTGGGTGCCCACTAATTTCTACACGGGCAGTCTAGAGTTAGATTATCAGGATATTCTGGATATTCTGGAGCTTTGGAGATAAGCTGGATGACGAGACGTAGTATTTGTATTTGATAGTATTTATTCCGCTGTGTATTCTGTATGAGGACGAGTTTATAAAACTGTCCATTGTTGTATATTGACTCTGATTGATGTATGTATAAAAACTGATAAAATTCTTTGTTTTAAAGATTACTGATTTATCTATTATATATTGTTCCGCTGCGATGTGTAAGATTCTGATATTGTTTTCTGTTGCTGTTCTGTTGTTCTGTTGTTGTTCTTCTTTCTTTTTCTTCTATCTTCTTCTTCTAACTTTTCTTCTTTCTTAAAACCATAACTTTTCGGGTTTTCGGCATTCGATGGCTCAGCAGTCGATAAAGTGAGTATCGATGTTGAATTTTCGAAAGTCGAAAATTCCGTTCGTGACAAAGTGGTATCAGAGCATATGGTTAAGCGACAACCCTGCTCTGTTGGGTGTTACTCATTAGAGATAGAGTCAGTAGTACTCTAGAATGAGTTGAGTGTAATAATAGATACGAGCGCGTATTTGTTAGTGAATATAAAAATGTTTTATATTGTGTTTGCTTATCCGTTGGGATGTTTGTGAATTTTGGTCGGTATGTCGGACGCCATATTATCGATAGAGATTTCTAAACACTTAAACGAGGCAAGCCGACATAGTATTGTTTTAAATAGGGTAAATGAAATAATTTTACCCAAAACTATTTTTGTATAGAAAAGAAATGTTTTTTCTATAAAGTACTATAGTATATGGTTGCATGGATGTTAGGAAGTAATAATAGTGAATTATCATCACTGAAATTGAATAAGAAATTAAAATCATAACTCCAGATTTAAGAAATAAAATTCATATACAAATGAAATTTAAGGATATAAATTATAATTGTGACTTATAATTTAAACGGAATTCCAGAGAAGTTTTGGAAATGTTTTGAAAAGAATTTGAAAATTTGAGAAATTTGGAAGTTTAAATCATTTTTGATTTGAAAATGAATTTCAAAGGTTTGAAAAGTATTTTAGAGAGATGAAAAGCTCTAAACTCTTTTCGGTCGCTGGAAAATAACTTCGATGATGACCGCGGCATCATTGGTGTTCATTTTCGGGTTTCCAAAAGAGGAATTGCTGCCAAATTGTTTTAAATGGAAGTGTTGGAAAATTTGGATTTTGTTTTGGAAATTAAAAGGGTAATTTGAATTGTTTTCAAATGGTTTTGAAAAAGTTGAAACGACTCTGGAATCCTATTTAAAATACTTACGAAATATTAATAAGTTGATAACTTATAGAATATTGAAATTTGATTAGAATGAAATGCAAATTGAAAAACGAATGAATTAGTGAATGAATGAATGAATTGCGATTGCAAGTGCCAGAAAATGAAATTGAATGTTAAAATTCATTTTGAATTTGAAAGTAAATAGAACTGGAATTGAATTTGATAAATGAAGTATTAAACTGAAAGTTAGTAAGTGAAGCTAATTGATTATTGACCAAATGGATAAGGTTTGAACGAATTAAATTCAATGATTATAAATGAAGATAAATTGAATTCCAATAGAATTGAAAATGTGAATTAAAAATTCAAATGAATGTGAAATGTAAACTTGAATGAAAAGAATATATAACTTCAATAGTGAATTAGAAATGTATAAGAAGTAGTTTATATTGGACATTCTGTAATTGAATGTGAAAAATAGGTTGAATGCTGTAACTAGATATATGGCTAGTAGGATACAGGTGTTATAAAGGAATTGGAATTGAATTGCAAATATGAATTTGAATTTCTCGAAAAAGGTATGTATTTGAATTTCAAATATGAGTTTTTGATGATTTCTTGTCTAGCCGCTTGGCTTTTTCTTTTTCTTTTTGAAATCTGAGAGTCCGTAGGGACGTTTTGTAGTCGTACCGTATTAGCCGCGCAAAGGAGACGCTGGCGAAATTTTTCGAAAATTTCGAGTGTTAGAAAAATTTGAGAAATTTTGAAAGTTTAAATTTGAATTTAAACTCGAATATGAATTTTGAAGTAAAACAATGTTGTTTTGAACTATAATTGAAGTTGGAAAACGAGTTAAATGATAACGAATCTTTAGTAGAAGATTTGTTTTGAAAGAATTTGATAAAACTAATTAGATTGTGAAAAATAGTAGACGAGTTAAGGATCTTTTTTCCTAACTTGTAATTTCGGGACGAAATTCTTTTAAAGAGGGAAGTCTGTAACGACCCAGAATTTCAAACAAATTAAATTGAGAATATTTAATTAATTTTAAATATTTGAACGGTAATTTAATTTGAATCCCCGATATAACTTTGAATTTTGCGATTAAGCTTTAAAATTTAATCTATTGATAGTCGAATAAAAATTTGAATCTTCAATTTTAAGTTGAAGAAAAATATTTCAAAAGCTTTTCAAATTCGTATGGATAATACTAAAGATAATAGAAGCTTCAGAATGTAAATTCAAACTGTTTTGTTCGGTTTTGAATTTTATTGTTTGAACCGATATTTAAAAATAGTCATTTTTCAAACAGTCTCGGAATTCGACGAAACCAGTTCCATTGGATCCGAAATATTGTATTATTGTCGGATTTCAATTTTCGTATTTTTCAGAGTTAATACGTGACTATACGATAGTTAAACGCATTGAGATTAAATTGAATTCAATTTTAAATTTAAATTTAAAATTTGTCAAAGCATCAGCCACGTACCTCTCCCTCACCTCACGCCTGAAAACACGCCCAAAATCATGTAAGTGAATCGTGTAGTTCATCACGCAGCCATACCTCCTTCTAATTTTAAAATACCCCTCTGTTCAACGAATTCAAACGAAAACATTTTTCGTCTCTGCTCTTTCAAAACGAATCAATGGCCGAACTCAAAAAAATAGAATAACAATCTCCCTTCGTTCGAAATAAAATCAATTCGTTCGAGCGTGCCATGCCTGGAAGCGACGAGGTCGCGAAGAATCCAAGCATCGCGTGGGTTTAGGGAGGTCGACAATTTGGGGGAAGCAGCGACAGGCATCGGCGAATGGGTCGCGCTTTGCCTTGGCGACGAGGGGCAGGCGACGCTTTGTCTCTGGGGGGCTGCGAGTAGTTCGAACGCGACACCACGATTGGGTCGCGATTCAGAGGGGGATGCGCGCGTGCATCGCGAGATGGTCGACAGGTCAGTGTCGCGATGGTGGATGGGTAGCATGGTAGGGGCGACGACAGCAGATGCCTGTTGGGGGAAGGTGTTTATCGAAGGCGACTTCGATTTTGTCAAGGCGTCGATGTCGCGTTAGCAACTGAAGGTGGATCGAGGGGTGTCATGCCGGCATCTCGAGCAGTGGGAAGGAACTGTGTGCAATGGAATCGAGCTCGAAGTCGATGGCAGTTCGAATTCATTCGAAGAAATTGGAATTCGCAAATTTGTAATCAATTTGGGTTGCGTGTCTGGTATCTCGAGAACGAACGCTCGAATGCGAGTTTGAGGCGTCGTCGATCGACGTTAGAAATTTTTCGCGGCAGGTATTTAACTTGTTTACTTGTTTTTTTATTATTTACTTGATTTAATAAAAGCATATCTGAAATTTTTATGTAAGAAAACAAAACTGGAAAAAAAAAATTATTATATGAATGTACAGTAATGTGCAGTTCTACCCAAATTTATCTAATTTAATGTGTATATAAATTTAGCGAGTTATAGTTTGTTATGACATATGTTTTTAGCAGTAAACTGAAAATTTATATTGGGGTTTATATAAAATAAATTTTTATCTATATAGGCTATTTCTTATAAACATATGTAGATATACGTATGCAGATTTATTTTTTGCTTATTGAATAGAGATATTTTTTTTATTATGTGTAAAGCTGGAAAAACAATAATAATATAAATACACATGCATATTTTAATACTAAGATAAAATTTTAAGGTGATTTATTTTGTTTAATTAATTTATTTAGTTACTAAAAATAATTAGTTAAAAGAACTTTAGTTTTAAAGTTAAGTTTTAGTTAAACAGATTTATTAAAAGAAAAATCGGTTTAAAATAAAGTCATTGGATAATTAAAATTACCAAACACAAAGATAAAATAAAATTTGTCATTCGATTATTTCGAATATTAATGAATTGTATAAAATTATTTATACAAGGTGAAAGTTGCAAAGAAATCAAAGCAGAAATGGTCAAAATGGAAGTGGATGGCAAATTTAAATGCTAAGGTGAGATTTTTCTCACTCGATTTAAAAGTGGAATTTTCAGTTATTTATTGATTGACTGATTTCTATGTGAATGTGCTATTAGATATAATAGGATATATCTATATATATAGCAGTATATACATATTGGCATATGTATATATTGGATTGATGATTTCCCGCCTCGTATAGCGGATGAGACCCTATTGCGCCGTTAGTAAGCGGATTTTTATAAAACCCTTATACCGCGATAATTCCGTACTGGAGCAGAATTGGTATTGTGCTAACATCTTTGGATGCAGGGAAACAGGTTGGAGGGATCCAACTGGATTCCTCAACTGTATTTATTTATTTACAGATGTTGATATATATTCTGTTATCATATGATGATATATGATGTTTGATGTTGTGATGGACTGATTGATGCGTTGCATCATTGGATTCAAATTTTGAAATTTAAAAATAACGATGTTTTACGTAACATTCGTTTTGACTCAAATAAATGTTGTTATAGTAAATGATTTCCGAAAGGAAATGTTTTATGTAGTATTGGGATTTATATATCTATCTAAATCCGAATCCCTATACTAGTGATTTTGAGTCGTCGTAACGATGTTTTACGTAACATTCGTTTTGACTCAAATAAATGTTGTTATAGTAAATGATTTCCGAAAGGAAATGTTTTATGTAGTATTGGGATTTATATATCTATCTAAATCCGAATCCCTATACTAGTGATTTTGAGTCGTCGTAACGATGTTTTACGTAACATTCGTTTTGACTCAAATAAATGTTGTTATAGTAAATGATTTCCGAAAGGAAATGTTTTATGTAGTATTGGGATTTATATATCTATCTAAATCCAAATCCCTATACTAGTGATTTTGAGTCGTCGTAACGATGTTTTACGTAACATTCGTTTTGACTCAAATAAATGTTGTTATAGTAAATGGTTTCCTTAAAAGAATGAAATATATACTTAATTTGATTTAAGTATATCAAATATTTTCCAAGTGTTGAAAATAAATGGATTTGTGAATTACTGACTTATTATTAGATAAGTATGGAAATGTTTTCCAAAATGAAATGAAATGTTTTGAGATTTTATCTTCTTAAAGATAAAATGAAATTGAATTTTTGAAATCAATTGAAAATCGAATATCAGTAGATATTCGAAAATATAAATTCACTATGGAATTTATAAAAGAAAGGGAAGTTGTTTAAAAATAAATATTGATTTATTTTTGAAGTGTGGAAATTTTATATCTAGTAAAAGATATGTTGGAAGATGAAATAATTTGGAAAATTATTTGGAATCTGATGATGTTGCGCATCTTTATTGATAGTTAAATAACCGACTATCAATAATTACCTTGAATTGGTATTTGTTGTGAATTGGATGAATTTGAATGCCACACTTATTTTTGAATAATCGCTCACTATTCGGGTTAGCCGGGAAAGGACCATGGGGTCGTATAACCCATTCCGAATACGTGATACGTCGTTATGAATCGCATTTGAAGACCGGTGTTGAAGACCGGATATTTTTGAAAACGGAAGGATTACCGTCGAGTTACTCTACATCGACTGATCTTCGATTTAGAGGTTTTATCACCCTTAGTGACGGGAAGTCCTGACGTGATTGAAAATTATCCGGAAATGCAAGGGCTTCGTGAGAAGTGCCTTCGGTTCTGTTCGATCCCGGAACAGACTTGTATGGATTGTGTGTCTGACGTTACAATTTGAGATATAAAGCTGATTTCTTTCAAATACATTTCTATTGGTGGCGGAGAATTTATTCTCTTAGCTTAACACCCTTCTCTGAGACGTACGAGCTCAGAGGTTATGTAGTTGAAATTCATCAGCGATATATCCCAATTTGGTAACGTGGCATACTGAGTGTTGCTGTGAAATGATCAGTGTTTGATCATTTGCGATATGATCATTTATTTGATCTTATATCTTTGTGATCATAGGTTGATCATTTTTATTGGACCCGAAGCAGGGCTTTTTAAGAAAGCGTAGCTTTGTGGACGAGACTTCGTCGAGCCTCACACCCCGGAAATGGTCGAAACAGGAAGGATGCGGCAAGGTTCTAGGGAGTAGCGCCCCTTAGTGTATGTCATTCCTTCTGGATAAAGGTGGTATCATGGTATGGAGCCCAGATACTTAACCTCTGTGGTTACTGCATTATTATTATCTATGTGGTTTGTTGGAAATCGGGGATCCTCGGGAAGATCGGTGATGATCGGGGGATGGCATACGCGTGTCAGTAGTTACCTACTTTTGCAGAGGTAACCCGGCCTTGTGTTGGCAGAGATCTAACCGTAATGTTAGGTTATTTCTCGGGTCGTCTATTCCAAGGACGTACCCATCGTGGATAGGAAGTTCCTTAGCCTGACCATTTGTTGGAAATCCAAAGAAACAATACGAGCCTTTACGATTTCAATTGTATAACCTGTCTCCTCAGGAGGCAGCTATAGCAGGCATAATATAATGGTACCTATGCTGGCTAAGATTTATATTATACTTTCGAAATGTTTTCCACTATGCACTAATAATAATATCAAAAAGAATTTGATTTTTGCGTAGTAAGCATCTTTGACTATCATAAGAAGAAATCTCCTCCAAGTCTGCGTTTGCATTGTGTGTGTGGTGGGAGGTCTTATGGTAGTTTCATTTTCCAAAAGCATTGCGAATTGACTTTAAAATTCTTCTGTTGTTTATTTTAAAGAAAGATAACTGTTTTACGATCTCACATTAGTCACCATGACTGACTTGGAGTTTATTGTTTCCCTTCTAAACTCTGGGTGCCCACCAATTTCTACACGGGCAGTCTAGAGTTAGATTATCAGGATATTCTGGATATTCTGGAGCTTTGGAGATAAGCTGGATGACGAGACGTAGTATTTGTATTTGATAGTATTTATTCCGCTGTGTATTCTGTATGAGGACGAGTTTATAAAACTGTCCATTGTTGTATATTGACTCTGATTGATGTATGTATAAAAACTGATAAAATTCTTTGTTTTAAAGATTACTGATTTATCTATTATATATTGTTCCGCTGCGATGTGTAAGATTCTGATATTGTTTTCTGTTGTTGTTCTGTTGTTCTGTTGTTGTTCTTCTTTCTTTTTCTTCTATCTTCTTCTTCTAACTTTTCTTCTTTCTTAAAACCATAACTTTTCGGGTTTTCGGCATTCGATGGCTCAGCAGTCGATAAAGTGAGTATCGATGTTGAATTTTCGAAAGTCGAAAATTCCGTTCGTGACAGAAATCATGCCATTTGCATTTAGTTTTTAAACCCAAAATTTCACCCTCCCCGGCTTGAGTTTGTGGAAAGAAAAGTGGTTATCTTCTTTTGGTTATTTTCGGAAATTTTTCTTTTCCAGAAAATACTTTTCCTCTTGTCTACTATCATGCTAAAAGTGTGACTTGATTTTATTATTTATTAAATATTCTTCCTAATTCTGCCTATACAAAACATTTCTCTGTTTTATCTTATTTTTCTATTTTTAGCTTTCATTTAAATAGCATGTACTTCCTTTATTTATTTATAAGAGGATTACTCCTTTTTATATCTTCATTCTTTTTCTTTCTGCCTATAATTTAAAATATGTTTGTATATTTTATTTTGCTGATTTGAACTCTAATATTTTATAAATATATATATATATGTATATAAGTCTTACTGAAATAATTAGTACACCCATATATATATTTATACATTATTTTGTGCTGACACACATGCACATGTACACTCAAAAATACTCAGTAGCATCCATATATATATATATTTATTTATGCATATAGCTTTTAAGGATTTAATCTACATGTATATATAATATTTCCATACACATCAACATGTGTTCATTCTTAGCATTCAGGAATTAAGCTTTAGTTCATGTGTATTTCCTGTGCACACATGTACACACATATAGATACACCATATCAAGCTATATCAATTCCTCTTTAAAATTGGTTTAAAAATTATTTTAAACTTATTTATATTTTTCAAAATAAATTCCTAAAATCTTGGGTCATTACAAATCTGCCCCCTGGTGTCCTGGTAGATTCGCTCCAAGGTCTCATTCAACTCCGTATAGGAGGTGAATCATGGTTCCTTTCATGGTCGTGCTGGTCCATCACTATTATCCTCAGCCTTTCGTTTCCCTTTACCAGTTCTTGAATCTGTTTTAGGAGGATTTTCACCCTTGACTGCGTAAACATCAACTACTTCTCCTTCCTCTCTTTCAGCATTTGCATCCTCTAATCGTAAAAATCCTTCAGCCTCGTGATAAAATTCTCCTAGATCCGTAGGGGGATCCCTTGTTAACGAATTCTTGAATTCCGTGCCATCAGCTATGCCAGAGACAGCTGCCATCTAAACCATGGATGGATCGGGTCGATCCACCGATGCTGCCGCCGCATTGAATCGCGTCAGAAAGCTCCACAAAGTCTCCCCGGTTCTTTGCTTCATTGCTGCCAAACTCATCACATTCTTAGGTCTCGAAATGTGAACTCTGAATTGCCTCATGAACCTCTCGGTCAGATCGGTCCATGTTTCTATGGAGCCACTCTCCAGCTGTCTAAACAAAAGCGCTGCAATTTCTGTCAAGTACAGTGGGAAGCACCGGGCCATGACCTCCTCTAATGCCCCCAGTACCTCCATATGCCTCATGTATCGTGTCAGATGCACTGCAGGATCTGTCCTTCCATCGTACATCTCCAATGTTGGTAGCTTGAATTCTGGTGGATTCCTAGCTTGCCTGATCGTAGGAGCAAAGGAACTCCTATTCACATCCTCCAGATCTCTATTCACTAGACTGCCTCTCATGGCTCGTCTGACCATCTCTGCCAATCTGTCACTATCCCCAAGTTGTAGTCCTTGTCCGTTGTTTCCGATTTTCCCCCCGAGTTCACGAGGGATTCCCGAAATCTTCTCTCCTGGCTGAGCATCCATTTCTCTATCAATGTCGCGTTGCGCAGCTCCTCCTGGTAATGCTCCTGGGATCGGGTCAACATGCTCTGGGTAAGTGGCCCCTAGTTCTGGGGCTGTGCCAGATGGTCCTATTCCATTCTGAACTCTGGTTGCTCCCTGATTTTGCGCTCCAAGTTGCCCAATCTGAAGAAGCAAGTTCTGAATCATTTCCTCTTGTCTTTTCATCATTGTCTCTATCTCATTCCCGGTGATGAAGATTGATGTCTGATTTGCACCTGAGGAAGCCTCTTGACTCCCTTCGTGTTGACCTCTCTCCGCCCTTTGTCTTCTCTTTGATTGCCTTGTCATAGCTTTTCAGATCTGAATTCTTCAAGCCTTCAAATTCAATTTCCAAATGATAGAATTCCTGAAGTAGCCTTCTCAGTGAAAGCACCAAAGTGTTTGCGCCTAAATTGGCCACAAAACCCAATTTTCGTGAAAGCACCAGTGTATGAACACAAATCAGCAGTATATAATCACAGATCACAGATCTAAGTAATGTAGAGGATTAAAAATGAAGAAATAACAAACTTAAAAAGGAAAGAAGTAGACAGAGACACAAGGTTTATAGTGGTTCGGCGATCTTGCCTACGTCCACTTTGAAGTTGATGATTTTATTGATGTTCACTTGATGATTTCAGTTGATTATAGAAGATTACAGTCAATAATCATGATTTACAGTAGTGAATGTAGTTAGAAGCAGCAGCAATGGAGTTCAGATCTGGATCCGGCAGAGTCTGGACGTTGTCGATCTCAAAGAGGAAGAAGAACCCCTTTTCTATTGGCTTTGGGGGTCTATTTATAGGTGTATGAGGCTGGTATTTCGCTCAGATCTCGGGAGACCCTCTTTGGCACGTGACCAGGCCTGCGTGCCCAAGCCCGTGAAGTTTCGGTCTGATCCGTGATCGATACGAACAGATTTCATATCAATCAAGATTTCATCCAATGGAGTCGAAATTTGGCGTGGAAATTCTTTAGCATGCATGTAGTCTTCTGTGAAAATTTCATATCATTTGGACTTGTAGATTAGGAGATACGATCGATACGAATTAGAGTCTTCGGTTGGCTATTTTGTTCGACTCGCTCTGTTCGACTCGGTTACGAATCATCCCAGTTCGTATCGGTGCGAGTCCCTTCGTTCGTATCGATGACTATGCTTTCGCTCGCCTCGATTGTCATGCTCTGTTATGTGGATGTGAAGTAGATCGAGTCGGAGCGTGGTTCTCTAATGGAGTCGTAGAGGAGCGAGTCGAAGAGTGATTCTATGTTGGAGTCGAAGCGGAGAAAACAGAGCGAGTCGAAGTAGGCAAACAGAGCGAGTCGAAGTAGGCAACGGAGCGAGTCGAAGTAGGCACTCCTGATGGATGCGCAGCGGAGCGAGTCGAAGTGGAGCAAGTCAAAGTGGAGCGAGTCGAAGCAGGCTTCCTAGATGGATTCGAACGGAGTGAGTCGAAGAAGGATGTTTTTGATCAACTTTGCATCGGTTGTAACTTGAGCATACGAACTCGGATTGACTTGAAATTTGGAATGTTGACCCCCACAGCTTCGCTTGCCATGTCATATCAATTTTAGCTTGATCCGGACTTGGACAAAATTCGTTGATATCCATAGTGAGCCTGTGTATAATCGTTCTCTGGGACGGACCATCATTGGTTACTAGTCAATTCCTTGGTGTCACGGCCTTGCCAAAAGGTAGGATAACAGAACGTTTATCGCTTTGATTTAAAACGAACCCTTTTTGAATTAATTTTCACAATTTGACTATAAAGGTGTTTGGAGAAAATGTTAACTTGAAATTTCACCTTTTAATAATGATGGATTAAGAATTAAACTTAATAAAAGTTTTTAATATAATCTAAATGATGGGATAAGATATTTAGAAAATAAATTTTCGAGATAATTCCATTATAATAAAGAAGGATTATGATAATATGAAATGATCTTTATATATAGAAAATTTTATATAAATTTAGTTTATAAAACATGTTTAAAAAGAATTTTTGAATCTAAATCCTGGAATTTGTGAAAATAATTTCAAAGGAATTTTTGAGAAATGAAATAGCAATACCTTTGGAAGTATTTAAAGGTAAAAATATATTGGGCAATAAAATTTTAAAATAGAATACGCTTTCTTTGGGATAATTAGGAGGAAATCGTTTCGACTAGTTTTGTGGTAATCTGAATAATCTTTTAAGTGACGATCAGATATTTGCTTAGGCGAACGTTGTGGAATACTTAGTAAATTATCCTCTTTATCATTGTGCGATCGAGATGAGTTCAGATCCGAATAAACCCAAAGTGAGTTTTAATAAATAAATTGTTTGAAGTTAATGTACATCAAAATATATGCAATATGCTTCAAAAGAATGAATTTTTGAAATTAAAACCGAGTATCCAATTTTTAAGTTCCCTTAAATGGGAATTGTTTTTCAAACAAAAAGTATATGTAATAAGAGATTGTTTTGATAAATTGGATTTTTCCCTTAGAGAAGATATTAGATAATTTAACATAGGTTTAAATTGGGTTAAATTAAATAAGAAGGTTTAGGTAAACATTGTTTTTATTAAAACCATATAGTTGTCTAAAACATCTAAGTAGTGTGAACTATTTGCAGTTTTTGGTTAGTTAAAAAGGTTAATAGGTTGACTCGGTTTTAAGAAACCATAATTTGATTTGATCTCCATACAGATCTTTGAAAAAGTAAAATAAAATTTGTATGTACCCTTAGAACAGAGAAGAGTATTATACAAGTAAATAAAGGGAAATAAGTTATTATTTGATGTTTTATAAAGAAATGACTTTATAAAATAGTTTCAAAAACTTGGGGGAAGAATTTATGAAATGATAAATAAATAATTTTAATATTGAGTAAAATACTAAGTGAAAATTTAAGAAAAAAATAATAAATAAATAAATAAAAAATAAATAAAATTTAAAATAATTAAGAAACTAATAAAATATAGAGTATAATTTTCCATTTTGTTCGACTCAGTTGAGATAATCTTTTAAGCAATAACCAGAGGCTGTAGAAAATGCGGATTACGGATCTTAAGGCAGAATTAACACTAGGAGGGTGAATAGTGTTTAATTAATTTTATGAATCTTTTCAAATTAAACCCAAACAGATGTAATTCACAAACACAGAAACAATCATAGAATCAGACACAGATGCAAATAGTAAATAAAAGCAGTAAAGGAAAGAACACACCAGAATTTTATACTGGTTTGGAGTTACCCTACATCCAGTCCCACACAATTTATTGTGCAGATTTCTTTTCAAATATAATGTCGATATTACAACCTCGATTTCAAGGCCACAAGTTACACCCTCCTGTCTTCAAGTCTAGGGCAAACTCTCTTGATTTAACCAGGCTACAAGATCACCTAATTGATTAACGGGCTACAATCACGCCCAATTGATTTACGGGTCATAATCACACCGTTTCCAATATCGCTTTGATAGATAGAGAGACTTGATACACTTCTTTGATTACAAATGATCCTATAACTCTGAATAGCACTAAGATCTTTGAGAGAGAGTGGCAGAGAATCAAACTAGAGATGATCAAGTTTGATGCACTTAGGATTTCGACAGAGTTTTGTTAAAATATAAGAGAATACTTGAGTGGAGAAGAAGGAGTGAAGAAATGAAGAAAAACTAACTAAAATTCGTTAAAAACAACTGGTATTTATAGAAGAACAACAGCCATGTCCATTCGTGAAAGGTTATGATGAATAGACACTTCATTTGAAAATTTGAATTTTAAATTCTACGGCTACCATGTCGACATGGGGGATGGGGTATATCGATATGCCTTAGTAAATTTTGAAAATTGATTTTTGTTTTTAAAAGAGATTTTCTTTTTAAAACTTGTCAAAACAATTTCTGAAGTTTTTAAACCATTTTGAATATAGTTTATACTTATAAAAGAGATTTAAAAAGCAATCTTAAAAATATATAATCTATAATATAAAAGTAATATTAAAAAATAAGTATAGAATATATTTTTGAGATTTAAAGCTTATAATATTAAAACTAGGAGATAGTTTAAAAACAAGAGATGATTTTGAAATCAAAATATAAAAGATAACAAAAATAGTTTAAAGCTAAAATATTTAAACTGAGAGAGATGACTTTAAAATATTTTTGGAAAAATATTTAAAATAAATCATTTTGATAATTTTGTGGATTCCATTCCACTAGAGAAGTTCGTGGGTTCCATCCCACTAAAGAGGTCATGGGTTCCATGCCACTATTAAAGCAAGTAGGTGGATTCCATTCCACAATTAAAATCCGAATAAAGATTTGAGTGCTATTATGAAGTTTTAACTTAAATCTAGACACTATTACTTACCTTGATATTTTGAACTCTTGAACTCTTGATACTCATGAGTCTTCAGTCTTGATTTCTTTAATCTTGAATTTGTCAATCTTGAATCTCTATACTGTATAGTCTTTATTCTTCAGTACCTACATATATATACCCTACATATACATATATATCTAGACAAGAATATTAGTATTTATATTTTATAACAAGTCCTAAGGTTGTTGTCATCAAAATCATCATCTCAGGAACTAACAATCTCCCCATTTTTTATGATGACAACCTTTGTTTATAAAATCTTCTCCACAAACTTCAATTCTACTCCGACTCCCCCTTATTCCAACAACTCCCCTTTAATCTACTAACTCCCCCTTAATCTAAGCCTATCTAACCTTATTTTATAATTCTCCCCCTTTGTCATCAACAAAAACTAATCCTAAACTACATAACTCCCCCTTAAACTAGTACTATGGAACTAAATACTAATAACGAAGTATAATTAAGAGACCCGTAAATATAATTTTATTATGTTGTTATATTTCACATATAAACACAAATATATAAAAATACACAAAATATACAAAAACATTATCATAAAAACAATCTAATAAGAGTCTTTGATAATTGGTAACTTGTGAATCGAACAATTTGGGTAATGGAGACAAAAGTTTCCACGTTGTTCGACCAAATTACCATCTTTATCAAAACAAACTTCTCCGACGCAAATAACTTTATCAACTTCGTCCATTTGCGCTTCTTCTTCTTCTTCTTCGTCGTCTTCCTCTAATGGATTATGAATATGAATGTTAGAGGAGTCATCTTCAATTACGATCGGGTCTGCATGATTATCCATTAGAAATTTTTGCAAATTTCTAAGGATTTTGCCTTGTTTCTCCTATTCCTTTGCCATCTTTATTTGCATGACTTGCAACTCAGTCATCTTTTGCAGAGAGTCCTTCAAAGTTTCCTCTATCTTCATGACTTGGGCTAGTGTAGTTCGTTGAAATGGACCAGCATTAGGAGAAGAGAAAGAAAAGGTTGCATTTTGGTTTGATTTAGAAGAGGAGGCCATTATTTTATATTCTCAGAAGTTTATTATAGAGAGAAATGAAGTGGAAGATAGAAGAATTCGAAATATAGAGAATATATAACCACCAAACTAATTTTAAAGAGAAAATCAAAATTTCAAATTTTACCGTTGTATGTCGACATGGGGGTAGGGGTATGTCGACATCCTTATGGAAATTTTGACAATCTTATTTTTCTTTATTTATTTAAATATATAGGTTACTATATCTATATTCTATATCTCAGTTATAGAACAAATACCTAATTCTCTTCTAAATTTAGTAAAGGTTGATTGATTCAAGGGTTTGGTCAGAATATCAACTATTTGATTCTCGGTGTTGATAAATTCAAGGGAAATAATCTCTTTACTTGTATTATCTCTGAGAAAATGATGTCTGATATCAATATGTTTGGTTTTGGCATGATGAGTAGGATTTTTGGATAAATTTATTGCACTTGTATTGTCACAATAAATTGGTGATTTTGAAATATTTAATCCAAAATCCTTTAGGGTCTGTTGCATATAGATAACTTGAGAACAAGCCAAAGCAGCAGAGATATATTCTGCTTCAGTTGTTGATAGTATCACAGTATTTTGCTTTTTACTAAACCAAGAAACCGGAGAATGTCCTAAAAAGGGACAAGTTCCACTTGTACTTTTTCGGTCTGATTTACAATCAGCATAGTCAGCATCACAATATGAGATTAAAACAAATGAATCATTTTTAGGGTAAAATAGGCCATAGTCTAAAGTGCGTTTAATATATCTTAGGATACATTTAACAGCTTTTAAATGGGTCTCTTTGGGTTGAGATTGGTAACTTGCACAGAGACAGACACTATGCATGATATCAGGCCTACTCGTAGTTATATAGAGTAGCGATCCAACTATTCCCCTGTATAGTTTTTGATTAACATCTTTTGACATGTCTTCTTTATTTAAGGCTTCATTGGTTGCCATGGGAGTGGGTTTTCCACTCATAGTGGTCATACCAAACTTATTAATTAGATCCCTAGCATACTTTTCTTGACTAATGAAAATACCACTATCTAATTGTTTTATTTGCCATCCTAAAAAGAAAGTAAGTTCACCCATATGACTCATCTCAAACTCTTTTGTCATTATTTTAGAAAACTCTTTGTTCATTTCATTGTTTATTGATTCAAAAATTATATCATCTACATAAATCTGTACTAATTGGATATCATTTTTGTTTCTTTTAATAGAAAGAGTATTATCTACGTTACCAATTTCAAAATTTGATTGAAATAGGTAAGATTTTAGTCTATCATACCAGGCTCTGGGAACTTGTTTCAGACTGTATAAAGCTTTCTTTAATTTGTAAACATGATTTGGAAATTTTTCTTCTTCAAAAAGTGGGGGTTGTTCAACATAAACGTCTTCTTTAACAAAACCATTTAAAAAGGCACTTTTGACATCCATTTGAAATAATTTGAAATTGTTGTGGTTTTCGAAAGCAAGTAGAATTCTAATGGCTTCTAATCTTGCTATGGGTGCAAAGGTTTTATCATAGTCTATTCCTTCTTCTTGACAATAACCTTGCGCGGCAAACCAAGCTTTATTAACGACCTCACCTTGTTCATTCATTTTATTTTTATAAACTCATTTAATTCTTATTATAGTTTTGTCCTCGGGTCTAGGAACAAGTTCCCATACATCATTTCTGGTGAATTGATTCAGTTCTTCTTACATAGTAAGAATCCATGAATCATCAGATGACGCTTCCTTTGGATTTTTGGGTTCTATAATTGAAATAAAAGCTACATTACTCATCTTTTTTAGTTATTTCAAGTTCTAACAACAGATTCAATATTTCCTAGTATATTTTCTACAGGATGATCTTTTAAAAGCCCAATCCTTTTATTAGGATGAATAGTTTCACAATTTATTTCATTTGATTCATAATTTAAAGTAACAAAATCATCTTCATCATTTATTTGAACAAAATCTTTGAAATTTATATCAAAAGATACATGCATTGTTTCTTCAATGATGTCAGTTTTTAAATTGAAAACTCTGTATGCTTTACTTCTATTAGAATATCCGATAAAAGATTCCTTTATCAGATTTAGGATCAAATTTATCCAAATTTTCCTTTGTATTTAAAATAAAGCATTTACTTCCAAAAACTTTAAAATAAGATACCTTTGGTTTCTTATTAAAAAGAAGTTCATATGGTGTTTTATTGGTTAAAGGTCTAATCAAAATCCTATTCAAAATATAACAAGCTGTAGCGACTGCTTCTGCCAAAAAATTTCTAGGTAATTTACTATCTGAAAGCATAGTTCTTGTACATTCTTGAATCATTCTATTTTTACGCTCTACCACTCCGTTTTGTTGTGGAGTTCTTGGAAAAGAAAAATTATGAGTTATCCTTTTTAATTACCGGAATCTTAAAATTTTCATTTTCAAATTCTTCACCGTGATCACTACGAATAGTTTTGATTTTTAAAGAAAGTTGATTTTGAATTCTTTTTGCAAAAGTTTTAAATAAATCAAAAGCATCAATTTTAAGTTTTAGAAAAATTGTCCATGTAAATCTAGAATAATCATCTACAATTACAAAAACATATTTTATGTGATTTAATGACTGAATTTGAGATGGACCAAACATATCTAAATAAAGTAACTCAAGAGGTTTTGAAGTTGAAATCATATCTTTCAATTTAAATGAACTCTTTCTAAGTTTTCCTAATTAACAAGCATCACATATACTATCTACTTTAAAATCCATTTTAGGGAGACCACTTACTAAATCATGTTTTGACAGTCTAGATAAAAGTTTGAAATTCAAATGCCCAAATCTTTTATGCCAAATCCAACGGTCACTTGTATTAGCCAAAAGACATAGGTTATCATTAGAGATTTTCATACTAGGTATATAAATATTTTTCTTCCTAATTCCTTCAAAGATAATATTTGATTTATCATCTTCGATGTGACACTTATCCTTTTCAAATTTAATTTTGTACCTATTATCACATAGTTGACTTATGCTAAGTAAATTGTGTTTTAGATTCCTAACTAACAAAACATCAGAAATAGTAGGAGTTTTAGAGTTACCAACATTGCCGATGCCAATCACATATCCTTTTGAGTTGTCTCCAAAGTTGACTAGTCCTCCATCTTCATAAATTATGTCATTCAGTATCTCTGGATTGCCAGTCATGTGTCTCGAACATCCACTATCAAGTATCCATTTGTTTTTCTTGATTTGCACCATTTGTCCATTGAGTGTTGATTCTTCAAAAGCCATATAACATATCTATTCTTGCACAACACACCAATTCAGTAGATAACTTGATTTTCTAGAATAACAATATGCAGACTTATGAAACAACGATGATATGAACAGTTTTGAACTAGTGTTTACAAAATCTGCAAAAATTTCCATTTTAAACTTTTTCAAAATTTAGATTATGATAACTTTGAAAACCAATGCTTCGATACCAAATTTAGGAAATGCGGATTACGGATAATAAGGCAAAATTAACACTATAGAGGGGGTGAATAGTGTTTAATTAATTTTATGAATCTTTTCGAAATCTTTTCAAATTAAACCCAAACAGATGCAATTCACAAACAAAGAAATAATCACAGAATCAGACACAGATGAAAATAGTAAATAAAAGCAGTAAAAGAAATAACACACTGAAATTTTATATTTGTTCAGAGTTACCCTACATCCAGTCCCACTCAATTTCTTGTGCAGATTTCTTTTCAAATATAATGTCGATATTACAACCTCGATTTCAAGGCCACGAGATACACCCTCCTGTCTTCGAGTCCAGGGCAAACTCTCTTAATTTAACCAAGCTACAAGATCACCTAATTGATTTACAGGCTACAATCACACCCAATTGATTTACGGGCCACAATCACACCATTTCCAATATCACTTTAACATATAGAGAGACTCGATACACTTCTTTGAATACAAATTATCCTATAACTCCGAATAGCATTGAGATCTTTGAGAGAGAGTGGCAGAGAATCAAACTAGAGATGATCAAGTTTGATTCACTTAGGATTTCCACAGAGTTTTGTTAAAATATAAGAGAATACTTGAGTGGAGAAGAAGGAGTGAAGAAATGAAGAAAAACTAACTAAAATTCGTCGAAAACAACTGGTATTTATAGAAGAACAACAGTCATGTCCATTTGTGAAAGGTTATGACGAATAGACATTTCATTTGAAAATTTGAATTTTAAATTCTACGGCTACCATGTCGACATGGGGGATGGGGTATGTCGACATACCCTAGTAAATTTTTAAAATTGATTTTTGTTTTTAAAAGGGATTTTCTTTTTAAAACTTGTCAAAACAATTTCTGAAGTTTATAAACCATTTTGAATATAGTTTAAACTCATAAAAGAGATTTAAAAAGTAATCTTAAAAATATATAATCTATAATATAAAAGTAATATTAGAAACTAAGTATAGAATATATTTTTGAGATTTAGAGCTTATAATATCAAAACCAGGAGATAGTTTAAAAACAAGAGATGATTTTGAAATGAAAATATAAAAGATAATAAAAATAGTTTAAGGCTAAAATATTTAAACTGAAAGAGATGACTTTAAAATGTTTTGGCAAAATATTTAAAATAAATCATTTTGAAAATTTCGTGGATTCCATTCCACTAGAGAAGATCGTGGGTTCCATCCCACTAAAGAGGTCGTGGGTTTCATCCCACTATTAAAGTGAGAAGGTAGATTCCATTCCACAATTAAAATCCGAATAAAGATTTTAATGCTATTATGAAGTTTTAACATAAATCTAGACACTATTACTTATCTTGATATCTTGAACTGTTGAATTCTTGAAATCCTGAACTCTTGATACTAATGAGTCTTCAGTCTTGATTTCTTCAATCTTGAATTCGTCGGTCTTGAATCTCTATATAGTACAGTCTTCATTCTTCAGTACCTGCATATATATACCCTGCATATACATATATATCTAGACAAGAATATTAGTATTTATATCTTATAACAAGTCCTAAGGTTGTTGTCATCAAAACCATCATCTCAGGAACTAACAAAGGCCAATAGGCAAAATGGTACGCTTAGATGATTATCTATATTTTTGGATAATCAAGAAAGTTTGAACCTAAGTTAATATTTTTTTGTTAGTCATTTGACATTTTGAAACAATGTTAAGTGATAAGTTTTCCCTTATGGAATTTAATTGATTTGATTTGATTGAATTGAATTGATTTGTTGTGTGATTTTATAGACCATTGTTTATAAAGTTTAACTTTATAGGTAAAGGGTTTTGAATTGTTGTTAGGACCTAAATCCCGGTGATTTTGAAAAAGGAGATTTTTGAAGATTCTGGGAAAGGAATGATATTTGTTCAATCTAGTTGATGTTTTTGGAGGAACCGGAATACCACTAGACGCTCCATGTTGTTTTAATTCTAGAGTTTCACCATACTTTATTAGGAGGACTTCCCTCCTTGTCATTTTGATTTTGATCCTTGATTTTTCTCGTCTGAGAAATTTGAAAATAATTTTTTGAATTGAAAAACAAGGGTATTTAGATCAAAATTTGTCATTTGAAAATTTTGGATGCATAGCATCTATTAAGGAATATTCTCAATATTTTATTGCATATGATTGAGATATGGTTGTTGGTCGCATGTAGAGTTATATCATGCTAGTTTTAGTATGTAGAGTAACATCACATTGCTTTTTATTTAGATTTTGTAAGTACATGTATGTAAGAGATTGCTTTTGATTCTTGTGCACCTGTATTTACATAGATATAATAAATTACCTGCCAAAATATAAATCAAACGCTAAAAGGTACGTAATAAATTTAGAAATTTTGAATTGGTTGATGATTGATTCTGTACCCCGGATATGGGAAACCACTTGGCATTTGTTTTCTTTGATTGGTTTGGAGCCCATAGAGGCAGTTTGTAGCTGTACCGATTGGGCCACGTAAAGGAGACGTTGATGAAATTTTCTAAAAATTTAAGAGTTAGAAGATTTTTAAGAATTTTTGGAAAATGTTTGATAACAAAAATTTGATTTTTGAGTTATAACTTGGAATAAATGAATAGAAGATAATTAGTTGGTATAGGTTAATGAATTTAAAAGACTTGGAAACTTTGGAATTTATTCCAGCTAACTGGTTTTGAAAATAAGTTTAACAACTCATTTTAAGTAATAGTTTGAAACTTAAGGGTTTGGAAACATTTCTTCCTAAGGAATTTCGGGGACGAAATTCTTTTAAGGGAGGGGGACAATGTAACAACCCAGAATTTTGGTAATTTGATTTTAAATGTTTAATTAATTTTAAATATTTAAATAATTGGATTTTAGAATTTAATAACTTATAATTCAAATATAAGGAATGATTAGATAATTGAATTGTGAATTAAATGTTAATTAAATGGATTTATTAATTTCACTTAATTCCATTTAATTAATAAATAATAGTAGTGGCCTCAATTTGTAAATTTATTTACAAATATAAATGGATCGGATAAATATCGATAATTAAATATAAAAAACAATATTTAAATATGTGAAATTAGCCTTTCGGGGCACTGTCTCGGATTTCGACGAAACCAGTTTCGTCGGATCCATAATAATGAATTATAATATGCCATCGAATTTCATGGCGATCAAACGTATCGTTTGGTCATGCGAGTTCGAACCGCGTTGAAATTAATATCGAAAATTTAATATAATAATTGGGTTTGAAAAGTTATCTACTGCATACGATCGAAATAGGGCTCGAGACTAGTTCCATTGTGTTTGGAATAAGGGTATAACATATAAAATTCCAAGCAGCATGCCTCATTTGGAGTTCAAGATTTTCGGGTATGTTTTGTTGAATATTTTAAAATTAAAATAATATATATATATATATATATATATTATCAGCCATACTCAACTATACTTGCCCCATACCCCATCACTACCTAGCCCATACCCGTGCGTGCAGCCCATGCATTTCCCCCTTTATATCAATCGTTGCCTGTAACCAAACAGAGCTTTCTTCTCTTGAAAACAAGAATTAAAAAATTAAAATATGGAGATATACTCATCTAAAGATCAAGGAAAAATTATATTTGAATTCGTATGGTTGTAGGCTTCAATCCCATACCCAAGTTTGAGCTTGCATCACAGTTTTTGGATGATCGATTTTAAAGTAGTAAACTAGGGCTTAAGATATTGAAGCATAGGGTCATCGATTTGTCGAATGGAGCTTTGCTTTGGGTTGCTCGCGTCGACGGGCTTCGAAGCCGTGAGTTTGGGGACGTGCGGCGCTAGGAGGTGGATCGCGATATATGGCAGTGGCGAAGGGAATCGTGTAGGTCCCGATTTGATTGATGCGTGTTGGCAATGATTCAAGATTATAGGCAAGTTGAGATCATGTAGAGAAGTGCAACGGCGAAGACAATACGCGAAACGGAGCACTATGGCTTCGTATCACTCCATTGTCGTGCACTTTCGATGGGTATCCCTGTGCATGTTCTTTTAATTTGGAGAAGAAGGAGTAGTTAAGTGGAGAGGTAAACTTGTAATTAATATAAGTTGTTTTAATTATAATTTAAAATTCATCGACATCTTATAAATTATGTATCTCAGTCATACGAGGTTGGATTCGAACGTCATTTTTTATGTTGGACTCGTGTTGTCAAGATCCATGTAATGGATAGGTTTGGTTGCATTTGGAGCTTGTTGGAATTTACGCTAAAATCGGACGGCTGTTCAATTTTAGTCCAACATCTGAACGTTTAGGCAAAAACGAAAATCAATGTGAGTTTAACTCACATTTAATTTTATTATATCATATCAATGATGTTATGATTGTTTATTGATTGCTTGGATCTTAGTTTAATTGTTTGATTGCTTGTTTGGTTGAATTTCCATTTCAAAAATAGATGACATATTAATTTGATCGTTATAAACCCACAGGATTATATATATTTATCCATAACCATTGTTTTGTAGGAAAATTTGTAGTGAGACCTAAAGGGGGTTTCTCGCCAATACATTATTTATTTACATCCTTATGCTATTATATTGATGTTTAATTGAAATAAATCATGATATTCCATTTAATTTGTTAAGTGTCGTTATAGCAATTTCGTTGTATAGCCAATTATTCAATTCCATCCCCAAAACCCTGTCGTATGAACTTGAGCTTGTGTTTCCGCTAAACAGAATATTGAAAATTCATTACCATTTTGATTAATGATAATTTAAATTGATTTATCATTCTAACTAATGATATTGAAATTAATTAACCAATTTAATTATTGGTGTTTTAAAATTTGTTTATCTTTAGGTTTAATTAATCATTTTTGCTAATGATGTTTTATACTTAATTAATCGTTTTAACTAATGATTATTTGAGTTTAATTAATTCTTTTAATTAATGATAATGGAGTTTAATTAATTTATTGAACTTAATTAATTATTTCGATTAATGATAATTGAAATTAATAATCATTTTAGTTAATTATATTTAAAAGCAATAAATCATTTTAAATAATGATATTTGAATTTAGTTAATCATTTTAATTAATGATTGTTTTAAATTTAATTAATTGGTTAACTACCGATATTTGAAATTTAGTCAAATCCTTTTAATTAATGATGTTTTACAATTAAAGAAATCATTTTAACAAATGATATTTTAATTCATCATTTTAGCTAATGGAGTTTGAATTTAATTAATCCAATTAATTTATGATTATTTGAACTTAATTAATTGTTTTAGTTAATGGAATTTAAAATTACTTATCATTTTAATAAATGATGTTTAAGATGACTGATTCGTTTTGACTAATGATTATTTGTATTTAGTTAATCTTTGAAATTAATGATATTTAAAGTTAATAAATCGATTTAATTATAGTGATTAAAGTAAATGAACTAATATAATAAAATTGCTTTAGTCAACTGATTTAAAGTTAATACACTGATTTAATAAAGATTTTAAAGTTAACTTACCAAACTTATAAAAGTGTTTGGAAATAATTATCTATTTTATTCAAGATAATGAATCTTTTTATTTAAAAGAGATTTTAAATGTGATTAATTATCTTTCGGGATAATTAATATTGTTTTAAAGTTATAAAAAGGAATTGAACTCGATTATTGGGATGTTAAGTTGGATAATCTTCTGGGTGTTCGGTCTGATGTTGATTTAGGCCTTCGTGGTCGCGCACTTAGAAAAATTATTCTCTTAATGTTTTAAAAATCTGGAACTAATTCTAAAAGTGTTTTACTAATATGGAAATCAAGAACAAGTTTAGTTCGTTTTTAAAAAGAAAAAGTTTGATTTGTTTATGGAAATAATTTAATTCCTGTAAAGCGAATCACTTATATGGAAATTATTTATTTGTATAATTAACACTAAACATTGAAGAAGTAAACTTGTCGCTATTTCAAAAGTTAAGAATAATCGTTGGATATGACTTGAGGTAATACTACCTTGACTTGTTTGGTATTTTTATTAACTAAGAAAAAGTACAAGGTTGAATTCAATGAGTGGTGACAAGTATACAGGACTTAATTTCCATATATGATCGTTTTATATCCTTGATAGTTGGTATCTCAGCTATCGGTTACTTCTACTACTTTATTAACATCATTCTAAGACGATTTATTACTCCATTGAGTAATGATTATCCTTTGCCCGAAATGACTAAACCAAAGCGCGTGGCTTTTGGGTGCCAAGTTATGTGGGGTTGCTCCTATTAGGATATTTTCACATCTCATCTAGATTTTTGTGTACCGTCACGTGAAAAACGGTTGAGAGTTTTTAGATGTGAAATATTCAGATTCTCGGTAATGTCTGGCGGGGTCCGGCTTGGAGTTCTCGGGGTTTTTAAGTATATTGCTAGAGGTATACTTCTTTTAAGGGGGATGCACCCTCCTTGTCATTTGTTGAAAACTTTCCTTTCCCTATTTGATTCGTTTTCCCGAATCTGTTTATCTTTAAATTGCCATGAGTATAGTCAACTCCTCATCATAACATTAAAGTATTGATTTAGTCCATTCTATCAAGTTGGACTATTACCTTATTAGTCCATTCTATCAAGTAGGACCATTTTCCCTGTTCAATCCATTCTATCCAGTTTGGATTTTACTCGGTTTATTTTCCATTCTTTCAAGTCTGGTTTTAATATTAATTATGCCTATCCCTATTTGCATTTATTTCTAGATATTTATTTATTCCGTTGTGTAACGACCCGATATTTTCAACCATTCGCATCCACACATGTCAGACTTGAATTGCTCAAAATACCGCGTTGTAAATAAAAATTTGGCAAACTCATCATATACAGTAAATAAATAATCACAGATCACAGACACAGAGTAATATAATGCAGCGGAAGTAAAGAAATAGTAGTTCATGAAGCTACTATAAAAATACATCAGAGTTAAGTAACATACAATAGGAATACCAAGATACAGCAGGAGTAACAGTATGATAATCATGTATAACTCAGAATACAACTGGAATCAACTGGATAACAAAATGAATAGATATCTGGATCTTCAAAGCAAAACTCCAGCTCCAAAGGTGAGTCTCAAATGCTATATCACTCAGTCTGACCCGAGCGTAAAGCAAAACACAAAACACTCGAGTCAGGACATACATACTTATATAATGTAAACCAACTTAAGTGAACTGTAATAAAGGGTACGATAACTTAAAGAATGCTCGGGATCGCCCATTCTTTAAGGATCCGTTAAACTATCTACTATGTAGTAATATTCGCTATTATAATAATGTCTAATATAAAATAAACATACTTTTAAATAGCATTAAGGCTTTACATTTTCCACCTTAACACGTAATAGTCCCAGTAGTCTATCCAGTATTAGCATACTCCCAAAATGGGGGCTACCCTCGATACTCCACAGGCTACGGGAGAAATCACAAATCGTAGTAAAGCTCGATATGGTAGGTGGCACGGCACACAAGGAAATGCCAGGGTAGATATACCAATTACGCATCCGGACTGGTGGTGACGCATAGCAGCCACTACCGCCCACCTCGAACATCACTCCCAAATCAAGGGGTGCACCCAATCAATCACAAAGTATTAGCATGGTATCGAAGAAGTGTGTCCGATTAGAGGTGCTACCTCCTTGGCCTGTCGATCGCTCCTGTTTTAGCCACCTTATGCCAACTCACGGGAGTTGGGTCCACGTATATACCTTAGGATCGTCGCCACCATCCTACTTCATTCTAGAAACTCCACCACATACACAGTTGTTAAAGTGGTTTTCGGTATCGACAGAGAGTATGTCCATATCCGATCCCGGTCTCTTTAACAACCAATCGTTATTATAACCCATGGATATTTATTTTCAAAACAGTATATACTTTCATAACCAGAATATCATATCTATTTCAAACCATATCATTTATTTTATAATAGTATATACTTTCAAAACCAAATTATCATATCCACTTCCAAAATTAAACATTTAATTACAACACTATGAAACCATAATAATTTAAAATCCATAGCACTCTAAAATGTAACTTTTATAACCATAGCAATTTAAAACATTACATTTTAGAAATAATGACATTTTGAAAACATAACCTTAGGTCATCGTAGCATTTTGGAAAAGCGATACTTAAGAAATCATAGCAAGTTGGAAATGTAACCTTAAGGGATATAGCGTTTTTGAAATGTAATATTTATGAAATCATAACATTCTGGAATGTAATACTTTCCACTTTACCATTTTATATAATCCAAATCTTAATATACTTACAATTTTTACCATATTTGTTTTATCACTTCTATTTTATTACACAAATTAATTTACTTGGATATTAAATAAACTAAAACTTAATTACTGAGATTTCCAATTTAAAGTTGAAATTCCTTATGTTAAGTTAAAGTATATTATTAACTTGCATTTCATTATTATAGTAAGGAACATTTATTGTTTTAATCAATATTACATTAAATAAAATTACATGTCAAATGTTCATTTTTAACTTACATTTTATTTTCACAATAAAGAGCATTTATTGTCTTATTCAATCTTCCAATAATAAAAATTACATATCAAATGGACATTTTTAACTTACATTTTATTTTCCACAATAAAGAGCATTTATTGTCTTAATCAATATCACATTAATTAAAATTACATGTCAAATGTTCATTTTTAACATACATTTTATTTTCACAATAAAGAGCATTTATTGTCTTATTCAATCTCCCATTAATTAAATTTACATGTCAAATGTATATTTTTAACTTACATTTTATTTTCACAATAAAGAGCATTTATTGTCTTATTCAATCTCCCTTTAATTAAAATTACATATCAAATGGACATTTTTAACTTACATTTTATTTTCACAAATAAAGAGCATTTATTGTCTTAATCAATATCACATATTTCCAAATTAGGTTATATTTCTAATCACAAATTTCCATTTATTTATTTAACATTTTTAATACATAGAAAATCATTTTTAACTTTATTAAATCATTTTAAAAACCAAATTTAAATTAAAATATCAACATTTACATTTTCAAAATACTTAAAACTTCCATAAAAATATATAAAATAACCACGGGTCTGTATAATATTCTCTAACCTAGGTCAAGTGATACAGATAATATATCATTTCAATCCGTAATTTACAAAGAAAATCCGGGTTTTATCGTTTCAAACCCGCAATCCCAAGTTAAATAAAAGAAATAAAAATCGCTCAAGCCTATCATTTCAGCCCATAACGATTTTTCCCTATTCTAAAGTCCGTTCGGGTATGTATCATTTCAATCCATAGTGATAGGGAACTTGCAGTGACGATAAGCAGGAAATAAATAACATTATACAAATAATATTATAACAGATGATATAACATGCATATAAACAGTATTTAACATCATATAAATATACCACTGGCATGTATGAACATAACACATTATTTTATACAATTAACTTGTCATCAATTCACAATTATAAAAGTACGTATGTCTAAAGTGAATAACTCACCTTTTAAAAGCTAGAATTGAAATTCAACCCAAATCTAGACCCCGCAAAGCACGAAAAAGCACGACAAAGCACAATGCAAACTTGAGTGGATGAAGAGTCAGATCCAAATTTTGTATGCAAACAAATATTACATACATAAGAATATGATTCAATACAAAAGAATAGAGGTTAAAACAATGGAAAAATAACGAATCAAAGTGGCATAACTTGCCCTAATCAATCAATGGATTGGCTACACCACATATGGGTTCAACCATCATCTTGTGTTGCTTGGTCATGATGGTTAGAGGTGTGCTAGAGGGAGGCATGACCGAGCCTTGCTTGAACAAAATAGAAAACAAAAGAAAGAAAAAAGGAAAGAGAGAAGGAGGAGAAGCCATGAGAACTTGTTGTAATTTTTTTCTTTTCTTCAGGAAACAAATGAGAAGAGATGGAATGAATTTTGTACATGAATTGCAAGTAAAAGGCACAGCTAAAGGAAAGAAATAAATGTTAGGAAAACAAAAGGGCAAGAATTGAGGAGTTTTGAATGATAAGAAAAAGGAAAAGAATCTTGTGTATATTTTATTCTTAAATGCAAATGGAAAATGAGAACATAATGGGAAATAAATTTTGTACATGAATGACAAAAGGAAATACACGGCTATAGAAGAGAAAAAAGGAAAAAAAAAGAAACAACTAAGGAGTTATGAATGCTAGGGAAACGGAAAGGCATAAGTTAAGGAGAAAGAAACGTATAATATATTTTATTTTTAAATGCAAATGAAAAAAATTGAGAGATGGGAAATAAATTTTTGTACATGAATTTTCAACTTGATATGCACGGCTAGAAAATAAATAAAGAGGGTAGGTGAATAAAAAGGAAAGAAAAAGGCACAATTTAAGGAGGAAGAATCTTGTATATTTTTTCCTTTGTTTGCATGCAATGAAAAGGCAATAAATATACAAAACAGGTAACATATATCTCTTAAAATTCCTAAGCTATTATTCAAAGAAAAATCAATCAAAGATCAAATGAATATATTTAAAGTTTATACAAATAAAATAGAAAATAAAAATTAGAGAAACAAACATAGGGAAATAAAATATAGAAAGTCATTGCATGCAAACACTGTATTTTTATCTAAATTAAAAGTATAAGTTTAAATTCCCAAAAAAAAATCCATATTAACATTGGTTTAGATACTAATACATTAATAACTTCCCAATTCATCCAAATTTCAGTTTACATAGTAATTAATTTAATTTACCTACAATAATCCATTTTATTATAGATTACATTCCAATCAAATAAGAATTGCTTCCAATAATTTGATTTGGTTTAATTGCCATCTTTATACTAGGTCCATTATTACCCTCTATACCTAGTTACATTAGTTTTATACCCCCTTTTTACATCTTAGATTCTGTATAAATGTTAAATTTCTAAATGTGTAATCTTGTCAATTGTATACATTAATTAAGGTTGAAAACCAATAAATAAATTTACCTTAGTTCCCTTCTTTTTTACAAATTTATTACTTTATAAATAAATTTACGTTTCTATTTAATTTATACATTCACATTTCCCGTTACCGCATTAACTCTCATTAATGACATTAAAGATTCCCTATTTAATTTATAGACTAAATAGGCAACTTATAATAGCTGTTACCATTACCCTTTAATTTACAGTTAAGTTTATTATTTTCAACTAATTATTATAATTACCTACCTAATATTGAATTTACTCAATTACTATTAATTAAACTAATTCAATTATTTACACACCACTTACCCTTATTTACTTATATTCAAATTTATTCTCAAATATAACAGTTACAACTAAATTAATAGGCCAATTAAATAGTAACTTACAATCATTACTATTATTTTAAGTCACATTAATGAATTCATTATTGTTTACCAATCAAATGTTACAATTACTTAATTAACACTGATTTACTTCAGTTTATATTAATCATATATTATCTCATTGATGATTCAACATTCACACTTGTGATTTCATTGTTCACTACAAATGTTACCATTCTTATATACCCAATCTTTATCCAAGAGTCATTTAATTCATATTATTCCTTTTATAAATTTAAATGTTTGCATTAGTTTTCTTACATTAATTTATAGCCAAGTATACCAATTTTCATTACTTCACTAAATTATAATTTCATTTCAATTGTTAATAATTTGTTTTTAAATACATTGTTACATTTCATTTTGGCATTCATTTCATTATTAAATTACAAAGTTTCTATTTCTTCCAAATTTATTTACCAAAATCTTATTAAATTGACAACTTTAATTATTGAAAATTTACGGGTCGTTACACTCTCCTCCACTCAAAACTTTTCGTCCCTGAAAAGGAAGAAGGTAGGAAAATAGAAACAACCTGAAAGAAAAGAGGTTGTAAAGCAAAGAAGATAATAAATCTAAAACCATGAAACTCTCATCTTACATTAATAATTAATGTCACCCATTTGATTTTCTTAAGTTAAATAAATCTTAACTATCTTTAATCTCATTATCTCATCATACAATTGTCTTAAACTAACAATTTTCCAAAGTCATGAATTTAAAAATCATTTATTATGCTCTTAATTTATTTACTAAATTTCATTCTTCTTAATTCCAAAATTATTCTTAAATTTATTCCACTTAATATATCAAATCCTATATATATTAAGTTTATTTCACTTATTATAACTATTTCAATTTATTTATAATTTCTTTTAACTATCATTATATTGTAAATTATTCAATTAACCCCTTTTCTCTATCTACCTCTATTGATCCTTTATAACTAAAATTTAAGTGTATAACATTTATTATGACCACTCAAATTTTATTTATAAAATCTCCTTTATATTGTTTGTTCTCCAATTACATATTTAACTTTTAATAATTTAGGTAAGTTGTATTGGAATGCAAGAGAATATTATACAAATAAAATTTTCTAATTTCAATTATTCAAGTTTACATATTTATTCAAACCTTGATTTCCTTTTATAATTGAAATTATCCTTTAAGATAAAATTTAAGAATTAGATTTTCGATAACTTCAAACTATTTTAGAAATAAATATATATATACATACACAATATATATCAAATCAAATTTAAATCATATATCTATATAATATTAGTCAAGTCATATTTAGAAATTCAAATCAATTAAATTCTCCAAAGAAAAACTGTAGCAAAACTACAAAATGGTCTCTTCGCTTCGAAACTCGAAAATGAATGTCGATGATGCTGCAGTAATCACCGAAATTATTTTCCAGCGACAAAGAAAAGAGCACTGATTTACAAATTAAAATCCTTTGAAACAATTTCTACTAGAAACACCTTTAAATCATATATCCTTTTAAAACTTTCAAAACAAAGTTCGAAATCATCGGAAATTAAATTCTCACATTCTTGATTTAAATCCATTTAAATTTCCAAATTAATTTATAAGCATGTTTAATTATTTAGATATTAAACTGAAGCCAATGATTATAAAATACATACAAAGTTAAATATTATTTCTTAACACCCAATTCCATTAATTATCAAAATTCAAAAAAATTAACCTTACACATATTATAATTATACAAAATTTATCCATCTACTAAATTTAAAAACCATATTGTGTCAGTTTGCTCTGTTCGAGTGTTTTGGAGATCCTATCGATAGCTTTGATCAGACGAACCGATCGGAAACCCAAATCAACATCAACAACTCAAACAACACGATATATAAAACATCTTTAAAATATAAAATTTTCAAATACAAGATTAAATTTAAAAATGAGGATAGGGATTAGATTTTGATGGACTCAAATCAAAGAGAATTCTGATTTGAAGATAAGTTCAAAACAAAAGAAAAGATGATTAATTAACAGAATAAGGAGATGGATCAGTTTAGATAAATCACGGGCAACCTTAACCGGGTCATCCGTGACTTAAAGAATAAGATCGATGTGGATTTTCTGGGGTAAATCTACATTCGATCTCAAGAGATAGAATTCGGAATAATAAGAGATACTAGCATCTAAACCGAGGATATAGAAGTCTTCGGTGAATCAATGCTTTTTGTAAAGAAGTTTCACCCCTTTACAAATCATTAGAATATTGGCGGGACTGCCAATTCATTAGAAAGATTATTCGGAGTGGAGTTATGGGACACTCCAGAATCAAGAAGACACGAATAGGGGAGGACAAGAATGGACTTGGAACCGAAGGGAACGTTCCAAAATTCAAAGGAAACCGAATCGAAGAAGAAGGAATTCAAGTTCGAACGAAAGTGATTCTGTAATTAAATTTACCCTATATGTTGAGTTTGCCTAAAACTAGAGCTCTGATACCAACTGTAACGACCCGATATTTTCAACCATTCGCATCCACACATGTCAGACTTGAATTTCTCAAAATACCGCGTTGTAAATAAATTTTTGGCAAACTCATCATATACAGTAAATAAATAATCACAGATCACAGACACAGAGTAATATAATGCAGCAGAAGTAAAGAAATAGTAGTTCATGAAGCTACTATAAAAATACATCAGAGTAAAGTAAGATACAATAGGAATACCAAGATACAGCAGGAGTAACAGTATGATAATCAGGTACAACTCAGAATACAACTGGAATCAACTTGATAACAAAATGAATAGATATCTGGATCTTCAAAGCAAAACTCCAGCTCCAAAGGTGAGTCTCAAATGCTGTATCACTCAGTCTGACCCGAGCGTAAAGCAAAACACAAAACACTCGAGTCAGGACATACATACTTATATAATGTAAACCAACTCAAGTGAACTGTAATAAAGGGTACAGTAACTTAAAGAATGCTTGGGATCGCTCATTCTTTAAGGATCCGTTAAACTATCTACTATGTAGTAATATTCGCTATTATAATAATGTCTAATATAAAATAAACATACTTTTAAATAGCATTAAGGCTTTACATTTTCCACCTTAACACGTAATAGTCCCAGTAGTCTATCCAGTATTAGCATACTCCCAAAATGGGGGCTACCCTCGATACTCCACAGGCTACGGGAGAAATCACAAATCGTAGTAAAGCTCGATATGGTAGGTGACACGGCACACAAGGCAATGCCAGGGTAGATATACCAATTACGCATCCGGACTGGTGGTGACGCATAGCAGCCACTACTGCCCACCTCGAACATCACTCCCAAATCAAGGGGTGCACCCAATCAATCACAAAGTATTAGCATGGTATCGAAGAAGTGTGTCCGATCAGAGGTGCTACCTCCTTGGCCCGTCGATCGCTCCTGTTTTAGCCACCTTATGCCAACTCACGGGAGTTGGGTCCACGTATATACCTTAGGATCGTCGCCACCATCCTACTTCATTCTGGAAACTCCACCGCGTACACAGTTGTTAAAGTGGTTTTCGGTATCCACAGAGAGTATGTCCATATCCGATCGCGGTCTCTTTAACAACCAATCGTTATTATAATCCATGGATATTTATTTTCAAAACAGTATATACTTTCAAAACCAAAATATCATATCTATTTCAAACCATATCATTTATTTTAAAATAGTATATACTTTCAAAACCAAATTATCATATCCACTTCCAATATTAAACATTTAATTATAACACTGTGAAACCATAATATAGCACTCTAAAATGTAACTTTTATAACCATAACAATTTAAAACATTACATTTTAGAAATAATGACATTTTGAAAACATAACCTTAGGTCATCATAGAATTTTGGAAAAGCGATACTTAAGAAATCATAGCAAGTTGGAAATGTAACCTTAAGGGATCATAGCGTTTTTGAAATGTAATATTTAAGAAATCATAGCATTCTGGAATGTAATACTTTCCACTTTACCATTTTATATAATCCAAATGTTAATATACTTATAATTTTTTACCATAGTTGTTCTATCACTTCTATTTTATTACACAAATTAATTTATTTGGATATTAAATAAACTAAAACTTAATTACTGAGATTTCCCATTTAAAGTTGAAATTCCTTATGTTAAGTTAAAGTATATTATTAACTTGCATTTCATTATTACAGTAAGGAACATTTATTGTTTTAATCAATATTACATTAAATAAAATTACATGTCAAATGTTCATTTTTAACTTACATTTTATTTTCACAATAAAGAGCATTTATTGTCTTAATCAATATCCATTAATTAAAATTACATGTCAAATGTTCATTTTTAACTTACATTTTATTTTCACAATAAAGAGCATTTATTGTCTTATTCAATCTCACATTAATAAAAATTACATATCAGATGGACATTTTTAACTTACATTTTATTTTCCACAATAAAGAGCATTTATTGTCTTAATCAATATCACATTAATTAAAATTACATGTCAAATGTTCATTTTTAACATACATTTTATTTTCACAATAAAGAGCATTTATTGTCTTATTCAATCTCCCATTAATTAAAATTACATGTCAAATGTATATTTTAACTTACATTTTATTTTCACAATAAAGAGCATTTATTGTCTTATTCAATCTTCCATTAATTAAAATTACATATCAAATGGACATTTTTAATTATTTTCACAAATAAAGAGCATTTATTGTCTTAATCAATATCACATATTTCCAAATTAGGTTATATTTCCAATCACAAATTTCCATTCATTTATTTAACATTTTTAATTAATACATAGAAAATCATTTTTAACTTTATTAAATCATTTTAAAAACCAAATTTAAATTAAAATATCAACATTTACATTTTCAAAATACTTAAAACTTCCATAAAAATATATAAAATAACCACGGGTCTGAATAATATTTTCTAACCTAGGTCAAGTGATACGGATAATATATCATTTCAATCCGTAATTTACATAGAAAATCCGGGTTCTATCGTTTCAAACCCGCAATCCCAAGTTAAATAAAAGAAATAAAAATCGCTCAGGCCTATCATTTCAGCCCATAACGATTTTTCCCTGTTCTAAAGTCCGTTCGGGTATGTATCATTTCAACCCATAGTGATAGGGAACTTACAGTGATGATAAGCAGTAAATAAATAACAATATACAAATAATATTATAACACATGATATAACAGGCGTATAAACAGTATTTAACATCATATAAATATATCACAGGCATGTATGAACATAACACATTATTTTATACAATTAACTTTCCATCAATTCACAATTATA
Source organism: Allium fistulosum (assembly GCA_030737815.1). NCBI lineage: Eukaryota > Viridiplantae > Streptophyta > Magnoliopsida > Asparagales > Amaryllidaceae > Allium > Allium fistulosum. The sequence continues at coordinate 1,095,911,157 of CM060904.1, read as the reverse complement.
AAAGTACGTATGTCTAGAGTAAATAACTCACCTTTTAAAAGCTAGAATTGAAATTCAAACCCAAATCTAGACTCCGCAAAGCACGAAAAAGCATGACAAAGCACAATGCAAACTTGAGTGGATGAAGAGTCAGATCCAAATCTTGTATGAAAACAAATATTACATACATAAGAATATGATTCAATACAAAAGAATATAGGTTAAAACAATGGAAAAATAACGAATCAAAGTGGCATAACTTGCCTTAATCAATCAATGGCTTGGCTACACCACATATGGGTTCAACCATCATCTTGTGTTGCTTGGTCATGATGGTTAGAGGTGTGCTAGAGAGAGGCATGACCGAGCCTTGCTTGAACAAAATAGAAAACAAAAGAAAGAAAAAAAGGAAAGAGAGAAGGAGGAGAAGTGTAACGTCTTAGATTTTTCGCGTTCGAAAATCGACATCCGTACTTCACATTGTACTAGAATGCCACAGATTCGACCGTTCAAATCCGATTCGCCGGAGCTTATAACACCATTAAGTACAACAACACAACGGAAGAAAAAGAATATATCAATATATATATCATTGGTACAATGACAGATACAAAAGCTGATACAATATGATACAACAGAATGATACAACGGATATCAATATACATCAGAGATATGATACAACAAATAGCAGCGGAAAGAAAATAGATAACACCAGCAGCGGATAGAATATCTCCAATAGAATGCTCCAATCCATAGCTAGCGGAAAGCAAGGTCAGTCGTCCAAGGACTGACTAGCTCTAGATATTCTACTCCACCTGAATATCTGAGAAACCCAACTCTAGACTGCCCGTGTGGAAAATGGTGGGCACCCAGAGTTTAGGAAGGGAACAATAAACTCCGGATCAGTCATGGGATTGGTGTGAGAAACAAAAACAATTTATCTTTAAACAAACACAAAAGATTTTTTTTTAAACATTGAAAACCTGCAATGCTTTTGAAAATGAAACTACCATAAGACCTCCCGCCACACACACAATGCAAATGCAGAATTGGAGGAGATTTCTTCTTATGATAGTCAAACATGCTTACAACGTAAACAAATTCTTTTGATATTATTACTAGTGCATAGTGCAAAAAATTCTTTCAAAATACAATATTAATCTTAGCCAGCATAGGTACCATTATATTATGCCTACTATAGCTGCTATGTTAAATAGAAGGTTCTACAACTAATACCGTACAAGGTTCGTATTGGAAATTGGATTTCCAACAAATGGTCAGGCTAAGGAACTTCCTATGCCACGTAGGAACGCCTCTGGCGGGACGCTCCGAGAGACAACCTGCTCTCTGCCAACACAAGGCCGGTTACCCCCTTCCCGGGTAGTAAACCTGAGATATGCCACCCCCGGTCCTTTGGGACCTTTATCCGAGGCCTCGGTAACCAACATCACACATAATAAATAAAGTGTGTCCACATGAGTAAGTATCTGGTCATACCCTAGGGAAGCTACCCCTGAAACTTTGCCGCCTCTTTCCTGTTTCGACCATTTCCGGGTTGTGAGGTCTGATGAAGTCTCGTCCACAAAGCTACGCTTTGTCACAAAGCCATGCTTTGGGTCAACAGATGATCAAAGTAATGATCACAAAGATAAATGATCAAACAAATGATCATATCACAAATGATCAAACAATGATCATCACACAGCAACACTCAGCATGCCACATTACCAAATTGGGAGTATATCGCTGATAACCTTCAACTACATAACCTCTGAGCTCGTACGTCTCAGAGAAGGGTGTTAAGCTAAGAGAATAAATTCTCCGCCACCAACAGAAATGTATTTGAAAGAAATCTGCTTTATATCTCAAAATGTAATGTCAGACATGTAACCATATGTAACGACCCAGAATTTTGAACAAATTAAATTGAAAATATTTAATAAATTTTAAATGTTTGAACGATGATTTAATTTGAATCCCGAATATAACTTTAAATCGGCGATTAAATTTTGGAATTTAATCTGTTGATAGTTGAATAAAAATTCGAATCTTCAATTTTAAGCTGAAGAAAAATATTTCAAAGGCTTTTAAAATTCGTAATGATAATACTGGAGATAATAGAAGCTTCAGAATAGAATTTGAAAGTGATTCGTTCAGTTTTGAAATTAAATCGTTCGAATCGATATTTAAAAATAGCGTTCCGGGGCACAGTCTCGGAATTCGACGAAACCAGTTCCATTGGGTCCGTAATATTGTATTATTATCGGATTTCAAATATCGTATTTTTCGGACTTGTTATGCGAGCGTATGACATATAAACGCGTTGGAAATAAATCGTAAATTCAAATTTAAAATTTTGTAAACACACGTACAAATCACATCAGCTATTATTATTATTTTTTCCTCCGTTGATCTCGCCTAAAATCGCGGTGCAAGATCGTGAAAACGCCTACAATCACGAAGAATATCGTGCAAGCCCATACCTCGTTCATTTCAAAATATTTCGTCCCCTCCTTCAATCGAAAATCAAAACAGAAAATAATGGCCGAAGTTATTCTTTTGTTCGAAAATAAAATCCTGTCCTCCATCATTTAACCAAAACCAATCTTGTTCGACCGATCGTTCGAAACAAGATCCATGGCAGGCCGTATTGAATCAATCGAGGTCATCGTCTACTAAGCAATTCATTGGCCCCTTACTTTCTGTTCGAGCTTGCTCAAGTCTGGCGATCGAGTGGGGGGGGGGAGAAGCAATTGAGTTCGATGGTCGCCAACGTCGTGGCTAAAGGAAGAGCAGCGCTCGCGAGTGAGGGCGGGGTCTGGAAGGTGGTAGTCGCGAGATCAATGGTCGCGGTGCTCGAAATTGAAGTGGGAGGCCAGCGATCGAAAATTTTTCTCGCGACTGGCACGATGTCAAGACTTTCTGGGAGGAGGAGCATAGCAAAGTCGTGTTCGACTATTTGGGGAGCTCGTGCACGCAAAGGAGGATTTGGGTTCGAGATGACTCGAATTGAGGAAGGTGGCGCGCGAGCAGGCAGTCGACTTCGACTTTGATTTCTTGAGGAGGGTTCACGCGGTGGGGTACTGCAGTGATGGTGGCGCAGGCAATGTTCTCGAGCTCGAGCGTGGTAGCGATGATTTAGAGGTCTCGTGATTCGTCGTCTTAAAGTAAGGTAACAATCCTTTTCGTATTAAATTAAATTTAATAAACAGTGTTTATATATTCACTGGAAAAGAAAAAAAATGCAGTTTGCAAATGTATATAGATATATTTCAATATTTAAAATGAGAAAATTTTATATACAGTAAGTTATAAAATATTTGATTTACAGAAATATATTTACTGTTTAGTTTCAATTCGAAAAGTTTAAATTCATATATATACGTAGATAAAAAGATTTTAGTAGTTAGATAAATTTATTCAACGGAATTGGATAATTTAAATTTTTAAAGGAAGATTAGTTTTGAATTTAAATTTTTGTTAGATAAATTTATTTAAGAGGGATTTGTTTAAAATTAAAAATACTAATATAAGTTAAGAAATATATATTTTTAATTTATAAAGAAATAAGTATGTATATTAGCAGGAGATTTAGTTTTAAAGTAAATTTCTAGTTTAGCGAATTTTATTAAATGAAACTGGTTTGAAATAAAACCATTAACTGATTAAAAACTATCAAAACGAAAATTGTTGATTCGATTAAATTTGAATATTAATAAATTTTATACATTGTTTATACAAGGTCAATAAATCGAGAATCAGCCGAAAATGGAAATGGATGGCAAAATTTAAAAAGCAAAGGTGAGATTTTCTCACTCGAAGGAAAAATTTAATATTGCAGTTATTTATTGACTGATTGATTGCTATTTGGATGTGGTATTAGATATAGTAGGATATATCTATTATATATAGCAATATATACATATTGGCATATGTATATATTGGATTTGATGATTTCCCGCCTCGTATAGCGGATGAGACCCTATTGCGCCGTTAGTAAGCGGATTTTTATAAAAAACCCATATACCGCGATATTCCACCTCGAAGTGGAATGGTATTGTGCTAACGTCTTTGGATGCAGGGAAACAGGTTGGAGGGATCCAACTGGATTCCTCAACTGTATTTATTTATTTATTTACAGATGTTGATATGTATTCTGTTATCATATGTTGAGATATGATATTGACTGTTGTGATTGACGAATTGGTGCTGTTGCATCATCAGATTTAAAATTTTGAAATTTAAAAATAACGATGTTGATTTTAAAAGAGAATTTTTAAAAGTGATCTTTGAAAATATACGTTTATTTAAATTGTTGAATTGATTTATTTTAAATAAATAAACGTTAAAACTTTAAGGTTATAAAGGTTAAGATTTTGTGAATTTTAACAAAAAAAGTAATTTCTTTTGAAATAAAGAATTAAGAAATTTATAAAATGGAAACGATGTTAAAATGATTTATAAAGGAATAAACATTTCAGTTGTAAAGTTTTAAAAGAACGATTTTTGAAAATAAAGGAATTATAAGTTATTAACTTATAATATGGATTGTTGGTATAAAGTTTGAGTTATGAATCGAATTTTGAATAAAATGAGATTTATAAACCGAAGTTGTTATAAAATGGAAATAGAATTTATAAACGTTGTTTTATAAATTCGAAATCAATTGGAATTGATAAATTAAATGTAGGAGGTTATTAAAGAAGATATATTCGCGATTTTGGATAGCGAATCTTTATTGAAATAAAAATGTGTAGAGATGATTGAAATTTGGTTAAGTGAATTATATTCACGATTTTGGACAGTGAATATATTTTTAAATAAAAATGGATTTATTTTTGAAGAAGTGATATTAAAAATGAAGTTAAACATTTTAAAGATGTTTTAAAATGTATCATGAATCGAAAGCATAGATTTCAACATTTTATTGTTGAAATAGACGTTTTCGAAAAATAAGGAAATGGTGGACTATAACACTGTTGTTATAGTAAATGATTTCCGAAAGGAAATATTTTTATCTAGTATTGGGATTTATATATCTATCTTAAATCCGAATTCCTATACTAGTGGTTTTGAGTCGTCATAACGATGTTTTACGTAACATTCGTTTTGACTCAAATAAATGTTGTTATAGTAAATGGTTTCCTTAAAAGAATGAAATATATACTTAATTTGATTTAAGTATATCGAATATTTTCAAATGTTGAAAATAAATGGATTTGTGAATTACTGACTTATTTTTAAATAAGTATGGGAATGTTTTCCAAAACGAAATGAAATGTTTTTGAGAATTTATCTTCTTAAAGATAAATCAAAAGTGAATTTTTGAAATCAATTGGAAATCGAATATCAGTAGATATTCGAAAAATATAAATTCAATATGGAATTTATAAAGGAAATGAGAATTCGTTTAAAAAAAATAAATATTGATTTATTTTTGAAGTGTGGAAATTTTATATCTAGTAAAGATATTTTTGAAGATAAAATAATTTGGGAAAATTATTTGGAATCTGATGATGTTGCGCATCTTTATTGATAGTTAAATAACCGACTATCAATAATTACCTTTAGATAGGTATTTGTTGTGAATTGGATGAATTTGAATGCCACACTTATTTTTAAATAAACGCTCACTATTCGGGTTAGCCGGGAAAGGACCATGGGGTCGTATAACCCATTCCGAATATGTGATACGTCGTTATGAATTGCATTCGAAGACCGGTGTTGAAGACCGGATATTTTTGAAAACGGAAGGATTGCCGTCGAGTTACTCTACATCGGCTGATCTCCGATTTAGAGATTTTATCACCCTTAGTGACGGGAAGTCCTGACGTGATTGAAAATTATTCGGATTTGCAAGGGCTTCGTGAGAAGTGCCTTCGGTTCTGTTCGATCCCGGAACAGACTTATATGGATTGTGTGTCTGACGTTACAATTTGAGATATAAAGCTGATTCTTTCAAATACATTTCTGTTGGTGGCGGAGAATTTATTCTCTTAGCTTAACACCCTTCTCTGAGACGTACGAGCTCAGAGGTTATGTAGTTGAAATTTATCAGCGATATATCCCAATTTGGTAACGTGGCATACTGAGTGTTGCTGTGAAATGATCAGTGTTTGATCATTTGCGATATGATCATTTATTTGATCTTATATCTTTGTGATCATAGGTTGATCATTTGTTTGACCCGAAGCAGGGCTTTTTGAGAAAGCGTAGCTTTGTGGATGAGACTTCGTCGAGCCTCACACCCTGGAAATGGTCGAAACAGGAAAGATGCAGCAAGGTTCTAGGGAGTAGCGCCCCTTAGTGTATGTCATTCCTTCTGGATAAAGGTGGTATCATGGTATGGAGCCCAGATACTTAACCTCTGTGGTTGCTGCAAATTTATTACTTTGTGGTTGTTGCGAATCGGGGATCCTCGGGAAGATCGGTGACGATCGGGGGATGGCATACGCGTGTCAGTAGTTACCTACTTTTGTAGAGGTAACCCGGCCTTGTGTTGGCAGAGATCTAACCGTAATGTTAGGTTATTTCTCGGGTCGTCTATTCCAGGGACGTACCCATCGTGGATAGGAAGTTCCTTAGCCTGACCATTTGTTGGAAATCCAAAGAAACAATACGAGCCTTTACGATTTAAATTGTATAACCTGTCTCCTCAGGAGGCAGCTATAGCAGGCATAATATAATGGTACCTATGCTGGCTAAGATTTATATTCTACTTTCGAAATGTTTTCCACTATGCACTAATAATAATATCAAAAAGAATTTGATTTTTGCGTAGTAAGCATCTTTGACTATCATAAGAAGAAATCTCCTCCAAGTCTGCGTTTGCATTGTGTGTGTGGTGGGAGGTCTTATGGTAGTTTCATTTTCCAAAAACATTGCGAATTGACATTAAAGTTTTCCTGTTGTTTAGTTTAAAGAATAACTGTTTTACGATCTCACACCAGTCACCATGACTGACTCGGAGTTTATTGTTCCCTTCTAAACTCTGGGTGCCCACCAATTTCCACACGGGCAGCCTAGAGTTATGTTATCAGGATAGTCTGGATATTCTGGAGCTTTGGAGATAAGCTGGATGGCGAGACGTAGTATTTATATCTGATAGTATTTATTCCGCTGTGTACTCTGTATGAGGACAAGTTATATAACTGTCCATTGATGTGCTGTGTTGTATTGAGTCGTATATTGACTCTGATTGATGTATGTATAACTGATATAGTTCTTTGTTTTAAAAGACTAGTAATTATCTATTGTATATTGTTCCGCTGCGATGTGTAAGATTCTGATCTTGTTCTCTGTTTCTGCTCTTGTTCTGTTGTTGTTCTTCTTTCTTTTTCTTCTATCTTCTTCTTCTACCTTTTTCTTCTTTCTTAAAACCATAACTTTTCGGGTTTCCGGCATTCGATGGCTCAGCAGTCGATAAAGTGAGTATCGATGTTGAATTTTCGAAAGTCGAAAATTTTCGGGATGTTACAAGTGGTATCAGAGCATATGGTTAAGCGACAACCCTGCTCTGTTGGGTGTTACTCATTAGAGATAGAGTCAGTAGTACTCTAGAATGAGTTTGAGTGTATTAATAGATACGAGCGCGTATTTGTTAGTGAATATAAAAATGTTTTATATTGTGTTTGCTTATCCGTTGAGATGTTTGTGAATTTCGGTCGGTATATGGGACGCCATATTATCGATAGGGATTTCTAAACACTTAAACGAGGCAAGACGACATAGTATTGTTTTAAAATAGGGTAAATGAAATAATTTTACCTAAAACTATTTTTGTATAGAAAAGAAATGATTTTCTGTAAATTATTACAGTATATGGTTGCATGGATGTTAGGAAAGTGATAATATTGAAAATGTTATCATTATTATATGAAATTGAATAAGAAATTGAAATCGTAACTCCAAAGTTAAGAAATAAATTCACATACAAATGAAATTTAAAGAATGTAAATTATAAATGTGAATTGTAATTTAAAACGGAATTCCAGAAAAGTTTTTGGAAATGTTTTGAAAAGAATTTGAAAATTTTGGTGATTTGGAAAGTTTAAATTCTTTTTGGAGTTGAAAATGAATTTCAAAGGTTTGAAAAATGTTTTGAAGAGATGAAAGCTCTAAACTCTTTTCGGTCGCTGGAAAATAACTTCGATGATGACCGCGGCATCGTTGGTGTTCATTTTCGGGTTTCCAAAAGAGAAATTGCTGCCAAATGGTTTTAAATGGAGGTTGTTTTGAAATTTGGGTTTTGTTTTAGAAAATTCAAAGAATAGTTTGAATTGTTTTCAAAAATGATTTTTGAAATGCTGGTAAACTCTGGAATGCTATATGAAAATGTTTATGAAATATTATGAAGTCGATAACTTGTAAAGTTTAAGTTTAAATAAAAATCTAACTTAAAAGAAATGAATTCATATATGAATAGAATTTGTGAATATGAAATATTAATGTGATATATAGTTTGAAATAAAGTTCCAGAAAAATATTTGAAGATAAAATTCATAAAGGAATGGAATCAGTAATATGAATGCACAAATGACTTTATAAATCAAATTGTAAATAAGTCGAAGACTTATAAAGTATTTGAAATTCGATTGAAATGAGGATTCGAATTGAAAATGGATAAAATTACGAATGAATAAATGAATTTGCAATAGCAAATGCAAGAAAATGAAATTTAATGTAAAAATTCATTTTTGAATTGGTAAGTAAGTAAAACTGAAATTGAAGATGAATGTGAAACTTTGTTTTGAATTTGTTAGTAAATGTAATTCAAGCTGAATATTGAAATTTGAAATGAATTAGTAAATGAAACTAATCTAAAATAGTGCAGTTGAATGAAAGATAGTTGATAAACATTCAATATTCAGAATAGAAGGTAAAATTGAATTCAAATGGAATTGAAATGTAAAGATTGAACGAAATTGAATATGCAACTTCAATAGTAAGCTAAAAATGATATAAGCAGTTTGTATTGAAATTTTGTAATACAATGTGCAAAATGGTTTGAATATATGCAACTAGATATTATGGCTAGTAGGATATACAGGTGTTGTAAAAGGAATTGGAATTTTGATTTCAAAGATAATTCGAATTTGCTCGAAAAGGTACGTATTTGAGTTTTAATATGAGTTTTTGATGATTTCTCTCTAGCCGCTTGGCTTTTTCTTTTTCTTTTTGAAATCTAAGAGTCCGTAGGGACGTTTTGTAGTCGTACCGTATTAGCCGCGCAAAGGAGACGCTGGCGAAATTTTTCGGAAATTTAGGGCGTTAGAAAATTTTTGAGAAAATTTTGAAAGTTTAAATTAGAATTTGAATTTAAATTTGAATTTTGAAGTAAAGCAGTGTTGTTTGAAACCTATAATTGAAGTTAGAAAGATAGTTGGAAATGATAACGAATCTTTAATAAAAAGATTTGTTTTGAAAATTTGATAAAACTATTGGATTGTGAAAAATAGTAGACGAGTTAAGGACCATTTTTTCCTAACTTGTAATTTCGGGACGAAATTCTTTTAAGGGGGGAAGTCTGTAACGACCCAGAATTTTGAACAAATTAAATTGAAAATATTTAATAAATTTTAAATGTTTGAACGATGATTTAATTTGAATCCCGAATATAACTTTAAATCGGCGATTAAATTTTGGAATTTAATCTGTTGATAGTTGAATAAAAATTCGAATCTTCAATTTTAAGCTGAAGAAAAATATTTCAAAGGCTTTTAAAATTCGTAATGATAATACTGGAGATAATAGAAGCTTCAGAATAGAATTTGAAAGTGATTCGTTCAGTTTTGAAATTAAATCGTTCGAATCGATATTTAAAAATAGCGTTCCGGGGCACAGTCTCGGAATTCGACGAAACCAGTTCCATTGGGTCCGTAATATTGTATTATTATCGGATTTCAAATATCGTATTTTTCGGACTTGTTATGCGAGCGTATGACGTATAAACGCATTGGAAATAAATCGTAAATTCAAATTTAAAATTTTGTAAACACACGTACAAATCACATCAGCTATTATTTTTTTTTCCTCCGTTGATCTCGCCTAAAATCGCGGTGCAAGATCGTGAAAACGCCTACAATCACGAAGAATATCGTGCAAGCCCATACCTCGTTCATTTCAAAATATTTCGTCCCCTCCTTCAATCGAAAATCAAAACAGAAAATAATGGCCGAAGTTATTCTTTTGTTCGAAAATAAAATCCTGTCCTCCTTCATTTAACCAAAACCAATCTTGTTCGACCGATCGTTCGAAACAAGATCCATGGCAGGCCGAATTGAATCAATCGAGGTCATCGTCTACTAAGCAATTCATTGGCCCCTTACTTTCTGTTCGAGCTTGCTCAAGTCTGGCGATCGAGTGGGGGGGGGGGAGAAGCAATTGAGTTCGATGGTCGCCAACGTCGTGGCTAAAGGAAGAGCAGCGCTCGCGAGTGAGGGCGGGGTCTGGAAGGTGGTAGTCGCGAGATCAATGGTCGCGGTGCTCGAAATTGAAGTGGGAGGCCAGCGATCGAAAATTTTTCTCGCGACTGGCACGATGTCAAGACTTTCTGGGAGGAGGAGCATAGCAAAGTCGTGTTCGACTATTTGGGGAGCCTGCGCACGCAAAGGAGGATTTGGGTTCGAGATGACTCGAATTGAGGAAGGTGGCGCGCGAGCAGGCAGTCGACTTCGACTTTGATTTCTTGAGGAGGGTTCACGCGGTGGGGTACTGCAGTGATGGTGGCGCAGGCAATGTTCTCGAGCTCGAGCGTGGTAGCGATGATTTAGAGGTCTCGTGATTCGTCGTCTTAAAGTAAGGTAACAATCCTTTTCGTATTAAATTAAATTTAATAAACAGTGTTTATATATTCACTGGAAAAGAAAAAAAATGCAGTTTGCAAATGTATATAGATATATTTCAATATTTAAAATGAGAAAATTTTATATACAGTAAGTTATAAAATATTTGATTTACAGAAATATATTTACTGTTTAGTTTCAATTCGAAAAGTTTAAATTCATATATATACGTAGATAAAAAGATTTTAGTAGTTAGATAAATTTATTCAACGGAATTGGATAATTTAAATTTTTAAAGGAAGATTAGTTTTGAATTTAAATTTTTGTTAGATAAATTTATTTAAGAGGGATTTGTTTAAAATTAAAAATACTAATATAAGTTAAGAAATATATATTTTTAATTTATAAAGAAATAAGTATGTATATTAGCAGGAGATTTAGTTTTAAAGTAAATTTCTAGTTTAGCGAATTTTATTAAATGAAATTGGTTTGAAATAAAACCATTAACTGATTAAAAACTATCAAAACGAAAATTGTTGATTCGATTAAATTTGAATATTAATAAATTTTATACATTGTTTATACAAGGTCAATAAATCGAGAATCAGCCGAAAATGGAAATGGATGGCAAAATTTAAAAAGCAAAGGTGAGATTTTCTCACTCGAAGGAAAAATTTAATATTGCAGTTATTTATTGACTGATTGATTGCTATTTGGATGTGGTATTAGATATAGTAGGATATATCTATTATATATAGCAATATATACATATTGGCATATGTATATATTGGATTTGATGATTTCCCGCCTCGTATAGCGGATGAGACCCTATTGCGCCGTTAGTAAGCGGATTTTTATAAAAAACCCATATACCGCGATATTCCACCTCGAAGTGGAATGGTATTGTGCTAACGTCTTTGGATGCAGGGAAACAGGTTGGAGGGATCCAACTGGATTCCTCAACTGTATTTATTTATTTATTTACAGATGTTGATATGTATTCTGTTATCATATGTTGAGATATGATATTGACTGTTGTGATTGACGAATTGGTGCTGTTGCATCATCAGATTTAAAATTTTGAAATTTAAAAATAACGATGTTGATTTTAAAAGAGAATTTTTAAAAGTGATCTTTGAAAATATACGTTTATTTAAATTGTTGAATTGATTTATTTTAAATAAATAAACGTTAAAACTTTAAGGTTATAAAGGTTAAGATTTTGTGAATTTTAACAAAAAAAGTAATTTCTTTTGAAATAAAGAATTAAGAAATTTATAAAATGGAAACGATGTTAAAATGATTTATAAAGGAATAAACATTTCAGTTGTAAAGTTTTAAAAGAACGATTTTTGAAAATAAAGGAATTATAAGTTATTAACTTATAATATGGATTGTTGGTATAAAGTTTGAGTTATGAATCGAATTTTGAATAAAATGAGATTTATAAACCGAAGTTGTTATAAAATGGAAATAGAATTTATAAACGTTGTTTTATAAATTCGAAATCAATTGGAATTGATAAATTTAATGTAGGAGGTTATTAAAGAAGATATATTCGCGATTTTGGATAGCGAATCTTTATTGAAATAAAAATGTGTAGAGATGATTGAAATTTGGTTAAGTGAATTATATTCACGATTTTGGACAGTGAATATATTTTTAAATAAAAATGGATTTATTTTTGAAGAAGTGATATTAAAAATGAAGTTAAACATTTTAAAGATGTTTTAAAATGTATCATGAATCGAAAGCATAGATTTCAACATTTTATTGTGGAAATAGACGTTTTCAAAAAATAAGGAAATGGTGGACTATAACACTGTTGTTATAGTAAATGATTTCCGAAAGGAAATATTTTTATCTAGTATTGGGATTTATATATCTATCTTAAATCCGAATTCCTATACTAGTGGTTTTGAGTCGTCGTAACGATGTTTTACGTAACATTCGTTTTGACTCAAATAAATGTTGTTATAGTAAATGGTTTCCTTAAAAGAATGAAATATATACTTAATTTGATTTAAGTATATCGAATATTTTCAAATGTTGAAAATAAATGGATTTGTGAATTACTGACTTATTTTTAAATAAGTATGGGAATGTTTTCCAAAACGAAATGAAATGTTTTTGAGAATTTATCTTCTTAAAGATAAATCAAAAGTGAATTTTTGAAATCAATTGGAAATCGAATATCAGTAGATATTCGAAAAATATAAATTCAATATGGAATTTATAAAGGAAATGAGAATTCGTTTAAAAAAAATAAATATCGATTTATTTTTGAAGTGTGGAAATTTTATATCTAGTAAAGATATTTTTGAAGATAAAATAATTTGGGAAAATTATTTGGAATCTGATGATGTTGCGCATCTTTATTGATAGTTAAATAACCGACTATCAATAATTACCTTTAGATAGGTATTTGTTGTGAATTGGATGAATTTGAATGCCACACTTATTTTTAAATAAACGCTCACTATTCGGGTTAGCCGGGAAAGGACCATGGGGTCGTATAACCCATTCCGAATATGTGATACGTCGTTATGAATTGCATTCGAAGACCGGTGTTGAAGACCGGATATTTTTGAAAACGGAAGGATTACCGTCGAGTTACTCTACATCGGCTGATCTCCGATTTAGAGATTTTATCACCCTTAGTGACGGGAAGTCCTGACGTGATTGAAAATTATCCGGATTTGCAAGGGCTTCGTGAGAAGTGCCTTCGGTTCTGTTCGATCCCGGAACAGACTTATATGGATTGTGTGTCTGACGTTACAATTTGAGATATAAAGCTGATTCTTTCAAATACATTTCTGTTGGTGGCGGAGAATTTATTCTCTTAGCTTAACACCCTTCTCTGAGACGTACGAGCTCAGAGGTTATGTAGTTGAAATTTATCAGCGATATATCCCAATTTGGTAACGTGGCATACTGAGTGTTGCTGTGAAATGATCAGTGTTTGATCATTTGCGATATGATCATTTATTTGATCTTATATCTTTGTGATCATAGGTTGATCATTTGTTTGACCCGAAGCAGGGCTTTTTGAGAAAGCGTAGCTTTGTGGACGAGACTTCGTCGAGCCTCACACCCCGGAAATGGTCGAAACAGGAAGGATGCAGCAAGGTTCTAGGGAGTAGTGCCCCTTAGTGTATGTCATTCCTTCTGGATAAAGGTGGTATCATGGTATGGAGCCCAGATACTTAACCTCTGTGGTTGCTGCAAATTTATTACTTTGTGGTTGTTGCGAATCGGGGATCCTCGGGAAGATCGGTGACGATCGGGGGATGGCATACGCGTGTCAGTAGTTACCTACTTTTGCAGAGGTAACCCGGCCTTGTGTTGGCAGAGATCTAACCGTAATGTTAGGTTATTTCTCGGGTCGTCTATTCCAGGGACGTACCCATCGTGGATAGGAAGTTCCTTAGCCTGACCATTTGTTGGAAATCCAAAGAAACAATACGAGCCTTTACGATTTAAATTGTATAACCTGTCTCCTCAGGAGGCAGCTATAGCAGGCATAATATAATGGTACCTATGCTGGCTAAGATTTATATTCTACTTTCGAAATGTTTTCCACTATGCACTAATAATAATATCAAAAAGAATTTGATTTTTGCGTAGTAAGCATCTTTGACTATCATAAGAAGAAATCTCCTCCAAGTCTGCGTTTGCATTGTGTGTGTGGTGGGAGGTCTTATGGTAGTTTCATTTTCCAAAAACATTGCGAATTGACATTAAATTTTTCCTGTTGTTTATTTTAAAGAATAACTGTTTTACGATCTCACACCAGTCACCATGACTGACTCGGAGTTTATTGTTCCCTTCTAAACTCTGGGTGCCCACCAATTTCCACACGGGCAGCCTAGAGTTATGTTATCAGGATAGTCTGGATATTCTGGAGCTTTGGAGATAAGCTGGATGGCGAGACGTAGTATTTATATCTGATAGTTTTATTCCGCTGTGTATTCTGTATGAGGACAAGTTATATAACTGTCCATTGATGTGCTGTGTTGTATTGAGTCGTATATTGACTCTGATTGATGTATGTATAACTGATATAGTTCTTTGTTTTAAAAGACTAGTAATTATCTATTGTATATTGTTCCGCTGCGATGTGTAAGATTCTGATCTTGTTCTCTGTTTCTGCTCTTGTTCTGTTGTTGTTCTTCTTTCTTTTTCTTCTATCTTCTTCTTCTACCTTTTTCTTCTTTCTTAAAACCATAACTTTTCGGGTTTCCGGCATTCGAAGGCTCAGCTGTCGATAAAGTGAGTATCGATGTTGAATTTTCGAAAGTCGAAAATTTTCGGGATGTTACACCATACAAGTCTGTTCCGGGTTTGAACAGAACCGAAGGCACTTCTTACGAAGCCCTTGCAATTCCGGGTATTCACAATCCCGATCGGATTTCCCATCACTTAGGGGATCTCTATAGCGGCGCGACTCAGTGCAAAGACAATCGATAGTGTAACGACCCGTATTTTTAACGGATCGATAAGTTCGTCAAATCTGGAGTTTTAGCGTTTTGGGCCATTTCAGATTTTAGGCAAATTTTGCCTAAGTCCTAAGTCGTTCACGACTTAGCATAAGTCGTGAGTCGTATACGACTTAGGAGATAGGAGTTCTGGACGAGTTAGTGATGAGTCGTGACCGAGTTAAGGAATTCGGCGAGTTAGAAGTTGAGTCGTCTGAAGTTGACTCGTGTGCGAGCTAAGGGCTAGGTCGCGTGCGAGTTAAGGAGAGGTTGTCAGTGGGTTAAAGCTTAGGTCGTATGGAAGTTAACCCGTGCAGAGTGCTTAGGTCGGTGGGGCGACCTAGTGGGGTGACCGACCTAAGATGGTGAGCGTGTTAAGGGAAGACCGACTTAACAGTGTGGCCGAGTTAAAGTAGTCAGCCGACTTAAGAGTTGATGACTCATAGGAAGGGACGACCTAGAGTTAGCTTGTGTGGAGTTTAGGTCGGTGGGGCGACTTAGAGGAATGACCGACCTATAGGAATGACCGACTTAAGAGATTATGACTTAAGGACTGGGACGAGTTAGCGGGTTAGTAGTGAATGACTTAGTGCTAAGGCTTAAGTCGTAAGCGACTTAAGTATGGTTAGGTCGTGGAGACCCTGTTGTGAGCGTTAGCAAGTTAGGTCGTTAACACGAGTTAAGGGAGATAGGTCGTTGGACGACTTAGGGTAGATCGCTAGGAAGAGTAAGTCGGAGGTCATCTGTGTGTTGAGTCGGTAGGTAGTTGAGTCGGCAGCGTGTGTTGAGTTGCGAGTCGGTAGGTCGTAAGTCGGCAGAGGGTTAGGTCGGCAACAACTTATAGGGGCGGACGACATAAAAATCTGCCTATAAATAGAAGGGTTTGGCTCACTTTTTGGCACCGGTTTTTGAAGCAACGAAGTGCTGCCATTTTGAGAGCTCGACTTCTACACTTCTTCACTTCTTTTCTCCACTCTAATCTAGTGCTTACATCCATCCAAGTTGAAGATCAAGATTGAAGATTCAAGAGCTAAAGTTGAAGATCTTCATCTTTTCAAGAGAGATTTCTTCATTTGAAGCGGATTTGTGATAGATCAAGCTTGATCCTTTGCTGTCTAGATCTGAAGCGTGTTGATTTGGGGTTGTTTAGGTGATTTGGTGAGTGGTGATTATCTCTCACACGGATCCAAAGGAGTATATCGGATTGTTGGCTCGATTTGGTGTTAAAATAGAGATTTCCATGCATTTTCTTCATCCAAAGTGTAGATCCATATAGATCCATTGTCCATGATGATGTTACATCCATTTTATCATATGTTAACCTATGCAAGTTCATTCATCAAGTTTGTAGAGATATAATCCATGTTTTCATGCTTATTGGACTTTCAACTCTTTAATTACGAAAATGCCATTATTGTTATAATTGTCTACTTAGATCATTTTTGAATGCTTGATTGCTTGGATTGATGTGTGATTTGATTGATTGTTATGAACTAGATGATTGATGTCTAGATTTAGATCGAAGGTGATTCAAAAGCTAAGGGAAAGGCTCTTGAATTGGGAAAGCTGCTCGTGGCATATGTAGCGGGATGATGAAGCTCTTATGCATAGATTTGATGATGTGATGATGAGATGAGGCTTTGCGAGGATGTAATGAAGCGAGGCAATCATGTGATGAAGACTTGGTCTAATCCAGACGGGATCATTCCAAGCATGTTGATAACTCGGTGATATGATTCGAGTTGAGGATAATGAATGGATGAGAATAGTCGTCGAGGAGGATGACTAGGAGGCTTGGATAGCATCGTTGTTGAAGGTTCTAGCATGCTCTAAGCAAGAGTACGTTTGGGCAGATTCGATAGTCCCAACGGCCAACTGTTGATGGTCGAGTACTCTGGGCAGATTCGATAGTCTTAGGCACGGGCTGCGACGACGTGCGGGAGTTATGTCTAGAACCGGGGTTTCCATTAGCCCTTGACGGACGGCTGAAAGAATGTGCCGGTCATTCAATTAACGGTGATATCGAAGCAATGATAACAGTGATAGCCAGAGTCATGGATGTTTGGTTGTATCGTCATTCGGACTCAAGAGCGGTATTTTCTGGGTGCTTATCTGATTTAGGCCTTGGTACTTGGAAAACATCGCCCTTGACTCGAGTGATAGTAGCTTTACTTTAAATTGTATGCTCTGCTATGTTGCTTCTGCTTAGTGTGTGTCTGGGGGCTATCACTGTAGAATGAGGTTGGAGTGGGAGGGTTGCATTCCTATTCCTTTTCCTTTATGCTCTTTTGGTATGTTGTTAGTTAATTTACTGCTCACTAAGACTGTTGTCTGACTCAAGGCTTTATGTTTTAATTCTTATTGCCTTGGGCTGTTCGTCCATTTTGGGACGGGCAGACTAGGTAGCAGGTGACAGGTGTTGTTCTCTTCTCGCGATGCTGATATCGAAGACGAGCTAGAGGGTTGCATATTATCTTCTTATTATGTACTGGATATTCCGCTGTTTTGTATTCTCTGAGAGATATGTAGTGAGGCTTGATGTATTGACTATGTGGATGCTTGTATTCAACTATTATGGAGTTTTATATGATGTCATTTTGTTCTGTAAAGCTTCACTATGCATATGTTCTATTGTATTTTGTCCATGCGCTGTGAGTAATACGATAGATTCTGTCGTTTTAATCTTACCTTGACAATCGTCCATGGTCGCCTGGCACACTTTACAGCGCTCTATCTTTAGATTCGTTGCAGGGGTCATGGGCGGTCGTCACATTTGGTATCAGAGCATTGGTTAATCGATTTTACCCAACGCTCGCCGTCGTAACTACGTATGAGAGACGTAATTGTATTTTGATGGATGAATACTATATATAATATAGTAGTTTAGTAGAGTTGAGTCCTTTATGCAGTTGTTTCTCTAGATGTTCTAATCATTCCTTTTTATAGATATTGAGAATGAGTCGAAGAGGGAGACCAGCTGCTAGGGAAGGCCGTGCTACTGAAGAGACTGCTGATTATGCAGCCATGTTCGAAGCTATGATGGCTTCGATCATGAGAAGGATACCAGTTCCGGGGGCAGCAGTTGATGTTGGAGTTCAAGTCCAAACTCCGAAACCAGTGGATTTTGCTAAGCTGTGCAAGGATTATACTGCTCTTGGAGGGAAGGTTTTCTTGGGAACAGAATCTACCATTGAGGTCCAGAGGTGGATAGATGCTTGTAGAAGGATCTTTGGTGATTTGGGAATTGATGATGCAACTAAGAGGAAGTTGGCATCGAGGCAGCTTCAAGGGAGAGCTTCTGATTGGTGGAACTCTATTACCATCACTACTCCGGAAGAAGAGATTACTTGGGAGCAATTCCAAGTCAGATTTGAAGCTAAGTTCATTTCTATAGCTCAGAAGTCTGTTCTGTTCAAGAAGTTTGTAGAGCTCAAGCAGGGTGGAAGATCTGTTCTTGAGTATGTTTCTGAGTTTGAAGCTTTGTCCAAGTATGCCCGGTCATATATTGAATCTGCTTATCAGAAGAATGAGAAGTTTGTGACCGGCTTGGATAGTTATCTTGGGAGATAGTTGGTGGATCATTTGGACGATTCATTTGAGAAGCTTGTGGAGAAAGCTCTTAGGCATGAGAGTCTGTTTCCTAAGGAAGGATCTGTTGTTGCTGTGACTAGGGAAGAGTCTAAACCCCAGCAGGGTGGAAACAAGAAGAGGAAGCAGCAGCAGCAGAAGGGTAAGGATGGCCAGAAGAAGCCGAAAGGCGAGGTGACTTGCTACAATTGTCAGCAGAAGGGCCATTTCTCGAAGGATTGTAAGAATCCTAAGGTGCCGATGAAGTGTCATAACTGTGACAAGCCGGGGCATTTCAGGAAGAATTGTCCAGAACCAAGGAAGGACAGGCAGATTGTGCAAGCCTATGCTTTAGGAGCTGTTCCGTCGTCTTCGAAAGCTCCTACTGCTGAAGAGAAGGGAAAGAGTGTGGTTGTTCAAGGTACTCTTTTTCTATGTGGTGTTCCAGTTAGAGTTCTGTTTGATACTGGAGCGTCGCATTCATTTGTTTGTAGTGAACTCGTAGGCCGGTTAAGTTTGGCACCGGATATTGTTGATAGGCCATTGGTTGTGACTAATCCAGTTGGGGGTTCGTCTTGTTTGTGTATGTTATGTCGTGGTCTAGTTGTGTCGAGTCATGGTTTCTCTTTTGTTTGTGATTGCTTTGTTCTGAACTTTGCGGGGTTCGGAATTATCTTGGGTATGGACTGGCTTAGGAAGTATGCGGCTAAGGTTGATTGTGAGAGGCTGGAGGTGACAGTCGATTATTTAGAAGGGCGAAAGATTGTGATACGATGTAAGCATGAGGAAGGCGTCTTCATGAGCTTCATGTATTCGCTAGTTGTTCCACGGGATGGACTGTCTTTAGTGCCAATCGCAAATGGATTCGAGGATGTCTTTGACGAAGTCAAAGGGTTGCCGCCGCATAGGGAGATCGAGTTTCGTATAGATCTAGTTGAAGGAGCCAGACCTGTTGTGATGCCTCTTAGGCGGATGGCGCCTAGGGAACAACAAGAGTTGAGGGTGCAAGTTGATGACCTTTTACAGAAAGGATTCATTCGGCGTAGTGTGTCCGAGTGGGGTGCACCAGTTGTGTTCGCAACCAATGCAGATGGATCGTTGAGATTGTGTGTGGATTATCGTGAGCTGAATAAGGTGACTAAGAAGAACAAGTATCCATTGCCGAGAATAGATGACTTGTTTGATCAGCTTCACGAAGCTAAGGTGTTTTCTCAGATGGATTTGGCAACGGGATTTCACTAGTTGAGAGTGGCTAAGGATAGTGTGCCGAAGACTGCTTTTAGGACACCATCCGGTTTCTTTGAGTGGCTGGTAATGCCGTTTGGATTGACTAACGCGCCAGCATATTTTGTGGATCTTATGAATAGAGTATTCAGAGATCAGTTGAACAAGTTCGTACTTGTGTTCGTGGATGATATTCTGATTTATTCCAGAACGGAAGAAGAGCACAAGGCGCACTTGCGTATTGTTTTGGAAATCTTGCGGAAACATCAGCTGAAGGCTAAGTTTTCGAAGTGTCACTTCTGGAAGAGTGAAGTGAGGTTCTTAGGCCATGTGATTTCTGGAAATGGAATAGCGGTTGATCCCGCTAAGGTGGCAGCAATCCAGGATTGGGTTAGACCTAAGAATGCATCTGATGTGAGAAGTTTTCTTGGATTAGCAGGATATTATCGACGGTTTATCAAAGACTTCTCCAAGATAGCTGCACCGTTAACAGGATTGACGAAAAAGAACCAAGTGTTCAGTTGGGATGCTAAGTGTGAGCAAGCTTTCGCAATCCTGAAAGAGAGATTGACGAGTGCTCCTGTTTTGACTATCCCAAGTGGGAATGATGAGATGGTGGTTTACACCGACGCATGTGGTACTGGACTTGGAGCAGTGCTGATGCAGAAGGATAAAGTTGTTGCGTATGCCAGTCGACAATTGAAGCCGCATGAAAGGAATTACCCGACTCATGATTTGGAGTTAGCGGCGATTGTATTTGCTCTGAAGATGTGGAGACATTATCTATTGGGAGTTCGATTCGAGTTGTTTACGGATCACAAGTCGTTGAAGTATCTTTTCTCCCAAAAGGATTTGAATCTTCGGCAGCAACGTTGGCTAGAGTTTTTGGCATCATATGATTTTGGTATAGCTTATACTCCGGGAAAAGGTAACGCAGTGGCAGATGCGTTAAGTCGAAGACATGCAGGATTGGGAGTCATGTTTTCAGAATGGAAGAGTCTCGAGTATTTAGCTGGATTTGACTTCAGGCCTAGATGTGAATTGGAACCTGAGATGTTGGCAAACTTATCGATAAGACCCACTCTTGTGGAAAGGATTGGCGAGGGCCAAAAGCGAGATGATAAGCTTGTCAAGATTATCCGTGATTTGGAATCTGGATTGGATCCAGAAAAGGATAAATGATTCGAGGTCGATCGAGAGGGTTGGCTTCGGAAGCAAGGACGACTAGTTGTTCCCGATATAGATGAATTGAGGAGTGAGGTTCTGAAGGAAAGTCATCACTCGAAGTTGACAATTCATCCAGGTGGGAATAAGATGTATCGGGATATGAAGAGAACCTACTACTGGGAAGGTATGAAGAAGGATGTTGGAAATTTTATTTCCAAATGTATGAACTGCCAGTTGGTAAAAGCCGAACAGAAGAAGCCAAGTGGATTGCTTCAGCCATTAGAAGTTCCTACATGGAAATGGGAACAAGTGTCGATGGATTTTATCGATGGGTTGCCTAGAACCAGGACGGGAAATGAAGGGATTTGGGTCATTATAGATCGTCTGACTAAGAGTGCACGATTCATTCCTGTTCGATCGACTAGGACTGCATCAAAGTTGGCTGAGTTGTATGTTAAGTGGATAGTCCGATTCCATGGTATTCCGAAGAGTATAGTGAGCGATCGAGATCCATTGTTCACTAGTGGATTTTGGAAGATCTTCCAGGAAGTTTTGGGAACCGAGTTGTGTTTGAGTACAGCTTATCACCCTCAAACAGATGGTCAGACCGAGAGAGTCAACCGAGTTTTGGAAGATCTCCTCAGAGCTTGTGTTTTGGATTTCGGAGGATCATGGGAAGATCACCTTCATTTGGTGGAGTTTGCGTACAACAACAGTTACCAGTCAAGCATTGGTATGGCACCGTATGAGGCATTGTATGGAAGACCGTGTAACTCTCCGACATGTTGGTTGGAAACTGGAGAAAAGTTGATGTTTGGGCCAGAGATGATTCGACAGACTTCAGATTGTATAGAGATCATTCGGCAACGAATGAAGGCAGCCCAAGACCGTCAGAAGAGTTATGCCGATAAGCGTCGTAAGGATTTGGAGTTCGACGTAGGTGAAATGGTTTTTGTGAAGATTTCTCCACTGAAGAATGTTATTCGATTCGGGAAGAAAGGTAAATTGACTCCGAGATTTGTTGGACAATTCCCGATCATCGAGCGAATTGGAAAGCTCGCCTATAGGTTGGAGTTACCTGAGAAGATGTCGGGTGTGCACAATGTTTTTCATGTATCATATCTACGGAAGTTCGTGCACAGGGTAATGTTATATTGTTTTGTATATACAATAGGGTATGGCTGAAGATGTGGCATTTATTGCCTTGTACAATTTGTATATATATATTTTCTCCTTTCATTCGGCTGTACAAAGATGAAGATGGTGTGGTGGCTTCATTTATTAGCTTTGTACAAACTCATATTTTATTTTGTTTTCTTACATAACACTACACATACATATTTACTTGCCTGTCAGCTTTATGTACATACTTATATTTTTGTTTATATTCTTTTGCAAGTGTTGTCTGGTTGCTAGTGTTTGAGATGATTTTGTATTATTTTTCTTTGTCTTCCTATACAAGCTTACATACTTACCTAGTTTATTTGTTCTTAGATATCTGTAATTTGTTTTATTTCATGTACCACTTGATTTGGGTGAGTATACTCATATATATATAATCTTGTCTTTGTTTTGTAAGCTGCTTATCTTCTTTTCTTTTTTTCCAACTTGAATGTCTTTGTATTCTCTTCTTTTCTTGTTGCAAGTGCACATATATATAAAGTCTGGTTGTCAATACATATTTTTTTTGTTGTTATCATTGTTAGTACATTTGTTTGTATTATATTTTACTTCTTATATTGATTTCTATTTTTAACTTAAAGTTTAAAATTCAAATCCAATATATGCACACACACACATATATATATATATATATATATATATATATATATATATATATATAAGATTCCTACTTAAATATTTATTTCCAGAATTTTGTTATATTTACACAACTTCTAAAATCCATTAATTAAGATTGAATTCAAATATCTTTATATTTTACATAACCAAAATTTTAAGATATTTATTTTCAACTTAAATACTTGTCTTGTATTTCTCCATATATATATATATATATATATATATCAATAGTTTATCTTTTATTTCTAGCTTACATTATCTATTATTAATTTATTTCTATTTCTAACATAACCCATCAATTTCAAATTTAAAGTTATTCATTTTTAAACTTGTATCAATTATCTATATTTTTATATTTATTTTTAAACCATTTATATTAAGATTTAAATTCAAATCGAATATATACATATATACTCAATTTTTTACTCATATATGCCCGTATACATATATATTCACATATATACAATATTTACAATATTATTAAATTTAAATGATTTATACAGAATTTATCCGTATTCGGGGAAACTCGCATCGCTTAATCAATAAATTTTACAATTTTTATTCAAAAATAAATTTAATTATCAATTTAAATGTAATTAAAATCCAGGGTCATTACAGACTTCCCCCCTTAAAGAATTACGTCCTCGAAATTGCCAAGGAGACAAAAAGATGGATGAAGAATATTTCATCAAATCGAACTGAATATCTATTCTGCATTTGGCTTACCAAATCAGAATATCAACAATAGATACAAGAACGAATCTGTTTTAACACTTCACAAATACTCGGGTTATCCGGATCTATGAAATATACAGGGGCATTGGTTAGTCCGAATGGATAACTAACCATTCGTAGAACATATCAGGACCCAAAGAATAGATAGATATATATAGATACAATTTCAAAACTTTTAGTTTAAAACTAAAGTATACCTATCAACCATAGCAAACAAAACAACCAATACACCCAAACAAATAATTTGGCTCAGTTGGAGTTTATGTCCCATGTTAATATATCGAATCTCTTCCTGGATCTACCAGAAATTATTGAAGAATTGAGAAAAAATGACGAACAAAAGAGATTGATGGAGAAAAGATTGTTTCCTCGTTGTTACAGGATATTGACCATTTATAGTCGTATTTTCCTGTCCCCTATCTCATCCTCTTCTTACACTCAAACTCACTATCAATGGATAGTAAGAGAATTTACTACGGCAATCGAACGGATATTTGAGGAATACTCATTCTAGGGTATACTTCACCCTATCTCTAATGAGCTACTTAATGTGTTATACTCCTGAGGTAAAGTTCAACCTTAGCTCTGATACCAAATGTAACGTCTCAGATTTTTCGCGCTCGAAAATCGACATCCGTACTTCACATTGTACTAGAATGCCACAGATTCGACCGTTCAAATCCGATTCGCCGGAGCTTATAACACCATTAAGTACAACAACACAGCGGAAGAAAAAGAATATATCAATATATATATCATTGGTACAATGACAGATACAAAAGCCGATACAATATGATACAACAGAATGATACAACGGATATCAATATACATCAGATATATGATACAACAAATAGCAGCGGAAAGAAAATAGATAACACCAGCAGCGGATAGAATATCTCCAATAAAATGCTCCAATCCATAGCTAGCAGAAAGCAAGGTCAGTCGTCCAAGGACTGACTAGCTCCAGATAATCTACTCAACCTAAATATCTGAGAAACCCAACTTTAGACTGCCCGTGTGGAAAATGGTGAGCACCCAGAGTTTAGGAAGGGAACAATAAACTCCGGATCAGTCATGGGACTGGTGTGAGCAACAAAAACAATTTATCTTTAAACAAACACAAAAGATTTTTTTTAAACATTGAAAACCCGCAATGCTTTTGAAAATGAAACTACCATAAGACCTCCCGCCACACACACAATGCAAACGCAGAATTGGAGGAGATTTCTTCTTATGATAGTCAAACATGCTTACTACGTAAACAAATTCTTTTGATATTATTACTAGTGCATAGTGCAGAAAATTCTTTCAAAATACAATATTAATCTTAGCCAGCATAGGTACCATTATAATATGCCTACTATAGCTGCTATGTTAAATAGCAAGTTCTACAACTAATACCGTACAAGGTTCGTATTGGAAATTGGATTTTCAACAAATGGTCAGGCTAAGGAACTTCCTATGCCACGTAGGAACGCCTCTGGCGGGACGCTTCGAGAGACAACCTGCTCTCTGCCAACAAAAGGCCGGTTACCCCCTTCCCGGGTAGTAAACCTGAGATATGCCATACCCGGTCCTTTGGGACCTTTATCCCAGGCCTCGGTAACCAAAATCACACATAATAAATAAAGTGTGTCCACATGAGTAAGTATCTGGGCTCCATACCATGATACTACCCTTTTCCAGAAGGAATGGTCATACCCTAGGGAAGCTACCCCTGAAACCTTGCCGCATCTTTCCTGTTTCGACCATTTTCGGGTTGTGAGGTCTGACGAAGTCTCGTCCACAAAGCTACGCTTTGTCACAAAGCCATGCTTTGGGTCAACAGATGATCAAAGTAGTCATCACAAAGATAAATGATCAAACAAATGATCATATCACAAATGATCAAACAATGATCATCACACAACAACACTCAGCATGCCACATTACCAAATTGGGAGTATATCGCTGATAACCTTCAACTACATAACCTCTGAGCTCGTACGTCTCAGAGAAGGGTGTTAAGCTAAGAGAATAAATTCTCCGCCACCAACAGAAATGTATTTGAAAGAAATCTGCTTTATATCTCAAAATGTAATGTCAGACATGTAACCATACAAGTCTGTTCCGGGTTCGAACAGAACCGAAGGCACTTCTTACGAAGCCCTTGCAATTCCGGGTATTCACAATCCCGATCGAATTTCCCATCACTTAGGGGATCTCTATACTGGCACGACTCAATGCAGAGACAATCGATAGGTTATCCTATCGTTCTCGCAAATACCCGGTCTTCAACACCGGTCTTCAAATGCGATCCATATACGACGTATCACTAATTCGGAATGGGTTATATGACACAAAGGTCTTTTCCCGGCTAACCCAAATAGTGAGCGCAATATTTTAAAACATATGGACAATGGATTTCAATTAAGTCACAACTGATTATCCAAAACTTTCTTTCAAATGGTTTAACAAATTACCATTTTCAAACCTTTAAACAAAAATATTCATTTTAACAACCTTCAATGGTTTAAACAATTTCCACACTTTAAATCTTTTAAACAAAAGATCCATTCACAGATTTTCCAAATCAATTTCCATTTCAATTTGATTAACTCGTTAAATCTTTAAATCAAAGATTTAACTCATAGCTTTCAAAACAATTTCATTTCGAATGGTTTAAACAAATCATCATTTTAAATCTGTTAAAAATAAACAGATTTAATTTATAGCTTTCAAAAAGAATTCACTCATAACTTGAAAAACCATTTTTCCAATTCAATCTTGAAATTCCTTTAATTAAACTGGAATTTCTTTTATTATTTGAAAGCTTTTATCATTTGAAAACAATAGTTTCATTTCAGAAAATCCGATTCATTCATACGAGTTGAAATCCTTGGGTTAAATTCAAATTCTCAAACAATACTTTTAAAATGGTTTATATAAACACATTTTTAACATTTTTAACCATAATTTCTAATCATGGAATTCAATTCCAAATTTGAATTCAAATTCAAATTGAATTATTTAAATTGAAACTTTACCAAGTTATTCAAAATAGCTTTTATCTTTGAAAACACCTTTTCAAAAGCTTTAACATTTAACCCAAATCCATTTCCAAAATCAATTGAAATTAAAATTTCAATTTCAAAAATATTAATTTTAAATCATCTGTGACTTAACCGATTTCCACGTGAAATCCATACTTGTGTGTGTAAAAGTGTGGTCCATGGGTTTAACACAATAGTGCAACACAATGAATCATCACGTATCAAAATACAGAAATAAAGTTTATAAGCGGCATAAGGATAACAATTATCTTTTCATTCACAGATCACAGACATATAAATATGGCAGATAATAATTAACATTTATCCCAGATAAATGAACTACAGTACAGATCACACACAAATCATGGTATATCACAAAGCATCATATATCAGGGATATCAAACAATTTAACACTCAATAGAATCCAAACATCCATGAGTAGGATCAATTTAATTATCTGATTGATTTAAATCAGATTTAATTTCTATGAATAATTTACTAATCCTGGTTAATTAATATTAATTAATTACAAATCAATTTGACTAATTACTCTTTAATTATTTATTAATTAACCTTTAATGATAAATTAATTAACCTTAATTAATAAATCAATCCACCTTAAATCATTAAATAATTAACCCCTAATTATTTAATTATTCTTTAATTAATTAATTACATTAATAAATTAACCCTTAATTAATTGCCATTTAATTAATTATCCTTAATTAATTACAATAATTAATTAAGCCTTAATTAATATCTGTTTAATTAATTTTTCTTAATCACTTTCATTAATTAATAAATCTTTGATTACTTAAGATTTTAGTCAATTAAAAGATAAACCATTTATCCTTATTATTTTAATTATCATTTAATCCTTATTTAATAACCTTGGAAATAAACATCATTTACATTGATTAATTTAAAAACATTTCCTTTCTCAATTATTCACTTAATTCCAAAATCTAAGTTTATTTAAAATAAACTTTAAAATAAGGTTATATATATATTTAACATTTTAAACTTAATTACTTTAATATAATTCATTTTAAAACCTTTAACTAATTTCAACTTAAACAAATAATTATTTTTAAAGGAATTTGTTAAGAACCGTTTAACTTGGTTTTATTTAAAGTTTAAAACTGTACATCAAATACTCGAGACAAACCAAAGAATACCCGAGAATTGCTTCGAGTAACTCGCGTTTCCACCTGATTCGAGAAAAACCCTCGTTTCCCCGTGCTTGGCTTCGAGCCTTCCACCTTCTTTCCCAAATACTCGAACCATAAATACAAAGAGTTGCACGTACACGTGCACAAGCACGTTGACCACCTGCGATCGACGTCGAGGCCACCGGAACATCACCCACGATCATCAGAGTCGATTCAATTAACCCAAAACTCGGAATTGTTACAAAATCAAAACCGAGGTAAATTTTCGAACTAACTGACATTTCCTGGAACACACGCTCCATTGGAAACTCCTCCGCCTCGCCACTACACGCCACTGGAACCGCCACGCCTCCGTCCACGCTTCGGCCATACCCTCATCTACCATCCCCTACAATTTCGTGCAGCTCGATTAGCCTGAGGTGAAGAAATCATCTCGTTCCAGACCCCAACCAAACACATGACTTAAATCCTAAACTCCACTCGTTCCTTCAATCCTTTCAATAGAAAAATTATTTAACATTTTTCCCATTAAAATCGATCGCCAGGCTTACTTCGTGCAAAGTTCCAGTGATCGAAGTTCGTTTGATTTCTGGGAATTGACAAAAATCCAATTTTGGTTCAACTAAAAACTGCTCCTTATACCTATCACTAAAAATCATAAATTTATTTTTAAAAATCCTGTTTTGAAGAGTGGATTCAAGTTAGGTAATTGAATCGATGTTTTATAATATTTGAATTTTATCATATACTTAAGATTTATACTGTATTATCTTGGTCCAGTAAATTTCCAAACTTAAAATACTTAAACTTGTCATTTAAAACTAGATGATGTTTACACTAAACTAACTTGTTTGGAAATCAAAGCTTCAAAGTGATTAGATAGGGAGTTTTGAATTTTTGTTCATCTTTAAATCTCTGAAATCTTGAAAAACAGAGAGGCACAGATAAACTGGACATGCCTACTCAAATACATTCATATACACAGAGGCACTACTTATATAAACATATGCATGCAGAGCATCATCACAGAATTCCACAAACAACCATTATTTTCCTACCTAACTTTTTAATTTAAAAGTTTACTCACAGGCATTTCAAAACAAAGAAGGTGAAGTTTGCTCATAGGCAACAAGGTATTAAAGGTGGAAAATTTGCTCACCTTATTTTTTCCAGAATGAAAGAACAGAGATGCTTTCATGTTGACAAAGGCCGAGCTCCCTCTGGTTTGAATTGATTTGTTGTTTAGATTGAAGTATTTTTTTTTAAGTTTTAAAGATGTTACTTTTGTTTTTCTCAGTTTTGAATGGAATGAAATTGAAGTGAAGGTTGATATATGGAAACAGTTTACAGGTGATGATATTACTTTGTACAGGGTAATGTTATATTGTTTTGTATATACAATAGGGTATGGCTGAAGATGTGGCATTTATTGCCTTGTACAATTTGTATATATATATTTTCTCCTTTCATTCGGCTGTACAAAGATGAAGATGGTGTGGTGGCTTCATTTATTAGCTTTGTACAAACTCATATTTTATTTTGTTTTCTTACATAACACTACACATACATATTTACTTGCCTGTCAGCTTTATGTACATACTTATATTTTTGTTTATATTCTTTTGCAAGTGTTGTTTGGTTGCTAGTGTTTGAGATGATTTTGTATTATTTTTCTTTGTCTTCCTATACAAGCTTACATACTTATCTAGTTTATTTGTTCTTAGATATCTGTAATTTGTTTTATTTCATGTACCACTTGATTTGGGTGAGTATACTCATATATATATAATCTTGTCTTTGTTTTGTAAGCTGCTTATCTTCTTTTCTTTTTTTCCAACTTGAATGTCTTTGTATTCTCTTCTTTTCTTGTTGCAAGTGCACAGATATATAAAGTCTGGTTGTCAATACATTTTTTTTTTTGTTATCATTGTTAGTACATTTGTTTGTATTATATTTTACTTCTTATATTGATTTCTATTTTTAACTTAAAGTTTAAAATTCAAATCCAATATATGCACACACACACACACATATATATATATATATAAGATTCCTACTTAAATATTTATTTCCAGAATTTTGTTATATTTACACAACTTCTAAAATCCATTAATTAAGATTGAATTCAAATATCTTTATATTTTACATAACCAAAATTTTAAGATATTTATTTTCAACTTAAATACTTGTCTTGTATTTCTCCATATATATATATATATTTCAATAGTTTATCTTTTATTTCTAGCTTACATTATCTATTATTAATTTATTTCTATTTCTAACATAAGCCATCAATTTCAAATTTAAAGTTATTCATTTTTAAACTTGTATCAATTATCTATATTTTTATATTTATGTTTAAACCATTTATATTAAGATTTAAATTCAAATCGAATATATACATATATACTCAATTTTTTACTCATATATGCCCGTATACATATATATTCACATATATACAATATTTACAATATTATTAAATTTAAATGATTTACACAGAATTTATCTGTATTCGGGGAAACTCGCATCGCTTAATCAATAAATTTTACAATTTTTATTCAAAAATAAATTTAATTATCAATTTAAATGTAATTAAAATCCAGGGTCGTTACAAGAAGCATGAGAACTTGCTGTAATTTTTTCTTCTTCAAGAAACAAATGAGAAGAGATGGAATGAATTTTGTACATGAATTGCAAGTAAAAGGCACAGCTAAAGGAAAGAAATAAATGTTAGGAAAACAAAAGGGCAAGAATTAAGGAGTTTTGAATGATAAGAAAAAGGAAAAGAATCTTGTGTATAAGTTATTCTTAAATGCAAATGGAAAATGAGAACATAATGGGAAATAAATTTTGTACGTGAATGGAAAAATGAAATACACGGCTATAGAAGAGAAAAAAAGAAAAAAAAAGAAACAACTAAGGAGTTATGAATGCTAGGGAATTGGAAAGGCATAAGTTAAGGAGAAAGAAACGTACAATATATTTTATTTTTAAATGCAAATGAAAAAAATTAAGAGATGGGAAATAAATTTTTGTACATGAATTTTCAACTTGATATGCACGGCTAGAAAATAAATAAAGAGGGTAGGTGAATAAAAAGGCAAGAAAAAGGCACAATTTAAGGAGGAAGAATCTTGTATAGTTTTTCCTTTGTTTGCATGCAATGAAAAGGCAATAAATATACAAAACAGGTAACCTATATCTCTTGAAATTCCTAAGCTATTATTCAAAGAAAAATCAATCAAAGATCAAATGAATATATTCAAAGTTTATACAAATAAAATAGAAAATAAAATTAGAGAAACAAACATAGGGAAATAAAATATAGAAAGTCATTGCGTACAAACACTGTATTTTTATCTAAATTAAAAGTATAAGTTTAAATTCCCAAAAAAAATCCATATTAACATTGGTTTAGATACTAATACATTAATAACTTCCCAATTCATCCAAAATTCAGTTTACATAGTAATTAATTTCATTTACCTACAATAATCCATTTTATTATAGATTACATTCCAATCAAATAAGAATTGCTTCCAATAATTTGATTTGGTTTGATTGCCATCTTTATACTAGGTCCATTATTACCCTCTATACCTAGTTACATTAGTTTTATACCCCCTTTTTACATCTTAGATTCTGTATAAATGTTGAATTTCTAAATGTGTAATCTTGTCAATTGTATACGTTAATTAAGGTTGAAAACCAATAAATAAATTTACCTTAGTTCCCTTCTTTTTGACAAATTTATTGCTTTATAAATAAATTTACGTTTCTATTTAATTTATACATTCATATTTCCCGTTACTGCATTAACTCTCATTAATGACATTAAAGATTCCCTATTTAATTTATAGACTAAATATGCAACTTATAATAGCTGTTACCATTGTCCTTTAATTTACAGTTAAGTTTATTATATTCAACTAATTATAATTACCTACCTAATATTGAATTTACTCAATTACTATTAATTAAACTAATTCAATTATTTACATACCACTTACCCTTATTTACTTATATTCAAATTTATACTCAAATATAACAGTTACAACTAAATTAATAGGCTAATTAAATAGTAACTTACAATCGTTACTATTACTTTAAGTCACATTAATGAATTCATTATTGTTTACAAATCAAATGTTACAATTACTTAATTAACACTGATTTACTTCAATTTATATTAATCATATATTATATCATTGATGATTCAACATTCACACTTGTGATTTCATTGTTCACTACAAATGTTACCATTCTTATATACCCAATCTTTATCCAAGAGTCATTTAATTCATATTATTCCTTTTATAAATTTAAATGTTTTCATTAGTTTTCTTACATTAATTTATAGCCAAGTATACCAATTTTCATTACTTCCCTAATTATAATTTAATTTCAATTGTTAATAATTAGTTTTTAAATACATTGTTACATTTCATTTTGGCATTCATTTCATTATTAAATTACAAAGTTTCTATTTCTTCCAAATTTATTTACTAAAATCTTATTAAATTGACAACTTTAATTATTGAAAATTTACGGGTCGTTACATGTTGCCTGCATGGATGTTATTCTTGTGAGGTGAAAACCCGTTCCGCGTTAGCGGTGTGGTCTCACAGAACCTTATATGTTCCCCATTATTTGAGTTATCTCACGCTGGAATTTCCAGACTGATCCGGATGTTATTTTATTATAAAGCTCGGATCAAGCCGAGTATTTTCCCTAGTTGTCCATGGTGTTATGGAGATCTTGAAGGGGAGCTGGCTATTTTATTTTTCCATAGTATTATATAGTATACATATCGGCATTTGTAAGGTTATGATTTTATAACTGTCCAGTTGATAAGGTTTGTTTTAACTTTGATATACTCTCTATATTTGGAGCGATAGTTTCTACTGTCCTTATTATATTATATGTTATCGATTCCGCTGTAAGATTCTGTTTTTCTCTATTCTCTGTTCTTTTCTTTTTTATTTACCTTAACAATCTACCCTTTTGTCGATTGGATGCGCGACATTGGAACACAATGGTAGCATTCGTTGTCGACTTTCGATGGCCAAAAAGGCGGTCATTACAACCAGATTGGTTAAATTAAATGGATTAAAATTCTTGGTTTTGAAATTATTTAAATGATATCATTTTTAAAGAAATAAAGGAATTGAATTTATATGAATTGAATTATTTCTAATTCGAGTTTTGAAAGATTGAAATCAAAATTAGTTAAAAGAAATTGTTTTAAAGAATTAAATTTGAAATGTGAAGTTGTAATCGACATATGACTTGAATTATGGGAACTGAATTATTTTAAAGGTTTGAACTTTTACTTGAACTTCGAATTTATCTAAGTAAAAGTGATATAAATGAACATTTCAAATTTGAGCTCGGAATTGAATTATTTTAAACATTTGAACCTTGAATTAAACATTGAAGTTTGATTTGATTTAAGTGATTTAAATCGGTAATTGAAATTAGACTTGAAATTTATATAAATGAAATGATTTAAAATAAGAATTGAATTGAAATTTAAACCATTGAATCGAAAAATCATTGAATCTAATTTGAAGTTAAAATGAACGTTTCGAAATTGAAGTTAATTCGAATTGCAATCGAATTTGAGTTGATTCGAATTTAAATCGAAATTGAGTCGATTTGAATTGATTTGAGATTTAAGATGATTTAAATTGGAAGATTTGAATTTGAATTAGTTTGATTGAAATTTGGACTTGAGTCCATATTTATTTCAAATAGAAAGAAAAAGTTTTAAATTTGAAACTATTTTCACTACAAACTGTTTTACTATAAACTGTTTTAAAATTCATCTTTTTAAAATTTCAATTTATTTAAATTTTCAAATCATTTTAATATATAACCCATTTTCAATACTTAAATTATTTTATATCAAACTGTTTTTAATCTCTAAACTATTTTAACTATTTTAACTATTTAACTATTTAAATTATTCAAACTATTTTCAAATTTTCAAACTGTTTAAGTTGGGAACTGTTTATATTTAAATCGTTGATTTAAACACGAATGTGGTTAAAACGAAGTTGTAACGACCCGTATTTTTTACAATTAAAAATATTAAATTAAACAAGACTTTGGAATTTAATATTGTCTGAAAATTAAAATTTGTGAATTATTAATTTGAATTTTATTACATTATAAATTTGGACCTTAAATAAAATTCAAAAAAACAACTAATTTTAATGAAATGGAAGGTGGTAGCGCGTATTAGAATATAATTTAATAATATTGTTTGAATGTAATTGAAAACTGTTTTAATGTAATTTCAATCAACTGAAACAATAAAGTTTAACAAGGAATAAAATCAATGATGTATTAAATGGTAAAATCTTATGTTGTTAATTGAAATTTGTTTTGGCATAGAATGAAAAATAAATTATTTGGTAAGTAAATTTATAACCCGTGTTGTAAACAATAAGTTATATGAATTACTAAGTGTAACAATTGATTTATTTCTCATGTCATTAATTAATCCATTTTCAATATTAAATTTTGTAATCAATGGCATTTAATGTAATTGAAATATTGCAGGTAATATAAGAAAAGACGTTAACTGTAGAGCAATGAGTGTAATAAATGGAAACTTATGTTTAAAAAAAAGTTCATATGGGAATTGTGATTTAATATAAAGAACATGTAAATCAAAGTAAAAGAATTTGTTTGGAATTTAAATTATAATGAATGGATTTTATTACCGTTGAGATTAAATGTTGGAATTGAGTTAATAATTAAAGTTCTTGGATTTAACATGGAAAATTTAATTTTAAAAGATTATTAATTCCTGTTTAATCAAGGATGATGATAGAAAACATTCAAGTTAGAATTTGGAAGTTATTAAATCAGTTTAATAATAATTCATTTTAATTCATGTGTAAAAATAAATATAATTTGATTTTATAGCTAACTTCTATATACAATAGGATTACGGTTTGAAATTAGTTTCAATAAGTTTAAAAATATAAAAAACCTATATTTCGATATATAAGATGACCTATTTTTGTTTCGGGAACGAAACGGGCTTTTCGGGCCTTTGTTATCGCTTTGGCCCAATCAATCTGTTCCATCTATTCCTGTTCCATCTTTGTCTACGTATATTCTATTATGAAACCCTAGCTGCCTTCTATTCTATATTTTGTACTTTCGTTCAGATCTGGCTTCTTTCTGCTTAATGGAGATTAGCTAAATCCTAATTTCTGATTTCGAAATCAATTCAAAAATTCAAACTTCTCCAATCCTATCATATAATATATGGTCATGAAGCTCTCGACGAATGGAATCAGCGTTTGTAGTTCGTTTTTGCAATCGAGTCTCGGTTTGATTAGGAATGGGAATCTTTCCTTGGTTGTCCATATTAGGGTTTCGCGATCAACGGCGAAACGTCGACCCTTCGACGATCAGGAAGCGCTGCATTGTAGAGGAGGCTAGTGGAGTAGATCCATCGGTTTGGATCTTGCTAGACGCGCTCGAATTCAATAGAAATCACTGTGGAAGGTGGCGCAGCGCTGGCTTAGCGAAGCGGCGGAGGTGGTCGCGCGGCCTGTCATGGGTGCGCCTAAGCTTGCGCAAGGTCGTGGTGGGGTCCGATCATGGCACGACGGCCTGTGGTTGCGTGCGGCGATAAGGGTAGATCGACGGCCGTGGGTTTCAGGTCGAACGTAGGGTTTGGGAGGTTAGCTATTTAAGTTTTTGCCCTTGATTTTTTAGTTTAAATTTTAAAATTCAAACTTCTAACTCAAATAACTTTTGCATACGAACTCCAATTGACCCACGGTTTCTTCCGTTGGACTCCCATCGAAATTCTGAACAATATGAAACTCGTTTGGTTGAATTTGGAGGCTGTTGAGTTTTGAGCTTCTATTGGATTTTAATGGGCTGTAAATCAAATGTGAGTGATTTAACCCACTATCGCAATACTAAATTTTCTGATGTTAGTTAAATTAAATTATGAAGTCATAAAATTTTATTGATTGCTATTTGGTAAATTAAGTTTACATTTAAATTGAAGTTGATATTGACATTGGATTAAAAAATTACATTTAAATTAATATTGAATTTAATTGCTAGTTAAACACCGACAATTGATAATTAGTAACTATTGTAATATGTTGGTTGATTTGGATGTTGATTGTTATTGGATGCCTATTGATATGTTGGATGTATGGTTGTTTATTTATTTTGATATATCCCTATATTACCCTATTTGTTAGTTGACATCCTATAAATTTTCATTTGGATTATTTGATATAAACTAAGAAATAGGTTGAAATGATATATACCTATGTCATTTAAATATGGATTGAAATTATATATATCTATCCGTATAATTAAAACTAAAATAAATGATCACTTGGCCATAGGGTGGAAAATTATACACAGACACCGGATTTGGTTAAATAAAATGGTTCTAAAATCTTAAATTTAAATTGGTTTAAATGATATTTTTTTAAAGAAAATGAAATTTTAATTTATATGAATTAAATTATTTGCTAATTCGAGATTTGAAATTGAAACTGTTTAAATGAAATTGTTTAAGGATTTAATTTGAAATCTTAAAGTGGATATTGGAATATGACTTAAATTTATTAGAAGTGAATAATTATGAAGATTCATATTTTAATTTAAACTTTGAATTTAGTTTAATTAAAATGGTTTAAATTTGTATTTCAAATTTTGGGATGTGAAATGGTTTTAAACTAAATCGTTTATAATGGGAATTTGAATTGAAACTTTGAGTCATTTGAATAGAACTGTTTAAATTGAACCTGAAGTAAAGTTTGAAAGTGTTTTGAATTGAGGCTGGTTTAAATCGAAATTTGAATATGAAGTTATCTTTAAATTGGAAGTCGAAATTGAATTCGTTATGTTTTGGAATTTGAATCTTGTTGTGAAAGAAAGAAACAGTTTTAATATAAAATATTTTAATATAAAAACTATTTTAATAATCAAATTGTTTTAATATATAAACTATTCTAATTATTCAAACTATTTTAATTATTCAAACTACTTTCAATACTAAAACTATTTTATATTCTAAACTATTTTCAGTCTTTAAACTTTTTTAATTATTCCAAATTATTTTTCAATATTAAAACTATTTTATTTATCCAAACTATCTTTAATATTCAAACTGTTTTAAAAGGGGACTATTTAGATTTAAATCATTGATTTAAATACGAATGTTTTTAAGGTATGACCTATTTTGAATTCGAAATGATTTTGAAGAAAATCTGATATTTGATATGAAATATGACTTGTTGTTGAAATTTAAAAGAACCAAACAGTGTGAAAAATTACGTTTGGTTGTTAAAGAGACTGGGGCCGAATATTGGCATACTCTCTGTCAATACTGGAACCACTTTAACAACTGTATACGCGGTGGATGTTATCCAGAATGTAGAGGTTGAATTGGTGACGTTTACTGACTGAAGAAAGAGAACGATGATGGATGATCCCGACACTTATGTCAATTTGAAATGACTAAAACGGGAGCCTATGTCTGGCCAAGGGGTTAGCTACCTTTAGGGGCCCCACCCTTTCGTATTATATTGATTTTTGACTTGATTGGTGCATATTGATTTGATTTTAGGGTGGTGGACTCGGTCGGCAGTCGTGGCTACGATGTGTTACAACCAGCCAGAAAGGGTAAACTGGTAGAATCCTACCTTAGGCATTTCCTCACGTGCCTTGTCATACTTCAATCCTTATACATGCCCACTATGATTTTGTGTTAGTATGATACCTATAGGGGACTCACTGGCTACCGACGTTATTGGTTGTAATATATAACCTGCATAGACTACCTACTTAAAAATGTGTTAAGGAGGATCAATTAAAGCTTTAACGATATTTTAATACTTTACCTTACTGATAGACACTACATATATAGCGTATCTTACTACATATAGATAGTTTGACGGATCCTTAGGAGATGGAAAATCCTGTAACATCTCTTAAGTTATTGCACTCACGTTGTACACTTGGTAGGAGATGGAAAATCCCGTAAACATCTTTGAAGCTATTACACTTATATTTACTTGTTATTGATTTAACTTACATTAGAACTTTTAGTTCTGACTTGAGTGTTTTGTCTTTTCATTATGCTCGGGTCAGCCTGAGTATTTCAGTGTTTGAAGACCATTATTCCTTGAAGATGAAGACGGAGTTTGCTGGACCATATTTACTATAATTATTCCGCTGCATTATTTTGGTATCTTTGTTGATTGTACTTTGATTTTGTTGTAAAAAAAAGAAATCAAATGTATATTGTAAAACGGCTTCATGAACTTTTTATTTGATGTTTATATTTTATCATTCCGCTGCGAGATTCTGTGTTTTGCTTTCCTTCTTTTCTCTTATTTTCTTATTTACCCCATTGGTAATCTGCCCTTTTGAATGGTTTGAGTTAGACATGTGTGGTTTATTATCAACTTAAATCATTCAAAAAGGTGGGTCATCACAGTTGGTATCAGAGCTTTGGTTTAGAGATACCTTAGCCTGTTGGGGATTAACCCATTAGAGATAGGGTTAGTAATACCCTAGAATGAGTTTGAGTGTATATATATGAGAGAGTGTATTTGTTAGTGCTATAAAAATGTTTTTGTATTGCGTTAATTTGTTCTATTGAGTATTTATGAATTTCGATCGGTACATAGGACGCTATGACATCGATAGGGATTTCTAAACACTTGAATAGGGTAAACCGACACAATATTATTTTTAAAAATAGGTAAATGAAATAAATTTGCCTAGTATTATATTTTGTATTTAAAAGAATAATTTTTCATAAATTGAGATAGTTATTTTGGTGTGTTGTTCGTTAGTAAATGATAATATTCGATTATTGTCATTTATTGTTGATTGGTCAAGGTTCTTAAGACTATGACTATTGTATGTTATAAGAAATTGTAATTTTATAAATATGGTTTATAAAATATGATTTACAAGTAAAATGAAAATAAATAGAAAATTTGAGGACCTAAGTTCCGGTGGTTTGAAATTGGTTTTCAAAGATTTTGGAAAAATAATATTAGTATTATTTGGAAGTACTTTCGGATAGAAATATTTTTAATTAGATTTTAAAGAAATATTTTTAAAAGAATTTCAAAGAAAATAGGTTCTGTACTCCCCTCTTCTGTCATTGGAAAATAATTTCGGTGACGATCGCGACATCATCGGCGTTCATTTTCGAGTTTCAAAGTGGGAAAACTACCATAGTAGCTTTGTACACCTTTGTTTTGATAAACAAATTTTAATTTTAATTTCCTAAGTATAATTTGATATTAAAATAAAGATATAAGTATTGTGACGCCCCACCTCTATACTCACACTAGCCAAGGACACTACGGGGTAATGCCATCGACTAGCACGAAGAATAAGGCTGTTGAGGAGCGACCATCTGTGTAATTGCTTTGTGCGAGTACCGATATGTCAGATAATATGACTTGCCTTTCTTTTCAAGAGGAAATCTGACATATCAAATACAAACTCAAAGCTACTACACAGTGGCTATGTGGGCTTCGAAAACAAATATAGAAATAAACATAACACAAATCAATCACAGATATTCATATCACAAAGGCGGAAACAGATATGAATATAACACATAGAAGTGTACATCAAAATAGTGGTCATACAAGATCCACTACATCACAAAAGAATAGGAACAAGTGCTAGACAAAAGAATAAGTATACATCAAGGAGTCTCTATCTCGAATGTATAAAAGCAAAAACTACTAATCTAAAGTAGTTAGCCAAAAGTCAGGTGACGGACCCTGATAAGAAGTCAAGCAGAAGCACCTAAAATACCTCGGTCTGACCCGAGTATTATTTAAAAAGAAAATGATAAACGAATCAGTCTAGCTATAAATATCATATAAAATGAGATAGGATAAGAGATATGACAAAAACGTATGATAACAATAATGCCATACTGTAACATGTATACATCAGATAACAACAAAAATCATACCATATCTCAAATATTCTCAAACACTAAAAAGAATGTCATATTCTTCAAATTATTCACCAAAACACAAATATTGACAAAACATATCAATGCCAATCACATAAAAATCGGTGAAACACAAATTCTAGAAATCATCAACTAGAAATCCAGAAATCACAAAAAGGGGAAGGCCTATCACAAACGGGAGCATGAAAACTCACCAACACATGTATCACAAATGGGTCGCTACCCCATGAACTGAACATCGACGCACCAAAAAAGATACGCCCTATGCACAGTCGAACATCAACGCACCTAAAAAGATACGCCCCATGTCTAGTCGAACATCGACGCACCTAAAAAGATACGCCCCATGCCTAGTCGGACACCGATGCACCTAATAAAGATACGCCCCTTGCCTAGTCGAACATCGACGCACCTAAAAAGATATGCTCCATGCCTAGTCGAACATCGACGCACCTAAAACAATACGCCCCATGCCTAGTCGAACATCGACGCACCTAAAAAGATACGCCCCATGCATTGACTTATCAAGCCGATTGCTCCACAAACGGTCCAAAGACCATGGGTCGTTAGCCCATAAAAGTGAGCCGAAGCTCTATAGGACGGGGTACAGTCCCCCACGCAAACAAAGAGACATTGCACATCGCTAGTCAAAATCACCAAAGGATCATCATTGATAAATAAGTGTAAATTACACTAAGCTAGTAAATAAATGAGTTTAGCTTCATGTCCCATAACCACTGGCTTAACTTAAATATTTACGAACAAGTTGTAGATTTCCACTCGAAAATTGTCACAAGAGTTCAATCGAACAAGTCCAAGAATTAACCGACGAAGTAAACGCAAGCGTTTCATACCACTTATTTTGCTAAACCGTTTTATTAGATTTCTCATAAGAATGAGGTAAAGGTTTGTATATACTAAATTGTTTGGAAAACGGATTTAAAAACGAGTTTTTATTAAAAATGGTATTGAAATCATCTTTGTGAAAGCGTTTGAATATTTACTACTAGTATAGAAACCTTTGTATTTTAAAGTGACAAATCACAAAAATGATTGTAAAAACAATCAATCACCAAAAATTCACACATGACAATGTGAATAAAATCCATAAAAATCGATATCAAATCCATCAAATGGATATTCCCAAAAAATCCAAAGAAAGAAGTCATGAAAGTCGATAATAAGTGGT
This sequence comes from Allium fistulosum, assembly GCA_030737815.1. NCBI lineage: Eukaryota > Viridiplantae > Streptophyta > Magnoliopsida > Asparagales > Amaryllidaceae > Allium > Allium fistulosum. Next base: position 1,095,870,023 of record CM060904.1, on the reverse strand, counting down.
AACAACTAACTAGATCAACAAAAATCGACTAAAATTGGAAATCCACTAAAAATACAGCCAAAATAGGCAAAATGAACAGTTCCAAACGTCTGGTTGTAAATCCAGACGTCTGGATTTAGGTTCTAGAAATTTTCAGAAACCTTCCAGACGTCTAGACTTTCCCAGACGTCTGATAGACTTCCCAAACGTCTGGTTGGTTTGGACCAGACATCTGGTCCAAGTTTCTGCCTTTTTTTCTTTTTCTGACGTATATTTTTCTTTTCTCCAGGTCTATATCCAGACGTCTGGTTTTGACCAACCAGACGTCTGGTCACTTGGTCTGGGCAACAGTTTGCCTAGGCCATGATGGTCAAAACGATTCGGGAGCGATCGGACGAGCAACGAAGACTAGTGATTTATGCCAATCGACAACCTAGCCTTATAGGTTCTTCGATACACCCCAAATATCATGCCCAAACATCCATAGTATGATTTTCATAAAATTGGACTTAAAAACCAAAAATTGGAAAATTCACCAAATCAATTCAAATCAAAAGCAAATGAACATGAATATATGTTAGGAATTCATACCTAACAACAATGAAAGTTATAGACGTAGATGTGAGTTCAAAAACTCACCTTTAAACCCAAAAACAATGAATGAGAAGCTCAAAAACAAAGGAAAGATCAACCACTCTTCAACTTCAACTCTAGAAGCTCCAATCTATGATCATAAGCAAATATTTCCTAAGTTAGGTAATAGGAAATTTCTGAAATTGGAGAGAGATTGAGATGGAGAAGATGAAGAGGATGCTTACCTAAGCTTCTCCTTGATTTATAACTTGAATTTGAATTCCTAAGAGAAACTAGGGCTTAGGAATTTTAATTTCCTCTTCCCACCATTCTTTCTAGGGCTTAAGAGTGTTAGGAAATTGGAAATGAAATAAATGAAGAGTAGAGGGGTGGAGTGGGAGTTGTTACGTAGAGGAGTTGGATTCTCTTAGTGGGTTGAAACCCAAACCCAAAGCCCCAAATGAAAATATCAAAATTCTACTCAACTCCAAACATATCGATGTTTATACTTAAAAAAGTTATAAACTATTTTGGACTCAATGGTAGTGGTCTCGATTCCCAATTTGACTTTTTACAAAAAGTAGCATTTCGGACTTTAATCCAACTAACCATGCCATATTAAAATTTCAACATTTATATATACAATCGTAAAATATGCGGGTTGTTACAGACTCCCCTTCTTAAAGAAATTGCGTCCTCGCAATACTTAAGAAGAAAATAAAAAGTAACAACCATACTAAGGCATAACAACACAAAAGAAGAAATTTTGAAATGAGAATTTCACCTTAAGGAGCACGAGAGAGTAAGTTCGGATGTGTTCGGTCGATGAATTCTCTGGATTCCCAAGAGAAATCCTTAGGATTTGAGGACCATTGAACTTTCACAAGCGGAACATCTTTATTTCGAAGGCATTTAACCTCCGTAGCAATGATACGAATAGGATGTTGCTCATAAGTCAAATTTGGTGAAACTTCAATTTCTTCAATTACACCGGGCTCAAGAATAGAATCGGAATCCCTAAGGCATTTTCGTAGTTGAGAGACGTGGAATACGTCATGAATAGCATAAAACTGAGCCGGTAATAAAAGGCGATAAGCCACAGAACCAATGCGTTCGGTGATGGGAAATGGACCAATATATCGAGGTACAAATTTTCCCAATCGACTGAAACGCACAACACCCTTCATAGGTGAAACACGAATGAACACCAAATCTCCCACAGAAAATTCTAATTTCCTTCTTCGGTTATCGGCATAAGATTTTTGTCTACTATGAGCTTCTTTCATCCTATGACGAATAAGGTCAATCTTTTCTATGGCATCACGAATAAAATATGGACCTAAAACCAGCTTCTCACCAGCTTCAAGCTACCACGAAGGAGATCGGCATGGCCTTTTGTAGAGCGCCTCGAAAGGTGCCATAACAATACTAGATTGGAAGCTATTATTATAGGAAAACTCAACAAGAGAAATATGATCTTCCTAACTTCCACCAAAATCAAGAACACATGCACGAAGAAGATCTTCAAGAGTTTGATTCACACGCTCGGTTTGTCCATCGGACTGAGGATGATAAGCGGTGCTAAAATTAAGCTTTGTTCCAAAAGATTTTTGAAGACCTTTCCAAAATCCACTAGTAAATAATGGATCACGATCGCTAATAATAGAAGTAGGAACTCCATGCAATTTAACAATTTCTTTGACATAGAGTTTAGCCAAAAGAGATACGGTCCGATTGGACCGAACGGGAAGAAAATGGGCGGATTTGGTAAGTCTATCTACTATCACCCATAGGCTATCATGACCCGAACGAGAACGGAGAAGACCGTCAATAAAGTCCATGGAAACTTGATCCCACTTTCAAACGGGAATGTCTAAAGGTTGCAATAACCCACCGGGCCTTTGATGCTCGGCCTTTATGAGTTGGCAAGTCATGCAACACTTAATAAAGTTAGCAATATCAGATTTCATTCATCCCAATAATAAATTCGCTTCATGTCCGCGTACATTTTACTACTACCGGGATGAATGATAAATTTAGAACAATGAGAATCTTCTAAAATGTCTTTACGAAGATCACTAATATTTGGCACAATAAGTCTACCAAATTTTCGAATACCGCCACGAGCATCAATATCAAAGTCTTTCATACCTTCAATATCAATTTTATCCCTACAACTTTGGCGAAGAAGAACCAATTCAGGATCTTGCTTTTGAGCTTCAAGGATGCGGTCTAAAAGAAAAGGATGAGCCTTAAGGCTACATAAAACAAGAAATGAACATGAATTGGATTCACGATCTCGAATCTCACAAGTGGATAAAGTCTCGAGATCATTCCATTCGGATATCATCATTGAAACAACCGCTTGTTGCTTACGACTAAGGGCATCCGCAACTTGATTTCCTTTTCCGGGAGTATAGAGAATATCAAGATCATAAGATGCAAGGAATTCGAGCCAACATTGTTGACGCAAATTAAGTTCCTTTTGAGAAAATAAATACTTCAAAGATTTATGATCGGTGTAGAGAACAAATTTCTCTCCCAAAAGATAATAACGCCAAATTCTAAGGGCAAAAACAATAACCGCGAGCTCTAAATCATGCGTGGCATATCTAGTCTCGGTAGGCTTTAATTGTCTAGAATCATAAGCGATAACACGTTCCCTTTTGCATGAGAATGGCATTCAAACCAATACGACTAGCATCAGTACAAACAATAAAGTCTTGATTCCCTTCGGGAATCGCAAGAATAAAAGCATCGGAAAAGAGTTCTTTTAATCCTCTTTCCCGAAAAGCTAAGACATTCAAAATTATAATTAACTTCATGTAATCATATTTTTAGAAAATTTTACTTATTGCAAGTCAATTTACTGTGTCTGACTGTCTCATTATAGCGTTTAGGAGATTCCTATCGTTAACGTTGATCAGGCGCATCGACCAGAATTCATAAAGCACTCAATGGGCAATACAACACAAATTCATCTTCTATTTAACAAACACGTCTCTTAAAATTTTACAAATATTCTTTGCTCGTTTTAAGAACAAAATTCAATCATACTTATAAATATCTTATTAAAAAGATTTGCAAATTTTAAATTGTTGTTTTCATCCATAATCAATGAATACAAGGATGGTCTCATCGAGATATTCGCAGAATACTCGATTCATAAGATGGATGAAATAAGCTGAACAAACCGAATGACATCACAAGTTACTCATAAGAATCATAATGAGTGCGGAATGCGGTAAGTGGAATGCCACCCTCCACAACTCGTAGATGATGAAAACCGGTGGCAAGGTCGAGCTGAAAAGACCTTAGCACCACTCAATAGATTGCTTAGGTGATAATCCTAAGACAAGCTCAAATATACCAGAAAATTCACAAACTACTTGAATGAGAGAAATGACACTTTCCTCATCATGTGGGTTGAAAGAATAAAATGATGCCACCGAATTTGGAAATCAAAATCATTAAGAACAATAGAAATCTGCTTAACATATTGAGAATGTCAAAGATGGATAGTCCTCACTGGACATAGGATATGGGCTTCATATCGATTAAGCCAATCCATTCCCAAAAATCATTCCGAAACCTAAGTAGCAATCGGATCGGAAAGCATAATCACATAAAATAATCTCGACATCTCCACAAAGTAAACTGAATGTTGCAGATCCACCAATCGGATTCGCAATTCTCAATGAAGTCATCAATCCCATAATATTTAAAGAAAAAGTAACGACAAGTTCTTTCGATATAAAATAGTGAGATGCACCCGAATCAAAAGAAATTTGAATAGGAAGATCATGAAATAAAATAATGCCATCAAGGACAGAATGAAAAATACCTTGACCAAGAGAAAAGTTACTAGGGGCTTGCACAACGTTCAGCTTTCCCTCCTTCTTGCTTTGAAGTTGGGACACGCAGATATATGATGACTCAAACTTTTGCAATAGCTACAATAAAGGGGTTTTAGACACTCATTCGCATAGTGGTCCATAGAACCACAATTATAGCATTGTCCACGACTAAAGGTAGGAGTCCTTGCTACCGAAGTTTCTTGCTTCCCTTTCTTGTTGGGATTGGGGACTTTGAACTTAATAGGCCACTTCATGTTATTGTTGAAGTTCGGTTTGGCACCCACAACTTCAACATCACTTTCTTTATCGGCCTCTTCAAGTCGAAGAGTGATATCTACAAGCTGATCGAAAGAAACTTCTAGTTTCAGAAGTAAAGGCTTTTGAGGTTCTTATTCAACCCATAGACAAACCTCTGATTTTTCTTCAATGGGGTATTAATATACTCGACCCCATATTTAGAGAGAGATTCAAAATATGCAACGTAATCTGTCACAGAAGATTCACCTTGAACAAGATCAATAAAGCGTCGAGCTAAAGATACTTTTTCAGCTTCCGGCACAAACTTTAACTCGAACCTTTCCCAGAATCGCTCCCAAGTAAGATCCGCTTCAATAATTTCAGAAATCAAAAGCTCATACCAATCTAATGCTCTCTTCTGGAGCATGCTAGAAGCCACTTGGACTCGATGAAGATCAATAAGATTCACGCGGGAAAAGATGCGATCGCATGTTCTAAGCCAAGCTTGGATTTCTATAATGCTTTTGGAACCCTTGAATGGCCTTCCACCCAAATCGGTATAATCTCTGCACAAGCGTGCAAACCCAGATTTAGGATGAGTAGGCTCTGGAATGGGTCTGACAGCTTGGGCATTCTTCACAAGATTTAAGAGCTGCTGGACAGACATAAATACTCCATCCTGACGAGTAGCACTGGATTGACAGGCACTGGGACGGCCAGGTCTAACCATTTCTCTTCTTTAAGAAAGAAAGAAAGAAAGAAAGAAGAGGAAAAAGGTTATTCTCAGAATGAATATCAAACAAACTTGATTGATAAAACAAGGCATCATAACAGAAAATAGGATAGAACGGGTCCTAAGACTCGGATAAATCCTAAGGCATGATTCCTAAGAGAGACTTAGGACAATGATCCTTGTTAGATTATTCTACATTGTTCCGAAGTTTGGCTCTAATACCAAGCTGTGACGCCTCACCTCTATACTCACACTAGCCAAGGACACTACGGGGTAATGCCATCGACTAGCACGAAGAATAAGGCTGTTGAGGAGCGACCATCTATGTAATTGCTTTGTGCGAGTACCGATATGTCAGATAATATGACTTGCCTTTCTTTTCAAGAGGAAATCCGACATATCAAATACAAACTCAAAGCTACTACACAGTGTCTATGTGGGCTTCGGAAACAAATATAGAAATAAGCATAACACAAATCAGTCATAGATATTCATATCACAAAGGCGGAAACAGATATGAATATAACATATAGAAGTGTACATCAAAATAGTGGTTATACAAGATCCACTACATCACAAAAGAATAGGTACAAGTGCTAGACAAAAGAATAAGTATACATCAAGGAGTCTCTATCTCGAATGTATAAAAGCAAAAACTACTAACTAAAGTAGTTAGCCAAAAGTCAGGTGACGGACCCTGATAAGAAGTCAAGCAGAAGCACCTGAAATACCTCGGTCTGACCCGAGTATTATTTTAGAAGAAAATAATAAACGGATCAGTCTAGCTATAAATATCATATAAAATGAGATAGGATAAGAGATATGACAAAAATGTATGATAACAATAATGCCATACTGTAACAAGTATACATCAGATAACAACAAAAATCATACCATATCTCAAATATTCTCAAACACTAAAAAGAATGTCATATTCTTCAAATTATTCACCAAAACACAAATATTGACAAAACATATCAATGTCAATCGCATAAAAATCGGTGAAACACAAATTCTAGAAATTATCAACTAGATATCCAGAAATCACAAAAAGGGGAAGGCCTATCACAAACGGGAGCATGAAAACTCACCAACACATGTATCACAAATGGATCGCTACCCGCACAGCCGAACATCGACGCACCTAAAAAGATACGCCCCATGTTTAGTCGAACATCGATGCACCTAAAAAGATAGGCCCCATGCCTAGTCGGACACCGACGCACCTAAAAAAGATACGCCCCATGCCTAGTCGAACATCGACGCACCTAAAAAGATACGCCCCATGCCTAGTCGAACATCAATGCACCTAAAAAGATACGCCCCATGCACCGACATATCGATCTGATTGCTCCACGAACGGTCCAAAGACCATGGGTCGCTAGCCCATAAAAGTGATCCGTAGCTCTATAGAATGGGATACAGTCCCCCACGCGGACAAAGAGACATCGCACATCGCTAGTCAAAATCACCAAAGGGTCATCATTGATCGATAAGTGTAAATTACACTAAGCTAGTAAATAAATGAGTTTACCTTCATGTCCCATAACCACTGGCTTAACTTAAATATTTACGAACAAATTGTAGATTTCCACTCGAATATTGCCACAAGAGTTCAATCGAACAAGTCCAAGAATTAACCGATGAAGTAAACGCAAGCGTTTCATACCACTTGTTTTGCTAAGCCGTCTAATTAGATTTCTCATACGAATGAGGTAAAGGTTTGTATATACTAATAGATTGGAAAACGGATTTAAAAACGAGTTTTGTATTAAAAATGGTATTGAAATCATCTTTGTGAAAGCGTTTGAATATTTACTACTAATACAGAAACCTTTGTATTTTAAAGTGATAAATCACAAAAATGATTGTAAAAATAATCAATCATCAAAAATTCACATACGACAATGTGAATCAAATCCATAAAAATCGATATCAAATCCATCAAATGGATATTCCCAAAAATCCAAAGAAAGAAGTTATCAAAGTCGATAATAAGTGATAACAGCTAACCGGATCAACAAAAATCGACTAAAATTGGAAAACCACTAAAAAACAGCTAAAATAGGCAAAATGAACAGTTCCAGACGTCTGGTTGTAAATCCAAACGTCTGGATTTAGGTTCTGGAAATTTTCAGAAACCTTCCAAACATCTGATAGACTTTCCCAGACGTCTGATAGACTTCCCAGACGTCTGGTTGGTTTGGACCAGACGTATGGTCCAAGTTTCTGCCTTTTTTTCTTTTTCTGACGTATATTTTTCTTTTCTCCAGATCTATATCCAAACGTCTGGTCTTGACCAACCAGACGCCTGGTCACCTGGTCTGGGCTATAGTTTGCCTAGGCCATGATGGCAAAAATGATTCGGGAGCGATCGGACGAGCAACGAAGACTAGGGATTTATGCCAAGCGATAACTCAGCCTTATAGGCTCTTCAATACACCCCAAATATCATGTCCAAACATCCATAGTATGATTTTCATAAAATTGGACTTAAAAACCAAAAGTTGGAAAATTCACCAAATCAATTCAAATCAAAAGCAAATAAACATGAATAGATGTTAGGAATTCATACCTAACAACAATGAAAGTTATAGATGTAGACGTGAGTTCAAAAACTCACCTTTAAACCCAAAAACAAAGAATGAGAAGCTCAAAAACAAAGGAAAGATCAACCACTCTTCAACTTCAACTCTAGAAGCTCCAATCTATTATCATAAGCAAATATTTCCTATGTTATGTTATAGGAAATTTCTGAAATTAGAGAGAGATTGAGATGGAGAAGATGAAGAGGATGCTTACCTAAGCTTCTCTTTGATTTATAACTTGAATTTGAATTCCTAAGAGAAACTAGGGCTTAGGAATTTTAATTTCCTCTTCCCACCATTCTTTCTAGGGCTTGAGAGTGTTAGGAAATTGGAAATGAAATGAATGAAGAGTAGAGGGGTGGAGTGGGAGTTGTTATGTAGAGGAGTTGGGTTCTCTTAGTGGGCTGAAACCTAAACCCAAAGCCCTAACGAAAATATCAAAATTCTACTCAACTCCAAACATATCGATGTTTATACTTAAAAAAGTTATAAACGCCATTTTGAACTCAATGGAAGTGGTCTCGAGTCGCAATTCGACTGTTTACAAAAAGTAGCATTTCGGACTTTAATCCGACCAACGATGCCATATTTAAATTTCAACATTTAAATATACAATCGCAAAATATGCGGGTTGTTACAAGTATATATTATTTCAAGATGGTTTTAAATGAAACCCGGTATTTAGTTCTTAAGTTTTCTTGTAATTAGTGATTTTCAATTATTTTGATGGAATGGAATCTTCGACTATTTTAATACTTAGAAATTTCAAAATTGAAATCTGAAATTAAAGCTAAGCGTTTAATGAAATTATAGAAGTGGAAGTTTTGTAACTCTTAAATTAAAAGATAATGAATATTAAAATAGGTTTAAACTATTGAACATTTTTGTGAAGTAAGATGAATAAGATTACCTGTATATGCTTCTAGGATTTAATGAAATATTATACTAGTAAAAACTTAAATAAAAAAAAGGTTTCAAAATAAAATTATGTCCATATATAAAAAGAATTAAGCGTTACAAGAAATATTATAAACTTAAGTTAATGTTTTGAAATGCTTAATAATTAAATTGAATAGTAAAAAGAGAATACTATTTAAGTAAATGATTATAAACTTAAGAAAATGTTGAAATGATTCATAAATAGATTTAATATTAAAAGAAATACTATTGTGAAAATAAATGTGAATTAGAAAGTAGAAAAACTTAAGTATGAAATGATTCATTAATGAATATTAATATTAATTATATAAGCAAATAAATGTGAATTAAATTTGGATGAACTTAAATAATGATTCATTATAACTAAATAATAAATGTGAATTAAACTGCAAAGAAAATTAAGGAATACTTTAAGAATTTATCCATTGATGACTTTAAATATTAAATGAGAAATAATCTATGTAAGTTAATGAATATAAATTAATAAAAAATGATCTTGTATGGATGAATGAGAAATAAAATAAATGAAAAGTAAATTATGTGAAAAGAAACAAATAGAATAAAATATGTAAGTTGTGCGTAAATCATTTCATTCGCATAATAGTTTTGATCCAGATTCGAATACATGATTTGTAGTAATTCACATCAGTCCGAATTAGGATTTTTCGCTTGATTCTTGACGGCGAACATTTATACAGATTTTTGATATGAATTTGAAGTTTTCTACCATAGTTTATGGCTATGCAAAGAAAACAGAGATTTCAAATCAAGGAACTAGATCAGTGTCAGCGCTAGAGTAGTCGAGTTAACAATACTAGTTCGAAAGTGAAATTATTGTATTCAAACAAACGATCAGAATTGATATTGTGAACAAATGATATAGGTACATTGTACAAACTTAAATAATATTTAAATTCTATGTTGTTCGAGGTTGTATGAATAATCTATTGAGTAATTACTTAAGGCTGTTGAGCGTAAGGTACACTTGGTAGTTTATTTATCACCCTTATACGATGAAAAGTTTCTGAACCTGGACAAACCATTATTTTTAGCTGCTATGGATGTGTGATGGATTCTTTTGTTGCATATAATGGTCATACTGCTTTTGTTTGCAGATGATTATTATATATGTTGTGTTGCTTGTATTATTGTTTGGAACAACTAGTATATTGATCTTTTACATAGTTCTAACTCTTTTGGATTATGCAAGTAAGATACAGGTTTATGGAAGCAATAGCTGTTGCTTTTGGTTTCATAAATAGAGCTTTTTTTGCTCGACAAATAGGTACGTTTTTGGATTATGGTTTTTATAGTGGTTTATTATTTTCCCATGGTTTGGGATGCTTTATAATTGAAATAAGATGTATATCGTATAATTATTGATATTGTTAATTTTTCGGACCTAGCCGCGCAAAGGAGATGCTGCCGAAATTTTTCGTAAATTTAGGACTTAGAAAATTTTTCGCGGAAGTTGAGTTATTTTCAAATTTATATTAAACTTAAATATGTAAGTTAAATTGTTTATAAATTGACAACTTTGAATAAAAAATATATCAAATTTCTTGATTCTTTCTTGTTCCTTTTCGGGGACGAAAATTTTTGAGTGGGGGAGATTGTAACGACCCGTATTTTTGACAATTAAAAATATTAAATTAAATAAGACTTTGGAATTTAATATTGTTAGAAATTTAAAATTTATGATTTATTAATGTGAATTTTATTAGATTATAAATTTAGACCTTAAATAAAATCCAAAAAAACAACTAATTTTAATGAAATGGATGGTGGTAATGCGTATCAGAATATAATTTAATAATATTGTTTGAATGTAATTGACAACTATTTTAATGTAATTTCAATCAATTGAAACAATAAAGTTTAATAAGGAATAAAATTAATGATTTATTAAATGGTAAAATCATATGTTATTAATTGAAATTTGTTTTAGCATAGAATGAGAAATCAATTATTTGGTAAGTAAATTTATAACCCATGTTGTAAACAATAAGTTAATAGATATGAATTACTAAGTGTAACAATTGTTTTATTTCTCATCTCATTAATTAATACGTTTTGAATATTAAATTTTGTAATCAATGGCATTTAATGTAATTGAAATATTATAGTTTTTTTTTTTTTTTTTTTTTTTTTTTTTTTTTTTTTTTTTTTTTTTTGCAAGGCAAGCGGGGTTGGCTGGTCCCCTACCAGTTTATTGCTGAAAAGAAAAAAGAAGAAACAGGAACAAGAACAAACACATAGGTGACTAGAACAGACTCAAGTCACCAGACAGAACACAATAAAACAAAGAAGAAAGAACAAGGGAGCAACAACACATAAGAAAAATAGGGGAAGGAACAAAGAAGATTACAAGGAAGACATGAGCTACGGCCAGTCAGAAGAGAAGTAATTACTGAAATCAAATTTACTCTCCCTCATCCCAATCTTGATGCTAGCCTTCAAAGCATTCCATAGCATATTTATGTTCCTTGATTTGTTCTCAAAAATTCTCAGATTTCTTTCATCCCATATCAATGTCATGTACCTTTTGATTAAAAAGAATTGCACAAATCTATCCTTTTTCCTCCATTTGGTAGCTTTGGCAATCAGATCCCAATCAAAACTAGTTAGACCAAGGTTGTGATTCTGGTTCATACTACTCAACAGAGTGGTCCATAGTCCTCTTAGCACACTGCAGTCAAAAAACAGATGGTCCACGGTTTCAGTGTGCATGTTGCATATGACACAAATGTGGTCAACCATCATCCCATAATTCAGAAGTTTGTCTTTGGTCAGAAGAGCTTTATTTATGACCTTCCACAGCATTAAGTTGTCTCTGGCATTAGAATTCAATGTCCAAATTACCTTGTGCCATTTTATTGCAGCATTAACAGGAGCATTGTCAAGAAGTTTGTATACTAAGGATATAGTGTGCTGCTTTCCATTCCATTGAATATCATCAGAATTGCTGAAGTGATAAGTTTTGCCCTGAAAGTTGTTCCATACTGCTCTGATAACCTGGTTGCTTGAATAAGGCAATAGGATCTTACCATCATGAATGAAGTCAGCAGCTTTAGCATTGGCACTAATACCAGACTGAATTATCTGCTGTGGGGAAAAGATTTTGCCAAGAATAAGGCCATCTGACATCCATGGAACAGCCCAGAAATTGGCAGTGCTCATAGGAGAGATCATCACTTTGACAAACAGGGAGAATGTGGGCCTTAAATTCAGCAAGCACCTCCAAGTCCAGCTGCAATTTGGTGGGACTGTCATAGTCCAGAAATTCCTACTTCCCAAGTTGTGAATTTTGGTCCACCTAACCCATAAAGAATCTCTATTAGCTATCAAATCATTAAGCACAGAGCTAATGGCAGCTCTATTCCACCTGAGCAAGTTAGGAATTCCAAGCCCACCATTTTGTTTCTGCTGCTCCATGATGGAAAAAGAGCAGGGAATGAAATTTTTCGAATGGATGGAGCCAGTCCAGAAGAATCTTAGCATAGCAGTTCTCACCATATTCACGAGTTTATTGGGAAGAATAAAGACCCTGCACCAATACACCATCATGGAAGATATAACAGATTTGATAAGTACCAGTCTTCCAGCTTGAGAGAGAAATCGATTTGCCCAACACCTCATTTTGCTACAGATCTTATCATACAAAGGCAAGCAATTAGCAGTTGAGATTCTAGAGGAGCACAGTGGAATTCCCAAATAGGTCATGTTATTGTTCATAGCTTGGATACCAGAGGATACAGTTAAAGAGGTAGCTTGCTCAGATGATAATCCAGAGAAATGAATATGGGATTTATTAAAATTGAGTTGGAGGCCAGTCATAAGATAGAAACTGTGGAGAGTAGCCTTGATATTATCCAAAGACCGTTTATCAGGTTTAGTGAATAACAAAATGTCATCAGCAAAGAGCAGTGAGGTGATAATAGGTGATTTACATTTAGAGTGATACAAGATAACATTGTTCTCATAGTTTCTGTTTAGCATGACAGTCAGGACTTCCATAACAAGTATGAACAGATAAGAGGAGATGGGGTCTCCCTGCCTGATCCCCTGCTTACTCTTGAAAAATCCAGAAGTAGAACCATTGTATTTAATTGAGAATGTGGGGGAAGATATACAAACATAAATCCAAGCTACAAAAACCTTAGGAAATCCCATAAGAGCCATAATTCTCACAATAGTACTCCAGTGAATACTGTCAAAAGCTTTCTTCAAATCCAGTTGCAACATAGCATTCTTTGATGCATGGGCACGTCCGTAGCCTTTCAGAAGCTCATGAGTAAGTAAAATGTTATCAATGATGTTTCTGTTTGGTAGGAAAGCAGACTGATTCTTAGAGATGATTCTAGAAAGAACAAAAACCAGTCTGGAGGCCAAAATCTTTGAGATGCATTTGTAAATCACATTACAACACGATATGGGTCTGAAAGAATCAACAGCAGTAGGATGTTGCATTTTAGGAATGAGCACTAAATTTGTTGCATTTACCTCAGATAGCAGTTTTGATTTGTTAAAAAAATTGTGGACTGCTTTAAGGAAATCATCTTTGATGGTTTCCCAGCTATGGATGTAGAAATGTAGGTTAAAACCATCCGGACCCCCACATGAGTGCTTGTTCATGGAGAAAAGGGTGTCTTTAATTTCTTTGTCTGTAACCTTGATAATGAGACTGTTAACTTCGTGAAGGTTAAGCTTGGGCAGATGCACATGGTCAAGATCATCAAAAAAGGTATAAAATCATCCTTGTTACCCAGCAATGTTTTGTAATACTGTAAAATGGCATGGTCAACACCAGCTGGTGTAGAATGTAGGGTACCAAAATCATCGTAAATGTGAGTGATCTGTTCCCTGGCATGTTTGATCTTTGTCGCTGCATGAAAATAAGCAGTGTTGTAGTCCCCTTCTTGAGCCCATTTCTGCCTTAGTTGCTGTCTCCTCATGTTGCCTTCAGTTATTAGAGCTTCATTTAGTTGATCAAAGAGAATTCTTTCATTCTCAGCAGCAGCAGCATCATTAGGATGATTCATCATTAAGTCCTGAGCTTCATCAAGTTTTTGCCTGAGCTGATTTGAAAGAAGAGAACCATTGCCAAATTTTTTCTTTGCCCACTTTCTTAATGCATCTTTGGTTGCTTTTGTTTTCCTGCAAAGAATGTACATAGGATTACCAAAAAAATTTTTTGACCAGGAATTATTGATTATATTAGCATACTCAGGATCATTGACCCAAGTATTATAAAATTTGAAGCCTTTTTTTCCTTTTAATATCCTCTGACCCATGGAGAAAACTAGAGGGGAATGGTCAGAGAGGATAGGGTTTGGAATAAGAGTTGACATGGTAGGCCAAGTGGTTAAAGCTTTGAGATTGGCAAAAGAGTGGTCAATGTTTGAGAAAATTCTAGAACCAGTCCTACTCCTATTATTCCATGTGAAAGCAGCTCCAAAGGAGGTAATAGGGAGGAGACCAGAGTCATCAATGGCTTTGTTGAGGGGAAATATGTCTTTGGGTAAAAGGGGTGAACCACCATGCTTGTCATTTAACTTGTAGCAGCAATTGAAATCCCCAAAGACAAGCCAGGGGTGGGAATTTTGCCTGAAGGCAGGAAGAAGGTCAAGGAAGAGTTTTCTTGAATTCAGAGAATTATGAGCATAAACAATGGAAAGATAGAATGAGATTTGAGTATTGATCATTTTAGCTTGGAAATGCATAACTTGATCAGTGCTGAGTATAGGGTTAAGGGTCATGACAGTGGGATCATGAATCACCATAATGCGACCATAAGAAGCTTGGACAAGGTTATGGTGCAATGTCCAAGTTGGTTCGATGTGGTTCGCTGCTTTCACTGTTAGGGTTTGATTCAGTTTGGTTTCAAGAATGGCAAAAAGAGAGAGTTTATGCTGGAAAATGAGGTTCTTAACTTGATCTAGCTTAACAGAGGAGTGGGCTCCTCTTATATTCCAAATGGCAAAGTTGTGCATCATTTGGAATACTTTAAAGATTGGTGGATGATATTTTTCATGCTCCTGGTTGCAGGAGAGACTCTGGGTTCAATGCTTCTTGGTGCTTTGTCTTGTTTTTTATGTCTTGATCTTTTCTCACTATCCAGACATAAAACAATAGGAGATTGTGACTTGGTAGGAGAAGATGGTATTGATTTCCATCCCGGTAGGGCACCAGTGAAGGTGTAAGGTAGACTGTTGTTATCTACCGATTCATTCATGCACAATGCAAGAATATCACTTTCCAGTGCATTTCTGAACATTGTTTCATCAATCTTTGATAAGTTTGCTGAGTTTCTGCTATTTTCATGCATGGGAATCTCATTCCTGGAAAGTAAGGTAATATCTCCAAAGTTATTGACTGAATCAGGCATGTTATTATATTCTTCTAGACTATTTAGTGTTTGGTGTGATTCTCCTTTGGATTTGTTGCATTCAAGATCCTGTGTTTCATTCTGAATATTACTTGATGCTGGGTCCAGTTGATTAAAAACAGTGTCACTATGCTTGACTCCCTGTATTTCTCCCTCCTCCATCTGAAAATTCTTATCACAGTTTCCATTTCCTACTGCATTGTTACAATATTCATGGCATTCATCAGATAAATTCTCATCCATCAACACATTGTATCTGTTTGTGACTGTAACTCCCCCTACCATTGAATTTAGTGCACTCTCTTTATTCAAACTGCTGGTAGTTGTAGCCTTCAATAAATTGTTCCCCACCCCATCACATTCATTACCTGTCTTTTCTGCCATTGGTTCTGATATTATATTTTTTTCTTTGTCTAAAAGTGTTTTTGATCCTTTGTTGTCGACCTTTTTCCATTCTTGCTTATGTTTTACATTCTTCAGAACCTTGCTGTGGACTAAATCCTTCCCCATGCTTTCATTATTTCCTTTTTGATTTTTATCTGCCTTTGCTTGGTTATTAAGTTCCATTTTCAAGCATTCCTGTGTCTTGTGCCCAAATTCTTTACAGAAGGTACATATCTCAGGTTTCCATAGATATTCAACTTTGACAATCTGCGTTGAGCCATCCATTAATCTTATAGGAAAATCACTCAGGAGTTCATCAGATGGTGTGACTTCCACCATACATTTTGCATATCCTATCCTCTCCAACTTTTCAGTTTGTGCATCCATACACATGAATGAACCAACATGAGAGGCAATCCAATTAATTCCGAGATGAGACCACGCATAAAGAGGGATGTTGTGTAATTTAACCCACACAGGTACAGATCTTATTGTGCTACAAGTATTACCAACTGTTTGATCCCATTGCTTAACAATGAATATTTTGTTCCTCATTATAATTGGATCAGACTCAATTATCTTCCTTCTATCTTCATCGCAAGACAGATTGAATAGGAATAGAAATCCATCCGATTTAACTTTGATCGAGCCTTTAAGTTTCCATATCCTTTTAAGATGCGAGATTACAGTCATGTATGATAAAGGCTTATCAAGAAAAAAACCAACCAAGTAATCTCCCCAGACATCATTCCCTGCCTTGATAACAATTTCTGGTGGAACCAAGATGGGGCCATCAAAAACCAATGGGACATTAACAGGGGAATGATGACCAGCATTACGCGGCTTCACTTTGAACAGGGAGTTCCATTTAGCAGGAATGGGATTAAGGCTGGAGGAAGAGATATTAGGTGTGACTTCGACGGGGGGACCAAAAAGGAGTGGAGGAGGGAGCGGTGGAACAGCTGGTTGAGGTGGGTCAGGCGGGTGTGGTTCGGGAGGAAGTTGAGGTGATGGGTGAACAGGAGGAGGTATGGAGGAGAGGACGATGGGGATGTTTGACGGTAAGTGTTGGGAGGGAAAGAGGGGGTCAGAGGACATTAAAAAAATTTTAAAAGGACGAAGACTTTGTTGAAAACTTTTGTGTATAATTTCTGTTTGAAATATTATAGTTAATATAAAAAAGATGTTAACAGTAGAGTAATGAGAGTAATAAATGGAAACTTATGTTCAAAAAAACAGTACATAAGGGAATTGTGATTTAATATAAAGAACATGTAAATCAAATAAAAGAATTTGTTTGGAATTTAAATTATAACGAACGGATTTTATTACTGTTGAGATAAATGTTGGAATTAATTTAATAATTAAAACTCTTGGATTTTACATGGAAATTTCAATTTTAAAATATTATTAATTTATGTTTAATCAAGGATGATGATAGAAAACTTTCAAGTTAGAATTTGGAAGTGATTTAATTAGTTTAATAATAATTCGTTTTAATTCATGTGTAAAAATAAATCTAATTTGACTTTAAAGTTAACTTCTATATACAATAGAATTAGGGTTTGAAATTAGTTTCGTTGAGTTTAAAAATATTAAAAACCTATATTTTGATATATAGGATGACCTTTTATCGTTTCGGGAATGAAACGGGCTTTTCGGGCCTTTGTTATCGCTTTCGCCCAATCGATCTGTTCCATCCATTCCTGTTTCATCTTTGTCTATATATATGCTATTATGAAACCCTAGCGGACTTCTATTATATATTCTGTTCTTTCGTTCAAATATGGCATCTTTCTGTTTAATGGAGATGAGCTAAAACCCTAATTTCTAATTTCGAAATCAATTCAAAAATTCAAACTTCTCCAATCCTATCATATAATATATCGTCGCGAAGCTCTCGACGAATGGAATCAACGTCTGTAGTTCGTTTTTGCAATCGAGTCTCGGTTTGATAAGGAATTGACAATCTTTCCTCGGCCGTCCATATCAAGGTTTCGCGATCAACGGCGAAACATCGACCATTCGACGATCGGAAGCGCTGCAGTGTAGAGGAGGCTTAGTTGAGTAGATCCATCAGTTTGGATCTTGTTAGATGCGCTCGAATTTACCATAACTCACGGTGGAAGGTGGCGGCGGCGCTGGCTTATCGAGGCAGCAGAGGTGGTCGCGTGGCCTATCGTGGGTGCGCCTAAGCTTACGCAAGGTCGTGTGAGGTCCGATCATGCCACAGTGGCCTTTGGTTGCATGCGGCGACAAGGGTAGGTCGACAACCGTGGGTTTCAGGCCGAACGTAGGATTTGGGAGGTTAGGTATTTACATTTTTGCCTTTGAAACTCTTCAATTTAAATTTTAAAATTCAAACTTCTAACTCGAATAACTTTTGCATACAAAATCTGAATGACGCGCGGTTTCTTCCATTGGACTCGTACCGAAATTCCAGACAATATGAAACTAGTTCGGTAGAATTTGGAGACTATTGAGCTTTGGGCTTCTATTGGATTTTAATGGGCTGTAAATCAAATGTGAGTGATTTTGTAACAACTCGGAAAATAGAGCTTGCTCATTAAATAAGATAAATGATTTTATTTGAGATTTTAAAAATAAGCTTGGAATTATAAAACGTCAATTTGGGATTTATAATTTAATTCAGAGGTTTTTGGGAATAAAATCAATTTTTTTAAACATTGTAAAGGTTTAAATATAGAATAAATTATTTTCACAAGTCTGGAATATTTGTATGGGAATTATAAAGACAACAAACAAATAATTTTGGGTTTACCCTTAACAATGGGAATTTTGAATAAATTGTTTATTAATGGATTTTTTGTTAAAATGGGTTTAAAAAAATTTAAATAATGATATGAGAGTTATAAAAGTATTTTTATTTTTATTTTTATTTTTGTGTTTGAGTTCTTTTAGAATTTAATCATGTAGCTTTAAATGGAGAAAATGAGAGTAAGTGAAGTAAAAAAGGGAAAATCATCTAAGTATTGTTTATGGGCTAAGCCCACTTACTCATTTATGAAGACCTTCTCATTAAACATCCCACCAACCTCTTCTCCCTTCATCAAAAAAATCATGTTCAAAACTTCTTTGTTGCTCTCATTTACTCCATGAAGCTCTAGGTGTAAATCTTCTCATTTTAATTCCAATAAAATCCAACAAATTCAAGAAAAATCAAAGGTAAGTTCTTTAGTCTCTATTACATCCCTTAGAACAATCTAAACTAAGTTTTGGTGCATTTTTGTTTTTTCATGATTCCATGAATTTCAATTTAGTGAGGAAAGAAGGGGAGTTTGGGAGTTAGGTCATAGTAAGGTTTAGAAGGCATATAACAATTTGAGGTGAGTTCTCCTCACAAATACAACCAATATAGGATTATGGAATTCATATATTGTTTTTTTGAGAGTTGTGGAACTCTTGAATGAAGGGAATTTGTGTATACGTGCTTGCTTTGGTCATGGTTGATTTCTTTTAATCATGTTAATGACCATAGTCTTCCTACTAGCCATCATAACTTGCATATATTGGTTGCAAGTCATAGTGCATGATGATTGTTGCATTTAGTTGCCATATCATTTTACTGAATTCTCAATATTTCAAGACCTGAAAATGAAATGGCCATATCTTTTGATTGGTAAGTCGGAATTAAGTGATTCTTTTTTTTGAATTCAAGATAAGGTTACCATCTTTGAATTTTGTGTGTTTTAGAATATTTTGGGGTTTAAAGGATTGAATAGGCTTTTTAAGCCGCAGCCCTGTGGAATTTAAATTTACTTAGAGTTTTGTAATTTTAAAACCTGAAAAATGAAATCGCCATATCTTTTGATCCTTAAGTTGGTATTAGGTGATTCATTTTTGAATTCAAGCTAAGGTTACCATCTTTAACTTTCATGTTTTGAGTTTTATATACTTTTGAAGTTTAGATTTTCGAAATGGCAATCGAATGCCTCAGCCTTGTGAATATCAATTTTCTGAGTTTGATATTTTTAAAACCTAAAAATGAAAACGCCATATCTTTTGATCATTAAGTCAGAATTAGGTGATAATATTTTTGAATTCAAGATAAGGTTACCATATTCAACTTTTTTGTTTTGATTTTTAGAATATTTTGGGGTTTAAAGGATCGAATTTTCCATTTAAGCCGCAATCCTATGGAATTTAAATTTACTCAAAGTTTTCTAATTTTAAAACTTGAAAATGAAATCACCGTATCTTTTGATCCTAATGTCGGAATTAGGTGATTATTTATTTGAATTCAAGCTAAGGTTACCATCTTCAACTTTCATGTTTTGAGTTTTATATAATTTTGAAGTTTAGATTTTCTAAATGGCAATCGAACGCCTCAGCCCTGTGAATATCAATTTTCTGAGTTTGATATTTTTAAAACCTGAAAATGAAATCACCATATCGTTTGATCATTAATTCAGAATTAGGTGATTCATTTTTTGAATTCAAGATACGGTTACCATCTTCAACTTTCATGTTTTTAGTTTTATATAATTTTGAGGTTTAGAATTTCGAAATGGCAATCAAAATCCTCAGCCCTGTGAATATCAGTTTTCTGGGTTTGATATTTTTAAAACCTGAAAATGAAATTACCATATCTTTTGATCTGTAAGTCGGAATCAAGTTAATATTATTTTGAATTCAAGATAAGGTTATCTTCTTCAACTTTCATGTTTTGAGTTTTACCTGAATTTTGAGTATTAAAGGGTTGAAATGGCTAAATAAGCCGCAGCCCTGAGATGAAATGCCTTTTTATAATGTCTTGTTTTTATATATAATTATTCATAAATTTTTATTATTTCCATTCTATGAGATAAGAATTGATTAAAAATGGATTAGAATTATCAACTGGTTATTGGACGGTAGTTAAATCTAATCCAGATATTCTCATGACTTCTTGAATAGAGAAATTAGTGAAATTCACTAACTTTTAGTAAATATTCGAATAATGCTGGACATTTGGGGGATGTTCGGTCGATATTTGATTAGTTACTATTGGAATTGTTTGACACTTATTGATGGTGTTCTGCTTGGGGTGTTTGGCATTTAGAGCTGATAGATCCCTAGGCGACCACGGTCCAACTCTTGCAGACATGATATCGGAATTTGTGTTTTGATAGGCAAGTTCGTTTACTTTTCCGGTGACTTGTTCATGATTATGAGACGTGCCCATCTAATTTTCCGATGACCTCCGTCTTATACGAGTTGTAGCCCATTTAGATTTCCGGTGGCTGCATGCCCATCGATCTTGTTGGTCTATCTAGATTTCTGGTGACCGGCAGTTTTGGACTAGTGAGTGTCGTCTAGTTTTCCGGTGCACTCATGAAATCTACGTAGTGAGCCTCCGGTTGAAGTCTCGTCTTGCTGCACTTTGATCGAGATGGGAGACTATCATTATAGTTTGGTTTAGTGTTCGGGTAATCGTTCTTGTTGTTCATCGAAGCATCTTGGTTTATGGCTTCGATAATTTTGAGATGATTTACACCATATTTTGAGATGATAGTCTATCAAGACTTGATATGATTTATGACATGGTGATTTGTTTATGCCTTGCGCATGATTGTTTTGAGCATAATTTTGAGAGTATTTCCACCGTATTTTGAGATGATAGTCTATCAGGGCTTGATATAGTTATGACATGGTGATTTGTTTTATGCCTTGCGTTTGATTGTTTTGGGCATATTTTGAGACGATTTCCAACATATTTTGAGATGATGGTCTATCAAGGACTTGATATTGTTTATGACATGGCTATTTGCTTTATGATTTGCGTGTGATTGTTTTGGGCATATTGTTGGTTCTCTTTTGATGCATGTCATATTATTATTATTTTTATTACCATGTCTCTTTCCCTTTTGATTAGTTGTAACCTGACCCGCTTGTTATATATTTATATAATACTCGGGTCAGGCCAAGACCATGCAGGTAGCAAGGCTTAGCTTTTGGACTTGGGCTAGAAAATGTTAGACATGTTATACTTTTGTGATAAATGCATGTATATGGTAAGATTTTATTGAGTTAGAGACTCATTATACATGTATATTTTGGCTGGCTAGTATTACTTGATGGTGTTGTATTTTTGTGCTATTATGTGAACCTAGACTTGTATTTTTGTAGACTCACTACTATGTTATGGCATTTATCCTTTCGCTGTGATCTGTGATATATCTTGGATATCCATTGTATTTTATATTGTTCTAGATATATTGAGCCTTCGTGTTATTGCTTTGTGCCGATACTGTTCACGTCATTTTATTATTTGTTGAGGTATATGAGACGTGTCGGTATTAGCCCGAAGTAATTCCACGATGGTTGCTCCTTTCAAAGCCTTATTCTCCGGATTAGCAGAGGATATTATTCATAATATTCTTTGTTAATCTAGGTATAAAAGGTGGGGCATTATAACTTTGTATCAGAGCAGGTCAGAACAATATAACGTATGATTTTTCACAGACCCTGACCTAGTATGACCTAGTGCCCTGTCCCTTTGGTTGTGTGGTAGGTAGATATTATTATTAATAAGGGATGGAATAATTGATGATTATTAGGTTAATCAATTAGGCACGTGTTATCCCGCCTTTTGGCAAGGCCGAGATATCAAGGAACTGACTGAAAACCGAGGATCGCTCATCCTGAATATCGAGTACGCACAGGTCCACCATGGATATCGATGAATTTTGTCCGAGTCCGGATCAAGCTACAATTGACAAGACACGACGAGCAAAGCCATGAAAGCCATCGTTCCAAATTTCAAGTCAATCCAAGTTCGTATGCAAGTTATGATTGATGCAAATTGAAGGGAATGACCCCATTTCGTATCCATCATCGAGCTTCAATTTCGTATCCATCAGAAGGCCATAGTTCGAATCGATCAGGTTCGCATCCATCGACGAACCTTTGTTCGAATCCATCAGGAGAGCCTTGTTCGAATCCATCGACTCACACTGTTCGTATCCATCAGAGAATCGTTGCTTCGTATCCATCGAACAATCACTAGTTTGTATCCATTGAACAATTACTATTCGTATCCATCACGATATTGCTTGTTCGTATCCATCAAATGGAAGCAACTTTGATCGATACGAATAAGGGCCACCTCCATCAATACGAACTACGTCGTCTTCATCGATACGAACTAGACCGTCTCCATCGATTCGAACTGAGCATACTACAGATAGATACGAAGAGCACGCTATTGATCGATTCGAACAGGACAACTACATCGATACGAACAAGGCGAGAATCTTGGGACGACTCGATCAACTCGGCATAAAAAGTGGATCGATCCGAAGGATGCGTGCCACGTCATCACCTGGGCACGTGCAACCATCGATTCGAACAGATCGATTCGAAATGATCGATTCGAACCAAACAGCCTTCCAAAGAACGTCAATTCGTATCGATGATATCTCGCGATCCACCAGTCCAAATGTTATGAAATTTTCACAGGAGCTTACGTACATGATAAAGAATGTTCACATCAAGTTTCGACTCCATTGGACAAAATCTTGATCGATACGAAATTCGTTCGTATCGATCACGGATCGAGCCGAAACTTCATGGGCTCGGTCGTGTGGGCCCACTCACGTGCCAGAAGAAGTCTCTCAAAATCTGAGCGAAATATCAGCATCCTACACCTATAAATAGAGCCCAAGAGCCTACAGAGAAAGGATCTTTTGGACGCTCCAACGCCCAGAATCTACCGGATTCGATTCCACACTCCATTACTGCTGTTGTACTTGAATTTCATAACTTTAATTCGCTGTAATCCGCTGCAATCAATTGTAATCATCAAAGAAACATCAATAAAGTGATCAATTTCATAGTGGACGTAGGCAACACGCCGAACCACTCTAAATTCCTGTATTTCTGTGCGTTTTTATTTTTTACATATCTGTTTTGTGGAGTTTTTGTTAGATAATCCTCTTTTTCCATTTAATTTCTTCATTTTATCTCTTCAAAAACTTCCGAAGAGTGTTGTGCCCAATTTTGGTACAAACACTTTGGTGCTTTCACCGAGAGAAAACCCAATTTTTCTCCTGCTATTTGGATCTGCTATCGATATCGGATTGCATAAATCCAAGAAGAAGATCCAGATCTCAAGCCAAAAAGCTCTTCCATTCTATTCAGATTTGTATTAGATCTAGGAGAGGACTTCTTCAATTCATCATGGTGAGTACACGAACTGCTTCTACAGCTGCTGATCAAGGACGGGATAGATAGAATCCCGTACAATTGCCTCCATCCAACCAATATGCTGCCGGACCTTCAGATCCATCAGGCCCGGTCACTAGACAAGAATTCCAGATATTGCTTCAAGAGTTGACCCAGAGTCGGCAACATCTTACTGAACAACTGCGCGCCAACACAGAGTTGACCAACCAGCTGAATCGCCAAAGGCACTAAAGATCCAAAAGAGATCAAGCTTCTTATTCTTCCATGGAGAGTTCAGCCTCATCTGATGATCATCACCGATCCACACGCCCACGGCTGGATGTAAGCTACACTTAGGCCATAGGGCACTAACCTGCCCTAAATCTTGGAAAACCCAGGACTGGACCATTCACCAGTCATCAAACCGGACCCTCATCCCAAGGGGGTGCCGCTCCTTACCATGTCACAGGCAACCTTGCTACCACCACCACTACCGAACAAGGATTTGATGCTAGAAATCAAGCTGACCCGCATCGTCACCGACAAGAACACACTCCAGAACCTTATGTCCCTGAAAACTTTGAACCAAGGAGGTGAGGCACGGACCGTCGACCGCGTCCGGTCCAGACTCGCACTGTGGAACCCGACCACACCTTGGCACAGCATGCTCCAAATATCCAGATGCCGGATATACCGACGATGATTCGTCAGATGATCCGTGAAAGTCAGGGTCTCACTAATGACGACTAGGGGATTTCCCGGAGTCATACCCCTTTCACTGATGACATATTGTATGCTGAAACAGCTCAACGCAACTTTGCCAGTCTATGAAGGAAATTCTGATCCCAATCAACACATTCTAAAGTATGAATGGCTAATGAATGCTGCGAGAGCTGATGATGCAGTCAAATGTCGTAGTTTCCCCATTTCCTTAGGGGGCATTGCTACTATGTGGTTTACTCGTTTACCACCACGATCTATTTCTAATTTCGACCAGATGGCCACCAAGTTTGTTGAACAATTCCGTATGCACGTACCGAGACCTAAAGATGTTAATACTCTGTCTAGTGTCACTCAAGCTTCCGGAGAGACACTCAGACGTTACTTGGAGCGATTTCATGCTGCGTGTGTAGAAATAAGCAATCCCAATGACAACTCTATCCTGATGGCATTGATTAAGGGGATTGATCCTGATTCTGAGTTCGGAAATTGGTTAGCTAGGAAGCCGCCTGCGTCATTGGACCGTTTCTATTCCAAGGCAGCCCAATTCTTGAGAAGGGAGGATGCAAAACAGTCTAGGAAGCAGGATGACACATGGCCCAACATGGAAGGAATTCAGAGTAACATCGCAGTTAAACAATTCGGGGAGAGTTCCAGAAAAGTTTAGTTGAATATACAAAACAAACAAAACCAGGAGAGGGACAACGGAAATCAAGGTAAAAAACAAGATCAAAATCGTGGTCCACGACGTAGAGCTCCCATGTTCGAGAATTATACTCCATTGAATACGTCGCTGGAAAATGTGTATTTGCAAACCTGTAACACCATGCAATACAAGAAACCTGCCCCAAAGCCGTCGACAGAAAGACAAGTCCAAACAGGGAAGTTTTGTAGGTTCCATGAAAGTTATGGCCATAATACAAATTAGTGTCGACATTTACAAGATCTCATTTAAAGTTGATACGTGAACGAAAGTTGGATTAGTTTGTGCGGGCGCCGCATTCAGGATGTGCGGGCCCATCGAATCAGAATCGTGCACCAAACCAGTAAAGGCAGGAGGAACCCGCTCGTACTGGCGGGAGATTGGTTATTAATACAATAAGTGGTGGTCCCCATCCAGCAGACCGAAGCTGGAAGGAAATGGAGTCGTATGCCAGCTCTATTAGGCATGCAGACTTCGAGTGTTATAGTAGTTTTGATGAAGGGGCTCCGGCCAAACAACAGAAGATGATGACAAATGACATCGTATTCAGAAACAGAGATGCTGATAAAGTCGAAGCCCCCACTATCGATCCACTGGTCATCTCAGCTCAAGTAGGTCCTACTTGGATGAAGAGAATCTTAGTTGACAGTGGAAGCTCTGTGAATATTTTGTTTGAACGAGCTTACGACCAAATGAAAATGGAAGCCAAAGATTTAAAGCCTTGCCAATCTCGAATCCATGGTTTCAATGGGAGCGCTACTATACCTAGTGGAGTAGTGGAACTACCAGTGGAGTTGGGAGTTGGAGAACGCCGGAGAGTACGGATATTACAGTTCATTGTGTTGGACATAGACTCCCCTTATAATGCTTTCTTGGGTCGACCGGCCCTCGTCGAATTCAGGGCAGCCATTGCCCCATGGTGTTTGACTTTGAAGTTTCCCACTGATCGTGGAGTGGGAATCATTCAAGGAGATCAGGCTGCTGGGAGAGCCTGTTACGTTGCTGAGCTGCGGGAGGCGCAGTGAAAGGAGAAAGGAAAGGGCGTAGAGGAATCTCTCTGCGTTCGCTTTGCTAATAATTGACAATTAATGTCTGGGCCTAGGCCCGGGCACCCCAGTCAATTCCATAGGGATCTTGACCCAAGAGAAACCGAAGATGAAGGAGAATCTAAAGAAAGTCAAGCATCCCCGGCCGAACTGACAATCGATGTCCCAATTGACGATGATGATGATTTGAAGATGATAAAGATTGGGTCTCAGCTAAGCCAGCAAATTCAAGAGGAATTGGTTGAGTTTCTACGGGCGAATCTTAACGTATTCGCCTCGACGCATTTTGATATGTGTGGGATCTTGCCAGACATCGCGAGCCACACTTTGAATATTGACCCACGGCATGTCCCTGTCAAACAAAAAAGGCGTGGGATGGATCTAGAGAGATCCGCCGCACTTAAAGAAGAGGTAGAAAAGCTTAAAACAAACGGATTCGTTCGAGATGCGCTATACCCCGAATGGGTATCGAATCCCGTGCTTGTTCGAAAGTCAAATGAAAAATGGATAACATGTGTCGATTACTCCGATCTGAATAAAGCCTGTCCTAAAGATAGTTTCCCGCTTCCCAGAATTGATCAGCTCGTAGACTCGACAGCTGGACATGAACTCTTATCCTTCATGGATGCATATTCGGGCTACAATCAGATACCAATGCATTTACCTGATCAAGAACATACCAGCTTCGTAACCAATCTTGGACTTTATTGTTACAAATTTATGCCATTCGGACTCAAGAATGCCGGGGCTACTTATCAACGATTGGTCAATTAGATGTTTGCCAATCAAATCGGGAAAACCATGGAAGTATATGTAGACGACATGCTTGTGAAGTCACGATTTTCCACTGACTATATTAAAGACCTGGAAACTATGTTTAACATACTTCGAGAATACAGAATGAAGCTCAACCCACTGAATTTTCATTTTGGAGTTGCATCCGGAAAATTCCTTGGGTTTATCGTTAATGCTCGAGGGATTGAAGCTAATCCTGAAAAATTCTGGGCAATCAGAAATATTGAAACTCCAAAACTATAAAGCAAGTCCAGAGTCTCAATGGGAAAGTAGCGGCACTGAGCAGGTTCATTTCAAAGTCCACTAACAAATGCATTCCCTTCTTCGATCTGATCCGAAAAGGAAAACGAAACTTTGAATGGACCACGGAATGTGAGGGCGCTTTCCAAGCATTAATTCAGCATCTATCTACACCACCTATCCTGTCAAAACCTATTGATCATGAGAAGTTGTACGTTTACCTGGCGATATCAGAAAACGCAATCAGCGCTGCCTTAATTCGAGAAGAAGACAGGATACAAAAGCCAGTTTATTACATCAGCAAACGACTGACTAGAGCTGAAAGGAATTATCCGAAACTAGAGAAGCTGGCTTATTGCCTTGTTATTGCATCAAGGAAGCTCCGACCATATTTCCAGGCCCATCCTATCATTGTTTACACCGACCAGCCGGTACGATAGGTCCTTACGCGACCTGAGACGTCTGGTAGGTTACTCAAGTGGAACATCAAACCGAGCCAGTTCGATATTACTTATACTCCCAGGGAAGCCATTCAAGGACAAGTCATGGACGATTTCATAGCCGAATTTACCATTCCAGAGGACTTGCCCGAAACCAGTGAATCTCCTGAATACATCTGGAAGCTGTACACGGATGGTGCATCAAACGACCGGAGCACGGGCGCTGGAGTTGTACTCGAAACCCCCGAAGGCCGATCTATATGTTATGCTTTAAAGTTCGATTTTCATGCAACCAATAATGAAGCTGAATATGAAGCCCTCTTAGCTGGATTGAAACTTGCCAGAGATTTGAGAATTATTGCTATGGAAATTTATTATGATTCACAATTAGTTGTGTGTCAAGTTCGGGGAGAATATCAAGCGAGAGATCGAAGGCTGGCTGCTTACTTAGCTCGGGTCCAGGAAATACTAAACCAGTTTGATTATTATGCCATTTATTGTATACCTCGAGCACGCAATCAAAAAGCTGATTCATTGGCGAAGTTAGCCAGCACAGGTGAAGCTGAGCAAATGGGACTCGTTCCCATAGAGACGTTACCTTCCCCAAGTATTGACCAGGCAGAAACAGATTGGGTATGTGAAACCATCCCTGATAATGAGTCATGGATGACTCCATTCAGAAATTACCTTGAGCACGGAATCCTGCTAGAGCACAGGAGTGAAAAAAGACAAGTCCTTCGGAAGGCCTCACGATTCACCATCCAGAATGGAGTCATGTACAGAAGAGGGTACTCCGTTCCTTTACTCCGGTGTATCGCTCACGATGAAATTAAACGAGTATTACGCGACATACACGAGGGAGAATGTGGCGATCACACCGGGGGGCAAGCAATGGCCAAGAAAATACTTCGATACAGATATTACTGGCCGATTGTGAATCACGATGCGTCGGATTATGCAAAGAAATGTGATAAATGTCAAAAGCATGCTCGAATTCCTAGAGCCCCACCCACCGAGATAACGCAAATGGTCAGCCCATGGCCGTTTGCAGTATGGGGCATCGACATCATTGGTACTCTACCTCTGGAAAAAGGTGGTGCGAAGTACGCCATCGTCGCAGTTGATTACTTTACAAAGTGGGCTGAAGCTGAGCCTCTTGCTACCATAACGACGAAAAAAGTGATCAACTTTGTAGTCCGCAACATTATCTGTCGATTTTGTCTCCCACACACCATTATCACTGATAACGGAACCCAATTTGACAGTGTTGAATTTAAAGATTTCTGCAAACGGTTTTGCATTCAAGAGAAATTTTCTACAGTTGCACACCCTCAAGCAAACGGACAAGTCGAAGCAGTCAATAAGGTCATAAAGTCCATTCTAAAAAAGCGACTGGAAAGGGTCGGGGGCAAATGTGTCGATGAACTTCCTATGGCTTTATGGGCTTACCGAACAACCCATAAGTCCGCGATCGGTCACACTCCATTCTCTCTCTCTTATGGTTTAGAGGCTGTTATTCCAATCGAGCTAGAAGTACCTTCTCATCGAGTGACATACTACGATCCGAAGACAAATGCTATATTGCTTGCCGAATCTCTCGATTTATTAGATGAGAAACGTGAAGAGGCTGATCTGAGGGCAGCCACATATCGAAGTCGAGTCACCCGATTATACAACGGCAAGGTCCGCCCGCGAACCTTTGAACTCGGCGATCTCGTCCGGAAAAGAATTTATCCGGTTCCTTCGCATATGAAGCCAACATGGGAAGGACCGTATGTTATTGAACGAAGGTTCGGAGATGGCACATTCAAATTATCGACCGTTGACAGTCTCACTCTACCGAGAGCCTGGAACATCGAAAGTCTTCGTCGCTACTACACATAACAGGCTATGTTTATTCATTTAGTTTATTTTTCGTTTGCAATTTGTTTCTGCATTTCGAAATTAGAATTTGTAATAAGTCAACTGACTTTGCCATATTTTCTTATTTCAACAATAAAATGCAATCTCTTCGAGCCAGGGCCGTGATTTACTTGAAATACTTCATATGAACATCACCATGCACGGAGAGCTAAGTTCCA
Organism: Allium fistulosum; assembly: GCA_030737815.1. Classification (NCBI taxonomy): domain Eukaryota; kingdom Viridiplantae; phylum Streptophyta; class Magnoliopsida; order Asparagales; family Amaryllidaceae; genus Allium; species Allium fistulosum. The sequence goes on along the minus strand of CM060904.1, from coordinate 1,095,840,154 downwards.
TCATACGGTGGGATTTATTCAAATAGGGAGTGACTGTGATGCAACTAGTCACTCACTAAGTGAAACCCATGCTCGGGGACAAGCCATCACACCAAAGTCAAAAAAGGATTGATACACGACAATCCTTCACTTAACTCCAGATTCCCAGAGTGCGAACTGGAGTATAAACTCACAAATACATTTGCGGAGAGGGTGGATCCGTCCACCTGACGACTTCGCCCGTATCCAAACCAAGTTTGAGGAGGGTGGACCCGTCCATCTAACGACCTCACTTGTTAACTCAGGGTGGATGTGATCCGACCATCCACGATCCTGATACACCTTTCGTTCCCAGAGTGCGAGCGAAATCCAAAAACATGCAGCAGATGTGACTGACCATCTATTTACCAACTCCGAACTCCCAGAGTGCGAGTCGGAGTATAAACATTAACTCCAAATTCCTAGAGTGCGAATTGGAGTATAAACACCAACTCCGAACTCCCAGAGTGCGAGTCGGAGTATAAACATTAAGTCCAAATTCCCAGAGTGCGAATTGGAGTATAAACACCAACTCCGAACTCCCAGAGTGCAAGTCGGAGTATAAACATTAACTCCAAATTCCCAGAGTGCGAATTGGAGTATAAACGCCAACTCTAAATTCCCAGAGTGCGAATTGGAGTATAAACGTCAACTCCGAATCCCCAGAGTGCGAAATGGAGTATAAACATCAACCAACTCCGAATTCCCAGAGTATGAAACGGAGTATAAACATTAACTCAAAGTCCCAGAGCGCGCACATATAATTAAAACTTAAACCAGCGTAACCGACCGCCAGTAAACAGATGAAAATCCCCGAAGTGCGGATATGATCACCGATAAGTAAACGAGTGGGGTTGAACCACTCAATCTCCACTTGTCTCAAACATCCGTTCAGTGGCACTAGACTCAACGTGTTATAAGTGAGATGCAATCGCTGGCTGATGTTCTACAACTCATCCCCAAACGTGGGTGTCAACCATTGACTGAGGCAGTGCGACGTCAGAATTTAACTCGATTTGCGGTCATGAACCATGTCCGCAGTTTCCCGACCTGGCGAACAAAAACAAACTTGACTCGGAAGCTGAAACTTCACAAGTGCACTTCAGATATTGAAACACTTAGGCAAATACACAATAACTGAGAAGAAGCCAAAAAAGAAAAGTTTCATTTCTACTGTTTGTGAAAGAAATTCATGTACAAGTTTGTTCCAAAAAATTCCTACTAGCAGGGGCCGAACCCGCATCTATACACGGCCTACGAAAGGAAAACCAAAATGAATCTCTATCTACTTAAAACAAACTGAAGAGGCCCATTTATTTCCACTTCTCTCTCAGCTTCTTCCTCAGTGTAGACCCGCTGGAGCCGCCATTAACTCTCCTCTTTGAGCCTTTACTCTTTGGTGGTCGGTCTCCAAGCGGGGGCATGATCTCGACATCCTCCTCCGAGCTCGAATGAATAGGGATGCTTCCTGCGGGTGGAGTCGGGGGAACATGATCAGTTGTGGGAGTCGGAATGAACACACTAGTGTCAATGACTGTACCGCCAGGTGATATCATTCTAAGCGGAGCTGAACTAGGTGCTGCCATCCCACCTCCGGAACTGCCACCGCGAGCCGCTGCTTCCATTTCAGCGTCAATCTTGGCCAATATTTCTTCTTCATGAATCGCTTGGGCCTCGCTAGGAGCATCCGTGGTTGGCATTGAAGAGCTTGTAGCAGGGGCGCTTCCGCCCATAACAAACGGCTGGTCCGCAAAAGGATCACTGTGACGACCAAGGAGTTCCTCCATCATTTGCTCATCAAAAACGAGCGTGCTTCCCTGCAATTCATCGAGTGGTGCAGTTGTGGTTACGGTGGTCGCTTCAGTGACGAGAGCCCCTTGCGTATGATGTGATTCTTGAGTAACAGGAGGCACGACCGGTGCAACATCAATCACTGGACAAAAAAAGAGAACTATTAAACCTTAATTCGAGTGACAATTCCGACTTAAGACAGACATATAGGATGTTCAGAGTACCTTACTCAGTTTGACTTATAGATGGCTGAACAGCTTCAGCAACTTGCTCTGTAGCCGAAGACATCTACGGTTGATCCGGATTGTAGGCAGGAACAACTTAGGGATCGACCGCAGGCAAGGGTTCAGGCTGGGTTGACACTGGAATGGAGAGACTTGGATCATGGTGTTCGACCCCTGAGCCTTCTCCTACTTCTAAGTGTTGGGTGCCAAGTCTCTCCTTCTCATAAGAAATCATTGACTCATGGAGAATCTTCCTTTCATCTTCATTCAGCAGATGATTCTCGAGCTCAAACTCATCAACAGACTCACCCAGATGCACCGCCTTCTCCTCCTCAACTAATCGGCCCCAGGCGTTGTATAAATGTGCCAGGTAATCATTGAGCCAGGCTAGACCCATGTGCCTCAGTACGTTAGCGTTATAAATAACGAGAAGATCTTCAATGTCGGCTTCTAGCCTGGACTTAGCCGATTTCACCTCCTCCTCAACCTTGTTCTCCACCTCGCGAACCTTAGCCACGGCCGCATCCCGTTCACCCCGAAGCAAGACAGCCTGTTCGCACGCCTCTTGGGCTGCATTGTTCGTATCGTCTCTTTCCTTGGTGATGTCAGAGAATTTGGCCTTAAGCTCGTTGAGTTCCATGACCGCCGCATCCCGTTCGGCGGTGACTGTAGTATTTCGGTGGCCCTTCTCCTCCACCAAGGCAACGTGTGTCTGCCTCAACCTCTCCATCGCCACATTTGCTTCATCAGCATTTTTGGTGGCCTCAATTTCAGATTTCCGAGAAGACTCGGCCTCGGAATTGAGCACTTGGATGATTCGGTCTTTTTGAGCGAGTTCGGACTCCATCTTTTCAATCGCTTTGGCTCGCTCAAAGGCCACCTTAGAAGCTTTTTCTGCAGCCTTCGCCCACTCTCTATACTAGGCGTAGATGTCATGAATGTAATCATGCATCGTGTTCTTTGCCCCCGATGGAATTCTCTTTAAATGAGGTGGAAAGACGTAGCCGTCGAAGCATATGTTCGGGAACTCCTTCCTCAGTTGAGCAATTTTAATAGCCCCTTCCCCCGTGGGCTCAGTTATGGCCTGCTTTGCAATTATGGGGGCCATGGTTTCAACTCGTTGGTGATGATTTTTGGGCCTAGAAGTGTGAGAAGACGGTCGGTGTCGCGGAGGCTCTGGTGGGTGTGAAACATGAACAGGAGGTGGTGAGGGAATTCTAGGAGGTGGCGAACGGGACCTAGATCGGTGTCTATAGTCTCTATCCCTATCCCGTTTGTATCTGTCCTGATTGGAGTACACGCGATCGCGGTCTCTATCTGAATCTCTCCTGCGGGAATCATAATAAGAAGAAGACTTTCGAGCCGAACGAAGGCTCCCTAACATCGATCCTCTCCCAAACATCGTACCTGTGAATTAGAAATGAAAGAAAAGTCAGCGATCTCTTGGATTGGACAATTTACGATTATGAATCATGTAGTGCACTGAAGTGTATGTATGTGCAATCCCCCGACCAACCGGAAATGTCGGCCGCACTCATAGCAAGCGACTCGCTCAGATCAAGAGCACTGTCAAGCTCCTCCATCCCGGTGTCGTGTTGAAACGACACATAATCCGGAATCGGAATATCAGTAAGCCCTTCAAAAGGGTTCTCTACTTGCAGGGGAGGAGCCTCCGAAATTCTAATTCCAGGAATAGGCAAAGACATAACCACGGATTTCAATCTCATGGATTTAGAATGCTTATGAGCAACTTCCTTGCCTTTTCTCCTTCCTTCTGAGTCCTGAAAACTGCCAGAAGGCCCAGCTATAAGTTCATCAACAGTGGGTGTTCTCTCCGGATCAACCCCTTAGGTTATCACGACACCGGGCGTCTTGTGTTTCGCCCGCTTCTTCGAGGTTGTCCTCAGTGTTCCTTCGAGCCTTATGATTTGATTCCTTTCAATCAGCCCGACGATTCTTAAATTTTTGTCGGTTAGAACCGAGTCAATGTTCCTCTCTTCACCCGAAACTGCTTGGAGGATCCGAACTAACTCTTTGAAATACCCCCCTTCAGGTCGTGAGATTTTGGCTGTAAAAGAAGAAAAGTATGTTAGTTTTGAGAATGATTATTATTATCTCGATAATTCTTGAGAAAGACTGCAATGCTTACGTCTATCCAACCAACGCCTAGCGAATCCAGGGGGCATCGAACGTAGAACCATTCTATTTTAAAGTAACTCAACCTTCCCCAGGATCCGGTTACTACTTGGCAGTTCCTGACTGACTCCAGGAAAGTGAAAGATGGGCTATCTCCACTGCTTTTGAAGTTAAAAAGGTATCTAATCTCGATCGGCTTTGGTGGTCGAAAGAGAATTTCCATAAAATCAATGAAAGTGCTATTCAGCAAGGCATATCCGTTGGGGTGTAGCTGGGATGGAGCGATTCCAAGGAATGACAGCATTTCCCTTATATACTGATTAAATGGAGGAAGTGTCCCTACTGTGCAAGCATGACGATTGAAAGTAGTAAACCCCTCCGGGGGAGCATGCAGTCTATCATCTGGCCCTGGCAGTAATATGTTGTCAAGCGACAAGCCATGTCTTAAGCATATCCGTCTTAGCATATCTTCGGAAATGCCGGACGGCACGGAGTCTTGTGGATGGAAAAGCAACCGGGCGCCTGGAAACTCGTCCGGAGCTGGATCTATGACTTCGGCCTCGATGGCCGGTATCTCGATTATTGGAGGAATTAAACTCTGAGTTTCATGTTGCTGTGAGCTTGAAGATTCCACTACTAACTAGCTTATGAGAAACCATCATTAGACGATAATAAGCCCATGCATCCCCCAGTGTGAAGTGTGTGAATGTGTTGTGCAGTGCAGTGTTGTATATTACTTGAAAAAAAATTCTACAGAGTTAAAGAAAGCATGTAAACGATAAGACTTCGAAATTCAATCGGAATGTCCGTCATCGCTGACCATCACAACCGAGCCATCCAGATGTTAGCGATCGATCCAAGTTAAAATTTGTTATCATTTTGTTAAGTTACAGTTCCATCGACGAGCTTCGAAAGGCGGTCAAGTGTGCGGTTCAATAAGTTAATTCCAGATATGCAAGAGTGAAGCTCGTCGGGGTCAAGTGTTTAAATATGCATGGAGTTTTATGTTCATCGAACTTCAAGCTTGGATCGTTCCTCGTGAAGGCCGCAACTGCGCATCGATCGAGGAAGCTTCATTTCGCATCAATCAGGGAACCTTCATTTCGTATCGATCATGAAACATTCATTTCGTATCGATCAGGAAACCTTCATTTCGTATCGACCAGGAAACCTTCAATTCGTATCGATCAGGAACCTTCACTTTGCATCGACCAGTGGAACCTCAGTTCGTATCGATCGAGGAAGTCTTCATTTCGTATCGATCGGATCGAATCCAAATATTTCGAATCGATCATCACCAGGCGCTTCGCATTGTTCACTAGTTAAGGCTTTGTATCCATCGATACGAAATCCTATCACTCAGATCAATGCGAAGCCACTCCTCTCCACCCGTCGCCTTCAGATCGGCACGTATCTCTGTGCTTCCAAATCGATACCACGTTCTTCCTACACAGTTTAGAGGCCATGTCTTCCTCCCTCAACCTTCACCCTACCCAATTCCGGCATTGATGCTAACACCGGAATCGGCTACGGCCATGGATGATTTAGTGTTGGAATTCGAAGCCTTATCGTTGTGAGGCGATTTTGAATAATCATTTACCTAGTTTAAAGGTTTGGTTTAAGAGGTTAAGGAGTTGTCTAGACTAAGAACGAATGCAGTTCTGTTTTTTCTTCGACTCGAAGCGATACGAAGACGAAGCAGAAATGTGAAAGTAAAAAACTTTTCTAAGTAAAGTGCCCCGTATTTATATAGGTGCGAAGTTGAGGGTAAGAAACGATTCACCTCCCGGTAAACTCGACTGGTTACAATGTGTCACCACTGAATCGATTCGAACGAGCTATTCGAATCCATCAACTCGAGCCATTATCGAAACGAAATTGCCAACGAAGGCTTTTCTGAGTCACCCAAATCCATCGATACGAACAATGGATACGAAGCCATTGTTCGTATCGATCATTTCCGACTCCATCCACAGTGCATCGATGCGAACTACGCAGTTCGAATCCAAATAATCATCGCCCCTAGAGGCCAATATCTATCGATGCGAACTGTTCATTTCGTACCCATCAATGCGAAGTCTATCGATGCGAAGACAACGTTTCAACCTTTTATATCGATTCAGGAGAGGATCGATACGAAGGAACGTTCAAAAAACAACCATTAAGCGTTGTTGCAATTCGAATTTCACATCGGTTCAGGAGAGGATCGATATGGGATTCAATACGAGATAAATTGACAACGACTCGTGAACATGCAACGTCAGCGAGAGTCAGATTAACATATATGCATATATGTCGGACTAACATTCAATTTTCAACATCCACAGGAATTGGATACCTATCTGATAACGATTATGACGACAGACAGCTAATCACAATCAAACAACAATCAGTTACAACAATACAGGATACAACTGTTGACAATCAACGGTTCACATTATCGAGGAAACCAGTCAAAGATTACAGCTTTCAGCGAAAAGACAATAACTGTTCGGAATGAAAATTGCAGCTTTTTAAAGCACGTCATGTTACCACAAGACGTACTTTGGGAGGCAAATGTTATCCCGCCTTTTGGCTAGGCAGAGATATCAAGGAACTGACTGAAAACCGAGGATCGCTCATCCTGAATATTGAGTACGCACAGGTCCACCATGGATATCGATGAATTTTGTCCAAGTCTGGATCAAGCTACAATTGACAAGACACGACGAGCGAAGCCATGAAAGCCATCGTTCCAAATTTCAAGTCAATCTGAGTTCGTATGTTCAAGTTATGATTGATGCAAATTGAAGGGAATGACCCCATTTCGTATCCATCATCGAGCTTCAATTTCATATCCATCAGAAGGCCACAGTTCGAATTGATCAGGTTCGCATCCATTGACGAACCTTTGTTCGAATCCATCAGGAGAGCCTTGTTCGAATCCATCGACTCACAATGTTCGTATCCACCAGAGAATCGTTGCTTCGTATCCTTCGAACAATCACTAGTTTGTATCCATTGAACAATTACTATTCGTATCCATCACGATATTGCTTGTTCGTATCCATCAAATGGAAGCAACTTTGATCGATACGAATAAGGGCCACCTCCATCGATGCGAACTACACCGTCTTCATCGATACTAACTAGACCGTCTCCATCGATTCGAACTGAGCATACTACATATCGATACGAAGAGCACACTATTGATTGATTCGAACAGGACAACTACATCGATACGAACAAGGCAAGAATCTTGGGATGACTCGATCAACTCGGCATAAAAAGTGGATCGATCTGAAGGATGCGTGCCACGTCATCACCTGGGCACGTGTAACCATCGATTCGAACAGATCGATTCGAAATGATCGATTCGAACCAAACAGCCTTCCAAAGAACGTCATTCGTATCGATGATATCTCGCGATCCACCAGTCCAAATGTTATGAAATTTTCACAGGAGCTTACGTACATGATAAAGAATGTTCACACCAAGTTTCGACTCCATTGGAAAAAATCTTGATCGATACGAAATTCATTCATATCGATCACGGATCGAGCCGAAACTTCATGGGCTCGGTCGCGTGGGCCCACTCACGTGCCAGAAAAAGTCTCCCAAAATCTGAGCAAAATATCAGCCTCCTACACCTATAAATAGAGCCCCAGAGCCTACAGAGAAAGGATCTTTTGGACGCTCTAACGCCCAGACTCTGCCGGATTCGATTCCATACTCCATTACTGTTGTTGTACTCGAATTTCATAACTTTAATTCACTGTAATCCGCTATAATCAATTGTAATCATCAAAGAAACATCAATAAAGTGATCAATTTCATAGTGGACGTAGGCAACACGCCGAACCACTCTAAATTCCTGTGATTCTGTGCGTTTTTATTTTTTACATATCTGTTTTCTAGAGTTTTTGTTAGATAATCCTCTTTTTCCATTTAATTTCTTCATTTTATCTCTTCAAAAATTTCCGAAGAGTGTTGTGCCCAATTTTGGTACAAACAGCACCTATTTGACATTTTATTATATAAAGTATTTTTACTATATTGAAACCCCCTCTCTATGTGTTAAGCCTTGATTGAATTGAAATTAAGAAGGAAGTCATAGGATGAAGTGTTGAACTGATCAGTAGTGTCGGTATTGGTAGGTGGAGTTGTTTATTGAGTGGTTTTGTTAAGGGAAGTTGTCGATTAGGGGAACTATATAAGACCTTAATTGGTATTTCGCAATGGGTTTGACTTCACAACTTCATGTTGTGAAGGAGCGATATGTCTTGAATGTGATTTTTTGTGATCAGGGTTACGCAGCGAAGGCTAGAGAATAGTTTTCGCCGAAGGCGATTGATTATTTTGTTGTTGTATGCTTATTTAAAATATATGATATGGTTGGAATATATATATATATATATATATGTGTGTGTGTGTGTGTGTGTTTGTAGCCCAGGTTATAAAAATATAATTATTGGAAAATTGCATCGCATAATTTTTGCTTGTTTGATTGATTGAATGGATGTTGTATGCAATGTGTGCTATTATTATATTCTATGTATGCTTTTGAAATTTTGCAAAGTAAATGATTTCAAACAAGCAAAATTTTAATTTTCGAAAATGATAATAAGTGTTTTTATCCATTATTTATTAAAGGTTGGAATTTATTCCCATTTTGGGAGAGCTTTAAGATTTGTTGTGTTGGGTTGTTCGAAAGATGTTGATGGATTCTGGTCGATACATGGGACGCCATTGTGTCAATAGGAGTTCCTAAACATTGGAGCGAGACGCTTTGACATAGAAAATAGTAATTTTGATAGAAAATAATTTTTTTTGGATTCTAAATAATTTAAATTAATGTTTTGACCGTTGGATAAGACTGGAAAGCTGGGAAACTGAGGCGAGGTGATGTTGATACTCATATCGTCAACATCGCAGCCGAGTGTAGTGGCTAACCATTTTGGTTCATGGTTTGGCATTTATTTTAGTGAGATGTATGAGAGGAAATTTTTACTTTAAAAGTAATGTTAAGGAAAAAAATATATATATGCATACTTTTGAGAAGAATATTTGATGTTTTTAATTCTGGCATGGATGTGTTAAATTAAATTACTTATGTTAATTGAGTGTTAGTTTATGTTTGATGCCTGAATCCTTTAAATTATGGAATTATTTATATATAACCCTTAAAGATTGCTTTAAAATTTTGAGTGGGAAATTTAGAGTTTCAAGAAAATATTAAATAGTAAGATATTAAAATAATGTTAAAATTTGCTATTTGGATTGTACATTTAGGTCCTGAGCAATTGTTGGGTTGTTTTAAAATTAAGTAATGTAGTTAGTTGATATTATCACCTATATCTTGTCTTAAAATTTAATGGATTTTCATATATGTTAACCGGCATCTTGGCCCGGTTACAAAACGACGGTTGAAGAAATTATCATTAGCACTAGACAAGATTCTGATCAAGGAGAGACTGGAGGTGGTAGCAAGTTGTCAGGCCCACAATAAAGCAAGAGCATTCGGCCTGCCTGGCCTGGTGCGCAGATTCACCCACTATGGGCAGAGGCACCTTGCTCCTAAGCCCATAAAGGAAGTCCAACCCATCTTCCTCTATAAATAGAAGGGCAGGGGCACAATGAAATGGATCCTTTTTTGGAGAGAAAACACCGGGGAAACTCTGCCATTTTCAAGACTCATCTTCTCTACTTAACAACTTCACTCAATCATTTGATTCACGAATTGTATTTGTAATCAACTATAAAGGAAATCAATAAAGTTGAACAAAGTGGACGTAGGCAATTACGCTGAACCACTATAAATTTGGTGTTCTTACTTTCTGCATTTAAATTAGCATTGTCTTCTCTGTTTAATTTACTTTCATCACTTATATCTCTACACAATCTTTCTGAACGAGGTTAGTGACCAATTTTGGTGCTAACAATATATTTTAAAGGTATAAAACTTAGAATGTTTATATGCAATTCCAAATGGAGATCTTAAGTCGAAAGTTCTAAAATGTATGGTTAAGAAATAAAAAAATGGAAATTCTTGACTTAAAAAGAAAATAATGAAATTCTAATTAATGGTTTTTTATTCAGAAAGGATTAAGCCATAATGATTTTAAAGTTTCATTGGTAATTGAATGGCTCTTTGGTGTATCTTCAAAAGTTTAGATAGGAGTAATTTATTATAGAAAATAAAGGGGAATAATGAAAATTTGTTAGTATAAGTTATCTTTTGAGAATTCCCTTGAAATAAACAAATACTTGGAAAGCATTTATAAGATTCATTTCTTTGTTTGATTGAAAATTCTTGAAACACCTTAAACTAGATTTTAATAGCAAGCCTAAATTAGCAATGTGTTTGTTGGGAAAAATTTTTTTTGGTGCAAACTGAGTTTTGAATTATTTGGTTTTAGAAAGGGGGCTTGCTAGATGATTAAAATGGTTGTTTTGAAGAATATAAATATATGTGTTTATGGATTTTTTTCTCATGAATGAAGTGTGTATTTTATGTAGATGAAACTAATTGGTTAAGTTATATATAAACCTTAAAAGTTGTTTTAAATTAAGAAAGTGAAATTAAAATTTCAAAAGTTGATTTTAAAATTTTGTAATGTATGAAATGAGAAAAAAAATGAATAACATTATTTGGACTTGTTAAACCTTTTAGTGAATAGCTAATTAGAGATGGTTAACAAGAGGATTTTAATAAGTTATGTTAGAAAGGATAAAAATCAAATTTTATTCATTTTGGATGATTTACGAATAAGACAATTGTATTTCAATAATATTTGAGAATTTCAAATCTATTTAAGATATGGAATGAGGTATTAAACTCTAGTAAATGTTTTTTTACCTTTTGATTGGAGCGTTTGATCTCATTTGGTTATGAAATGGAATTATATATACATTTAAAAATAATGGGAAGAATAGTAGGAATAATTTTTAAATCACTAAAGTATTAGTGAATTCAAGTTGATTTTTATATTTCATTTGTAAAATATGGGAAAATTTTTAGTATTAGAAGTACGACTTCTTCCTTTGACCTTATACTTAAAATTTGAGTTTTTGAATATATATGTATGTATAAACACTTTTAGAAATGAATGTTGAATGGTTTAAATTGTAAATAAATCTGATGATTCGGATCTCTTGCATTGCCAATTAAGTGCTTAATGTGGATGGTTTAACCCATAGGAAGGTGTGCATGTTTACAAATGAATATCTAGTATATTTGAATGCTAGAAGTCAATTTTGATGTTTTTTGAAATTTTTGGAATATTGGTAAAGAGTAAAATGTCAGTTTATTGATAATACAATATTTGAGAAAGTAGAATTCATGTTAGCTTTATAATTCTTTTATATAACTTATAATTGAAATTTTGGATAAAATTGAATATTAGGCATGTAAATTCTAATTTAAAAAGTGGTATAATATTGTTAGAGGTATAACTTAAAAGGAAATTATTTGCTTATGGTGTATGTATAACTTTGGAATGATTTTATAACTCCTCTTTGTCGAGTCACCCTTAAAAAAGAAAAACTGAAATCGTGTTTAAATGTGATGATTAATCTCAATCCGGAATTTAAAAATCTGAAACTTGTTTTGGCCATAAATTTTGATCCATAAATCCGAGATGGAAAGCTAAGAATTGTATCTACAACTTTCATGTTTTAAATTATGGAAAATTTTGAAGTTTATGAGGTGGAAAATTGATTTTCGGATAACTTGGTTGAATGTGAGTTTTTGGAAAATTTTGATTTTCGTTGATGCATTTGAACCTTTATATGCATGTGTGTTTTTCTAACGGACGTATAATATATAGTAGTTATTTTTATATGTAAAATTTTATAATTATGAATGATGTAAGTGAATGGGTGGTTTTGGGCAAGGAGAAATGGTAGAAATGCCATATTCGAGGAGGTGTTGCATGCCTTTGGGGTATAACGAGGTAAGTATTAATTTATATGTCGTTGTTTTTATAGTTAATTATGTTCCTCATGATCGGGATGCCTCTTCGGAGATGTATAGATGTTCTTGTGTATTTTGAGATTCTGAAATGTCCTCCATGCAAAGGAGACTGCCAAAATTTTCAGAATTTCCGATACTTAAAAAAATTTGTATTCAATACGGCAGGTAGAAGTCTTAATTAGCGAATATTTTACGTAGGTGATTTAGTATTTGTTGTATGGTTGCTTGGCTATGATTTTTGTTTGTATCGTGCATTGTAGTGTGTGAATAAATAATAGATGGATGTAATGCTAGTATGGCACGTTATGAATTCCTCTTTAAGGAGAAATTGCGAGGATGGAAGTTTCTTAAGTAGGGGAGTTCTGTAACAACTCGAAAAATAGAGTTTGCTAATTAAATGAGATAAATGATTTTATTTGAGATTTTAAAATATAAGCTTGGAATTATAAAACGTCAATTTGGGATTTAAAATTTAATTTAGAGGTTTTTGGGAATAAAATCAATTTTTTTAAACATTGTAAAGGTTTAAATATGGAATAAATTATTTTCATAAGTCTAAAATATTTTTATGGGAATTATAAAGACACGAAACAAATAATTTTGGGTTTACCCTCAACATTAGGAATTTTGAATAAATTGTTTATTATTGGAATATTTGTTAAAATGGGTTTAGAATAATTTAAATAATGATATGAGAGTTATAAAAGTATTTTCAATTTTATTTTTGTATTTGAATTCTTTTAGAATTTAATCTTGTAGCTTTAAATGGAGAAAATGAGAGTAAATGAAGTAAAAAAGGGAAAATTATCTAAGTATTATTCATGGGCTAAGCCCACTTACTCATTTATGAAGATCTTCTCATTAAACATCCCACCAACTTCTTCTCCCTTCATAAAAAAATCACGTTCAAAACTTCTTTGTTGCTCTCATTTACTCCATGAAGCCCTAGGTGCAAATCTTCTCATTTTAATTCCAATAAAATCCAACAAATTCAAGAAAAATCAAAGGTAAGCTGACAAACACCATTGTCCCAGTGGTTAAGTGATTTGACTTTGTTGCGAGAGGTCACAAGTTCGAAACTTGTGTAGCATGATTCGAACATATATTGACAAGTGATTTGTGTTATGTTGTCCCAGTGACATGTTGTATCTAAGTACCATTTCAAAAAAAAATCAAAGGTAAGCTCTTTAGTCTTTATTACATCCCTTAGAACAATCAAAACTACGTATTGTTGTGTTTTTTGATTTTTCATGATTCCATGAATTTCAATTTAGTGAGGAAAGAAGTGGGTTTGAGGGTTAGAGAGGTCATAGCAAGGTTTAGAAGGCATATATCAAGCTATGGCATCAATTGGAGGTGAGTTCTCCTCACAAGTACAACTAATATAGGATTATGGAATTCATATACTGTTCGTATGAGAGTTGTGGAACTCTTGAATGAAGGGAATTTGTGTATATGTGCTTGTTTTGGTCATGGTTGATTTTTTTTAATCATGTTAATGACCATATTCTTCCTACTAGCCATCATAACTTGCATATATTGGTTTCATATAGTTAGACATATGGTGCTAAGCCATAGTGCATGATGATTGTCGCATTTGGTTGCCATATCTTTTTACCGAATTCTCAATATTTCAAGACCTAAAAATGAAATCGCCATATCTTTTGATGGTAAGTCGAAATTTGGTGATTCTTTTTTTGAGTTCAAGATAAGGTTACCATCTTAAACTTTTGTGTTTTGAGTTTTAGAATATTTTAGGTAAAAGGATAGAATTGGCTTTTTAAGCCGCAGCCTTGTGGAATTTAAATTTACTCAGAATTTTGTAATTTTGAAACCTGAAAATTAAATCATCGTATCTTTTTATCCTTAAGTCGGAATTAGGTGATTCTTTTTTTGAATTCAAGCTAAGGTTACCATCTTCAACTTTCATGTTTTGATTTTTATACTATTTTGAAGGTTAGATTTTTGAAATGGCAATCGAATCCTCAGCCCTGTGAATATCAATTTTCTGAGTTTGATATTTTTAAAACCTAAAAATGAAATCGCCATATCTTTTGATCCTTAAGTCGGAATTAGGTGATTATTTTTTTGAATTCAATCTAAGGTTACCATATTTAACTTTAATTTTTGTGTTTTATATAATTTTGAGGTTTAAATTTTCGAAATGGCAATCGAATGTATCAGCCCTGTGAATATCAATTTTCTGAGTTTGATATTTTTAAAACCTAAAAATGAAATTGCCATATCTTTTTATCTATAAGTTGGAATCAAGAGATTCATTTTTTGAATCTAAGCTAAGGTTATCATATTTAACTTTCATGTTTTGAGTTTTACCTGAATTTTGAGTATTAAAGTGTTGAAATGGCTAAATAAGCCGCAGCCCTAAGATGACATGCCTCTTTATAATGTCTTGTTTTTACATATAATTATTCATAAATTTTGATTATTTCCATTCTATGAGATTAGAATTGATTATAAACGGATTAGAATTATCAACCGGTTATGGGACGGTAGTTAAATCTAGTCCGGATATTCTCATGACTTGTCGAATAGAGAAATTAGTGAAATTCACTAACTTTTAGTAAATATTCGAATAACACCAGATATTTGTGGAATGTTCGGTCGATATTCGATTATTTACTACTGGAAGTGTTTGACACTTATGGATGGTGTTCTGCTTGGGGTGTTTGGCATTTAGAGCTGATAGATCCCTATGCGACCACAGTCCAACTCTTGCCGATATGTTATCGGAATTTATGGTTTGATAGGCAAGTCCGTTTAGTTTTTCGGTGACTTGTTCATGATTATGAGATGTTCCCGTCTTATTTTCCGATGACCTCCGTCTTATATGAATTGTAGCCCGTTCAGATTTCCGGTGGCTGCATACCCATCGGTC
This sequence comes from Allium fistulosum, assembly GCA_030737815.1. NCBI lineage: Eukaryota > Viridiplantae > Streptophyta > Magnoliopsida > Asparagales > Amaryllidaceae > Allium > Allium fistulosum. The sequence continues at coordinate 1,095,825,135 of CM060904.1, read as the reverse complement.
TTGTGGTCCGTCTAGATATCTGGTGACCGGCAGTTTTGGACTAGTGAGTGCCACCTAGTTTTCCGGTGCACTCATGAAAACTACGTAGTGAGCCTCCTATTGAGGTCTCGTCCTGCTGCACTTTAATCGAAATGGGATACTATCATTATAGTTTTGTTTAGCGTTCGGGTAATCATTCTCGTTCTTCATCGAAGCATCTTGGTTTTGATATTGGTTTATGGCTTTGATAATTTTGAGATGATTTCCACCATATTTTGAGATGATAGTCTATCAAGACTTGATATGATTTATGACATAATGATTTGTTTTATGCCTTGCGTATGATTGTTTTGGGCATAATTTTGAGATGATTTCCACCATATTTTGATTTCCACCATATTTTGAGTTGATAATCTATCAATACTTGATATGATTTATGACATGGTAATTTGTTTTATGCCTTGCGTATGATTGTTTTGGGCATATTTTGAGATGATTTCCACTATATTTTGGGATGATAGTCTATCAAGGACTAGATATGGTTTATGACATTGTGATTTGCTTTATGCTTTACGTGTGATTATTTTGGGCATATTGTTGGTTCTCTTTTGATGCATGTCATATTATTATTATTTTTATTATCATGTATCTCACCCTTTTGAATAGTTGTAACCTAACCCGTTTGTTATATTTTTATATAATACTTAGGTCAGGCCGAGACCATGTAGGTAGTAGGGCTTAGCTTTTGGACTTGGGCTAGCAGATGTTAGACTAGTTATACTTTTGTGATAGATGCATGAATATGTTTAGATTTTGTTGAGTTAGAGTGTAGCGATCCAAAATTCTGCCTTTGAAAATCGGCACCCGTACTTCACTTGTACTCAAAATGCCGCAGATTCAAACGCCGAATTTGGCTCACCGGAGCTTATAACACCATTAAGTATAACAACACAGCAGAAATAAAGAAATAGATGATATCATATACAACTCCAATGAATACAATATCCAGTATGATATACAACAATGATATCAATATGATACAACAATATCAGAGATAAATAATGATACAGCAGAAATAACAATAATGGAAGAGATCACACCAAATGATCTACAGAAGAGAATGACTCCGAAGACTCCAACATCAAGCTCGAACCACCATCACGTTGCACCAAGATAAGCAACGTCAGCCATGATTTCCAAAACTGAACTAGCTCCAGTGACAACTGAACCTGATTATCTGAAAAACCCAACTCTAGACTGCTCGTGTGAAAAATTGTGAGCACCCAGAGTTTAGGAAAGGAACAATAAACTCCGAGTCAGTCGTGGTGCTGGTGTGAGTAACAAAAACAGTTTATCTTTAAAACAAACAACAAAAGAATTTTTAACATTGAAACTCGCAATGCTTTTGGAAAATGAAACTACCATAAGACCTCCCGCCACACACACAATGCAATCGCAGACTTGGAGGAGATTTCTTCTTATTATAGTCAAATATGCTTACTACGCAAGAAAAACTCTTTTGATATTATTACTAGTGCATAGTGTACAAAATCTTTTCGAAAATACAATATTAATCTTAGCCAGCATAGGTACCATTATATTATGCCTACTATAGCTGCCGCCTGAGGAGACAGGTTATACAATTTCAATCGTAAAAAGGCTCGTATTGTTTCTTTGGATTTCCAACAAATGGTCAGGCTAAGGAACTTCCCACTGTCAATGGGTGCCTTTGGATGGACATCCCGAGAAAACAACCTGGCTCTCTGCCAACACAAGGCCGTGTTACCTCTGGGAATAGGTAACTACTACACGAATATGCCATTCCCCGGTCCTTTGGGACCTTTATCCGAGAGCTCTCTATACCAACATCACACATAATAAATAAAGTGTGTCCGCATGAGTAAGTATCTGGGCTCCATACCGTGATACCACCCTTTTCCAGAAGGAAATGACATACCCTAAAGGGCGCGACCCTCATAACCTTGCCGCATCATTCCTGTTTCGACCATTTTCGATCTGTGAGGTTCGATGAGGTCTCGTCCACAAAGCTACGCTTTTCACGAAAGCCATGCTTTCATCAACAAATGATCTGCAACACACAACAGCACTCAGCATGCCACACTACCAAATTGGGAGTATATCACTGATAACCTTCAACTACATAACCTCTGAGCTCGTACGTCTCAGAGAAGGGTGTTAAGCTAAGAGAATAAATTCTCCGCCACCAAACAGAAATGTATTTGAAAGAAATCAGCTTTATATCTCAAAGTGTAGTGTCAAACACGTAACCATACAAGTCTGTTCCGGGTTCGAACAGAACCGAAGGCACTTCCGAAGAAGCCCTTGCAATCCGGGTATTCACAATCCCGATTGGATTTCCCATCACTTAGGAGATCTCTATACCGGCGCGACTCAGTGCAGAGACAATCGATAGGTCATCCTATCGTTCTCGCAAATACCCGGTCTTCACCACCGGTCTTCAAATGCAATCTATATACGACGTATCATTATTCGAAATGGGTTATGTGACACAAATGTCCTCTCCCGGCTAATCCGAATAATGAGCGCGATATTTAAAAACATATGGATAATGGATTTCAATTAAGTCACAACTGATTATCCAAAACTTTCTTTCAAATGGTTTTAAACACATTACCATTTTTAAATCTTTAAACAAAAAGATTCATTTTAACAACCTTCAACGGTTTAAACAATTTCCACGCTTTAATCTTTTAAACAAAAGATTCATTCACAGATTTTCCAAATTAATTTCCATTTCAATTGGATTAACTCATTAAATCTTTAAAACAAAGATTTAACTTATAGCTTTCAAAATCATTACCAAAGATTTATTCGTAATTTGGAAAACCATCTTCAATTCAAATTTGAAATTCCTTTAATTCAAATTCGAAATCCATTTCTTATATAAGAGCTTTTATCAGTTGAAAACAATTAGTTTTCCAAATCATTGAATTCAATTCCAAATATTGAATTCAAATTTAAATCAAATTATTAAAATATCAAGTTTTATTAAGTTATTTAAAATAACCTTTACATTTGAAACTCGTTTGCAAAGCTCTTAAATTTCAATTTCCAAAACTATTTGGATTCAAGAATTCAATCTTTAAAATTGTTAAAAATCTGCGACTTAACTGATTTCCACGTGAAATCCATATTTGTGTGTGTATGGTGTAGTCCAGCGGTTTCACACAGTAGTGCAACATCATTCAATCATCATAGATCAGAATACAGAAATATAGTCGATAAGCGGTATATCATAACGCTTATCGTTCATTTACAGATCACAGATCACAGATATATAAATCACATTCACCCCAGATAAATAACTACAGTACAGATCACACACGAATCAGGATATATCACAAAGCATTACAGATCAGAGATGTCAAATAATTCAATCATTCAGTCGAATCCAACATTCACAAGTGAATTTATAAATCAACTGATTAATTTAATCGGATGTATCAATTTTTTTAATCCGGGTTAATTATCATAATTACAAATTATTTGAAAATCTTTCTTTCAAAATTTTATTAGTTAACCTGTAATTATTAACTAATCATTTTAAATTAATGAACCAATTAATTTTTAATTATTAAATAAATCTTAATTAATTGCCATTATTAATTAATCCTTTAATTTATTAACAAATAATTAACTCAAATTTCAAGTCATCATTTAATTAATTACATTCAGTAATTATCTATTAATTACTTCTCTAAGTAATTATATTTTCCAAATTCATCAAGTGATTATCCTGAATTAAACTTAAGAAATTTTAATTTGAAAAATTTCGATTAACTCCATTAATTATACTGAATAATTAATTCCTTAATTACTTTCATTAATTAATTAACCTTTAATTAATTATTCTCAAATTAATTACCTTAATTAATTAATCACATTAATTAATTGTTTTTTAAATTAATTAACCTTTAAACACTTGATTAATCAGTCTTTAATCATTAATTATCCCTCCTTAATTACTTTCCTTAAGTAATTATTTTTAAGTAATTAATCATCCTTTAATTAATTATTCTTTAATTACTTGATTAATCAAACTTAAATTATTAGTTAATTTACCTTAATTACTTTTATTAAGTAATTAACTTTCAAGTAATTCATTTCCTTTAACAAATAAGTTTAACTTAGACTTTAAAAGTTAATTAACAATTAAAACATTCTTTATATTAATTAACTGTAACGACCCAGTATTTTGGACCATTCAAATCGACAATAAATCCACACATGTAGACTTGAATAATTCAAAATAATGGATTGTAAATAAAATTTGGCAAAACTCAGCATATACAGTAAATAAAATAATTACATATCACAGACACAGAGTAATATAACAATAATGCAACGGAAACAAAAGGATAGTAGTTCATGAAGCTACTATATATATATAATAGAGTCAAACAAGATACAACAGAAGTCTCGAATACAATAAATGTCTCAATACAATAATCAAATACAAGATCTGAATACATCACTGGAATCAACTGAATAACTGAAAGCAGGATCGATAGATAGGTGGATCTCCAAGCGAAGCTCCAACTCCAAAGGTGAGTCTCAAATGTTGTATCACTCAGTCTGACCCGAGCGTAAAGCAAAACACAAAACACTAGAGTCAGGATTAACATTCTTATATTCAATAAATCCAACTCAAGTGAAATATCAACTGAAATACAAGTAACTTAAAGGATGTTTGGGATAACCATCCTCTAAGGGTCCGTTAAACTATTTACTATGTAGTAATATACTCTATATACAGTAGTGTCTAATTAGTAAAGTATAATCATATAGAAAATAGCGTTAAGGGGATGGAGAACCTTAACGCGGTCGGATCTTAAAATCATAATCGTAGTAAAGCTCGATATGGTAGGTGACACGGCACACAAGGCAATGCCAGGGTAGATATACCAATTACGCACACGGACTGATGGATACGCATAGCAGCCACTACCGTTCCACCTCGAACAACACTCCCAAATCAAGGGTGGCCACCAAAAATCACAAAGTAATAGAATGGTATCGAAGAAGTGTGTCTGATACGAGGTGCTACCTCACTGGCCCGAGATCGCTCCTGTTTTAGTCACCTTATGCCAACTCACGGGAGTTGGGTCCATGTATATACCTTAGGATCGTCGCCACCATCCTACTTCATTCTGGAAACTCCACCGCGTACACAGTTGTCAAAGTGGTTTTCGGTATCGACAGAGAGTATGTCCATATCCGATCCTGGTCTCTTTAACAAACAATCGTTATTATAACACCGTGGTCATTTTAAAATAGTTTATACTTCGAAACCAAAATATCATTATCATTTCAAAACCCAATTTAATACGATATCATTTTCACTTCAAATATATCCATTTTCAAAATCATATCACTTCCCAAAGTTATAACGCTTTCGAAATTATAGTCTTCTAAAATCAAAATACTTTGGAAATCCCAGCTTTGAAATCATAGCATTTTGGAAATCATAACACTTTTCTTTTTAACAGTTTAGATATTAAAATTAGTATATATATAATAAAATAGTTTATAAATAAGATAGTTTATATAAATAGTTATAAGTTAAAATAGTTAAAAATAAAAAATAATTTATATTAAAATGATTTATATTAAAATAGTTTATAATACTAATTTATAAAGTAAAATATCAATAGGTTCAAATATAATATAAATTTTACTTTATAAAATAAAATAGTTTCCTTAAATTTCACAAATCGATTCAAATCAACTCGAATTCCAAAATTCAAATTTAAATCAGATCTTAAATCATAAATTCCAATTTAGCTTCTAAATAAACCATTCAAAATTTATATCGATTTTAAATATAGATTTGGACCACAAATAAACCATTTCAAAATATATATTTCAAAGCCAATGTATTCAACATTTCAAAACTAAATTCGATAATTTTATATATATATCAAATTCACTTTACTATTATTAGTTTGAAAATTTTACTTAATCATTTCAATAATATCCAAATACAGCTTAAATTTACTAAATTAAATAAACAAAATATCCCATTCAAATTTTATATAAATTTGAAATATTCATTTAAGTCACTTTTAATAAAATTCAAGTTATGAAATCATAGCTTTAAAATTTCAAATTTTATAAATTTCAAATCAAACTTATTTAAGTAAAATTCTTAAATAAATATAATTTCAAATCATTATAGACTCTATATTTGAAATATATATATTAAATAAATACTTAAACATATTATTTATCAACTTTATTAAATCAACTTTAATAAATCTTTAAAATCAATATTTAGTAAAACCATATATTTCTTTTCAAACCAAAGAAATCATTTTCAAAAATATATATAAATAGACCAACGATGTCTGTATATAATTTTCTATCCTATGGTCAAGTGATACGGATATTTATCATTTCAATCCGCAATTTAAAACATATTCGGGTATATATCTTTTCAACCCGAAATCCCAAATTCAATTCAATTGAAAATCGCTTGGGTTTATCATTTCGACCCATAACGATTTTCTCCTATTCTATAGATCGTTCGGGTATGTATCATTTCAACCCATAGTGATTCTATACTAACAGGGAACTTGCAGAGTGATAACAGATATGATAATAATATAACAACAGTAACAGGCATATAACATCAGTATAAATAACAGATAATGGTGTCAGATGTCACAGGTGAACAAATACAGATCATGACATATATATAACAATGTAAATAACTAACAGCAGCATATTTCAATTGACATTTCAATTGAAATCAAATTTAATAAATATAAGAACATTAATCGTGAGTGATTGCTCACCTTCCGAGGCTAGAGAAAGATTCGACGATAGAGTGAGTTACGATTCCAGGCATGGATTTCAAAGCAAAGCAAGATTGAACGCGAATTGGACGAACAAGGCTGATAATCAAGAATTGATAAAACGAATCAGAACTGGATCGATGAAGAAAATTGGTATAGGTGAACTATATTTGTCTAACTATATATAACTATTTATATATCAAATCATATTCTAAATACAACACTTTTTTTTTTAAATTAAATATATATATATATAAACTAATATACATAAGCTGTTTTACAAAAATCTGGAAATATATATACAACACAATTGACACAGTTTCCATGATATATAACATAATGCAACCTACTTGTCATAGTAACAATTATGCAGATTATATAAATATACATTTATTTATAAGCTACTGTATAACACGTATCTATAACTTAATATTATATAAATATATTTTACTTCACTTGTAAAATCATATACGGTTAATAAAACTTACATTACAAAATAAGGCTTATATATAAATTTAAACAACAACCTTAAACTATTATATACATAGTTCACTGATATACTAATATACAAACTGCAACATGCAGATATATAATTTTTAACAACTATATAACTTTATAACTGGAAAAAACGATCAACATCTTGATATATAATAAACTGTCCATCTTTATAACCTTATATGCTACAATTTGTGGCTTAAGTACACAAACAGAACTCACGTAAATCTTTACATATATATATACAAGACACATCCTTTTATATTGTCTCTGAAAATATTAACATACATGAAATATATCTTTTAAAATTTATAAATTCCAGAACACATTCATTATAGCAGTTTTAAAATCTATATATATGTATATAAAATTTAACATCAATTTTTTTTATAAACAGACCTTATATAAAACTATATATACAAATACTTACTTAAAATCAACATACTTAAAACATATGTACATATATGACCGCACATTATGTATAAAACATATATACTTATGTGTATCGAACCAATTATTGACCAGAATACAATACACACATACTTAACTAACTCAATATAAAACAGACCATATATATATAATTATAAAATATATAAATACTAAACACAAATATACCTATACAAGTGAGAAGAAGTGGTGGGCACGATGTGGCTATCGGGATGGTTGCTTGGAGGGGAAGGCTCCAGCCTTGGGTTGCGTGCGTCGGAAGGCAAGGTTGCACGCGGTGGGACGGGATTTTATAGGGCGGAGGTCTGGGACAGCACACAGAGGCCAGGTGATGATGGCTTCGGTGGAGGTGTTTGTGCAACAAAGAGGAAGGTTGTCAGGTTATTGCGAGTTTGGAAGGTAGAGGCACAGATCTGTCAGGTTGCTGCTGTTAGGGAGGGTACGGGTGGTCACAGCAGGTCGGAGGGAGGAGTAGCGAAGGCGGTTGGGTGAGACTGACATAGGAACGGAAGGAGTGGGCTGCTCACGGTGGTCGGAAATGGAGGCCTTGCATAGAAGGGCCAGGCGGAGGCTGAGTTGATGGTGGAGGGCAATGGTGCAAGTGGGAGGTGGGTACGGCAACCTCTGGGTGATCAGTACTTAGGTTTTGTCGAGGGGTGGAAGGCAAGGCCAACGTGGAGTTCGAGATGGCGGAGGAGGTGGTCGGTGATGACTCGACATGAAGTGGGAGGCTGCTAGTCTGCACGTGGGTGGAGGCTGCGGAGGATAACAAAGAAATGAAAGGTGAGGGAAAAAGTGAAAATGAGAGGTTGGGTTTCAGAAGCAAACGAAATGAAGGAGAGAGAAAAATATATTATAAAGCAGATGGAATAGGAAACGTAAAAGTGAGTAACGAATGGATGCAAAGGGTATATACGTTAGATATTCAAGCGACGGAGATAAAGAGCGGAAATTTGGGCAAAAGAAACGGCTGAATTTTAGCAAATAAATTATTAAAGTAATTAATGGGTTGATTGTACAGCAGGTTTCAGATTTGAAAAGGCACTGGTAGTAACGGTTGAAATTTGTGGTACCGATAGGACGTACCGTTTTCTCGTTTCCGTCGCGTACCGAACCTCAAAATACTAAAATAAATATACCGTAGAAATCAGCATGATGAGACGATCAAAACGATATACAGATATTAGTGGTACGATCATCCGATCAAAAGTCGATAACCGGTACCAGAAATGTTGCTATTCTGCCAGAATTAAGATAAACGGAGCAATAGAAGTTCAAATTTGGAAAAACGAAAGACGACATCTGACTCAGAAGAAGATTTAGAAATTTTCTATAGAAAAATATTCAGGTTTTGAAATAAATTTATTATCATCAATTTCAACTGATTTAAATTGAAATAAAATTACACAATAAAATAAACTTCCAAATTATCTGATGAAAATTTACCAGTTGCTATGTTTAAACATACGCATTTTCAATATCAAATTTAAATTTCAAAATTTTATTGTTTAAAGTCTCACAAAATTTTAATTAAATATATAAATAAACAAATAAAATTACCTAAAATTTATGGGTCGTTACATTAACTAACCTTTAATATTATTAAGTTTATTTTAAAATAAACTTTTCAAAATAAAAGTTATATTTATTTTAAACCAATTTAAAGCTTGGTTAATTAAAACAATTTATTTAAAAAACCTTCTTAACTAATTTTAAACTTTAGACAACATCTAATATTGAAAGAAAATTGGTTTAACAAAATTTATTTTAAATAACTTGATTTTCTTTGAAATTTTAAACTGTTTTTATACCAAATCAAATAACCTGAGTAAATCCCTGTTTTACCCGAGCTATTCCCCGGGCTAACCCAAATTTTCATCTGCTTCGAGTCCATCCCTTGTTTTCACGTGCTTAACCCCGAGTTCCTATCTACTTCCCCAACATCCAAAAACACAGATGCACAAGGATGCACGTATACGTGCGCAGCTGATCGCCGAAGCTCCGACTAGCTTCGCCAACGTCAACAGATCACCCATCGTCTCCTGAGTTGCCATGAACACCCAATTCACCTAGAACGACCACTAATCGAAAACGAGTCGTTCGGCCCAAATACTATAACCAACCCGATCATCAACAATCAACTCGCATCACCAACCACGACCATCGGTGACCATGTCATTTTTACCAGAGCTACTCCACTGATCCACAAGCATTTTCCCCCCGTGCGATGCATTCCGAAGCGACGTCGGCGACGCCATTACCTCGCGAATATCGTCGACAAAACATAGTGCTTAAACCCCTATTTTTCTCCGATCACCCACTACGGTGACCTAAAAATTTATCGAATATTTTTCCTAGACTCTACAACCTCCCGGCCAGCAACAGCTCCGATCACGAGACGAACAATGTCGCCGACCACCGTAAATTGCCCAAAAACTCAAATCTGTTCATCTCGCGATTCCTCCATAAATACGTAACTAAAAATCTTGATTTAAGTTTTAAAAATCAACTTTTTTTATAACAATTTCGATAATATTATTGAAACAAGATGATATGATATTTGAATTTTTACTTAGTTCAGAGTTTCACTGTATTTACTTTATTTCCAGCAACCTCTTGATAATTAAATTTTTGAAATTTATTTTAAAACCTAGTTACTGATCATACAAACAAAATTCACTTAGACATTGAAGCCTATCAATGATTGTAGGATGAGATTTTGATTTTTGAAAGTAGCTCGAGCCTATGCGAATAACAGAGACATTTTGTATTTATATATATATATACATACAGATATATACACATTTAAACAGAGGAATTCAAAGCATATATATATATATACCCAGATCAATCATGAAAACCATCATACAACAATTTCCATTCATATTTAACATAATCATAGATTAAAAGCTGTTTTTAAAGAGAAGGTTTACTCACTTGATTTTCTTTTGAACGGAGGAGGTTGAATACTGGAAAGAATTCTGAAGCTTGATGCGTGAAACAGGTTGTAAAAACTGGCAAGTTGAAACCTTTCTTTGATCTCTAGTTTGAACTGATTCGAGTTGTTTTAAGTTTTGAATGATACTCTTTTTTATAGTTTTTGAATGAACGAATTGAAATGAGAAGGCTGATAAAAAAGAAATGAGTTTACTAGGGATATCATTCTTCTTGTACAATACAGGTACATATATTTCCATTTTTTTTCTTTCAGGTCAGAGATTTTTCTTTGTGTATGGAGGCTGATATGAAATTGTTGTGTACTAGAGATATTGGCATTAATTAAGCTTGCTTTGACCAAAGATTTTTATCTTTGTTTACTGAAATGAAATGATCTCATTTCGGCTGATAAGTACATACATTTGTGTACTAAATATCTTGCATTCATTAGCTTGTACCAGGTTTTATTTTTTTCTTCCTCCTTTGGTTCGGCTGTACAAAATGTTGGAGATAGTGATGTGGCTTCTTTTGAAATATTTTATACACTTGTGTCTTATTTCTTTTGTTTCATATATTTCATACTTTATAATGTAAATTTTAGTATGTTATTAGATTTTATCTATGGATTACTTTATATTTTACAATCCTATAATTCTTCTTATATATCAATGTTTTTATTTTTTATTCATTGCTTAAGTATTAATTATTATTACTTTATAAAATAAGTGAACTTCTATTTTTATTTTACTTTTATTACTTTTGAATGTGTTTTCTTTTGTTTTGTTGTGGTTATAATTTATTTATTGTGTTATAATTTATTTTGTTTTAAAATTTATAATCTTGTAATATAAATGAATATATGGTTTACATTTAACTAATTTGTTTTACTATATATATTTTCTAAAATTTATCTTATGTATTTTTATATTTATTTCTATCTTCATTATTTATTCCTAAATTCAATACTAATTATTTTTATATTCATTTTGTAATATAAATGAATCTCTAGATTCTAATTTGTTATTAGATCTTATCCAATGTATTTATCCTATACTTTTATATCATATAAAAAAAAATTTAAACCATTTATTTACAATTTAAATTCAAGTCAAATATATATACATATATAATTTCAAATTTACTCATATATACCCAAACATATATATATTCACATATATACACATATTTATAATTTTTAAATCTAAATGATTTATACAGAATATATTTGAATCCGGGGAAACTCGCATCACTTTAATCAATTTATTTTACTATTTTTATTCAAAAATACAATTAATTATTAATTTAAATATATAGAAAATTTGGGGTTGTTACATAGAGACTCATTATACATGTATATTTTGGCTAGCTAGTATTACTTGATGGTGTTGTATTATTATGCTATTAAGTGAGCCTAGACTTGTATTTTTGTAGACTCGCTACTATGTTATGACATTTATCCTTTCACTGTGATATGTGATATATCTTGGATATCCGTTATATTTTATATTGTTCTGGGTATATTGAGCCTTCGTGTTATTGCTTTGTACCGATATTGTTCACGTCATTTTTTTATTTGTTGAGGTATATGAGACGTGTCAGTATTAGCCCGAAGTAATTTCACGATGGTCGCTACTTTCAAAGCCTTATTCTCCGGATTAGTAGAGGATATTATTCATAATATTCTTTGTTAATCTGGGTATAAAAGGTGGGGCATTATAGATTTAACCCACTCACGCAATACAAAATTTTCTTATGTTAGTTAAATTAAATTATGAAGTAATAAACATTTATTAATTGCCGTTTGGTATATTAAATGTACATTTAAATTGAAGTTGATATTGACATTGGATTAAATTGACACTTAAATTAATACTGAATTTAATTACTAGTTAAACAACGACAATTGATAATTAGTAACTGTTGTAATATTTTGGTTGATTTGGATGTAGATTCTTATTGGATGCCTATTGATATGTTAGATGTATGGTTGTTTATTTATTTTTATATATCCATGTATTACCCTATTTATTATTTGACATCCTATAAATTGTCATTTAGAATATTTGAAATAAACTAACAAATAGGTTGGAATGATATATACCTATGTCATTTAAATATGGATTGAAATGATATATATCCATCCATGTAATTAAAACTGAAATAAATGATCACTTGGCCTTTGTAACGACCTACCTTTTTGGAAGTTTTAAGCAAACACACATGTCGACTCAAACCATTCAAAAGGGCAGATTGTTATGGGGTAAATAAGAAAAAGAAAAGAAATAAAACAAATACAAAATCTCGCAGCGGAATGACAAAATATAATAATCAAATAATAGTTCATGAAGCTGTTTTATAAATACAGTTGACTATTCTTTTACAACACAAAAAATCAGAGTTAGAGAAACATGAATAGATAAATAAATGCAGTGGAACAACATGATGTAGTAGAATACATATCATAAATAATAATAATACAAATCTTCTTCTTCGTCCTCTAGAAATAAGGTCTTCAACCCTGAAATGCTCAGGCTGACCCGAGCGAATTGAAAAGACAAAACACTCGAGTCAGAACTAAAAGATCTTATGTAAGTTAAATCAATGGTAAATATGAGTGTAACGGCGTCAGAGATGTTTACGGGGTTTGACATCTCCTATCTAGTGTCTAACGTGAGTGCAATAAATTAAGAGATATTCGGGATTCACACCTCCAAAGGATCCGTTAAACTATCTACTATATAGTACAATACTCTATTATAATATGTCTACAGTAAATTAAAAGTATTAAAATAGCGTTAAGGCGTTACCCATATCCCCCTTAACACATTTTATATATTCCCATAGTCTATACAGTACCGTAACTCCCCCCGTAAACTGGAGGGCTATCAGAGGGCACTCCATAAGTATGGTGCAAAACAAACTCGTAGAAGGCGCTCTAGGGCATGTGAACACGACACTCGAGGCAATGCCAAGGTATACCAATTGCGTATCCGGACTAGTGGTAACGCATAGCAGCTACTACCGCCCACCTCGAACACACTCCCAAATCAAAATCAAAGGGTGGCCACCAAATCAATCACAAAGTTAGAATAGTATCAAAGGAATGTGCCCGATAGGAGGAATGACCTCATTTGGCCCAGCGTGGCTCCTGTTTTAGTCACATCTAAGCTGACTCACGGGAGTCAGGGTCACGTCATACCTCATATAGAAAACGTTCACCAAACCATCCTACTTCATTTCTGTAATCTCCACCATGTACACAGTTGTTAAAGTGGTTTTCAGTATTGGCAGAGAGTATGACAATATCCAATCCCGGTCTCTTTAACAACCAAACGCTTATTTCTGTAACGACCCGTAAATTTTAGATAATTTTATTTGTTTATTTATATATTTAATTGAAATTTTGTGAAACTTTAAATAATAAAATTTTGAATTAAAAACTTAATATTTGGAATACGTCTATTTTAACATAGCAACTGGTAAAGTTTCATCAGATAATTTGAAAGTTTATTTTCACGTGTAATTTTACTTCAATTCATATCAGTTAAAAATTGATGGTAATAAAATGTTTTCCAAACCTAAATATTTTTACATAGAAAATTTGTAAATCATCTTCTGAGTGAGACGTCATCTTTCGTTTCGTCAAATTTGAAATTCTATTACTTCGTTTATCTTATTCCTGACAAATAGCAGCATTTTCGGTACCGGATATCGACTTTTGACTGGATGACCGTACCACAGATATCTGTATACCATTTTGATCGTCTCAGCATGCTGATCTCTATGGTATATTCAATTCTGTTTTTTGAAGTCCGGTATACAGCGGAATCCGTGAAAATCAGTATCGGTACCGTTTTCCATGCCTTTTGGTTTATTTGTGACCATTGGTTATCTATCGTGAAACCGTTCTGCCAATAGCCTTTTATATTCCCCAAAAATCTATTACTATTCCTATCGGTTGAAGTCATAATTGTTATTACTTTTACATCCGGTTAAGTTTCTTCCTCTAAATCTCTTTTCTATCGGTTCTCTTCAGTTCAAAAAAAAATGAAATTTGGCATACAATTGTTTCTCCCCTTGCCGAATTGCACGCTTCTTCTATTTTCCTCTGCCCTCGACATTGTATTCAATATCTGTTTTGCCTCTTCCTCCTTCACCCACGCTTCCCTTGGCCTCACGCAGTCTTCCTCCTCGAACAACCGAACGCGAAAGCCACCTCTCTCTCGCATCTCTTTTCTACTTCCTCTCCAGACCCGACACGGAACTCCATGCCTGCCACCTCACCTGAAGCCTAGGCCATTCCCTCGGCCAGCCTCAACAACTCCACGCCACCTGTCCCATGTCAGCCACCATCTCGAGGTGATTTCAGTCCTTCCTTCATCTATTTTGCTTTAGTCTATATATATATACATTTTAGATATTTGTTTGTGTATATATATTTATATATGTATGTATGGATTTAAATTTTCTTCAAACGAATACATATTTTAAGTATAGGTTAGGTGATATGTTTATTTATATTCATAGTTATAATAGTTGTTGCATGGGTACATAAGTATATATATCCAATAGTTTCATGTTGCATGCTTTTATTGAAATGTAAACACTTTTTATATGTTGTATATAATACAGCCTACATATATGCTTTGGTCAGCCGCATGTAAATATTTGTTGAATATATATAGTTTGCATATGTGAGTCGCATGCGTGTGTATATATATTTTTTATTTACATAGCAGAGTGTGCATATGTTTGTTAGGTAGTCTGCATATTTTTTCTTAGCGCGTATATACATTTACTTTCGTTCCATATGTTATGGTTACATTTGTGATAATATATTTGAACCATTTGTATATATATTTAGACCGGTACATAATTAGTGGCAGAATATTATGTATATGTTTGCATATAATAGTATATAAGTGTAAATAAGTTATATATATATATATATATATGATTATACATTTGTCTATTTGGATGTGAAGTATACTTAAGTTTTATTGATCTGTTTTGTAACGACCCGTATTTTTAACACTTTAAAAATACGAATTAAAATGAAAATTTTGGATAAAAATCCGAAGGAAATAAAATTTTGTGTTGTTAAATGTGAATTACAAGTTAAAATACAAAACTAAATTCTGAAATAACTTATTTGTAAATTAAATATGGATGTTAACTGGTAGTGAATGTAAATAATGAATTGAATTTGATTGTAAACCAAATATGTTATGATTGTAAACAAAGAATAAATAAAATGGTAGATTTAATAATGGAAGTTATGTTATTGAAACTAATATAAATAAATGTAACTTAATATTACAGTTGATTGAAAGCAGATAATAACTGAAACTGTAATTTGATAAAGATGTTAACTTGTAATTGAACGTAAGTAAAAGATTTAAATTTGAATGTAACAAGTAATTGAATTGAATTGAATTTGATTGTAAACAACGAAATAAATAAAATGTTACATTTAATATTGAAGTTATAATATGGAAATCAACGTAAATGAATGTAATTTAATATTACTGTGAATTTAAATAAGATGATAGCTGAAGAAAATGAAAGTAAATGAATTATAAACTATTAATAATAATGTATAAGTAAATGGTTGATTCAATAATGAAAGTGTAAATCGAAATAAAAGAATTCATTTGGAATTAAATAACTTGAATTTGAACTACAATATAATTGAACGCTGAATCTAATATAATCTTTTATATTGGATTTATAATGGAAAATTGCATTGTAAAAGATTGTTAATTACTATGAAATTAAAAATGGAATTTGTGAACAATTGAAATTTGATTTAAAAGTTAATAATTTAAAATTGGGAATTTTATATTGAAATTAAACAGTCGAATAATTTATTTTTCGAATATTGGATTTAATTAGACAATTAAATCGATAATTTAATAAGTTAAATTTCAGAAATAATTGAAAATCGAGTTGAATATGATTGAAAATGATTTGTAAAATTTATATTATCATATTGGAGTTATAGTAATGTTATAGAACTTTTAAAATTGAATTTAAAGTTAATTTGTGAAAATTGAATATTTTAATATTTAATTATCGACTAAAAAATATCCATTTTTCTAACAGTCTCAGAATGGAATGAAACCAGTTCCATTGGATCCGTAATAGTTATTATTGTCGGATTTCAATTTTCGTAGCAATCGGAGTTATCGTTTGACCGTGGCAGCTCGAAACGCATCGAATTGTTTTAATAATAATTCGGCGAGAGAAAATAGTCATTTTTCAAAAAAATCTCGGATTTCGACGAAACCAGTTTCATCGGATCCGTAATGTCATATTATTGTAGGGTTTCAAGTTTCCTAACGATCGGACTTGTCGTTTGATCGTACGAACGCGAAACGCCTTGAAATCAATTTAATTGAAATCAATTTGAGAATTTCTTTTTCAGCATAACTTCTTCATACAATGGAATTTGGATGTGAAACTTTTTCCATCGCGCTCAGAATATTTTAAAACACCTATTTCGATATATGGGTTTACTCAATTTCGTTCCGGGGTCAGAACGGGCTTTTCGGGCCATAGTTTGTTCCGCACGTTCATCTATCCAGTCTATCTACTCTATCTCTAACATACCTATATAAACACAGTTATAAACCCTAGCCTCCCTAATCTTCATTTGTCTGTACGTACAATTCATCTTCTTCTTAGCTTCTCATTCCAATGGCAGACAAAACCTAATTCCCAAATTCCAAAATCTAAAAAAAAAAATTCGAGATTTACGCGCTTCGGGTCGCGCTTCGGGTTTCAGGGGGAAAAACCCTGGAGCTACTTCGAGTCGGGAAGAAAACTACTAGGGTCATCTGGTCGTTTTCGCAAAAACTCCAAGCAGGCATCGGGTATTTGAGGCGGCGGACCAGGTTGAACTCGAAGTCGACTCAGCACCAGAATTTTCCAATCTTCAAATTTTCATAACTTTTGCATACGGACTCGGATTTGGACGAGGTTTCTTTTGTTAGGATCGTATTGAAATTCCGGACACTTTGACGCTAGTTTGGATGGATTTGGAGACTGTCAAAATTTTGGGTTTAAACTGAATTTAAATTCAATTTAAATTCAAAAGGCGAGTGTTTATACGCTCACAATTGACTAAAATAATTTTTGTTAGTTAAATTTGATATTATGAAGTGATATGAATTTTATTTGTCGTTGTTTGATAAAAATTTAATTGTCATATAGATTGTCATTTGAATTCACCGTTGAAAATTAAATTGACAGTCAAATTGAAATTAAAATTGAATTGCGATTAAATTACCTGACATTGATAACTATGAAATTGCCGTGAATTGTATTGTCTATTGGATGATTTATTTCGATGGATGCTATTGGTTGATATCTAAATGTTTGGATGTTTATTTGCTTATATGTATCCTGTTATACATACATATGACACTGTGATTGGTTTATGTGATATATATTCATCCCTGACATTTAATTGAAATAAATAATCACTTGGCCATAGGTTAGAAAATTATATACGGACACCGGGTTGGTTAAATTAAATGATTTTAAAAGTTGTTTTGAAATTATTTAAATGAATTGATTTTAAGAATAAAATCCAATTTATGGAAATTGAATTATTTTGAATTGAAGCTCGATATGTTGGAATTTAAACTTGGTAAATGAAATTGTTTAATTACTCGAAGTTTAGATTTTTAAGAAAAGGATTGAAATACGACGTAAATATTCGAAAGTTGATTTGTTTTAAAAGATTGGACTTTTAATCGAACTCTGAATATTTCTAAGAAAATTTATATGAAATGACATTTCAAGTTTGAGTTTGGAATTGAAAATTAATTTGAAATTGAGATTTTATTAATTTGGAATTTAATTGAAATTCAAAGAAATTCGTGAATTGGACTAAATTGAAACTACTGAATTAAATTTGAAGATAAAATTGATTTGAATAGGATTTGAACTGAAATTGAGTTGGAATGTAATACTTAAATGAATTCTTGAAATCCGAATGTTAATCTAAGTTTATTGAATTGGAATTGTTCCAGAAATTAAGTAAACTACTTAATACGGATGTTTAATTTGAAGTATATTCTAATTTGAATACGAAATGGTTTTAAAGCGAATCTTATATTCTTATATAAATATATGAGCTATTTTGAAATGTGAAATATTTAAAGTTTCGAAATATATTGAAAGTGAAATTATTTATTTTGTGGTTCAAATATGTATTTGAAATTGATAATTTGAAATGGTTTATTGAGAAGCTAAATCGAGTTGAAATTAATGATTTTGAAATCGAAATGAGATATTGAGGCGAAAAATGATTTTGAAACGGAATCTTACATCTTGAATAGATATGATGATATTTGAATGGATTTGATTTTGAAGCGAATATGATATTTTGATATCAATTATGAATCGATTTGAAATGTAAAAGAGCCACCGGTGTAATAATACGTAGTTATCAAAGAGACCGGGATCGGATATGGACATACTCTCTGTCGATACCGAAAACCACTTTAATAACTAATACACGCGGAGTGTTGATCCAGAATGAAGTGGATGGTTTTGGTGAATGCGTTGACTGAAGAAAGAGAATGATTTTGGATGACCCCTGACATGACTAAAACAGGAGCCGCGCCGGGCCATTGAGGATCGCCATCTCTAGCGGACACACTTCTTCGATACCATATCTATTACTATTGTGATTCGATTTGGGTGCACCCCTTGATTTGGGAGTGTTGTTTCGCGGTGTTGGGGTAGTAGCTGCTATGACCAACATCAATCCGGATCAGGCAACTACTAGTATCCTAGTTGGTATCGCCTCATGTACCTTGTCATACTGATTATCCTATTCGCGACCACTACGTTTTGTTTTGTACCTTTAGTATATGGATTGCCCTCTGGTGACTTCCGGTTTTGGGGAAACTACGGTCTTGTATATGTTCTTGGGAATATAAACTGTGTTAAGGGTGGAATGGGCCATAGCTTAACGCTATTTTAATACTTTTACTTTAATGTAGACATATTATAATAGCGTATTGTACTACATAGTAGATAGTTTAACGGATCCTTGAGAGATGGAAAATCCCGTAACATCTCTTAAGTTATTGCACTCACGTTAACACGGGATAGGAGATGTCAAACCCCGTAAACATCTCTGACGCCGTCACACTCATATTTCTTATTCGATTTGACTTACATGAGATATTTTAGTCCTGACTCGAGTGTTTTGTCTTTTCATCACGCTCGGGTTAGCTTGAGCATTTCAGATAAGGTTGAAGATCTATTTTGGAGGACGAAGATGGAGTTTGGTATTACATCATTTGTATTCTACTACCATATTATTTTTCCGCTGCATTATTGTATTATCTCTGATATGTATGTAACTCTGATTTATGATGTATAATAATAATCAAATTTATTTATTTAACAGCTTCATGAACTGTTATTTTATTATTATATCTTGTTCCTTCCGCTGCGAGATTCTGAGTTTGTTTCTGTTCTTTCTTTTCTTTTCTTATTTACCCCAATAACTATCTGTATTTTGTATTGTTTGAGTCGGCATGTGTGTATGTTTTGTCGACTTGAACGGTCAAAAATGTGGGTCGTTACAGTTGGTATCAGAGCTTTGGTTTAGATTACCTTGGCTCTAGTGGGGAATAACTCATTGAAATAGGGTTAAACCTTATGAATGAGTTCGAGTGTATATGAGAGAGCGTATTTGTAATTTTGATATAAAAATGATTTTATATTGTGTTAAATTGTTCCGTTGAGTATTTATGAATTCTCGTTGGTACTTGGGACGCCAAGGCATCGATAGGAATTTCTAAACACTCGAATAGGACAGATTGACATAATATTGTTTTGGACTATATTTTTATATAAAAGAACTATCTTGAAAATTTATAAATTTTGATTGTATTGGTTGTTAGGAGATGATAATATTAGATTATCATCGTTTATTGTTGATTAGTCAATATTTCTAACTATTGACTATTGGACGATTTTAAGAAATGAAACTTGTAAATATGATTGACAATGAATATAAATGGTAAATAAAATAAAATAAAAATGAATTTAAATTAAGATGGAGAATTTAAATTCCGGTGTTTTGAAAATTTATTAACAAAAATTTGAAATGTATAATACAAGTATTATATGATAGTATATTCGATTAGAAATTGTTTTCAAAGGATTTTCAAATGAAGTAAGTGTTATACTCCCCTCTTGACACTAGAGAATGATTTTGGTGATGAGTGCACGCATCATCGACGTTTATTTTCGAGAGTCTAAGTGGGGGAGATCACTTAATAGCTTTTTCTAAACCCTGTTTTGATTAAAATTGAATTTTATTTTGTATTCTCTATAGTATGACTTGATATACATTAATAAAAGTATATATTATTTCAAACTTGATTTGAAATGAAACCGGAGATGAAATTCTTAAGTTCTTTAATATTTAATGACTTTAAACTATTGAGATAAACAAATACTTGAATCATTACGGAACTTTTAAATTGTGAAATGAGAAATGAACCTAAGAGCTAAGTGAAATTATCAATTGAAGTAGAAATCCTTAGAATTAGGAAATTATGAATTTAAAATAAAATTGAAACTGTAAAACTCGCATAGTATTAAATTTCATTCTATAGCATAAATATAACTTACCAAAATATTTAAGAAGTTCAAAAATGTTATATGAATTGTTAATTGGATAATATACAAGTTTAGGTTTGAATAATGAAATATGCATTTAATTAATGGTTTGCAAATATAAATAAAATTGTTAGTAAATAATTGGAATTTAAAGTAAGATTTAAAGGGGATTCACCATTATGTTAATATAAAATGGAAATACTATATGTGAATGTAAATGTGAAATTAAATTATAGTGAAATTTAAGTAATGACTTAAGAATTAATTAATTGAAAATTCAACTTTGAATGAAAAGAGGTTGTATGTTGTTTAACTACATTCTATTTGCATAACAAAAACTTACCAAATACTTAAAAAGTTTAAAATGCTTATAAGGATAAGTAGAGGAATAATATACCGGTGTGAGAGTGAATAATAAAATGTGAAGATTTATTGATAGTTGTAAATATAAAAGAAATTTAAGCTGTAAAATGAATGATATATACAAGTGAATGAATAAAATTTAAAATTAATGAAATATAAAATTTGTAAATGGAAACTAATTAAAGTTGAATATAACTAAATGTCAATAAACTTGGAAGTGTATGAAATAAAAAAAAATTTACTTGGAAATGTATAATTGATTTAGTGTAGATTCTGGATGGATGGTAATGTTTGATATGCATTGGTTGTTTGATGGATGGTAATTGATTTAGTAGAATTCATTAGTGTTAATGGAATTGAATAAACGGAATAAAATTTTAAAATAATTAAATTCAAATTTGAAGCAAAGTGAAATTAAATATAATTGAATCCAATTTAAATTGAAGCAAATTGACTTGAATTTAAAATGTGAATGAAACAAACTTGAATAGATCGGAAACAAATTGAATGTAAACGTATTTCATGGATAAATAAGAAAATAAACGACTTTGTGTTTATGATTGTTTCTTTAGAAAATTTAAAGTTTGATGGTTTGTACTTTGAAATAATAAAAGCAAAATTTTGGAAAAAAATCCAAAATTGTCCAATATATGCTGAAACGAAAACAACCATAACTTTTAAATGGCTGGACGAAGTTCAACGATATTAGACTTTTCGGAAAGCTTAGAAACTGTAGCACGACTTTTGTTTAGACTGTATTGAGAAACTCCTTAATTTACTTAGTTAAAAATTTGAATCTTCTCGTTGGCCTGTGTAAAAGGGAAGCAAAATCAGTAGCATATACTCTTAGTATTTTTGCCATAAAGTTTTACTGCTTTATAGGATTTTGATGATCTTGCACTTTCTGGAAAGCTTAGAACTTAAGCTAAAACTTTTGTTTTAAGCATTTGGTGTTTTGCTATCGTTTAGAAGGTCAAAAACGTGACCAAACGTCGCTGACCTGCGCAATTCATTGCCAGGCTGAGGCGTATTTATTTAGTAAAACGGTCGTAACCTTTGAACGGAAGGTCCGAATTCAATGATTTTGGACATTCCGGGAAGCCTGAAACGAATGCAACAACTTTTGTTTAGATTCCATTGTCAAATTTTATCGTTTAGGTGACCAAAAACTGAGATTCGTTTGCTGTCCTGGAAATTGAATTTCAGTTTTGAAGCTAAACATGTTATATGTGTGTTGTTTATGATAAGTATATCGATCTATCTTTATATGCATGGTTCTAGCTTGGTTATTGAGCATTTTAGTAGGTAGCAAAGGGGTTGCGCTTCGCTTGTGGAACTCGCTTCTGCGCTTAATGCAAATGTAAGTTAAAATGCTAATAAACGCTAAATAAAAGGTATGTTCTCGGATTACAGTTTATGTTGTGGTATATTATTGTGTTCCCCATGTTTTGGGATGCCTCATTCTTGTAATGAGATGTATATCATGCAATTATTACTACTGTGAAATTTTTCGGTCCTAGCCGCGCAAAGGAGGTGCTGCCGAAATTTTTCAAAAATCCGGGAGTTAGAAAATTTTGTGGAAAAAAATCCTATAACTAAATTTTGAAAATAAGTAGAATATTTTGAATGAATTATATCTAAATGATGGTTTCCCCTTCTCCGTTCCTTTTCGAGGACGAAAAGTTTTAAGTGGGGGAGAATGTAACGAAGGACGAAAAGTTTTAAGTGGGGGAGAATGTAACGACCCGTATTTTTAACACTTTAAAAATACGAATTAAAATGAAAATTTTGGATAAAAATCCGAAGAAAAAAAATTTTGTGTTGTTAAATGTGAATTACAAGTTAAAATACAAAACTAAATTCTGAAATAACTTATTTGTAAATTAAATATGGATGTTAACTGGTAGTGAATGTAAATAATGAATTGAATTTGATTGTAAACCAAATATGTTATGATTGTAAACAAAGAATAAATAAAATGGTAGATTTAATAATGGAAGTTATGTTATTGAAACTAATATAAATAAATGTAACTTAATATTACAGTTGATTGAAAGCAGATAATAACTGAAACTGTAATTTGATAAAGATGTTAACTTGTAATTGAACGTAAGTAAAAGATTTAAATTTGAATGTAACAAGTAATTGAATTGAATTGAATTTGATTGTAAACAACGAAATAAATAAAATGTTACATTTAATATTGAAGTTATAATATGGAAATCAACGTAAATGAATGTAATTTAATATTACTGTGAATTTAAATAAGATGATAGCTGAAGAAAACGAAAGTAAATGAATTATAAACTATTAATAATAATGTATAAGTAAATGGTTGATTCAATAATGAAAGTGTAAATCGAAATAAAAGAATTCATTTGGAATTAAATAACTTGAATTTGAACTACAATATAATTGAACGCTGAATCTAATATAATCTTTTATATTGGATTTATAATGGAAAATTGCATTGTAAAAGATTGTTAATTACTATGAAATTAAAAATGGAATTTGTGAACAATTGAAATTTGATTTAAAAGTTAATAATTTAAAATTGGGAATTTTATATTGAAATTAAACAGTCGAATAATTTATTTTTCGAATATTGGATTTAATTAGATAATTAAATCGATAATTTAATAAGTTAAATTTCAGAAATAATTGAAAATCGAGTTGAATATGATTGAAAATGATTTGTAAAATTTTATCTTATCATATTGGAGTTATAGTAATGTTATAGAACTTTTAAAATTGAATTTAAAGTTAATTTGTGAAAATTGAATATTTTAATATTTAATTATCGACTAAAAAATAGCCATTTTTCTAACAGTCTCAGAATGGAACGAAACCAGTTCCATTGGATCCGTAATAGTTATTATTGCCGGATTTCAATTTTCGTAGCAATCGGAGTTATCGTTTGACCGTGGCAGCTCGAAACGCATCGAATTGTTTTAATATTAATTCGGCGAGAGAAAATAGTCATTTTTCAAAAAAATATCGGATTTCGACGAAACCAGTTTCATCGGATCCGTAATGTCATATTATTGTAGGGTTTCAAGTTTCCTAACGATCGGACTTGTCGTTTGATCGTACGAACGCGAAACGCCTTGAAATCAATTTAATTGAAATCAATTTTTGAAATCAATTTGAGAATTTCTTTTTCAGCATAACTTCTTCATACAATGGAATTTAGATGTGAAACTTTTTCCATCGCGCTCAGAATATTTTAAAACACCTATTTCGATATATGGGTTTACTCAATTTCGTTCCGGGGTCAGAACGGGCTTTTCGGGCCATAGTTTGTTCCGCACGTTCATCTATCCAGTCTATCTACTCTATCTCTAACATACCTATATAAACACAGTTATAAACCCTAGCCTCCCTAATCTTCATTTGTCTGTACGTACAATTCATCTTCTTCTTAGCTTCTCATTCCAATGGCAGACAAAACCTAATTCCCAAATTCCAAAATCTAAAAAAAAAAATTCGAGATTTACGCGCTTCGGGTCGCGCTTCGGGTTTCAGGGGGAAAAACCCTGGAGCTACTTCGAGTCGGGAAGAAAACTACTCGGGTCATCGGGTCGTTTTCGCAAATACTCCAAGCAGGCATCGGGTATTTGAGGCGGCGGACCAGGTTGAACTCGAAGTCGACTCAGCACCAGAATTTTCCAATCTTCAAATTTTCATAACTTTTGCATACGGACTCGGATTTGGACGAGGTTTCTTTTGTTAGGATTGTATTGAAATTCCGGACACTTTGACGCTAGTTTGGATGGATTTGGAGACTGTCAAAATTTTGGGTTTAAACTGAATTTAAATTCAATTTAAATTCAAAAGGCGAGTGTTTATACGCTCACAATTGACTAAAATAATTTTTGTTAGTTAAATTTGATATTATGAAGTGATATGAATTTTATTTGTCGTTGTTTGATAAAAATTTAATTGTCATATAGATTGTCATTTGAATTCACCGTTGAAAATTAAATTGACAGTCAAATTGAAATTAAAATTGAATTGCGATTAAATTACCTGACATTGATAACTATGAAATTGCCGTGAATTGTATTGTCTATTGGATGATTTATTTCGATGGATGCTATTGGTTGATATCTAAATGTTTGGATGTTTATTTGCTTATATGTATCCTGTTATACATACATATGACACTGTGATTGGTTTATGTGATATATATTCATCCCTGACATTTAATTGAAATAAATAATCACTTGGCCATAGGTTAGAAAATTATATACGGACACCGGGTTGGTTAAATTAAATGATTTTAAAAGTTGTTTTGAAATTATTTAAATGAATTGATTTTAAGAATAAAATCCAATTTATGGAAATTGAATTATTTTGAATTGAAGCTCGATATGTTGGAATTTAAATTTGGTAAATGAAATTGTTTAATTACTCGAAGTTTAGATTTTTAAGAAAAGGATTGAAATACGACGTAAATATTCGAAAGTTGATTTGTTTTAAAAGATTGGACTTTTAATCGAACTCTGAATATTTCTAAGAAAATTTATATGAAATGACATTTCAAGTTTGAGTTTGGAATTGAAAATTAATTTGAAATTGAGATTTTATTAATTTGGAATTTAATTGAAATTCAAAGAAATTCGTGAATTGGACTAAATTGAAACTACTGAATTAAATTTGAAGATAAAATTGATTTGAATAGGATTTGAACTGAAATTGAGTTGGAATGTAATACTTAAATGAATTCTTGAAATCCGAATGTTAATCTAAGTTTATTGAATTGGAATTGTTCCAGAAATTAAGTAAACTACTTAATACGGATGTTTAATTTGAAGTATATTCTAATTTGAATACGAAATGGTTTTAAAGCGAATCTTATATTCTTATATAAATATATGAGCTATTTTGAAATGTGAAATATTTAAAGTTTCGAAATATATTGAAAGTGAAATTATTTATTTTGTGGTTCAAATATGTATTTGAAATTGATAATTTGAAATGGTTTATTGAGAAGCTAAATCGAGTTGAAATTAATGATTTTGAAATCGAAATGAGATATTGAGGCGAAAAATGATTTTGAAACGGAATCTTACATCTTGAATAGATATGATGATATTTGAATGGATTTGATTTTGAAGCGAATATGATATTTTGATATCAATTATGAATCGATTTGAAATGTAAAAGAGCCACCGGTGTAATAATACGTAGTTATCAAAGAGACCGGGATCGGATATGGACATACTCTCTGTCGATACCGAAAACCACTTTAATAACTAATACACGCGGAGTGTTGATCCAGAATGAAGTGGATGGTTTTGGTGAATGCGTTGACTGAAGAAAGAGAATGATTTTGGATGACCCCTGACATGACTAAAACAGGAGCCGCGCCGGGCCATTGAGGATCGCCATCTCTAGCGGACACACTTCTTCGATACCATATCTATTACTATTGTGATTCGATTTGGGTGCACCCCTTGATTTGGGAGTGTTGTTTCGCGGTGTTGGGGTAGTAGCTGCTATGCCCAACATCAATCCGGATCAGGCAACTACTAGTATCCTAGTTGGTATCGCCTCATGTACCTTGTCATACTGATTATCCTATTCGCGACCACTACGTTTTGTTTTGTACCTTTAGTATATGGATTGCCCTCTGGTGACTTCCGGTTTTGGGGAAACTACGGTCTTGTATATGTTCTTGGGAATATAAACTGTGTTAAGGGTGGAATGGGCCATAGCTTAACGCTATTTTAATACTTTTACTTTAATGTAGACATATTATAATAGCGTATTGTACTACATAGTAGATAGTTTAACGGATCCTTGAGAGATGGAAAATCCCGTAACATCTCTTAAGTTATTGCACTCACGTTAACACGGGATAGGAGATGTCAAACCCCGTAAACATCTCTGACGCCGTCACACTCATATTTCTTATTCGATTTGACTTACATGAGATATTTTAGTCCTGACTCGAGTGTTTTGTCTTTTCATCACGCTCGGGTTAGCTTGAGCATTTCAGATAAGGTTGAAGATCTATTTTGGAGGACGAAGATGGAGTTTGGTATTACATCATTTGTATTCTACTACCATATTATTTTTCCGCTGCATTATTGTATTATCTCTGATATGTATGTAACTCTGATTTATGATGTATAATAATAATCAAATTTATTTATTTAACAGCTTCATGAACTGTTATTTTATTATTATATCTTGTTCCTTCCGCTGCGAGATTCTGAGTTTGTTTCTGTTCTTTCTTTTCTTTTCTTATTTACCCCAATAACTATCTGTATTTTGTATTGTTTGAGTCGGCATGTGTGTATGTTTTGTCGACTTGAACGGTCAAAAATGTGGGTCGTTACAGTTGGTATCAGAGCTTTGGTTTAGATTACCTTGGCTCTAGTGGGGAATAACTCATTGAAATAGGGTTAAACCTTATGAATGAGTTCGAGTGTATATGAGAGAGCGTATTTGTAATTTTGATATAAAAATGATTTTATATTGTGTTAAATTGTTCCGTTGAGTATTTATGAATTCTCGTTGGTACTTGGGACGCCAAGGCATCGATAGGAATTTCTAAACACTCGAATAGGACAGATTGACATAATATTGTTTTGGACTATATTTTTATATAAAAGAACTATCTTGAAAATTTATAAATTTTGATTGTATTGGTTGTTAGGAGATGATAATATTAGATTATCATCGTTTATTGTTGATTAGTCAATATTTCTAACTATTGACTATTGGACGATTTTAAGAAATGAAACTTGTAAATATGATTGACAATGAATATAAATGGTAAATAAAATAAAATAAAAATGAATTTAAATTAAGATGGAGAATTTAAATTCCGGTGTTTTGAAAATTTATTAACAAAAATTTGAAATGTATAATACAAGTATTATATGATAGTATATTCGATTAGAAATTGTTTTCAAAGGATTTTCAAATGAAGTAAGTGTTATACTCCCCTCTTGACACTAGAGAATGATTTTGGTGATGAGTGCACGCATCATCGACGTTTATTTTCGAGAGTCTAAGTGGGGGAGATCACTTAATAGCTTTTTCTAAACCCTGTTTTGATTAAAATTGAATTTTATTTTGTATTCTCTATAGTATGACTTGATACACATTAATAAAAGTATATATTATTTCAAACTTGATTTGAAATGAAACCGGAGATGAAATTCTTAAGTTCTTTAATATTTAATGACTTTAAACTATTGAGATAAACAAATACTTGAATCATTACGGAACTTTTAAATTGTGAAATGAGAAATGAACCTAAGAGCTAAGTGAAATTATCAATTGAAGTAGAAATCCTTAGAATTAGGAAATTATGAATTTAAAATAAAATTGAAACTGTAAAACTCGCATAGTATTAAATTTCATTCTATAGCATAAATATAACTTACCAAAATATTTAAGAAGTTCAAAAATGTTATATGAATTGTTAATTGGATAATATACAAGTTTAGGTTTGAATAATGAAATATGCATTTAATTAATGGTTTGCAAATATAAATAAAATTGTTAGTAAATAATTGGAATTTAAAGTAAGATTTAAAGGGGATTCACCATTATGTTAATATAAAATGGAAATACTATATGTGAATGTAAATGTGAAATTAAATTATAGTGAAATTTAAGTAATGACTTAAGAATTAATTAATTGAAAATTCAACTTTGAATGAAAAGAGGTTGTATGTTGTTTAACTACATTCTATTTGCATAACAAAAACTTACCAAATACTTAAAAAGTTTAAAATGCTTATAAGGATAAGTAGAGGAATAATATACCGGTGTGAGAGTGAATAATAAAATGTGAAGATTTATTGATAGTTGTAAATATAAAAGAAATTTAAGCTGTAAAATGAATGATATATACAAGTGAATGAATAAAATTTAAAATTAATGAAATATAAAATTTGTAAATGGAAACTAATTAAAGTTGAATATAACTAAATGTCAATAAACTTGGAAGTGTATGAAATAAAAAAAAATTTACTTGGAAATGTATAATTGATTTAGTGTAGATTCTGGATGGATGGTAATGTTTGATATGCATTGGTTGTTTGATGGATGGTAATTGATTTAGTAGAATTCATTAGTGTTAATGGAATTGAATAAACGGAATAAAATTTTAAAATAATTAAATTCAAATTTGAAGCAAAGTGAAATTAAATATAATTGAATCCAATTTAAATTGAAGCAAATTGACTTGAATTTAAAATGTGAATGAAACAAACTTGAATAGATCGGAAACAAATTGAATGTAAACGTATTTCATGGATAAATAAGAAAATAAACGACTTTGTGTTTATGATTGTTTCTTTAGAAAATTTAAAGTTTGATGGTTTGTACTTTGAAATAATAAAAGCAAAATTTTGGAAAAAAATCCAAAATTGTCCAATATATGCTGAAACGAAAACAACCATAACTTTTAAATGGCTGGACGAAGTTCAACGATATTAGACTTTTCGGAAAGCTTAGAAACTGTAGCACGACTTTTGTTTAGACTGTATTGAGAAACTCCTTAATTTACTTAGTTAAAAATTTGAATCTTCTCGTTGGCCTGTGTAAAAGGGAAGCAAAATCAGTAGCATATACTCTTAGTATTTTTGCCATAAAGTTTTACTGCTTTATAGGATTTTGATGATCTTGCACTTTCTGGAAAGCTTAGAACTTAAGCTAAAACTTTTGTTTTAAGCATTTGGTGTTTTGCTATCGTTTAGAAGGTCAAAAACGTGACCAAACGTCGCTGACCTGCGCAATTCATTGCCAGGCTGAGGCGTATTTATTTAGTAAAACGGTCGTAACCTTTGAACGGAAGGTCCGAATTCAATGATTTTGGACATTCCGGGAAGCCTGAAACGAATGCAACAACTTTTGTTTAGATTCCATTGTCAAATTTTATCGTTTAGGTGACCAAAAACTGAGATTCGTTTGCTGTCCTGGAAATTGAATTTCAGTTTTGAAGCTAAACATGTTATATGTGTGTTGTTTATGATAAGTATATCGATCTATCTTTATATGCATGGTTCTAGCTTGGTTATTGAGCATTTTAGTAGGTAGCAAAGGGGTTGCGCTTCGCTTGTGGAACTCGCTTCTGCGCTTAATGCAAATGTAAGTTAAAATGCTAATAAACGCTAAATAAAAGGTATGTTCTCGGATTACAGTTTATGTTGTGGTATATTATTGTGTTCCCCATGTTTTGGGATGCCTCATTCTTGTAATGAGATGTATATCATGCAATTATTACTACTGTGAAATTTTTCGGTCCTAGCCGCGCAAAGGAGGTGCTGCCGAAATTTTTCAAAAATCCGGGAGTTAGAAAATTTTGTGGAAAAAAATCCTATAACTAAATTTTGCAAATAAGTAGAATATTTTGAATGAATTATATCTAAATGATGGTTTCCCCTTCTCCGTTCCTTTTCGAGGACGAAAAGTTTTAAGTGGGGGAGAATGTAACGAAGGACGAAAAGTTTTAAGTGGGGGAGAATGTAACGACCCGTATTTTTAACACTTTAAAAATACGAATTAAAATGAAAATTTTGGATAAAAATCCGAAGAAAAAAAATTTTGTGTTGTTAAATGTGAATTACAAGTTAAAATACAAAACTAAATTCTGAAATAACTTATTTGTAAATTAAATATGGATGTTAACTGGTAGTGAATGTAAATAATGAATTGAATTTGATTGTAAACCAAATATGTTATGATTGTAAACAAAGAATAAATAAAATGGTAGATTTAATAATGGAAGTTATGTTATTGAAACTAATATAAATAAATATAACTTAATATTACAGTTGATTGAAAGCAGATAATAACTGAAACTGTAATTTGATAAAGATGTTAACTTGTAATTGAACGTAAGTAAAAGATTTAAATTTGAATGTAACAAGTAATTGAATTGAATTGAATTTGATTGTAAACAACGAAATAAATAAAATGTTACATTTAATATTGAAGTTATAATATGGAAATCAACGTAAATGAATGTAATTTAATATTACTGTGAATTTAAATAAGATGATAGCTGAAGAAAACGAAAGTAAATGAATTATAAACTATTAATAATAATGTATAAGTAAATGGTTGATTCAATAATGAAAGTGTAAATCGAAATAAAAGAATTCATTTGGAATTAAATAACTTGAATTTGAACTACAATATAATTGAACGCTGAATCTAATATAATCTTTTATATTGGATTTATAATGGAAAATTGCATTGTAAAAGATTGTTAATTACTATGAAATTAAAAATGGAATTTGTGAACAATTGAAATTTGATTTAAAAGTTAATAATTTAAAATTGGGAATTTTATATTGAAATTAAACAGTCGAATAATTTATTTTTCGAATATTGGATTTAATTAGATAATTAAATCGATAATTTAATAAGTTAAATTTCAGAAATAATTGAAAATCGAGTTGAATATGATTGAAAATGATTTGTAAAATTTTATCTTATCATATTGGAGTTATAGTAATGTTATAGAACTTTTAAAATTGAATTTAAAGTTAATTTGTGAAAATTGAATATTTTAATATTTAATTATCGACTAAAAAATAGCCATTTTTCTAACAGTCTCAGAATGGAACGAAACCAGTTCCATTGGATCCGTAATAGTTATTATTGCCGGATTTCAATTTTCGTAGCAATCGGAGTTATCGTTTGACCGTGGCAGCTCGAAACGCATCGAATTGTTTTAATATTAATTCGGCGAGAGAAAATAGTCATTTTTCAAAAAAATCTCGGATTTCGACGAAACCAGTTTCATCGGATCCGTAATGTCATATTATTGTAGGGTTTCAAGTTTCCTAACGATCGGACTTGTCGTTTGATCGTACGAACGCGAAACGCCTTGAAATCAATTTAATTGAAATCAATTTTTGAAATCAATTTGAGAATTTCTTTTTCAGCATAACTTCTTCATACAATGGAATTTAGATGTGAAACTTTTTCCATCGCGCTCAGAATATTTTAAAACACCTATTTCGATATATGGGTTTACTCAATTTCGTTCCGGGGTTAGAACGGGCTTTTCGGGTCATAGTTTGTTCCGCACGTTCATCTATCCAGTCTATCTACTCTTTCTCTAACATACCTATATAAACACAGTTATAAACCCTAGCCTCCCTAATCTTCATTTGTCTGTACGTACAATTCATCTTCTTCTTAGCTTCTCATTCCAATGGCAGACAAAACCTAATTCCCTAATTCCAAAATCTAAAAAAAAAAAATTCGAGATTTACGCGCTTCGGGTTTCAGGGGGAAAAACCCTGGAGCTACTTCGAGTCGGGAAGAAAACTACTAGGGTCATCTGGTCGTTTTCGCAAAAACTCCAAGCAGGCATCGGGTATTTGAGGCGGCGGACCAGGTTGAACTCGAAGTCGACTCAGCACCAGAATTTTCCAATCTTCAAATTTTCATAACTTTTGCATACGGACTCGGATTTGGACGAGGTTTCTTTTGTTAGGATCGTATTGAAATTCCGGACACTTTGACGCTAGTTTGGATGGATTTGGAGACTGTCAAAATTTTGGGTTTAAACTGAATTTAAATTCAATTTAAATTCAAAAGGCGAGTGTTTATACGCTCACAATTGACTAAAATAATTTTTGTTAGTTAAATTTGATATTATGAAGTGATATGAATTTTATTTGTCGTTGTTTGATAAAAATTTAATTGTCATATAGATTGTCATTTGAATTCACCGTTGAAAATTAAATTGACAGTCAAATTGAAATTAAAATTGAATTGCGATTAAATTACCTGACATTGATAACTATGAAATTGCCGTGAATTGTATTGTCTATTGGATGATTTATTTCGATGGATGCTATTGGTTGATATCTAAATGTTTGGATGTTTATTTGCTTATATGTATCCTGTTATACATACATATGACACTGTGATTGGTTTATGTGATATATATTCATCCCTGACATTTAATTGAAATAAATTATCACTTGGCCATAGGTTAGAAAATTATATACGGACACCGGGTTGGTTAAATTAAATGATTTTAAAAGTTGTTTTGAAATTATTTAAATGAATTGATTTTAAGAATAAAATCCAATTTATGGAAATTGAATTATTTTGAATTGAAGCTCGATATGTTGGAATTTAAACTTGGTAAATGAAATTGTTTAATTACTCGAAGTTTAGATTTTTAAGAAAAGGATTGAAATACGACGTAAATATTCGAAAGTTGATTTGTTTTAAAAGATTGGACTTTTAATCGAACTCTGAATATTTCTAAGAAAATTTATATGAAATGACATTTCAAGTTTGAGTTTGGAATTGAAAATTAATTTGAAATTGAGATTTTATTAATTTGGAATTTAATTGAAATTCAAAGAAATTCGTGAATTGGACTAAATTGAAACTATTGAATTAAATTTGAAGATAAAATTGATTTGAATAGGATTTGAACTGAAATTGAGTTGGAATGTAATACTTAAATGAATTCTTGAAATTCGAATGTTAATCTAAGTTTATTGAATTGGAATTGTTCCAGAAATTAAGTAAACTACTTAATACGGATGTTTAATTTGAAGTATATTCTAATTTGAATACGAAATGGTTTTAAAGCGAATCTTATATTCTTATATAAATATATGAGCTGTTTTGAAATGTGAAATATTTAAAGTTTCGAAATATATTGAAAGTGAAATTGTTTATTTTGTGGTTCAAATATGTATTTGAAATTGATAATTTGAAATGGTTTATTGAGAAGCTAAATCGAGTTGAAATTAATGATTTTGAAATCGAAATGAGATATTGAGGCGAAAAATGATTTTGAAACAGAATCTTACATCTTGAATAGATATGATGATATTTGAATGGATTTGATTTTGAAGCGAATATGATATTTTGATATCAATTATGAATCGATTTGAAATGTAAAAGAGCCACCGGTGTAATAATACGTAGTTATCAAAGAGATCGGGATCGGATATGGACATACTCTCTGTCGATACCGAAAACCACTTTAATAACTAATACACGCGGAGTGTTGATCCAGAATGAAGTGGATGGTTTTGGTGAACGCGTTGACTGAAGAAAGAGAACGATTTTGGATGACCCCTAACATGACTAAAACAGGAGCCGCGCCGGGCCATTGAGGATCGCCATCTCTAGCGGACACACTTCTTCGATACCATATCTATTACTATTGTGATTCGATTTGGGTGCACCCCTTGATTTGGGAGTGTTGTTTCGCGGTGTTGGGGTAGTAGCTGCTATGCCCAACATCAGTCCGGATCAGGCAACTACTAGTATCCTAGTTGGTATCGCCTCATGTACCTTGTCATACTGATTATCCTATTCGCGACCACTACGTTTTGTTTTGTACCTTTAGTATATGGATTGCCCTCTGGTGACTTCCGGTTTTGGGGAAACTACGGTCTTGTATATGCTCTTGGGAATATAAATTGTGTTAAGGGTGGAATGGGCCATAGCTTAACGCTATTTTAATACTTTTACTTTAATGTAGACATATTATAATAGCGTATTGTACTACATAGTAGATAGTTTAACGGATCCTTGAGAGATGGAAAATCCCGTAACATCTCTTAAGTTATTGCACTCACGTTAACACGGGATAGGAGATGTCAAACCCCGTAAACATCTCTGACGCCGTCACACTCATATTTCTTATTCGATTTGACTTACATGAGATATTTTAGTCCTGACTCGAGTGTTTTGTCTTTTCATCACGCTCGGGTCAGCTTGAGCATTTCAGATAAGGTTGAAGATCTATTTTGGAGGACGAAGACGGAGTTTGGTATTACATCATTTGTATTCTACTACCATATTATTTTTCCGCTGCATTATTGTATTATCTCTGATATGTATGTAACTCTGATTTATGATGTATAATAATAATCATATTTATTTATTTAACAGCTTCATGAACTGTTATTTTATTATTATATCTTGTTCCTTCCACTGCGAGATTCTGAGTTTGTTTCTGTTCTTTCTTTTCTTTTCTTTTCTTATTTACCCCAATAACTACCTGTATTTTGTATTGTTTGAGTCGGCATGTGTGTATGTTTTGTCGACTTGAATGGTCAAAAATGTGGGTCGTTACATGTTTGTTTTATATATATATATATAAAGGTTACAACTAGTTACATTGAATCTGCTCGTTTTGTACTTTCTTTTAACTGTAAGAGTTTGATATTATATAGACTATGAAAGTTTTGTATATTCTGTAATTTGTATATGTTTATTTACGTATGACAAATTTATAAAGTTGTGTGATCTGTTCATATATATTGTTTTTTTTAAGAATGGTAAATTTTATTGATGCCTCATATAGACCAATACAAACTCACAAAGTCTAGTACACAGAAAAGACAAAGACACGAAGCCAAACCGGCATAGTGAAACATATATTCCTCAGCAAAGCTAAAGTATTAGCTCCTATTAGAAAGTTCTGAAACGAAAAGTCATGGCGGATCCACTTTCCAATCTCGAAGGATACTACTCTCCAGCTCTGTCGCACAGGTAAAAAACTTGCTTTTAATTCTTTTCACTAGTATCCTGACATCTTGTTCAATAGCAATTTGAATTTGGTGATGATTCTTTGCAGTTTTCTGGAAGACTCTTTGATTCCTTTCTTTCCAGAGATGGAAAACTGTAGTGGTGAGGCAAATAAGCTGCAGTTGGGTCAGCAAATCTTCTTTCTTGCGGGAACTCAGGTAAAGTAATTCATCTTCAAGGGTAGAAATTGCATGCATGTCTTGATTTTTACTCTTAACATGACTTAACACACGAGTAGAGTATCCACATTCAAAAAATAGATGATTGTGTGATTCTGGGTGGGAATTACATAACTTACAGTTGAGATTGACTTCCGTACCCCATCTAGCAAGTCTGTCAGCCGTAGGTAGTCTTAAATTAATGGCTTTGAAAGTCGTGAATGCCATCTTAGGGTTGTTTGATCGAGACCAGATAGGAGCTGCCCAAAATCTGTTAGAATGCTTAGTACGTAGAGCTTCCCAAGCACTATTGGTAGTAAATATACCATCTTTAGTGTAGTTCCAGGTCCAAGTATCATTAGGTTCAGAGGAATAGATAGGAACAAACTTGACATCCTCAGCAATGACATGGAGTCCTTTCTGGTCAGGAATCCAATCACCATGTTGGATAATGGATGCTACTAGATCATCATACTCTCCAATACATGAAATCATACTCCAGCCATATTTGGCAGCAAGGGAATGCCCATTAATCCAGGGATCCCTCCAAAGATAAGTATCTCTACCATTAGCAATTCTCCTTGAGATGCATGTTTTCAAAAGTTCTCTGCTCCTTAAAATGCATTTCCAAACCCCAGATGAGTTATGTAATATCCCGGAAATTTTGACAATATCAATTTAATAATCTGTTGAATAATTAAATTGATATGGATAATCTTTGATAATAAAATTTGAATTTAATTTAATAATCTGATTAAATTAGTATTAATTGATGATTTTATCTTTTAAAAAAAAAGTTAATAAGATATTTTCTATTTGAATATATACATATTTATTTGTATATATTGTAAATAGAAGCTTTGGGCAAATTGGAAATTTAGATTTAATTTAATTTGAATTTGAATTTAAGTGTTGAAATTCAAAAGAATATATATATATATATTTAAATTGTTTTGAATATTATAATATTTGTATAAACTTATATTTATAAAATATAATTAGCTTTTGTTTCTCTTTAAAAAGTAATATATATAGATAAGTGATTAAATAAATAAGAAAAGGACTTTTTATTTACTTTTAAAATAAATATAAATATGAATAAATACTTATAAGACATGTGTCATTTATCTAAACCCTTAGTAAAACATGTGTAATTAAATAAACAAATGCATAGGACAAGTGTCCTTATTTATTTTCATTTTCTTTTATTTTATAAAATCTAAAATATACATGTATGTAAACATTTGCATTTCTTCAATTCATTCTTTCTAAATTCTTTTTCAAAACCAAGAGAACTCAAAATCTTCTTCTCTAAATACAAATCTGAAACAAATCAGATCAATACCTTTCTCAAACATTCTCTAAATTAAAATCTGAAATCAGTAAACAAATTTTCCTCAAACCAGAGATTATCAAAATCAAATCTCTGTAAACCATTTTCCAAAATCTAAAACAAAGTTCAGCCTGCATGTTCTTTAGTCTGGAAGAAATTCTGGAATCATTTTAAAGCCAGTCTGCAATCATCTCAAGCCTACCTGCAATTCTTTCCATCTCTGAAAGGAATTCTTACTGTCTGCATTCATTCTTCAAACTGGAGGCCAACATGCGTGTAGATTTAAAGCAATTTAAAGATTCAACAATTCAAGTTTTAAATCAAGAGGCATTCAAGTTAAAGTTCAAAACAGTTTAAAATTTCAAAAGCTTTTCAAAAAATTAAAGAAACTGCCTCTGTTCATACAAATCAGGTGAGTAACATTACTATTTCTAAAAGTTTAGGTTATGAATAAGATTGCATGTTAAATTCTTGTGATAAATATGTATTGTTTGTATGTGCAAGTTAAATTTGTTGTGAGAACTATGGATGTATTGTATGCATGTATGATATGGTTCCCTGTTCTGTTTTGTTGCTCAGACTCCAGGATTTTTTTTAAATCTCTTACCAATTGATCTAGTTCTTGTTGAGACTAAACTTATAAACAAAAGTTGTTGATTTTCATAGAGGAATGTTTAAAAATTTTAGTTAAGTCAAATTTTAAAACCAACTATCTCTGTAAAACAAAAACCACAGAGCAATATTTATATAAGTGGAAACCCAAACATTGTAATTCGTAAATCCAGGATTATAAATGGAATTCATAAGCTAAAATATGATTTTTAGCATTGAAATCAAAATTTATAGTTTAGTAATGAAGGTGCAGTTCTGGTTTAAGATAAAAATAAATATTTGGGAAATTCTGTTAATCTCGATAGTTTGGTAAGTTGAAATCTTCAGTAGTGATGGTAGAATGATCGAAGATTCAGGGAAAATTACTAGAATTTGAATTAATGATTCGAGACAAAAATGATTTGGGATTTAAATTTTTAACCCTAGTTTTTAACTGTCGTGATAATTTGATCACCACGTCTTCCCTAGTGAATCGAGTGTATTAAGGTTTGGAGAGAGGGAAGTTGGGTCGCAGGCGAGGCTGTGGACGGCGGTGGAGGATCTCTGATGGACGGAGTGACGTGGGGGAAGTGTTGACAGGTTTTAGTGATGGTTTAGACTTTTTGTTCCAGGTTTTTGAAAATCAAACTCGATTTCGATTTCGCGAATGGATTGAAGGTGGGAGGATCGTAATAGGGTTTGGGGTTGATCGTCGACTGGTGGGGGAAGTCGTTGATGGTCGGAGTTGATGTGTTTGATCGTGCACGTGCACGCGATCGAGTATGTATCTGGTGATGTCTGGTTGTTAGCAGAGAAATGCTCGAGTTTTTCTCGAGTTATTTCGAGTGATGTTCGAAGTATTTAGAGAGGCGACTCGAAGGAATTTTGAGGGGTCTCGAGTATTT
Organism: Allium fistulosum; assembly: GCA_030737815.1. Taxonomy (NCBI): domain Eukaryota; kingdom Viridiplantae; phylum Streptophyta; class Magnoliopsida; order Asparagales; family Amaryllidaceae; genus Allium; species Allium fistulosum. The sequence goes on along the minus strand of CM060904.1, from coordinate 1,095,785,885 downwards.
TTAGTGGTTGCCAGGTTTTTGAAAAAAACCTGTCTGTTTAAATTTAACTAAACTTAAATTTGTAAGAAAGATTAAAAACTGGAAGTTAAGTCAAAGTTTTAATACTTGGAGTAAGGTTTAGTTTTGAATTTTAGATGGAGAAATAAAATAAGTTTTATAAATTTAAATATGAATTTGTTTAGCACCCTTTTAAACTTCTTTATGAATGAGTATTTCTTTAACTTGTAAATTAAAAGAGATTTAGAAATGTTATTTTAAACGTTGTTAAAGATAATTTGTTTTCAATTTAAATCTTTAAATTTAAAATGAAATTTTGAAGGTAAAATTAAAGTAAATTGATTTAAAATACTTTGTAAATGAATAACTTGATTATTAATAGAACAAAGTTTTATCTTAAAGTAAATTAGAGATTTGTGTTCATTAAATTTATAAGGAAATTTAATGGATAATTAATTTATTTGATTAATTAATCATTTGGATTAATTAATAGATAATTAAAGGTTTAAACTAATTAATTAACGATTAAGATTAATTAATTAGAATAATTACTTTGTAATTAAGGATTATAAATTAGAATATTAATTAATGATTAAGAATTAATAAAGTAATTAAATATTAATTAAGTTATGGTTAACACTTAATTAATTAAATAAATTAGATTAATTAATTGGTTATTAAGATTTATTAATTTGAAATTAATAATAATTAATCTAAGTTAATTACTTAAGAAAAGTAATTAAATAATTGTTAATGAAGGTCATTAACTATGGATTATTAAATAATTAATTAATGGGATTAATTTTGATTATTAATTAGATTAATTAATTAAGGATAATCATTATGGAATTGTTTAAGTGTAATTACTTAATGAAAGAAATTAAGAAATAAATTACTCATTTGTAATTAATTAAGTTAATTTGATTAGTTAAGTTAATTAATTAAGTTTAATTAATTTAGAATAATCAAATGGATTGATTTGATAAATAATTACTTAATGTAATGATTATTTAGGGAAGTAAATAATAAATAATTGCTGGAAGTAATTAATTGAATGGTGATGTATTTATGGAAGTAATTTAAGATTTATTACTTGTGAATTAATCAAGGGATTAAGAAATTAATTAAGGAGTAATTAATTTAGTTAAATAAAGTAATTAAGGGTAATTAATTACTGATTGAAGATTAATCAAGGTGATTAATAAATATTGTTTAATTAAAGATTAATTACTAAATGTAATTAATTTAATTTAAGTAATTAATAATTAAGTTGTAATTAAGGATCATTAATTAATATAATTAATGATGTAATTAAGATTGATTAATTAAGTAATAATTAATAAATAAAGTAATTAATTAATGTAATTAATTAAGAATTAATGTAATTAATTATAGTTGATTAAGTTAATTAATTTTAGTTAATTAATTAATGATGTAATTAAAGGTTAATTACTATAAGTGATTAAGGATAATTAATTTGAGTAATTAATTAAAGATAAATTACTTGGATGTAATTAAAAGATAATTAATCAAAGATGATTAATTGAAATGAATTATTAGAGGATAATTAATTAATTGATTGTAATTAATTAATGGTTAAGTAAGAAGGATTTATAAAATGAAGTAATTAATTTAATTCAATTTAAATTAATTAGAGATGATATAAATCATTACTTATGAATGGGTGATAGTATTGAATACTTGGCATTGATTGATATCTCTGATGAGATATATGCTGTATGATATGGATGTTAGTTGAATTGTATGGATTATCTGATAATGTTGATTATCTGTTGTGAATTATCTTTCTTTGTGTATAAAGATAATTGAATTGAATTGTTTTAACCTTTAAAACAACTTGGCCTTAAAAGATACGCTTTGGATTTCGATGAGACCGGGATCGGGTTTCCGTATACCGGATTTCCAGGTCTGGAGACCCGAATACCACATCGATCCAAATTTACGATAGGTTGTGAATCAAGTGAAGATGGAGATTCAGAGTGCAAGGGTTATTGTCGTTAACTCTGAGGGTGATTCCAAAACGAGTGTAACGAGATAATGCCTTCGGTTTCGTTCGAACCCGGAACGAACTTGTATGGATTGAATGCTTTCAGAACATCGTCAGGTGGACGATGAGCATTCTAAGTGATGTGTTCTTTTCTAAGGTAATCGTGACCTCAAGCCTCACAAACCGGGAATGGCTAAAACAGGGGAGGTGCAGCAAGGTTAGTGGGTAGCACCCAAGTAGGACAAGATTACCTCTGTCTAGATGTCCCTTTCTATTTTCGACTTAGTGGTGCGGTTGTTGATCCTAACCGTGAGGTATCTTGTGCGGGAATTATCCAGTAAGGGATGTTCCGACCTTGTGTTGCAGGGGATTGGGAGTGATCCTCGGTACGGTGATCTAGGCCACGTACTGTGATGGGCGGTACCCCGGTAGCCCTGCCATTGTATGGAATCCAAAATCCAATAAGTGCCAACGGACTTGATTGTATAACCCACTTTGTGGCTAGTATGCTGGAATTTAATAATGTAACAATTTCAGCTATTTCATATTTATTTGAAAACCCTAGACCCTATTATAATACAATCGAATTTCCTATCAAATGTTTTGGTTAGCGTAAGGTAAAAACTTACCCATGTTTATTTGTGGGAAGTCTTACGTGATACTTTTTCTTTCAAAAGGTTTTGAAGTTAAACAAGTTTAACCTGTTACTCACACCAGACCCATGTCTGACCCAAGTTGTTTATTTCTGTTTTATAAACTCTTGGGTACTCAAATTTTTACGAGTAGCCAAGGGATTCAGGTTAGCCTTGACGAATTGTGGAGGAGCAATGGAGCAGGAGGCTTCAGCGTTGTAGATATAGATAGTAGTTTCCGCTGTGTTGATCTTGTTTAGATCTTTGTTTTGTATTGAGTTGTAATAACTAGACAGATGTTTATAACTGTCTAGTATATGATGTGTAATCTGTGTAACTCTGATAGATGTATATGATACTATGTAATAGTTATATGATATATTATATTTTGTTCCGTTTCCGCTGTGAGTATTTGTGTTGTTTTCTTTCTCTTTCTCTTCTTTTCTATTTCTCACCCCTTTCTTTCTTACTGTCGATGCGATTTTCCGGGAGTGGAAAGCCGGGTCGTCACACGTGGTATCAGAGCTAGGTTGAGCGAATACCTAAGCTATTGGTTAAGTGAATATCAGAGCACTAGGTTGAGTGAATACCTAGGTTCGGAAGGGTTGTTCATTAGAGATAGGATCTGTAGCAACCTGTTTGAGTCTGAGTATATATATATACGAGAGCGCGTATTTGTTAGTTATATAAAAATGGTTTTATATTGTGTTAATTGATCGGTTAAGTGGTATATGGATTCTGGTCAATACGAGTAGCTAACGTTATTGATAGGGATCTCTAAACACTTGAACCAGGTCAACGGACACAATATTGTTTTAAAGAGGTAGATGAAATAATTTTACCCAGAAATAATTTCTATATAAAAAAAATATATATATCATTTTAAATATATATATTTATGTATTTCTACCTATTTATTGGGTTACCTGTTCGGGTTTTCCAATATAGGATATAAAGGTAGATAGGGTAGTGGTGTGTGTAACACGACTACCAATGGTTGGAGTCTGAGTGTTGAGGTTGGAAGTGTATCTGTCGAGACTGTAGACCCAATACCGTCTCGAGTAAACTTTGCTGTGGTGAAGGATTTCATCGATCTCCGAAGGAAACTGTAATGGTTCGGAGTTTATCTTTGAAGTGTGGATGAGTAGAGTTGGATCCGTCGATGAGGCAGAAGTGAGTGATGGTACCTTGATACCTCAGGTAATAGTAGCTGTATGATGAGATACAGTGACGATGGATGTTCCTGAAGATGTTTTCTTTGGAACAAGATTAAGGAAGTGTGTATGCTTCGGTGTTGTGGCTGAGTTCAGCATGGTGTTTCTGCTTTGGTTTGGAGTTCGAGTTTCTCGAAGAGCTTTGGATAAGAGCATCAGTGTCAGCAGTGCAGCTCGGAGTATTCTGTAATGGCAGGAAGTTTTCTGGATGAGCAGTTTTTCTGAAGTGGAGTTCAGAAGCAGCAGAGTGGATCCATTTCTTCGATAAATTGGATAAATAAGAGTAAGCTGTTCTGATTGGTAAAGAGAGAACAGTCTGTTGGAATTAGGATGGGTTGATCGCAAAAGTGACTTGCGATTGCTGAGTGTTCTCTTGGGTTGTCAGAATTTTTCTGGATGTCTTCAGAGAAGTCAGAAGTTTGTCCGCATCTGAAGGTTGAGTTTTCTTATCGACTGGATTCCAGGAGTGATACCGGTGGTTCAGTCTAGTGGAAGGATGTTTCCTAGAGATGGAGTTGGTGAAGCAACTCAAGTTTTGATGGAGTATCTGAGTTTTCTTTATGGATCAGTGAACCTTATTTCTGGAATAAGTTGTCCAATCTATGCTTGTGTCCTACCTCATATCAGAATTGAGCAGCGAAAGCAGTTTGGAGTGTATCTCTGGATGGGAGGAGTAAGTTTGGAATCTACTGATAGTTGTGAAGTAGAGTTGTGTTTGGATCTCGTTTGTGTTCTGATTTGGATAAGTATTTGGACTTCTGAATTGAATTGTCAGTTTGGATAACTGGAATTCATTGAGTTTTACGTATCTCTGAGGGAATACGTATTTGATCTATCTCTGGTTTTAGAATCTGCAGTTTGGGAAGTTTGGTAGTTGAGTCAGACTCGTCTGTAGTCTGATATCCTGTTTAGTTCTGTAGATCTAGATGTGTAGGAGATCTATAGCTTAGTAGTTTAGATTGTTTGTAGAGCGAGTATTCCGGTATATATATATACTTGGGAAAACTCGAGGTATTTTATCTAGAATTTAGTCTAGATAGTTAGAATTGTTTGATTGGATGATTTGGTTGCTATGGTTGCTAGCATATGGATGATAGTATATGCTGGTGTTTTAAATTAAAATCTTTAAATAAGATTATTAAATTACCTTTGTTTAAATTTCGGGGACGAAATTATTTTAAGGAGGGAGGAATGTAATATCCCGGAAAATTTGACAATATCAATTTAATAATCTGTTGAATAATTAAATTGATATGGATAATCTTTGATAATAAAATTTGAATTTAATTTAATAATCTGATTAAATTAGTATTAATTGATGATTTTATCTTTTAAAAAAAAAAGTTAATAAGATATTTTCTATTTGAATATATACATATTTATTTGTATATATTGTAAATAGAAGCTTTGGGCAAATTGGAAATTTAGATTTAATTTAATTTGAATTTGAATTTAAGTGTTGAAATTCAAAAGAATATATATATATATATATTTAAATTGTTTTGAATATTATAATATTTGTATAAACTTATATTTATAAAATATAATTAGCTTTTGTTTCTCTTTAAAAAGTAATATATATAGATAAGTGATTAAATAAATAAGAAAAGGACTTTTTATTTACTTTTAAAATAAATATAAATATGAATAAATACTTATAAGACATGTGTCATTTATCTAAACCCTTAGTAAAACATGTGTAATTAAATAAACAAATGCATAGGACAAGTGTCCTTATTTATTTTCATTTTCTTTTATTTTATAAAATCTAAAATATACATGTATGTAAACATTTGCATTTCTTCAATTCATTCTTTCTAAATTCTTTTTCAAAACCAAGAGAACTCAAAATCTTCTTCTCTAAATACAAATCTGAAACAAATCAGATCAATACCTTTCTCAAACATTCTCTAAATTAAAATCTGAAATCAGTAAACAAATTTTCCTCAAACCAGAGATTATCAAAATCAAATCTCTGTAAACCATTTTCCAAAATCTAAAACAAAGTTCAGCCTGCATGTTCTTTAGTCTGGAAGAAATTCTGGAATCATTTTAAAGCCAGTCTGCAATCATCTCAAGCCTACCTGCAATTCTTTCCATCTCTGAAAGGAATTCTTACTGTCTGCATTCATTCTTCAAACTGGAGGCCAACATGCGTGTAGATTTAAAGCAATTTAAAGATTCAACAATTCAAGTTTTAAATCAAGAGGCATTCAAGTTAAAGTTCAAAACAGTTTAAAATTTCAAAAGCTTTTCAAAAATTTAAAGAAACTGCCTCTGTTCATACAAATCAGGTGAGTAACATTACTATTTCTAAAAGTTTAGATTATGAATAAGATTGCATGTTAAATTCTTGTGATAAATATGTATTGTTTGTATGTGCAAGTTAAATTTGTTGTGAGAACTATGGATGTATTGTATGCATGTATGATATGGTTCCCTGTTCTGTTTTGTTGCTCAGACTCCAGGATTTTTTTTAAATCTCTTACCAATTGATCTAGTTCTTGTTGAGACTAAACTTATAAACAAAAGTTGTTGATTTTCATAGAGGAATGTTTAAAAATTTTAGTTAAGTCAAATTTTAAAACCAACTATCTCTGTAAAACAAAAACCACAGAGCAATATTTATATAAGTGGAAACCCAAACATTGTAATTCGTAAATCCAGGATTATAAATGGAATTCATAAGCTAAAATATGATTTTTAGCATTGAAATCAAAATTTATAGTTTAGTAATGAAGGTGCAGTTCTGGTTTAAGATAAAAATAAATATTTGGGAAATTCTGTTAATCTCGATAGTTTGGTAAGTTGAAATCTTCAGTAGTGATGGTAGAATGATCGAAGATTCAGGGAAAATTACTAGAATTTGAATTAATGATTCGAGACAAAAATGATTTGGGATTTAAATTTTTAACCCTAGTTTTTAACTGTCGTGATAATTTGATCACCACGTCTTCCCTAGTGAATCGAGTGTATTAAGGTTTGGAGATAGGGAAGTTGGGTCGCAGGCGAGGCTGTGGACGGCGGTGGAGGATCTCTGATGGACGGAGTGACGTGGGGGAAGTGTTGACAGGTTTTAGTGATGGTTTAGACTTTTTGTTCCAGGTTTTTGAAAATCAAACTCGATTTCGATTTCGCGAATGGATTGAAGGTGGGAGGATCGTAATAGGGTTTGGGGTTGATCGTCGACTGGTGGGGGAAGTCGTTGATGGTCGGAGTTGATGTGTTTGATCGTGCACGTGCACGCGATCGAGTATGTATCTGGTGATGTCTGGTTGTTAGCAGAGAAATGCTCGAGTTTTTCTCGAGTTATTTCGAGTGATGTTCGAAGTATTTAGAGAGGCGACTCGAAGGAATTTTGAGGGGTCTCGAGTATTTTTAGTGGTTGCCAGGTTTTTGAAAAAAACCTGTCTGTTTAAATTTAACTAAACTTAAATTTGTAAGAAAGATTAAAAACTGGAAGTTAAGTCAAAGTTTTAATACTTGGAGTAAGGTTTAGTTTTGAATTTTAGATGGAGAAATAAAATAAGTTTTATAAATTTAAATATGAATTTGTTTAGCACCCTTTTAAACTTCTTTATGAATGAGTATTTCTTTAACTTGTAAATTAAAAGAGATTTAGAAATGTTATTTTAAACGTTGTTAAAGATAATTTGTTTTCAATTTAAATCTTTAAATTTAAAATGAAATTTTGAAGGTAAAATTAAAGTAAATTGATTTAAAATACTTTGTAAATGAATAACTTGATTATTAATAGAACAAAGTTTTATCTTAAAGTAAATTAGAGATTTGTGTTCATTAAATTTATAAGGAAATTTAATGGATAATTAATTTATTTGATTAATTAATCATTTGGATTAATTAATAGATAATTAAAGGTTTAAACTAATTAATTAACGATTAAGATTAATTAATTAGAATAATTAATTTGTAATTAAGGATTATAAATTAGAATATTAATTAATGATTAAGAATTAATAAAGTAATTAAATATTAATTAAGTTATGGTTAACACTTAATTAATTAAATAAATTAGATTAATTAATTGGTTATTAAGATTTATTAATTTGAAATTAATAATAATTAATCTAAGTTAATTACTTAAGAAAAGTAATTAAATAATTGTTAATGAAGGTCATTAACTATGGATTATTAAATAATTAATTAATGGGATTAATTTTGATTATTAATTAGATTAATTAATTAAGGATAATCATTATGGAATTGTTTAAGTGTAATTACTTAATGAAAGAAATTAAGAAATAAATTACTCATTTGTAATTAATTAAGTTAATTTGATTAGTTAAGTTAATTAATTAAGTTTAATTAATTTAGAATAATCAAATGGATTGATTTGATAAATAATTACTTAATGTAATGATTATTTAGGGAAGTAAATAATAAATAATTGCTGGAAGTAATTAATTGAATGGTGATGTATTTATGGAAGTAATTTAAGATTTATTACTTGTGAATTAATCAAGGGATTAAGAAATTAATTAAGGAGTAATTAATTTAGTTAAATAAAGTAATTAAGGGTAATTAATTACTGATTGAAGATTAATCAAGGTGATTAATAAATATTGTTTAATTAAAGATTAATTACTAAATGTAATTAATTTAATTTAAGTAATTAATAATTAAGTTGTAATTAAGGATCATTAATTAATATAATTAATGATGTAATTAAGATTGATTAATTAAGTAATAATTAATAAATAAAGTAATTAATTAATGTAATTAATTAAGAATTAATGTAATTAATTATAGTTGATTAAGTTAATTAATTTTAGTTAATTAATTAATGATGTAATTAAAGGTTAATTACTATAAGTGATTAAGGATAATTAATTTGAGTAATTAATTAAAGATAAATTACTTGGATGTAATTAAAAGATAATTAATCAAAGATGATTAATTGAAATGAATTATTAGAGGATAATTAATTAATTGATTGTAATTAATTAATGGTTAAGTAAGAAGGATTTATAAAATGAAGTAATTAATTTAATTCAATTTAAATTAATTAGAGATGATATAAATCATTACTTATGAATGGGTGATAGTATTGAATACTTGGCATTGATTGATATCTCTGATGAGATATATGCTGTATGATATGGATGTTAGTTGAATTGTATGGATTATCTGATAATATTGATTATCTGTTGTGAATTATCTTTCTTTGTGTATAAAGATAATTGAATTGAATTGTTTTAACCTTTAAAACAACTTGGCCTTAAAAGATACGCTTTGGATTTCGATGAGACCGGGATCGGGTTTCCGTATACCGGATTTCCAGGTCTGGAGACCCGAATACCACATCGATCCAAATTTACGATAGGTCGTGAATCAAGTGAAGATGGAGATTCAGAGTGCAAGGGTTATTGTCGTTAACTCTGAGGGTGATTCCAAAACGAGTGTAACGAGATAATGCCTTCGGTTTCGTTCGAACCCGGAACGAACTTGTATGGATTGAATGCTTTCAGAACATCGTCAGGTGGACGATGAGCATTCTAAGTGATGTGTTCTTTTCTAAGGTAATCGTGACCTCAAGCCTCACAAACCGGGAATGGCTAAAACAGGGGAGGTGCAGCAAGGTTAGTGGGTAGCACCCAAGTAGGACAAGATTACCTCTGTCTAGATGTCCCTTTCTATTTTCGACTTAGTGGTGCGGTTGCTGATCCTAACCGTGAGGTATCTTGTGCGGGAATTATCCAGTAAGGGATGTTCCGACCTTGTGTTGCAGGGGATTGGGAGTGATCCTCGGTACGGTGATCTAGGCCACGTACTGTGATGGGCGGTACCCCGGTAGCCCTGCCATTGTATGGAATCCAAAATCCAATAAGTGCCAACGGACTTGATTGTATAACCCACTTTGTGGCTAGTATGCTGGAATTTAATAATGTAACAATTTCAGCTATTTCATATTTATTTGAAAACCCTAGACCCTATTATAATACAATCGAATTTCCTATCAAATGTTTTGGTTAGCGTAAGGTAAAAACTTACCCATGTTTATTTGTGGGAAGTCTTACGTGATACTTTTTCTTTCAAAAGGTTTTGAAGTTAAACAAGTTTAACCTGTTACTCACACCAGACCCATGTCTGACCCAAGTTGTTTATTTCTGTTTTATAAACTCTTGGGTACTCAAATTTTTACGAGTAGCCAAGGGATTCAGGTTAGCCTTGACGAATTGTGGAGGAGCAATGGAGCAGGAGGCTTCAGCGTTGTAGATATAGATAGTAGTTTCCGCTGTGTTGATCTTGTTTAGATCTTTGTTTTGTATTGAGTTGTAATAACTAGACAGATGTTTATAACTGTCTAGTATATGATGTGTAATCTGTGTAACTCTGATAGATGTATATGATACTATGTAATAGTTATATGATATATTATATTTTGTTCCGTTTCCGCTGTGAGTATTTGTGTTGTTTTCTTTCTCTTTCTCTTCTTTTCTATTTCTCACCCCTTTCTTTCTTATTAACGATGCGACTTTCTGTGGAGAGAAAGTCGTGGTCGTTACAAGTTAATATCCTCATGCATAGTCCAGAAACTCCCCTTTAAATATCTGCACCTCATCCACCTAGCCCATAGAGTGTTGGAGGTTAGAATTTTCCATCCATGTTTAACTTGATAAGTCTTCCTAAGGTCTTTGAGGTTGACCAGCCCAACTCCACCTTTAGATTTAGGTCTGGAGAGAATATCATAACTGACTTTATGTAACCCCCCCTCCAAATGAAGTTAGCACATGCTGAATTAATTTTCTCAATTGAGCTGTCAGGAATGTGAAATGTTTGAAGCCAAAATCTAACTTTAGCAGTAATAACTGTATGCACCAATTCAATTCTACCAGCAAAGGAGAGTAATTTAGAACTCCAACCATTAAGTTTGTCTCTAATCTTTCCAACTAGTTCACCACATTCACGGTCAGTAATGACATTAGTTGAGAGAGGAACCCCAAGATACTTGACTGGAAGCAGACCTTCCTTAATTTGCAAAATATCCAAAATGGCTGTTTTGGAAGTGCAATATTTGCTAAAATAGCATTTGGACTTTGCAGTATTTAACTCAAGACCCACATATAGATGCAATTGATTGAAAATATGAAGTAAACCCTGAGCAGCAGTTGGGGTAGCTCTAACAGCAATAATCAAATCATCAGCATATATTAAATGATTGACAATAGGGTCATGTTTAAACAGAGGTTGAAACAATGAGTTATAGCAAGCTAATTCCATTTGAAGAGAGAAAAATTCCATGGCAACTGCAAATAAGTAGGGGGAGAGGGGATCACCTTGTCTCAAGCCCCTATTACTAGTAATGTAACCTTTAGGTGTACCATTAATGATAATGGAATATGTGGGGGTGGAGATGCATTCCTCAATAAGATTAATCAAGGAAGTAGGAAAGTCCATACAGTGTAAAACATGAATGATAAATTGTCTGTTAATTTTGTCATAAGCCTTATGTAAGTCAATCTTTAAACACATCTTGTCAGCTCCAGGTTTATTGAACTTCCTAATCAGTTCATGAGCTAGTAATGAATTCTCAGATATGTGTCTTCCTTTAATGAAAGCAGATTGACATTCAGAAATAAGATCAGGGAGAACCTTTGTAAGTCTATTACATATCACCTTACTGAGAATCTTATATAGCACAGTACAACATGCAATGGGTCTAAATTCTTCAATCCTTGAAGGACTTTCCACCTTTGGTATAAGAGTGATAAATGTGTGGTTTAATTCATGAAGAATTTTACCAGTGTTAAAAGATTCCTGAATAGCTTCTAACAGTTGATTTTTCAAGTGATGCCAATGGAGTTGATAGAACTTAGAGTTCCACCCATCAGGCCCTGGGGAAGAATCAGTGTGAATAGAGAATACAGCAGCTCTTACTTCCTCCTCGATAACTGTCTCTTGCAGCATCTGCATGCCCACATCAGTTATAAGTGCCCTGCAAGTGATATGAGGTAATGTTATCTTATTTTCACCATTTTATAAATTTGTGAAATAAGAAATGGCTCCCTATTCAAATTGAGAAATATCAGTAGCTAAATCCCCTTGATCATTCATAGAATTAATAAGAGCATTACAATTCCTCCTAAAAGACATCTTAGCATAGAAACATTTGGTACAGTCATCCCCTTGAGTGAGCCATTTCTCTTTAGCCATTTGTTTTGCTTGTATAGCTTGTAAATGAAAGGCCTCTTTGAGTTGCTCCTGAGTAGAGAAATAATTATAGAGTAGATTATCATTAAGAGGGTTTGCATCAAGAAGATTCTGCATCTTTTCACACTCCTGTTGTAATTGATTTATAGTGTCCTGAGTCTTTGTTCTTTCTCTGTACCAATTTTTCAATCTATCCTTTAACTCCTTTAACATCATGACCATGGAAAACCAACTATTTCCATCAGGTTTAGGGATTAAATTGAAATCAACAACATCAGCATAACCTTCAATTAAGTGCCAGTGATTACCATATCTGAAAGGCCTTCCTTTAGTAAAATTAATCTGTTGATTAAATTGAATATGTAAAGGAGAGTGGTCACTGGTTGAGCTAGGAAGAATAGAAATTTTCAAATTAGGAATATTGGACAAGATTTTGTCATTAATAAGTACTCTATCAAGTCTGCACGCAATTTTTTTGACTTCACCACTAAACCAAGTAAATTTCAGGCCAGAGTGGATTGCTTCAGAAAGGCCAGCTGCTACAATACATTTGTTGAATTCCTCTATTTGGGATAATCTAAGGGTACTTCCTCCTCTTTTTTCATTTGTTTTAAGAACAGCATTAAAATCCCCCATGACCATCCAGTTATGATTAATATGCTTGGATGTGTGAATTAAATTGGACCATAACTGTCTACGAAGAGAAGCCCAATTATGAGCATAAATAAATGTGCATATGAAGCTCAAACCACCCACATTAGTACAAGTAACAGTAATGAATTGTTCAGATTTGTCTTTAATAGAAAGGTCCCATATGGATTTATGCCATGTGATAAGGATACGACCTTTAGAAGATGCCGAATTATTGTCTATCCATCCCCAATCATCACCAAATATAGTAGCAAAAAGATTAATATTTTGATCCCCCATCTTATTTTCAAGAAAAGCAATAATAGTAGGATTAAATTTATTTCTAAGTTTGAAGAGGTCTAATCTTCTAACATCACCATTTAGACCCCTAACGTTCCAGCAAATAATAGACATTAAGAGTGTCGAGATTGGCTCCTCGTAACACGAGCCGGTGTGTTTCTTCCTTTCCCTTTTTTTCCTGTTTTGGAAATAAATTGTTCCACATACTTTGGGTTATCTTTAGTATACTGGTCAGATAAATAAAGCTCCTCATCTGAGTTTATGGATTCTACTTCCAATTCAATTCCTAACTGATTAATTTCCTGAATGTTATTAGGTGTATCATCATGATCCATGTGTGATGGGGTTTGGACAGCATGTTGGACATCATGTTGTACCACACTATTTGCAGGGGACTTATCATGTTGAACAATACCAGCCTTTGGTGGGGATTCATATGTGTGATCAGCAGAATGGGCTGCAGCAGACTTGGACTGATCAGGTTGTTCAGCTGGTAGATGTACAGCAACAGCTGCTGAACACTCAGGGGGATCCTCAGCCGAACAATAATTACTCAGCTCTGCAGTATTCTGAAGGGCTAGCTTATCCAATGGAAACTCATTCATTTGTGCAATATTATGAAGTGGAGAGCAATTTTTCTGCTTTGTTGAACAATTCTGTTCCTCCAGAATGGGCTGACTTCCCTCAGGAGTGGGACTTCCAGTACTAACGCAAGCTTCAGAATTATTTTGTTGTAAATCTTTGTGAATATTATGGTCTAGGGTATTTTTTGGCACTGAGCTGCTAGGGTTAAAGCTGTACCCTGGTCATCAGTATGCTCAGGTAGTATAGTGGTAGTAGTAGTATGTCCTGGTACTGATGCTTTGGGGATCCATTTTTGTGTAGTTGGGTTTGGGCATTGTGTATCACTGTGACCAAAACAACTGCATGACTTACACAGAGGTGGAATAAACTCATATTCCACCTCTTGCTCATAAACTCGACCTTTGTTATCCTTTGCTCTAATTTTTTTGGGAAAAGTGGCATCAGCTGTCACCTCTATTAATACTCTTGCAAATTTTAGTCGTTTAACTTTTCTAGTAAATTCATCAATGTCCAAAGGTTTACCAATAATGTTAGCAAGTTTACTAATGCCCCTAGCATTCCACAAAGATAGATGTAAGTTATTTAATCTCACCCAAATAGGGTATGTGTCTAACATGTCTCTTTCGAATTGAAAATTAGCATCCCATTTTTTCATAAAAATAAGCCTGCTATCCATAAACCAGGGACCCCCATTTAAAACTTTATCAAAATCTGCATGATTTTCAAATTTTACCAAGTAGAAACCATTATCCCTAGAATAAATTTCCCATGAACCTTCTGGCTTCCAGACTCTTTTAATGTAAGCATTAAAATGCACATAGTAAGGTCGTTTACCCGTAAGATAGATAAAAATAGAGTTATTCCACATCTCATTAGATAACTGGTAATCCAAATCATCTATACTAGCGAAGTTACCTGAATTATCACTTGCTGGTTGATGAAAAGTAATATCTTCTTTGATAGAAACGTGTTTATCAAACAAATCTGACCAAGATCTTATACCCTGAGTCTTATTAAGTTTAAAAAGAGACGCAGTAGTTTTAGGGTTAGACCATGGATTAGAGGCTGCTGTTTGTTTTTGCTTCCCACGACGGCGAACTTCCTGCCAGCCCTCCTGATCTTCATCATCGGCAGCGGCTGAAGGTGGAGAATTAGATGCGGCGGCGGCCTAAGTTGCAATGATTTTTATAATAAATATTGATTTTCAATATATTGCATATATTTCTTTCGTTCATGTGTCAAATAGGTATACGTTTACAAGTACATATTTATTTTAGGCAAAGTATATGTATATAGTAGGGGATCTTGTCTCAGCTGAAGGAATGGTTATATATTTAAAATATGAAAAAAATTTGAGTTATAAAATTTTGTTTATAAAATTTTGTTGTGAGTTGAGATACTGACTTATATTGCTGAGGCTTTGTTTGTTAATATAAAATATCTATAAGGTCTATATATTCGGTAGTCCATCTAGTTGTATACTTTTATTTAAATTGTGTGTGTATATATATATATATATTATGTCCAGATCTTTGAAATTTTCAGTAAGGTATATATATGTATATTATTTTGTTTTAATATGTGTTTAAAATTAAATATTGATTTTTAATAATATATATATTCTATATATAACTAGATGATTCTGATTTGTTTTCGTCAATCCCTACTTATTAGATTCGTTCGTCGATTCGAGTTCAATCTTTCCTTGTTTGAGATTCGTGCCTGGATTTCGTAACTCAACTTCATTGTCTATATCTCTAGCCTCGAAAGGTGAGCAATCACTCTGATTAACGTTCTTATATTTATTAAATTTGATTTCAATTGAAACGTCAATTGAAATATGCTGCTGTTAGTTATTTACATTGTTATATATATGCCATTATCTGTATCTGTTCACCTGTGACATCTGACACCATTATCTATTATTTATATTGATGATATATGCCTATTACTGTTGTTAATTTATTATCATATCTGTTATCACTCTGCAAGTTCCCTGTTAGTATAGAATCACTATGGGTTGAAATGATACATACCCGAACGATCTTGTAGAATAGGAGAAAATCATTATGGGTTGAAATGATAAACCCAAGCGATTTTCAATTTATTTGAATTTGGGATTGCGAGTTGAAAAGATATATACCCGTACCACTTGACTATAGGGTAGAAAATTATATACAGGCACTGTTGGTCTTTATATAAATATTTTGAAAATGATTTCTATGGTGAAAAGAAATATATGGTTTTGATAAATATTGAGTTTAAAGATTTATTAAAGTTGATTTAATAAGTTGATAAATAATATGTTTAAGTATTTATTTAATATCTATATTTTCAAATATAGAGTTTATAATGATTTGAAATTGATTTGAAATTATATTTATTTAAGGATTATACTTAAATAAGTTTGATTTGAAATATATTGAATTTGAAATTTAAAGAAGTGTTTTACAACTTGAAATTTGATTAAAGGTGACTTAATTGGATATTTCAAACTTATATATATATATAAATGGGATATTTTGTTTATTTAAATTTGTAAATTGAAGTTGTATTTAGATGTTATTGAAATGATTAAGTAAATGTTTCAAAACTAAATAATAGTTAAGTGAATTTGATATATATATATATATATACATACATATATATATAAGTATCGAATTTTGTTTTGAAATGTTGAATATTTAAAGCTTTGAAATATATTGAAATTGAAATGGCTTATTTTATGGTTCAGATATGTATTTGAAATCGATAATTTGAAATGGTTTGTTTTGAAGCTGAATCGAGTTGAAATTGATGATTTGAGATTTGATTTAATTAAAATTTTGGGATTGGAGTTAATTTGAATCGATTTGTGAAATTTGAGGAAACTATTTTATTTTATAAAGTAATTTTAAATTATATTTAAAACTATTGATATTTTACTTTATAAATTATTTTAATATAAACTATTTTAGTATAAACCATTTTTAATATAAATTATTTTATTTTAAACTATTTTAACTTATAACTATTTATATAAACAATTTTATTTATAAACTATTTTATTATATATACTAATTTTAATGTCTAAACTGTTTAAAAGAAAAGTGTTATGATTTCCAAAATGCTATAATTTCAAAGTGTGATGATTTCCAAAATGCTATGATTTCAAAGCTGTGATTCCCAAAGTGTTTTGATTTTTAAAAGACTATGATTTCGAAAGCGTTATAATTTTGGAAAAGTACTATGATTTTGGAAGTGAATATTTTTGAAATGAAAATGATATCGTATTGATTTGGTTTGGAATTGATTTAATCTTTATTTTGATAAAGATTTGGATTTGAAATGATATTCTATTTTGAAGTATAAAATATTATTTTAAAATTATAACCACGGGTTATAATAATGATTGGTTGTTAAAGAGATCGGGATCGGATATGGACATACTCTCTGTCGATACCGAAAACCACTTTAACAAGTGTGTACGCGGTGTAGTTTCCAGAATGAAGTAGGATGGTGGTGACGATCCTAAGGTATATGCATGGACCCAACTCCCGTGAGTTGGTATAAGGTGGCTAAAACAGGAGCGATCGACGGGCCAATGAGGTAGCACCTCTGATCGGACACACTTCTACGATACCATTCTATTACTTTGTGATTGATTGGGTGCACCCCTTGATTTGGGAGTGTTGTTCGAGGTGGGCGGTAGTGGCTACTATGCGTCACCACCAGTCCGGATGCGTAATTGGTATATCTACCCTGGCATTGCCTTGTGTGCCGTGTCACCTACCATATCGAGCTTTAATACGAGTTGTGATTTCTCCCGTAGCCTATGGAGTATCGAGAGTAGCCCCCATTTGGGAGTATGCTAATACTGGATAGACTACTGGGACTATTACGTGTTAGGGTGAGTTCAGATTAAATGTAAAGCCCTAATGCTATTTTAAAGTATGTTTATTTTATGATTAGACATTATTATAATAGCACAATACTACTACATAGTAGATAGTTTAACGGATCCTTAGAGGATGGTTATCCCAAACATCCTTTGAGTTACTTGTATTTCGGTTGATATTTCACTTGAGTTGGATTTATTGATATAAGAATGTTAATCCTGACTCGAGTGTTTTGTGTTTTGCTTTACGCTCGGGTCAGACCGAGTGATACAGCATCTGAGACTCACCTTTGGAGTTGGAGTTCGCTTGGAGATCCAGCTATCTATCGATTCTACTATCGAATATTCAGTTGATTTCAGTGATGTATTCGGATCTTGTATTTGACTATTGTTTTGAGACATCTATGTATTCGAGACTTCTGTTGTATCTTGTTTAACTCTATTATATTTATATAGTAGCTTCATGAACTACTATTCTTTTGTTTCCGCTGCATTATTGTTATATTACTCTGTGTCTGTGATCTGTGATTATTTTATTTACTATATATGCTGAGTTTTGCCAAATTTTATTTACAATCCATTGTTTTGAATTATTCAAGTCCGGCATGTGTGGATTTATTGTCGATTTGAATGGTCCAAAATACTGGGTCATTACAATTTCACACCGGATGGTTCTTTTACATTTCAAAAGTCAATTCACAGTTTATATCAAAATATCATATTCAGTTTCAAATCATATCTCTTTTGAAATCATATTTATTTCCAAACTATATTCACTTTAAAACATCATATTCACTTGAAATCATGTTCACCTTTGAAATCATATCGTTTTCGAAATCATAATTTCTTTCAAGAATCATATTTCCAGTTAGGTTAAATCCTCACTTCAAAATCATCATATTCAATTAATTATAACATTTAAATCCCAACTTAGGTTATAACATCATTTAACCGGATTTGCTTTTAAACCAGTGAATTTGAATAAAACACTTCCCTCTACTTAGGCTGAAAATTTAGAAAATAGTTTAAATAATTATAAATAGTTAAAATAGTTATAAATAGTTGAAATACTCTAAAATAGTTAGTTATAAATTAAAGATACTATTAAATTGATTTAAGATAGTTGAATTTTTTTAAATAGATTAAATATAATTAAATATAATTAAAATAGGTTAAATAGTTTTAAAATAGATTAATTAGATTTAAAATAAGTTAAAATGGGTTAATTAGTTTAAAATAAATTAAGTGGTTTAAAATAGGTTAGAATGATTTAATATAGTTAATATAGGTTAAAATAGTTTAATTGTTTGAAAATCTTAATAATTAAAGTCTTTAAAATAATATATTTTTAAAACAGTTTATATTAAAATACGAGTTTGAAATTAATATCAATTTAACTATTTATTTTATTTCAACACATTGAATCATTTCCAATTCCTAAAAACCCAATTTCAGACCTTTCAATTCAAATTCTCACTAAAATATTTAATTCTATATCGATTCCAATTCATGTTTGAAATATCAATTTAAATTACTCCAATTTCAATATTTTTCAAAGTTATATTTCAAACAACTCAAATAACTCAATTCTGACAAAATTTCGCTTATATCTCAAATTCGACTTTAAAATTTCAAATTAAATTTCTTAAAGCAATTCCTTAAACCCATTCACATTTCAAAATAAAACTTGATTTTAAATAATAATTCAATTTATATAAATCAAATGTTATTTCGAAATATCATTTAATTAAATTCAAAATCAAGAATTTTAAAATCATTTGATTTAACCAATCCGGTGTCCGTTATATAATTCTCTACCCTAGGGTCAATGTAACAGCCCGCACCTCACTTAACGCGAATATTGTCCCCAACTTAGTCACCTCCGCCTCATGGGCCAAGCCAAGGTGTGGGGTTTTGTTCCTCAAAAGGCATCGACGTTGTTATGAGCTGAAGGCTTTGGTATATAAGCACCCACTTCATAGTGTTTTCTGCGATGTAGAACTATTATTCCCATTTTGAAAGGGTGTTACAATCTCCCCCCTTTAGAGCCCAACGTCCTCGTTGGCTCATGAACACAACATCACCCAGGCGTCGTGGCTGTAACATGTACATACCACAATTCCGACTGGGTATGGCTCTGATACCTATGTAACAGCCCGCACCTCACTTAACGCGGATATTGTCCCCAACTTAGTCACCTCCGCCTCATGGGCTAAGCCAAAGTGTGGTGTTTTGTTCCTCAAAAGGCCTCGACGTTGTTATGAGGTGAAGGCTTTGGTATATAAGCACCCACTTCATAGTGTTTTTCGTCGATGTTGAGCTATTATTCCCATTTTGAAGGAGTGTTACGGTCAAGTGATACGGATATTTATCATTTCAATCCGCAATTTAAAATTTTACGGTTATATATCATTTCAAACCGCAATCCCAAATTTAATATAAAAAATCCATAAAATCGCTCGAGTCTATCATTTCTACCCATAACGATTTTTCCTTTATCTATAGATCGTTCGGGTATGTATCATTTCAACCCATAGGGAACTTGCAGAGTAATAGCAGTATATAAATCAACATAACATCCAATCATCCAATATCAACCATCAAACATCCATCAAAATCATTATCCAATTCAATTAATAAATTTCAACAAATAACTGACTATTAATAACAGGAAATTTACTGGCAATTTAAATTCAATAATAAATTAAATAACAATAAATTCAAATTAACTGGAATGAACCTGCTAAATAGCTATAAATAAATTCCTAATCACATCACAAATTTAATTTAACTAACATAAGAAATTTTAGAAGTTGTGAGTGGGTTAAAACACTCACCTTCGATTTTAAATCGAATTAAAATCCAAAATAAGCCCCAAATTCAAACAGCCTTAGAATTCATCCAACCTAGCATCAAAAGGTCCGGAATTTCAATACGATCCCAGCGCAAGAAACCGCGTGTGAAATGGACATCGTATGCGAAAGTTATGATGATTATAACGAGTTGAAAATAAAAATAAAATAAAATGAGTATAAGCCAATCAAAGAACGACACCTCACCCTCGATGACGCTTCTACCCGAAGCCCTAATCTACAACACTAGGTCGCGCACGAAGACCCATCAACAGCCAGCGTTGACCAAAAATCGTGCATCGCATAGGCCGCCGTCGACCATGCCGCACCCCCTACGAACTCGCCTCCTCCGGCGCTACACACGGCCAACACCCCACGTCCTCCGCCGCACCCC
Source organism: Allium fistulosum (assembly GCA_030737815.1). NCBI lineage: Eukaryota > Viridiplantae > Streptophyta > Magnoliopsida > Asparagales > Amaryllidaceae > Allium > Allium fistulosum. The sequence continues at coordinate 1,095,765,224 of CM060904.1, read as the reverse complement.
ATACAAATGCGCCGCCAAGGGTTTTGAAACCCTAACTGAGATTTTTCCACCGATTTGACCGTCATCCATCCAAGCGACCCACTCCGATGCGCTCCCCTTGATCTTCTCTACGCTACCCTACCCTCGATTCAACGATCTGTCGATGTTGATCGAAACGTGATGAATGGCCGTGGATAATTCATCAATTTCTGACCAAACCATGATTCAATTGCAAAAACGAATTGCAGATCCGAGATGAGCTCGTCGAGAGCTTCAAAATGGTATATAATTCGATAGGGTTTGGAGGAGTTTGATTTTCGATTTGATTTTTGGTTTGTAATTGAATTTGGAATTTGTTAGTCTGCCATTGAGAAGGAGAAGTGGACAGCTGAATTGTACGTACAGACAAATGAAAATAAGAAGTAGCTAGGGTTTATAATGGACTTTTTATAGGTAGATCAGAAATAGTGATGAATGGATCAGATTTGATTTGGAAGTTGAACGATAAACGACCCGAAAAGCCCGTTCTGTCTCCGGAACGAAAATGGGTCATCCCATATATCAAAATAGATGTTTTCAATATCTTTAAATTCAATGGAACAAGTTTCCAGTCCTAATTCCATCGTATGAAGAATTTATGTTAAAGTCAGCTTATTTCAAATTGATTTCAATTGATTTTAATGTAAATTGATTTTTAGGCGTTTCGAGCCCGTACGATCAAATGACAAGTCCAATCGCTATGAAACTTGAAATCCTACAATAATTCACTGTTACAGATCCGATGAAACTGGTTTCATCGAAATCCGAGTCAATGACCAAAATGACTATTTTCACGCTAATTAAATAAATTAATAATTAATTAAATCACTTTTTCATTCAAATTTGATTATTTAAAATTTCTATCATTTTGTATTACTTAGAATTTTAAAATCCTTTATAACAAATGTCTATATCAATTTAATGTTGAATAATTCACCAATTACAATGTTTAATTTCAGTTCCAATGAATTCAAAGATTAAAATTTAATTTCCAATAATTGCATAAAATTTGATTTCCATCTTGTTATTAACCCAATTTATTATCTTATGGATATAGTGTTTATATCTTATTACACTAATATTTTCCAATTTCATCTTTATTTACATTAATGTAATATCTAACTACATCTAATTGCAATAAATCCATTTATTATGATATGAATTCCAATAGATTAATCAAACTTGATTTCCATTCTTTTTATCCAAATCAATAGTCATATTATGATTAAAATTTACATTGGTTATATCCTATTGAATTAATATTCTACAATGATCAATTTAATCTATATTAACTGCACTAATTAAGTGAATTAATTGCAATTGATTTCCAATTTTAGTTTAACAGGCTAAATAAATAGGTAACATATAATAGTTGTTACCATTAACTTTTAATCACACTTATAAGTTATTATTTACAAACAAATGTTACAATTGCTTATATAATACTGATTTTACTCAATTACTGTCTATTATGTATTATTTCATTAATCAATTCAACATTTACATTTGTTTTCCTATTTTTACTTTATAACCAAGTATAACATTTAAATCATTTCAATTAATTTGAATTTCATTAACTTGTTAATAATTAACTTAAATTAACATTGTTTCAATTCATTCTAGTTATTATAAAAATTAATAAATTCCAATTTTTTATTTCTTTCAATATTAAATCACAAAATCTTATTAAATTGACTATTTTTAGTTATCAAAATTTACGGATCGTTACAGCCATAGGATATAAAATTATACATGGACACCGGATTTGGTTAAATTAAATGGTTTCTAAAATCTTAAATTTGATTGGTTTAAATGAGATTGTTTTAAAGAAAATAAAATTTTGATTTATATGAATTAAATTATTTGCTAATTCGAGATTTGAAATGTTGAAATTGAAACAGTTTAAATGAAATTGTTTAAGGATTTAATTTGAAACCTTAAAGTGGTATTGGAATATGATGTGATGCCCCACCCCTAGACCCACATTAGCAAAGAGTATTTCTGGGTAATACTGTCTGCTAATGCGGAGAATAGGGCAGGTTAGGAGCGACCATCTATAGCCTTGTCTTAAGCATCTAATAAATATGTTGATTAATGCTCTAATATATTTTTTTCTATCTCAAGTGGATCGACATATCTAATAAATGCTTAATACAAAACTATAGGTGGCTAACGGATCTATCAGAACAAAATACAACAACTAAAATGTACATCATATCATAGAACAACAAACATCAAATATATACATATACATCCCCAGTACAATACAAAATGATACATCATAAGTGGTTCGAAGACCCCACTATATACAACGAGTCAAAATAATATACATATCAAAGTCAAGCAAAAAGACTACAACAACAAAAGGTGATAGACAAATATCCAAGCGGAAGCATCTAAGCAAAGCTAAGTCCAAAAGCAGGTACCTAACCTGAAACAACTCGGTCTGACCCGAGTATAAAATACATGGGTCAGTCTAGCTAAAACAATCAGTTTAATAGGATAAACGATAATATAATGCATGAGGATAAGGGTGATAATTCTTCTCAAATGAGAAGAAATAATTCTAAGTTCATGTGATTACTTCAAGTGATGAGGTGGTATCACTAAACAAATATATAATCACAAAGAGATAAACTCCATAACAAAAGCACTAAACATAGCATGCCTCATATCATCGACATATCCCAAAACAACAATAATGATTTAGAGAAACCATAACTCCTAAATAAGAGGAATCTCAAAACCCACCATAACGGCAATCTTAAATGCATTCCCAAAAGAGAAATATCAATCTCAAAAATACGCAATAAAGGCAATTACATATGTCTCCAAAATAGGAGAATATAAATCTCAAATAAATGCCAAGAATGGCAAATCTCAATCTTAAATAAATGCCAAGTGTTGGCAACTCAAATCCCAAATATAGAACTCAAAGGAGTTTAAATTTCCAAAGATGTGATTTCCATATATATGATATCTCAAATGGCTAATAATGTAAAAAGGCGATACCCTTGGAAAATCACAAATAATCAATGAAATCATCTCAAAGATATAGCCCGTGCTTTTGGCCGAAGCCTACCAAGTACCGTTCTCCCAAAATAAGGCACCACGTCTCGAAGACAAACGTCCTGAAGGACAAATACGTCGCAATGACAAACATCCTGAAGGACAAATATGTCGCAATGACAAACATCTCGAAGGACAAATGACCCGAAGGTCCAGTAATGGCAAATACGTCTTGAAGACCAATGTGTCACAAACTCTCAGGTAGGAACCCGAAAAGTGTTAACGTATGTCCCATACCACATGTTCGCACCCAACGGTTTACTAACCGCTAGTAAATGCCACACTAGAAAGCAGTAAAATGTTTACCTCGTCTCATCGGTAAACACGACCCGAAGGTCAAAATGATCAAACGGAAAAGTCAGGAATTAACCGATAAGATAAATGCACGTGTCCCATACCACGTGTTTTACCAAACCATTTAATTCTCCTTCTCATTTGCTTGAATAGTGCAAAAACATGTATTTTATATATGAAATAATTTATTTGAGAAAACAAGCTTTTAAAACAATTTTTTGAAATCGTTTTTGAAAACAATCTTTGAAAATTCCCTTATTATAGAGAATATATAGTTTTTATAACTTGGAAATAATTGAAAAATATTATATAATAATTATTTCAAAAGTCAATTTATTTTAAAAATTATTTCAAATTCGTTTGGAAAAACCCGTGCTCGAAATCAAAGAAAACAGCGAAAAATACTCAAAACCGACACTCGAATTCATTTAAAAAACGATTCAATTTGAATCACAAAATTTTCAAAATCTTGGCTAGCCTATTAATAGGCATCATAGCCCTCAAAACGGTTCAAAAATATCACAAAAACATGAAGTAGAAGTCAAAAGTCGGACGGAAAAAGAAGGCGGAACACAAAAAAATGCATAGGCAAAAACAATACCCAAGTCTGAAATCTTCTGCGGGTTCAACTTTCAGACATAATTTGAATGGCTTAATGACCTCGGAACTACACAAAGTAGAACAATTTATCTATGGAATGGAAAAAGATTCACTGAATTCCGACATGAGGTAAAGACATGGAATTTTAAACATGGACTCAGGCCATGTTGAATTCTGCCCAGGTCTGAAAACCCTCTCAGGTTCAACTTACAGACATGAAACAGGTGACCAAACGACCTCTGATTGAACTGAAAATTGGTATGCACATAGTAGAAAACTTCAACTTTAAAATAAACAAAAATCAATGAATTTTGACAGGAAATAAAAAGGATACGCTATCTCAAGCATGGACTCAGGCCATGTTTGCAGCAGCTCAGAAAACGAAAATGTGCACAGGCAAAAATCTGGGTTCGTATTGATTTTGCAGCAAAGTTTTCAGGTATCAAACAAAAGAGTATTTCTATGAAATTTTGCACACTTATACTACAACACATGGACTACTATTAAAAGAAAATCCGGTAGCATTTAGTTGCTGGAATTACAAGAAATTGACATGCAAAGTGGAGTTCAGAATAGTTTTAGCACAGAAACAAAACTGAGCATAAAACAAGTTACAGAGCAAAAAAATTCACAGTTTTAAGCGATTTGAAGCATTGGCTTCAGCTAAATTCGTGAGCTTATCAACCCATCTCGCTTTTGAAGTGCAAAAGTTGGATTTTATGCTGAAAGATTGAAGCTTGTGATGATTTTAGCCTTCAAGAACCTGTAGAAAGGAAGAACAGATACATGCAAACAAGAAAAAGACAATTAACAGATAATTCTTATCACAAATTAAGATTTTGGTGAAATATTTAGGTTTTGGATTGGATTACCTGTAAATTTCACTCTAGATTGATAAAAATCACAACTTGTTTGAAGAAATTTTGAGATTGAAAGCTTTAAATTTGAGAAAATGGGAAGTTTTCTATTTACTGGCTTTTGAGGAAGAAGATGAGAACAAATTTTGTACGTACAGTAAATGTTTTCTCACTTCTTCAACTTCTGGTTTAGTGCACTAATGGGCTTCGAACCCAAAAATTAAAAGAAAATTAATTAGGCCTAGGAATTAATTCAACACTAATCAAATTTGCACATATACACAAAGTAATAATGAAAACAATACATTTCTCCAAGTTTTTAAATCTAACAATTTATGTAAACATACTTACATCAAAAATAAAATATTTTACACTATATAAAACTATAATTTTAGTATAAAAGACATTTTTATTATTAATAACCCTTATTTATACATAAATACACAATTTTCCAAATAAATGCATAAATCCTTATTTTTAACTTCAATAATTTTACAAAAATTATTTTCTTACATAGAAAAATAAGACAAACCATTTCAAACTCAATTTTATAGCCAAAACACATTTTAAACAAAATTTCATCTTTTTATTTAAATAAACAACATTTAAAAATCAAATACTTCCTTTAAAAATTATTAAAAGAAGTAATTGGCAATAATTAATAAAATTATTGCATTTACACTAAATAAAAATCATTTTCCATTCATTATAACTCAAACAAACAAAATAAAGTTTCCAAACTTTATTTTCCCATTTTATTTTCAAAATTCTTTGTTTATTCCAAATAAACAGTTTAAAATCTCCAATTTTATTTTAATTCACAATATTAAATTATAACTACCATTATAATTTAATACAGGTAATCACCAAAACCAGGGTTGTTACATATGACTTTAATTTATTGGAAGTGAATAATTATGAAGATTTATATTTTAATTTAAACTTTGGATTTAGTTTAATTAAAATGGTTTAAATTGGTATTTTAAATTTTGGGATGTGAAATGGTTTTAAACTAAATCGTTTATAATGAGAATTTGAATTGAAACTTTCAGTCATTTGAATAGAACCGTTTAAATTGAAACTTAAGTAAAGTTTGAAAGTGTTTTGAATTGAGGCTGATTTAAATCGAAATTTGAATATGAAGTTGTCTTGAAATTGGAAGTCGAAACTGAATTCGTTATGATTTGGAATTTGAACCTTGTTCTGAAAGAAAGAAATAGTTTTAATATAAACTATTTTAATATAAAAACTATTTTAATAATCAAATTGTTTTAACATATAAACTATTCTAATTATTCAAACTATTTTAATTATTCAAAACTATTTTTAATACTAAAACTATTTAATATTCTAAACTATTTTTAACCTTTAAACTATTTTAATTATTCCAAATTATTTTCAATATTAAAACTATTTTAATTATCCAAACTATTTTTAATATTCAAACTATTTTAAAGGGGAACTATTTAGATTTAAATCATTGATTTTAAATACGAATGCTTTTAAGGTATGACCTATCTTGAATTCGAAATGATTTTGAAGCAAATCTGATATTTTAATATGAAATATGACTTGTTCTTGAAATTTAAAAGAACCAAACGATGTAAAAAATAACGTTTGGGTATTAAAGAGATCGGGGCCGAATATTGGCATACTCTCTGTCAATACCAGAACCACTTTAACAACTATGTATGCGGTGGATGTTATCCAGAATGTAGAAGTTGAATTGGCGGTGTTTACTGGAATGAAGAAAGAGAATGATGAGGATGACCCCGACACTTGTGTCAATTTGAAATGTATAAAACAGGAGCCTATGTCTGGCCAAGGGGTTAGCTACCTTTTGGGGCCCTAACCCTTCGTATTATACAGATTTTTGACTTGATCGGTACACATTGATTTGATTTTGGGGTGGTGCACTCGGTCGGCAGTCGTGGCTACGATTTGTTACGACCAGCCAAATAGGGTAAACTGGTAGAATCCTACCTTGGGCATTGCCTCACGTGCCTTGTCATACTTTTATCCTTATACGCCCCCGCTACAATTTTGTTTTAGTATGGTACCTATAGGGGACTCATTGGCTACCGACATTACTGGTTGTGTTACAGGACCTACATAAACTACCTACTTAAAAATGTGTTAAGAGGGATCAATGTAAAGCATTAACGCTATTTTAATACTTTACTTTACTGATAGACACTACTTATTTAGCATATCTTACTACATATAAATAGTTTGACGGATCCTTAGGAGATGGAAAATCCCATAGCATCTCTTAAGTTATTGCACTCACGTTGTACACTTGATATGTAACGACCCGCAAAATCTAATGGTTTTAAAAGTATATTTAACTGGAAATTTGTGAAATTTTAAACAATAAAATTTGAAATTAAAAATTTATTATTTGGAATACGTCTATTTTAATATAGCAACTGGTAAATTTTCATCTGATAACATTGAAGTTTATTTTCCTGTGAAATTTCATTTCAAATCAAACCGGTTAATAACAGTGAATTTAAAAGTTTTCCGAAACCAAAATATGTCAACAGGAGAAAATTTATTTAGAACATTCTGAATCAGACTGCGAAATTCGTTTTTCCAAATTTGGACTGCTACTGCTCCGTTTATCTTAATTCTGGCAAAATAGCAGCATTTCTGGCACCGATTATCGACTTTTGATCGGATGATTGTACCACCAATATCGGTATACCATTTTGATCGTCTCGTCATGCTGATCTCAGCGGTATATTTATTTCTGTTCTTTTGAGGTCTGATACGCGAAGGGACCAGTAAACTAATTGTTGTAACGGTACCTTTAATTATGACCGTTAATTTCCTTCCGTTTCAAAATTCGAAACGTATCAAATAAAATTGCTTTAATAGCTCCTTAATCAGTGTGTAGCCCGTTACTTCTATATTTTTGAATTTAAGGGTGACGATTTCTATTTTCTGACCTTTCCTTTCGTACCATTCACTATTTCCTTTTCCTTTTCTTTTAACCATTTGTTTCCACTTTTACTTCTATAACCGATAGCCTTTACTTTAATAATTCCCTAAATCACGACCTTTCCTTTTCCATTTTGATAAATTACTCTGTCAATTCAATTATAATTTGTGTCCTTTTGTTTCTGCGTTACTTGTTTACCATGCAAACAATTCATTTATAACCTTTTACTTTTTTTGCTTGGGGCTGTTCTCTATTCTCCTCCCTCCTCCGCGAAATATCATAGCCGCACGTCACCGAGCAAACCACCATCCGTTCAACTCGCCCTCAACCCCACGCTCCACCCTTCACGGCTTCGTCACCACTTCCCAACCCAAATCCGCCACCTTCCTCCTCCCTTCCTCCAACTGCCGAGAGCTCGCCTCCCATTTCACCAGCAGGTTTCTCTGCAAACCACCCATCTGTATCACAACTCCAACCCGCTCTCCCCTTCGCCTCCTCCCCTTCTCACCACCACCGATCTTCCCCTTGCCCAGTTTCCATCCCTCTCCTTAACCGGTGACCCCCTACCAAAGCAACCCGTCACCGTTGCCTCTCCGGTTCTTCCCCCTGGACTCTTCTTTTTGCTTGTATAATTTCACTTGCAACCTAGGTATATTGTGTTGTTAATTGTCTATATTTATAGTTTATATATTATAGTGTGTTTTACTTTATATATATTAGTATTTACCAATTAGAATTTACGTTATTCAAATCTGCATATGTTTGCATGCGTGAGTTATAATCTTGATCTGGGAATTCTAGTGTGTTTGTTTTATATGTAATGTATATTATTTGACATTGAAGATCTTGATTTTTTAGGCACTGCAATATATATTTGTTTCCAGATTTTACGAGTATTATAAAATTCTAAACCTACAGTTAGTTTTGTGTACATCCTTTGTCAAAGAAAGATATTAAGGTATAAGTATATATCATCTGACTATTTTATAAACCATATTTTTGTCACGTAAGTTTATATATATTGATTTTTTTTAGTTTATTATATAAGTATTGAGTTGCATGAGTTTACATGAATAGTAGCATCTGCTACTTATTTGGTTTGTACGCATACACCTTGCAATTGTCATGAATGGGACCCGCATGCACTACTTTCTTGCTTTTATATGTATGTCCATGCTCTCTTGTGTATTGGCTGCTATTTGATTTGAACTCACCCATGCCTATTGTACATTTTCTTGTTATTATAATTACATATGTTCCTGTTGTTTAATTAATGGCTACCCTTTCCATACTTTGCTACTCTTCTTCACTATTCCAGTCTCTTGCATTTTTTTCTTCTTTTTTCTCCTTATTTCCACTTTCTTGCGTGCACTTTTCTTAGATAAATTTATATGCTTAGTATATATATAATTGTTTGACATAGTACATGTTTTAAATAGGACCTGTCACATTTTTGTTTTCTAAGAACTAGAAGCTTTGACTTTGCATGTGCACTAGTGTGTCTATTCCTTAGTCTGGAGTAGGTACAGCATGTATATAATTATAGTACTAGTTTTAAAACAAAGGTTGCAAAGTTTACAGCAGTAAATATATAGAGTTTCGAAATCTTTATATGCTCTAATAAAATGCCAGGTTTCGAAATCCTTTGCATAATTGTCTACATATGTTATTGTTGTTAGTCTCCATATTCATATGAAATAAGTAATAATGTATTGAGTATAGACAATGTATAGTCTGTTGGCATTATATATAGTCTGTTTGCATAGACAATGTATAGTATTATATGCGTTGAGTATAGCATGTTTCAAGTATATACATGAGTCTAGGTTGAAATGAATATGAGATAAATATTGATTTTAAATATATTATGTATATATATTGAGTTTAATATTTGTGTTTCAATTTAAAATAATAATTTTTAAAATACACATATATTTAATTTAATAGGTATTTGAAATTTAGAATATAACTTTATATAAATAGTTATATATATAGTTATATACATAAGTTCACTTATACTATTTGTACTATTTTTCTCATCGATCCAATCCTAATTTGAATTCGTCTATTCCTATTATCAGCTTTGATCATCGAATTGTGTCCATCTAGCTTTGTTTTGGAATTTGGACCTGGATTTCGTAACTCACTTCTTTGTCTATCTCCCTAGCCTCGAAAGGTGAGCAATCACTCACGATTAACGTTCTTGTATTTATTAAATTTGATTTCAATTGAAATGACAATTGAAATATGATGCTGTAGTTATTTAAATTGTTATATATGCTATTATCTGTATATGTTCACCTGTGACATCTGACACCAGTATCTAGTATTTATATGCCTGATATATGCTATTATCTATAACTGTTCACCTGTGACATCTAACACCAGTATCTAGTATTATATGCCTGTTATTACTATTATTTATATCTGTTCACCTGTGACATCTGACACCCGTATCTGTTATTTATACTGATGATATATGCCTGCTGTTATATATTTTTTCTGTTATCACTCTGCAAGTTCCCTGTTAGTATAGAATTCACTATGGGTTGAAATGATACATACCCGAACGAACTTTAGAATAGGAGAATTTCGTTATGGGTTGAAATGATAAACCCAAGCGATTTTCATTTGAATTGAAATTGGGATTACGGGTCGAAATGATATCTACCCGTATATATTTAAATTTCGGATTGAAATGATAAATATCCGTATCACTTAACCATATGATAAATATATATACAGACACCGTTGGTCCAAATATATAAATATTTTAAAAATGAATTCTATGGTTTTGGAAAGAAATATATGGTTTTAATAAATGTTGAGCCTTAAATTATTATATATAAATGGGAATGATTGATTTAAATACATATAATATGTTGAGTATTTAAAATATATATTTCAAAATAGAATTTTGGTAATAATTTGAATAAGTTAAGGTTAGAAAGATAATTTGAATTTAGTCGAAATTGTATTCAATAAAGAATTTTATTTAATTAAACCGATATAACGCTTATTGAAATTGGAATTTAAGATATGATTTATAACTTGAGTTTGGTTTAAATAATTTAATGAATATTTCTTGTTTAATAAATTTAAGGAAATATTTAGTAAAATGTGATTTAAGGCTAGTAAATGATATTGAATCTATTAAGTGGATATTCCCTGATTAAATAATAATGAAGTTAAATCAAGTGCTATATGAAACTTTTAAATTTAACTTTGAAACTTTGAATATTAAAGCTTTGAAATATATTGAAAATTTAAATGGTATATTTAGAACTGAATTGAATTGATGAATTGAGCTTTAAATAAATTTGAATTTGGAATTTGAAGTTGATTTGAATCGATTTGCGAGACTTGAGAAAATTAAATGCTTTACTTTATAAATTAATTATTAATATATACTATCTTGGAAAATAGTTATATTTGAAATGAAATGATATTTGGGTTTTGAAGTATAAATTAAATTGAAATGACCACGGTGTTATAATGTATATTTCCACCTTGTAGATAGTTCTGAAGATCCTTAGAGGATGGTTATCCCAAACATCCTTTAAGTTACTTGTATTTCAGTTGATATTCCACTTGAGTTGGATTTATTTATATAAGAATGTTAATCCTGACTCGAATGTAACGACCCGTATTTTCACGGATCGAAAAGTTCGTCAAATCTGGAGTTTTAGCATTTTGAGCCATTTCAGCTTTTAAGCAAATTTTGCCTAAGTCCTAAGTCGTTCACGACTTAGCATGAGTCGTGAGTCGTATACGACTTAGGAGATAGGAGTGACCCAGGACTTGGAGTTAAGTCATTTGAACGACTTAAGAGTTGGAATGTTTGGAGCCTAGGTCGTGTAGGAAGTAGGTTGTGGGATGACTTATATTGACTGAGACTTAAGGGTTTTGAGCGACCTAAGGGATAGGTCGGCAACGACCTAAGGAAATGTTGTGAGCGACCTAAGTGTTTGGGTGAGTTAAGTATTAGGTCGGCAGTTCGAGTTAGCGACCTAAGAGATAGGAGGAAGCGACCTAGTAGAGTTAACGACTTATGGGATAAGCAGTTTGCGACCTATAAGAGTTAGCGACCTATGGGATTGACCGACCTAAGTGTTAGCGTAGTTAGGTCGTTAGATCTGTGTTGAGTTAGGTCGTAGGCGACCTAAAGTGGTTAGGTCGCGTGTATGTTAGGTCGCGAGTTGGCTAAGTCGTAGGTCGCGTGAGTTGTTAGGTCGCTAGGATATTTTAAGTGTTAGGTCGCGTGGATCTAACTGTTAGGTCGTATGTTGTCTTAGGTCGACATGTGTTAGGTCGCGTAGAAGCCTAAGTTGTTAGGTCGCAACCCAACTGAGTCGTAGGTAGTTAAGTCGTTAGGATTTTAGGTCGCTGGGTTTCCTAAGTGTTAGGTCTTACCTGTTGCTAAGTCGTAGGTCGAAGGAAAGCGCATTGCTTTAGATCGTCAAGTGTTAAGTCGCAGATGCGCGTTGTTGTAGGTCGTTAGGCTTAGGTCGGTGGGTTTTTAGGTCGGCAAGTTCCTAGGTCGTAAGTCGGAAGCGACTTAAGGAGATAGCCAAATTTCGACTTAAGGAATTTTCTGCTATAAATAGGAGGGGTTGTTCTCACTTTTTGGGATCCGGATTTTTGAAGCGACGAAGTGCTGCCATTTTGAGAGCTCGACTTCTACACTTCTTCACTTCTTTTCTCCACTCTAATCTAGTGCTTCCATCCATCCAAATCGAAGATCAAGATTGAAGATTCAAGAGCTTAGATTGAAGATCTCCATCTTTTCAAGAGAGATTTCTTCATTTGGAGCGGATTCGTGATAGATCAAGCTTGATCCTTCGCTGTCCAGATCTGAAGCGTGTTGATTTGGGTTTGTTTAGGTGATTTGGTGAGTGGTGATTATCTCTCACACGGATCCAAAGGAGTATATCGGATTGTTGGCTCGATTTGGTGTTAAAATAGAGATTTCCATGCATTTTCTTCATCCAAAGTGTAGATCCATATAGATCCATTGTTCATGATGATGTTACATCCATTTTATCATATGTTAACCTATGCAAGTTCATTCATCAATTTTGTAGAGATATAATCCATGTTTTCATGCTTATTGGACTTTCAACTCTTTAATTACGAAAATGCCATTATTGTTATAATTGTCTACTTAGATCATTTTTGAATGCTTGATTGCTTGGATTGGTGTTTGATTTGATTGATTGTTATGAACTAGATGATTGATGACTAGATTTAGATCGAAGGTGATTCAAAAGCTAAGGGAAAGGCTCTTGAATTGGGAAAGCTGCTCGTGGCATATGTAGCGGGATGATGAAGCTCTTATGCATAGATTTAATGATATGATGATGAGATGAGGCTTTGCGAGGATGTAATGAAGCGAGGCAATCATGTGATGAAGACTTGGTCTAATCCAGACGGGATCATTCCAAGCATGTTGATAACTCGGTGATATGATTCGAGTTGAGGATAATGAATGGATATGAGAATAGTCGTCGAGGAGGATGACTAGGAGGCTTGGATAGCATCGTTGTTGAAGGTTCTAGCATGCTCTAAGCAAGAGTACGTTTGGGCAGATTCGATAGTCCCAACGGCCAACTGTTGATGGTCGAGTACTCTGGGCAGATTCGATAGTCCTAGGCACGGGCTGCGACGACGTGCGGGAGTTATGTCTAGAACCGGGGTTTCCATTAGCCCTTGACGGACGGCTGAAAGAATGTGCCGGTCATTCAATTAACGGTGATATCGAAGCAATGATAACAGTGATAGCCAGAGTCATGGATGTTTGGTTGTATCGTCATTCGGACTCAAGAGCAGTATTTTCTGGGTGCTTATCTGATTTAGGCCTTGGTATTTGGAAAACATCGCCCTTGACTCGAGTGATAGTAGTTTTACTTTAAATTGTATGCTCTGCTATGTTTGCTTCTGCTTAGTGTGTGTCTGGGGGCTATCACTGTAGAATGAGGTTGGAGTGGGAGGGTTGTATTCCTATTCCTTTTCCTTTATGCTCTTTTGGTATGTTGTTAGTTAATTTACTGCTCACTAAGACTGTTGTCTGACTCAGGGCTTTATGTTTTAATTCTTATTGCCTTGGGTTGTTCGTCCATTTTGGGACGGGCAGACTAGGTAGCAGGTGACAGGTGCTATTCTCTTCTCACGATGCTGATATCGAAGACGAGCTGGAGAGTTGCATATTATCTTCTTATTATATGTACTGGATATTCCGCTGTTTTGTATTCTCTGAGAGATATGTAGTGAGGCCAGATGTACTGACTATGTGGATGCTTGTATTCAACTATTATGGAGTTTTATATGATGTCATTTTGTTCCGTAAAGCTTCACTATACATATGTTCTATTGTATTTTGTCCATGCGCTGTGAGTAATACGATAGATTCTGTTGTTTTAAATCTTACCTTGACAATCGTCCATGGTCGCCTGGCACACTTTACAGCGCTCTATCTTTAGATTCGGTGCAGGGGTCATGGACGGTCGTCACATTTGGTATCAGAGCGAGGTTAATCGATTTTACCCAACGCTCGCTGTCGTAACTACGTATGAGAGACGTAATTGTATTTTGATGGATGCTTACTATATATAATATAGTAGTTTAGCAGTAAGTTAGTCCTTTATGCAGTTGTTTCTCTAGATGTTCTAATCATTCCTTTTTATAGATATTGAGAATGAGTCGAAGAGGGAGACCAGCTGCTAGGGAAGGCCGTGCTACTGAAGAGACTGCTGATTATGCAGCCATGTTCGAAGCTATGATGACTTCGATCATGAGGAGGATACCAGTTCCGGGGGCGGCAGTTGATGTTGGAGTTCAAGTCCAAACTCCGAAACCAGTGGATTTTGCTAAGTTGTGCAAGGATTATACTGCTCTTGGAGGGAAGGTTTTCTTGGGAACAGAATCAACTATCGAAGTCCAAAGGTGGATGGATGCTTGTAGAAGGATCTTTGGTGATTTGGGAATTGATGATGCAACTAAGAGGAAGTTGGCATCAAGGCAGCTTCAAGGGAGAGCCTCTGATTGGTGGAACTCTATTACCATCAATACTGCGGAGGAAGAGATTACTTGGGAGCAATTCCAAGCTAGATTTGAAGCTAAGTTCATTTCTACAGCTCAGAAGTCTGTTCTGTTCAAGAAGTTTGTGGAGCTCAAGCAAGGTTGAAGATCTGTTCATGAGTATGTTTCTGAGTTTGAAGCTTTGTCCAAATATGCCCGGTCATATATTGAGTCTGCTTATCAGAAGAATGAGAAGTTTGTGACCGGCTTGGATAGTTATCTTGGGAGACAGTTGGTGGATCATTTGGACGATTCATTTGAGAAGCTTGTGGAGAAAGCTCTCAGGCATGAGAGTCTGTTTCCTAAGGATGGATCTGTTGTTGCTGTGACCAGGGAAGAGTCTAAACCCCAGCAGGGTGGAAATAAGAAGAGGAAGCAGCAGCAGCAGAAGGGTAAGGATGGTCAGAAGAAGCCGAAAGGCGAGGTGACTTGCTACAATTGTCAGCAGAAGGGCCATTTCTCTAAGGATTGTAAGAATCCGAAGGCACCGATGAAGTGTCACAACTGTGACAAGCCGGGACATTTCAGGAAGAATTGTCCAGAACCGAGAAGAGATAAGCAGATTGTGCAAGCTTATGCTTTGGGAGCTATTCCGTCGTCTTCAAAAGCTCCTACTGCTGAAGAGAAGGGAAAGAGTGTGGTTGTTCAAGGTACTCTTTTCCTATGTGGTGTTCCAGTTAGAGTTCTGTTTGATACTGGAGCATCGCATTCGTTTGTTTGTAATGAACTCGTAGGCCGGTTAGGTTTGAAGCCGGATATTGTTGATAGGCCATTGGTTGTGACTAATCCAGTTGGGGGTTCGTCTTGTTTGTGTATGTTATGCCGTGGTCTAGTTGTATCGAGTCATGGTTGCTCTTTTGTTTGTGATTGTTTTGTTCTGAACTTTGCGGGGTTCGGAATTATCTTGGGTATGGACTGGCTTAGGAAGTATGCGGCAAAGGTTGATTGCGAAAAGCTGGAAGTGACAGTTGAGAATGTGGAGGGGCGAAAGGTTGTGATACGATGTAAGCATGAGGAAGGCGTCTTCATGAGCTTCATGTATTCGCTGGTTGTTCCACGGGATGGACTGTCATCGGTGCCAATCGCTAATGGATTCGAGGATGTCTTTGACGAAGTCAAAGGGTTGCCGCCGCATAGAGAGATCGAGTTTCGTATAGATCTAGTTGAAGGAGCCAGACCTATTGTGATGCCTCTTAGGCGGATGGCGCCTAGGGAACAGCAGGAGTTGAGGGTGCAAGTTGATGACCTTTTACAGAAAGGATTCATTCGGCGTAGTGTGTCCGAGTGGGGTGCACCAGTTGTGTTTGCAACCAAGGCAGATGGGTCGTTGAGATTGTGCGTCGATTATCGTGAGCTGAATAAGGTGACTAAGTAGAACAAATATCCATTGCCGAGAATAGATGACTTGTTTGATCAGCTTCACGAAGCTAAGGTGTTTTCTCAGATGGATTTGGAAATGGGATTTCACCAGTTGAGAGTAGCTAAGGATAGTGTGCCGAAGACTGCTTTTAGGACACCATCCGGTTTTTTTGAGTGGCTGGTAATGCCGTTTGGATTGACTAACGCGCCAGCATATTTTGTGGATCTTATGAATAGAGTGTTCAGAGATCAGTTGAACAAGTTCGTACTTGTGTTCGTGGATGATATTCTGATTTATTCCAGAACTGAAGAAGAGCACAAGACGCACTTGCGTATTGTTTTGGAGATCTTGCGGAAACAACAGCTGAAGGCTAAGTTTTCGAAGTGTCACTTCTGGAAGAGTGAAGTGAGGTTCTTAGGTCATGTGATTTCTGGAAGTGGAATAGCGGTTGATCCCGCTAAGGTGGCAGCAATCCAGGATTGGGTTAGACCTAAGAATGCATCTGACGTGAGAAGTTTTCTTGGATTAGCAGGGTATTATCGACGGTTTATCAAAGACTTCTCCAAGGTAGCTGCACCGTTAACAGGATTGACAAAGAAGAACCAAGTGTTCAGTTGGGATGCTAAGTGTGAGCAAGCTTTCGGAATCCTGAAAGAGAGATTGACGAGTGCTCCTGTTTTGACTATTCCTAGTGGGAATGATGAGATGGTGGTTTACACCGACGCATGTGGTACTGGACTTGGAGCAGTGCTGATGCAGAAGGATAAAGTTGTTGCGTATGCCAGTCGACAACTGAAGCCGCATGAAAGGAATTACCCAACTCATGATTTGGAATTGGCGGCGATTGTATTTGCTCTGAAGATGTGGAGACATTATCTGTTGGGAGTTCGATTCGAGTTGTTTACGGATCACAAGTCGTTGAAGTATCTTTTCTCCCAAAAGGATTTGAATCTTCGGCAGCAATGTTGGCTAGAGTTTTTAGCATCATATGATTTTGGTATAGCTTATACTCCGGGAAAAGGTAACGCAGTGGCAGATGCGTTAAGTCGAAGACATGCAGGATTGGGAGCCATGTTTTCAGAATGGAAGAGTCTCGAGTATTTAGCTGGATTTGACTTCAGGCCTAGATGTGAATTGGAACCTGAGATGTTGGCAAACTTATCGATAAGACCCACTCTTGTGGAAAGGATTGGCGAGGGCCAAAAGCGAGATGATAAGCTTGTCAAGATTATCCGTGAATTGGAATCTGGATTGGATCCAGAAAAGGATAAAGGATTCGAGGTCGATCGAGAGGGTTGGCTTCGAAAGCAAGGACGACTAGTTGTTCCCGATATAGATGAATTGAGGAGTGAAATTCTGAAGGAAAGTCATCACTCGAAGTTGACAATTCATCCAGGTGGAAATAAGATGTATCGGGATATGAAGAGAACCTACTACTGGGAAGGCATGAAGAAGGATGTTGGAAATTTTATTTCCAAATGTATGAACTGCCAGTTGGTAAAAGCCGAACAGAAGAAGCTAAGTGGATTGCTTCAGCCATTAGAAGTTCCTACATGGAAGTGGGAACAAGTGTCGATGGATTTTATCGATGGATTGCCTAGAACCAGAACGGGAAATGAAGGGATTTGGGTCATTGTGGATCGTCTGACTAAGAGTGCACGATTCATTCCTGTTCGATCGACTAGGACTGCATCAAAGTTGGCTGAGTTGTATGTTAAGTGGATAGTCCGATTCCATGGTATTCCGAAGAGTATAGTGAGCGATCGAGATCCATTGTTCACTAGTGGATTTTGGAAGAGCTTCCAGGAAGTTTTGGGAACCGAGTTGTGTTTGAGTACAGCTTATCACCCTCAAACAGATGGTCAGACCGAAAGAGTCAACCGAGTTTTGGAAGATCTTCTTAGAGCTTGTGTTTTGGACTTCGGAGGATCATGGGAAGATCACCTTCATTTGGTGGAGTTTGCGTACAACAACAGTTACCAGTCAAGCATTGGTATGGCACCGTATGAGGCATTGTATTGAAGACCGTGTAACTCTCCGACATGTTGGTTGGAAACTGGAGAGAAGCTGATACTTGGGCCAGAGATGATTCGACAGACTTCAGATTGTATAGAAATCATTCGGCAACGAATGAAGGCAGCCCAAGATCGTCAGAAGAGTTATGCCGATAAGCGTCGAAAGGATTTGGAATTCGACGTAGGAGATATGGTTTTTGTGAAGATTTCTCCACTGAAGAATGTTATTCGATTCGGGAAGAGAGGAAAATTGACTCCGAGATTTGTTGGACCATTCCCGATTATCGAGCGAATTGGAAAGCTCGCTTACAGATTGGAGTTACCAGAGAAGATGTCGAGTGTGCACAATGTTTTTCATGTATCATATCTACGGAAGTATGTACACGACTCGAGTACGGTGGTTTCTGCTGATAGCTGTGAAGACTTAGAAGTTGATCCAGTCGATAGAAGACCTCGTAAGCCGCTTCGTGTTGTTGAAACCGACACGAAACAACTTAGGAGGAAGGTAGTTAAGTTGCTCAAGATACAATGGAGTGACGATGATAACGACTGTACGTGGGAGGTGGAAGAGAGGATGAAGGCAGCTCATCCTGAACTCTTCAAGGTATGGCCCTAAGGTGTCGTATCATCTAACAACATTGTAACTTGTTCTAAGTCTTAGAATTCTGTACGCTAAGCTAGAATTGGATGCATGGCTTGCTGGTTGTTATGGTTGGTAGGCGTACAGAATAGTCTTTGATTGCTTTGTTTGTTTGGAATTTCGGGGGCGAAATTCCTAAGGGGGAGAGAATGTAACGACCCGTATTTTCACGGATCGAAAAGTTCGTCAAATCTGGAGTTTTAGCATTTTGAGCCATTTCAGCTTTTAAGCAAATTTTGCCTAAGTCCTAAGTCGTTCACGACTTAGCATGAGTCGTGAGTCGTATACGACTTAGGAGATAGGAGTGACCCAGGACTTGGAGTTAAGTCATTTGAACGACTTAAGAGTTGGAATGTTTGGAGCCTAGGTCGTGTAGGAAGTAGGTTGTGGGATGACTTATATTGACTGAGACTTAAGGGTTTTGAGCGACCTAAGGGATAGGTCGGCAACGACCTAAGGAAATGTTGTGAGCGACCTAAGTGTTTGGGTGAGTTAAGTATTAGGTCGGCAGTTCGAGTTAGCGACCTAAGAGATAGGAGGAAGCGACCTAGTAGAGTTAACGACTTATGGGATAAGCAGTTTGCGACCTATAAGAGTTAGCGACCTATGGGATTGACCGACCTAAGTGTTAGCGTAGTTAGGTCGTTAGATCTGTGTTGAGTTAGGTCGTAGGCGACCTAAAGTGGTTAGGTCGCGTGTATGTTAGGTCGCGAGTTGGCTAAGTCGTAGGTCGCGTGAGTTGTTAGGTCGCTAGGATATTTTAAGTGTTAGGTCGCGTGGATCAAACTGTTAGGTCGTATGTTGTCTTAGGTCGACATGTGTTAGGTCGCGTAGAAGCCTAAGTTGTTAGGTCGCAACCCAACTGAGTCGTAGGTAGTTAAGTCGTTAGGATGTTAGGTCGCTGGGTTTCCTAAGTGTTAGGTCTTACCTGTTGCTAAGTCGTAGGTCGAAGGAAAGCGCATTGCTTTAGGTCGTCAAGTGTTAAGTCGCAGATGCGCGTTGTTGTAGGTCGTTAGGCTTAGGTCGGTGGGTTTTTAGGTCGGCAAGTTCCTAGGTCGTAAGTCGGAAGCGACTTAAGGAGATAGCCAAATTTCGACTTAAGGAATTTTCTGCTATAAATAGGAGGGGTTGTTCTCACTTTTTGGGATCCGGATTTTTGAAGCGACGAAGTGCTGCCATTTTGAGAGCTCGACTTCTACACTTCTTCACTTCTTTTCTCCACTCTAATCTAGTGCTTCCATCCATCCAAATCGAAGATCAAGATTGAAGATTCAAGAGCTTAGATTGAAGATCTCCATCTTTTCAAGAGAGATTTCTTCATTTGGAGCGGATTCGTGATAGATCAAGCTTGATCCTTCGCTGTCCAGATCTGAAGCGTGTTGATTTGGGTTTGTTTAGGTGATTTGGTGAGTGGTGATTATCTCTCACACGGATCCAAAGGAGTATATCGGATTATTGGCTCGATTTGGTGTTAAAATAGAGATTTCCATGCATTTTCTTCATCCAAAGTGTAGATCCATATAGATCCATTGTTCATGATGATGTTACATCCATTTTATCATATGTTAACCTATGCAAGTTCATTCATCAAGTTTGTAGAGATATAATCCATGTTTTCATGCTTATTGGACTTTCAACTCTTTAATTACGAAAATGCCATTATTGTTATAATTGTCTACTTAGATCATTTTTGAATGCTTGATTGCTTGGATTGGTGTTTGATTTGATTGATTGTTATGAACTAGATGATTGATGACTAGATTTAGATCGAAGGTGATTCAAAAGCTAAGGGAAAGGCTCTTGAATTGGGAAAGCTGCTCGTGGCATATGTAGCGGGATGATGAAGCTCTTATGCATAGATTTGATGATATGATGATGAGATGAGGCTTTGCGAGGATGTAATGAAGCGAGGCAATCATGTGATGAAGACTTGGTCTAATCCAGACGGGATCATTCCAAGCATGTTGATAACTCGGTGATATGATTCGAGTTGAGGATAATGAATGGATATGAGAATAGTCGTCGAGGAGGATGACTAGGAGGCTTGGATAGCATCATTGTTGAAGGTTCTAGCATGCTCTAAGCAAGAGTACGTTTGGGCAGATTCGATAGTCCCAACGGCCAACTGTTGATGGTCGAGTACTCTGGGCAGATTCGATAGTCCTAGGCACGGGCTGCGACGACGTGCGGGAGTTATGTCTAGAACCGGGGTTTCCATTAGCCCTTGACGGACGGCTGAAAGAATGTGCCGGTCATTCAATTAACGGTGATATCGAAGCAATGATAACAGTGATAGCCAGAGTCATGGATGTTTGGTTGTATCGTCATTCGGACTCAAGAGCGGTATTTTCTGGGTGCTTATCTGATTTAGGCCTTGGTATTTGGAAAACATCGCCCTTGACTCGAGTGATAGTAGTTTTACTTTAAATTGTATGCTCTGCTATGTTTGCTTCTGCTTAGTGTGTGTCTGGGGGCTATCACTGTAGAATGAGGTTGGAGTGGGAGGGTTGTATTCCTATTCCTTTTCCTTTATGCTCTTTTGGTATGTTGTTAGTTAATTTACTGCTCACTAAGACTGTTGTCTGACTCAGGGCTTTATGTTTTAATTCTTATTTCCTTGGGCTGTTCGTCCATTTTGGGACGGGCAGACTAGGTAGCAGGTGACAGGTGCTGTTCTCTTCTCACGATGCTGATATCGAAGACGAGCTGGAGGGTTGCATATTATCTTCTTATTATATGTACTGGATATTCCGCTGTTTTGTATTCTCTGAGAGATATGTAGTGAGGCCAGATGTATTGACTATGTGGATGCTTGTATTCAACTATTATGGAGTTTTATATGATGTCATTTTGTTCCGTAAAGCTTCACTATACATATGTTCTATTGTATTTTGTCCATGCGCTGTGAGTAATACGATAGATTCTGTTGTTTTAAATCTTACCTTGACAATCGTCCATGGTCGCCTGGCACACTTTACAGCGCTCTATCTTTAGATTCGGTGCAGGGGTCATGGGCGGTCGTCACAACGGTGTTATAATGTATATTTCCACCTTGTAGATAGTTCTGAAGATCCTTAGAGGATGGTTATCCCAAACATCCTTTAAGTTACTTGTATTTCAGTTGATATTCCACTTGAGTTGGATTTATTTATATAAGAATGTTAATCTTGACTCGAGTGTTTTGTGTTTTGCTTTACGCTCGGGTCAGACCGAGTGATACAGCATCTGAGACTCACCTTTGGAGTTTGGAGCTTCCTTTGGAGATCCAACTATCGCCTCAGCTTTCAGCTCTTCTAGTTGATTCGTTCAGAGAAGTCATCTGTTGTATTGGAGACTTCACTACATTTGAGATATTCTGTTGTATTTTATTTAACTCTGATGTTTATATAGTAGCTTCATGAACTACTATTTTATCTATTCCGCTGCGTATTATTGTATTACTCTGTGTCTGTGATTCTGTGATTGATTTATTTACTGCATATGCTGAGTTTTGCCAAATTTAAATTAACAACGCGGTATTTTGAGCAATTCAACTCCGGCATGAGTGTCTACCTATACACTTATAATGGATGCGAATGGTCCAAAATATCGGGTCGTTACAGTTGGTATCAGAGCTTTGGCTCTAGGCGAAACTTAGCATATATTGTAAATTTATTTACAGAATCACTTTCGTTCGAGTTTAATCTCTTCCTTTTGACTCGATTTCCTTTGAACTTTGGAACGTTCCCTACGGTTCCAAAATTCATTCTTGTCTCTCTCTATTGGTATTCTTTTGATTCTGGAGCATCCCATAACTCCCCTTCGAATGATTTCTATAAGAATAGGATCCCACCAATCTTTGAATGATTTGTGAAGGGGTGAAACTCCTTCACAATTGGCATTGATTCACCGGAGATTTCTATATCTTTGGTTTAGACGCTGCTATCTCTTGCGATCGAATGCTGATTTTTCTAGGAATTCTGCATCGATCTTGTTCCTGAAGTCACGGTTGACCCTAGGGTCATCCGCGATTTATATAAGTATATTCATCTTCTATTTTGAAATTTAATTATCTCATCTTCGTTCGAGCTTATCTTCGAATCACAATCCTATTTGATTAGAGTCCCTCTAAGTTGAATTTCTATCTTTGTTTTGAAATCCATTCTTGAACCATCCTTTGAAAATTCAGGCTTGTTTATATTTTAGAAATTGTTTTATATATCGAAATTATTATATTCTATATATAAAGGTGTAATGTTTTCGATAAAGATTATAAACCCTTTTAAAATAAGAATTTGAGGTTTCGAAAGGATTTGTAATTTTGAAAAACTATATAAGAAATTTGATTTATCTAAAAATGATTTATAACTGAAGGATTTTAAATTTTGAAATTCGAGAATTGAACCCTGGTGTTTTGAAATTGGTTTTAAGATTTTGAAATATATAATAATAATATGATTTAAAAGTATTTTCCGAATAAGTAATGTTTCAAATGATTTTAATAAGTTTTTAATGAGTTTCGAAGAAATTTCAAAAGAAGTTTGAGTAAATAGAAGTCCAGAACTCACTTATGTCGCTGGAAAATAATTTCGGTGATGAGTGCACGCATCATCGACATGGATTTTCGAGTTTCAGAGTGAGGGAAAGGCCACTTTAATAGCATTGCTATGCGAGTGATTTTGTGAAACCATTTTGATTTCAAATTCCGAAGTAAGATTTGATATTCGAAAGATATATGTATATTTGAAATGATTTGAAGTAAGCCGGTATTCATTCCTCGAGTTTCGGATTTGATATAACCCTATCTATTAAAATTGATTTACTGATTTATTGCTGGTTTCCAACTCTTGAATTTGAAAATGATTTCTTCAACTATTTTGAAGGTTCGAGCACTTCCAAATCAAGGTTAACTTTCAAAGCTAAGAAATTTTGAAAAGTATGAATAAATTGATAAAGTATATAAATTTGTTTCGAATGTTTAAGTATGTAGTAATATGATTTAAATAAGATGAAATTGTTTTGTTAAGTAAATGAATAAGGCAATTTTAAAATTTTCTAATATGAAATTTAGATTTGAAATGTTTTGAGAAGAATTTGTTCTTCAAAATATTTTGAATAAAGTTTAGTTAAATGTTTTAACTTAGTAACATCTTTATGAAACCATATATTTAACAAGTTGGAATAAATATATATGTTGTACGTATGCTGTTTTATTCGCATAATTAATTTGATCCAGGTTAGAGTACACAAGTTCGAGGTGAATTGCACCATTTCGTGTTAGGATTTTTCATTCAATTCTTGATGGCGAATATTAGATATGGATTTTGGGCTCGATTCTAGAATTCTCTATCATAGTATATGGCTATGCAAGGAGACTGATAGCTTCTAGTCGAGAAACCATATCGAAATCCGCATTAGGGAAGTCGAATGGACAATACTATTTCAAAAACGAACTTGTGTGATCGAGCGAGCGATCAAATGTGATTCTTCGAAATGATGGCGTATGTACACCTTATATTCTATTATCATTGATATATTTTGACGCTGAAATTTTGAAGCTGTTGGGTTAGAATATCTTTGCTTACCAAAAGAAAATTTCCAATTTAAATTACAAAGATATATAACCCATAAAAGCAAAGATATTCAATCCCATATAACTCTTCGTACAGCGAAATTATTTTTGAAATTTGATCCTTATATAAGATAGACCTTACGTAAGTATAAGATGATTTTGAAAACATTTGATTTTGGAAATGAATTGTTTGACTTAATTATTTTGATTTAGAAACTTGGATTATTTTCTAAATTTATTATGTTGGAAACTTTGAAACTAAAGAAATTTAAATTGAGAAGAAATAATTTGGTGAAATTGTATATGATTTTGAAATTTAACTAATATTGAAACAAATTGAAATTTGAGAACCTTATGTTACTAAAAACTTGATTTGGGAGTTGTCGAACTTATATAAAATTGATTTGTATGAGTATGAAATTGATTCGAAAACTATAGATTTGAAAAAGGGTACTCAATTTGAAAGTGAAATCTTATATAATTGAAGTCTATATAAGTATGATTTGATATACTTTTGATTTTGGAAAAGTATTTGATTTGAAAATTAAATCTTATATATAATGGATTTTATATAAGTACGATATTTGAAAGTGATTTGAAAAGGTACTATATGATACATATTTTCGAAGTAAAGATATGGAAAGTGCCTTCTGCTTGATATCCGATTTGTGGCCACATCTTGGATTCATTCTATCGATATTATTCTCTCTGATTTTTGGTTTTCCGGATATGATACTCGAGTGTCCTTCGAATTCCATGGCTTTACCCATGGTCTTATGTTTCTCTCGTGACTGCATAGCGCAACTGCCTGGCTGAGTCTTGCCTAGGGGTACGGATTG
This sequence comes from Allium fistulosum, assembly GCA_030737815.1. NCBI lineage: Eukaryota > Viridiplantae > Streptophyta > Magnoliopsida > Asparagales > Amaryllidaceae > Allium > Allium fistulosum. The sequence goes on along the minus strand of CM060904.1, from coordinate 1,095,739,960 downwards.
TTTCCTGGGGGATCCAGGCGTAACCATTGTGTATCCTGCAATCTGTGTAGGTCGCGAATAGTAGCGCAAATGCTTGGCTGAGTCTTGCCTGGGGGTACGGATTGTTTCCTGGGGGATCCAGGCGTAACCATTGTGTATCCTGCATTCTACTAGTCATCATGGCGTAACTCGCAGGGCTGAGAAAGCTTACGGATATGGATTGTTTCCTGGGGGACCCAGGCGTAACCATTGTGTATCTGCGAACCATGGTTAGACAAAGGTTTTGTTTGTGTTTTGATTGGATTGTACTTTCCATATCTGTTTTTAAAAGTTTTTCCAGTATTTTCACTGGGTGTTGAAACAGGTCTACTAAGTACTTGGAGAATTCTAGTTTTGCACCTGATCAACGCACTACCAGAGTCTACAAGAACAAGGATAAACTTGTTAAGACATCGAGTTATAAAAGTATTTTCGAAATAAAATTTGTTTCGTTATAAAAAAATATATTTTATTATAAAAGTATTTCTAACAAAGAAATTTTGTATTAATATTCGAAATTGAAATTCTAATGGTTTGAATTAATTATTCATGCCCGATACTATTCCTTGAATCTACCTTATCTGCTCAGCTTTATTTATTCACCTATATTCTGTTCCCAAATCCTCCTTCTTTTCCTGGTTGACTATATTCTTTTAAGTATTGTTTAATTATAGACTACATGGTTTAATAGAAATTTTAATTTTTTTTTTTGAGGTTATTAATTTGATAAAACATATTTAAAGTAAATGATTATTGATTATTGATAATGTTGAAAAGTATTTTGAGATAAATTAATAAATTATGAATTATGGATTTAATGTTTTCAAATAGCTTCTTTGTAAATATAAGTAATAATGTAAATAATTGTTTTCGAATAGTTTTTCATATATTTATAAAGTTGTTATTTAAGCAAAAATGGTAATTGTAAGGAAGTAAGAAATTTTGCAAATGGGTCTTGAAAAAGTTTTAAAGTATATAAGACAATTGAATTGCAAATGAAGTTTCAAATTTAAGTAAAATTTATATAGTTCAAATTAATTGTTTAATCTTGACTTTCAATCTACTTTTATTTCTGGTTGTTTTATTCTCCTACCTCATTCCTTTTCGGGGACGAAAAGTTTTGAGTGGGGGAGAGTGTAACGACCCGCAAAATCTAATGGTTTTAAAAGTATATTTAACTGGAAATTTGTGAAATTTTAAACAATAAAATTTGAAATTAAAAATTTATTATTTGGAATACGTCTATTTTAATATAGCAACTGGTAAATTTTCATCTGATAACATTGAAGTTTATTTTCCTGTGAAATTTCATTTCAAATCAAACCGGTTAATAACAGTGAATTTAAAAGTTTTCCGAAACCAAAATATGTCAACAGGAGAAAATTTATTTAGAACATTCTGAATCAGACTGCGAAATTCGTTTTTCCAAATTTGGACTGCTACTGCTCCGTTTATCTTAATTCTGGCAAAATAGCAGCATTTCTGGCACCGATTATCGACTTTTGATCGGATGATTGTACCACCAATATCGGTATACCATTTTGATCGTCTCGTCATGCTGATCTCTGCGGTATATTTATTTCTGTTCTTTTGAGGTCTGATACGCGAAGGGACCAGTAAACTAATTGTTGTAACGGTACCTTTAATTATGACCGTTAATTTCCTTCCGTTTCAAAATTCGAAACGTATCAAATAAAATTGCTTTAATAGCTCCTTAATCAGTGTGTAGCCCGTTACTTCTATATTTTTGAATTTAAGGGTGACGATTTCTATTTTCTGACCTTTCCTTTCGTACCATTCACTGTTTCCTTTTCCTTTTCTTTTAACCATTCGTTTCCACTTTTACTTCTATAACCGATAGCCTTTACTTTAATAATTCCCTAAATCACGACCTTTCCTTTTCCATTTTGATAAATTACTCTGTCAATTCAATTATAATTTGTGTCCTTTTGTTTCTGCGTTACTTGTTTACCATGCAAACAATTCATTTATAACCTTTTACTTTTTTTGCTTGGGGCTGTTCTCTATTCTCCTCCCTCCTCCGCGAAATATCATAGCCGCACGTCACCGAGCAAACCACCATCCGTTCAACTCGCCCTCAACCCCACGCTCCACCCTTCACGGCTTCGTCACCACTTCCCAACCCAAATCCGCCACCTTCCTCCTCCCTTCCTCCAACTGCCGAGAGCTCGCCTCCCATTTCACCAGCAGGTTTCTCTGCAAACCACCCATCTGTATCACAACTCCAACCCGCTCTCCCCTTCACCTCCTCCCCTTCTCACCACCACCGATCTTCCCCTTGCCTAGTTTCCATCCCTCTCCTTAACCGGTGACCCCCTACCAAAGCAACCCGTCACCGTTGCCTCTCCGGTTCTTCCCCCTGGACTCTTCTTTTTGCTTGTATAATTTCACTTGCAACCTAGGTATATTGTGTTGTTAATTGTCTATATTTATAGTTTATATATTATAGTGTGTTTTACTTTATATATATTAGTATTTACCAATTAGAATTTACGTTATTCAAATCTGCATATGTTTGCATGCGTGAGTTATAATCTTGATCTGGGAATTCTAGTGTGTTTGTTTTATATGTAATGTATATTATTTGACATTGAAGATCTTGATTTTTTAGGCACTGCAATATATATTTGTTTCCAGATTTTACGAGTATTATAAAATTCTAAACCTACAGTTAGTTTTGTGTACATCCTTTGTCAAAGAAAGATATTAAGGTATAAGTATATATCATCTGACTATTTTATAAACCATATTTTTGTCACGTAAGTTTATATATATTGATTTTTTTTTAGTTTATTATATAAGTATTGAGTTGCGTGAGTTTACATGAATAGTAGCATCTGCTACTTATTTGGTTTGTACGCATACACCTTGCAATTGTCATGAATGGGACCCGCATGCACTACTTTCTTGCTTTTATATGTATGTCCATGCTCTCTTGTGTATTGGCTGCTATTTGATTTGAACTCACCCATGCCTATTGAACATTTTCTTGTTATTATAATTACATATGTTCCTGTTGTTTAATTCATGGCTACCCTTTCCATACTTTGCTACTCTTCTTCACTATTCCAGTCTCTTGCATTTTTTTTCTTCTTTTTTCTTCTTATTTCCACTTTCTTGCGTGCACTTTTCTTAGATAAATTTATATGCTTAGTATATATATAATTGTTTGACATAGTACATGTTTTAAATAGGACCTGTCACATTTTTGTTTCCTAAGAACTAGAAGCTTTGACTTTGCATGTGCACTAGTGTGTCTATTCCTTAGTCTGGAGTAGGTACAGCATGTATATAATTATAGTACTAGTTTTAAAACAAAGGTTGCAAAGTTTACAGCAGTAAATATATAGAGTTTCGAAATCTTTATATGCTCTAACAAAATGCCAGGTTTCGAAATCCTTTGCATAATTGTCTACATATGTTATTGTTGTTAGTCTCCATATTCATATGAAATAAGTAATAATGTATTGAGTATAGACAATGTATAGTCTGTTGGCATTATATATAGTCTGTTTGCATAGACAATGTATAGTATTATATGTGTTGAGTATAGCATGTTTCAAGTATATACATGAGTCTAGGTTGAAATGAATATGAGATAAATATTGATTTTGAATATATTATGTATATATATTGAGTTTAATATTTGTGTTTCAATTTAAAATAATAATTTTTAAAATACACATATATTTAATTTAATATGTATTTGAAATTTAGAATATAACTTTATATAAATAGTTATATATATAGTTATATACATAAGTTCACTTATACTATTTGTACTATTTTTCTCATCGATCCAATCCTAATTTGAATTCGTCTATTCCTATTATCAGCTTTGATCATCGAATTGTGTCCATCTAGCTTTGTTTTGGAATTTGGACCTGGATTTCGTAACTCACTTCTTTGTCTATCTCCCTAGCCTCGAAAGGTGAGCAATCACTCACGATTAACGTTCTTGTATTTATTAAATTTGATTTCAATTGAAACGACAATTAAAATATGATGTTGTAGTTATTTAAATTGTTATATATGCTATTATCTGTATATGTTCACCTGTGACATCTGACACCAGTATCTAGTATTTATATGCCTGATATATGCTATTATCTATAACTGTTCACCTGTGACATCTGACACCAGTATCTAGTATTATATGCCTGTTATTACTATTATTTATATCTGTTCACCTGTGACATCTGACACCCGTATCTGTTATTTATACTGATGATATATGCCTGCTGTTATATTTTTTTTTCTGTTATCACTCTGCAAGTTCCCTGTTAGTATAGAATTCACTATGGGTTGAAATGATACATACCCGAACGAACTTTAGAATAGGAGAATTTCGTTATGGGTTGAAATGATAAACCCAAGCGATTTTCATTTGAATTGAAATTGGGATTACGGGTCGAAATGATATCTACCCGTATATATTTAAATTTCGGATTGAAATGATAAATATCCGTATCACTTAACCATATGATAAATATATATACAGACACCGTTGGTCCATATATATAAATATTTTAAAAATGAATTCTATGGTTTTGGAAAGAAATATATGGTTTTAATAAATGTTGAGCCTTAAATTATTATATATAAATGGGAATGATTGATTTAAATACATATAATATGTTGAGTATTTAAAATATATATTTCAAAATAGAATTTTGGTAATAATTTGAATTTAGTCGAAATTGTATTCAATAAAGAATTTTATTTAATTAAACCGATATAACGCTTATTGAAATTGGAATTTAAGATATGATTTATAACTTGAGTTTGGTTTAAATAATTTAATGAATATTTCTTGTTTAATAAATTTAAGGAAATATTTAGTAAAATGTGATTTAAGGCTAGTAAATGATATTGAATCTATTAAGTGGATATTCCCTGATTAAATAATAATGAAGTTAAATCAAGTGCTATATGAAACTGTTAAATTTAACTTTGAAACTTTGAATATTAAAGCTTTGAAATATATTGAAAATTTAAATGGTATATTTAGAACTGAATTGAATTGATGAATTGAGCTTTAAATAAATTTGAATTTGGAATTTGAAGTTGATTTGAATCGATTTGCGAGACTTGAGAAAATTAAATGCTTTACTTTATAAATTAATTATTAATATATACTATCTTGGAAAATAGTTATATTTGAAATGAAATGATATTTGGGTTTTGAAGTATAAATTAAATTGAAATGACCACGGTGTTATAATGTATATTTCCACCTTGTAGATAGTTCTGAAGATCCTTAGAGGATGGTTATCCCAAACATCCTTTAAGTTACTTGTATTTCAGTTGATATTCCACTTGAGTTGGATTTATTTATATAAGAATGTTAATCCTGACTCGAGTGTTTTGTGTTTTGCTTTACGCTCGGGTCAGACCGAGTGATACAGCATCTGAGACTCACCTTTGGAGTTTGGAGCTTCCTTTGGAGATCCAACTATCGCCTCAGCTTTCAGCTCTTCTAGTTGATTCGTTCAGAGAAGTCATCTGTTGTATTGGAGACTTCACTACATTTGAGATATTCTGTTGTATTTTATTTAACTCTGATGTTTATATAGTAGCTTCATGAACTACTATTTTATCTATTCCGCTGCGTATTATTGTATTACTCTGTGTCTGTGATTCTGTGATTGATTTATTTACTGCATATGCTGAGTTTTGCCAAATTTAAATTAACAACGCGGTATTTTGAGCAATTCAACTCCGGCATGAGTGTCTACCTATACACTTATAATGGATGCGAATGGTCCAAAATATCGGGTCGTTACATGATAGGAGATGGAAAATCCCGTAAACATCTCTGAAGCTATTACACTCATATTTACTTGTTATTAATTTAACTTACATTAGAACTTTAGTTATGACTCGAGTGTTTTGTCTTTTCATTAGGCTCGGGTCAGCCTGAGTATTTCAGTGTTTGAAGACCATTATTCCTTGAAGATGAAGATGAAGTTTGCTAGACCGTATTTACTATAATTATTCTACTGCATTATTTTGGTATGTTTGTTGATTGTACTCTGATTATGTTGTAAAAAATAATTAAAATCAAACGTATATTGTAAAACAGCTTCATGAACTGCTTATTTGATTATTATATTTTTTTCATTCTGCTGCAAAATTCTATGTTTTGCTTTCCTTCTTTTCTCTCATTTTCTTATTTACCCCATTGATAATTTTCCCTTTTGAATGGTTTGAGTTAGACATGTGTGGTTTATTGTCAACTTAAATTGTTCAAAAAGGTGGGTCGTCACAGAAGTTATAACCTATGAGGAAATTCGAAAAGATTTTCAAGTGAAAATGACATATAAAGTAAATATGATGATTTTGAAATAAAGGAAATTTTGAAGTGAATATGATATTTTGATACAAGTATGAATCGTTTTTGAAATTTAAAAGAACCAACCTGTGTGTAAAATGACATTTGGTTGTTAAAGAGACCGGGGACGATTATTGGCATACTCTTTGTCAATGTTGGAACCACTTTAACAACTGTGTACGTGGAGGAGACTCCAGAATGAAGTGGTTGGATTTGGTGTATGTTTCTGGATTTGAAGAAGAGAATTATGATGGATAGCCCCGACACTTATGTCAATTTGAAATGACTAAAAAAGGAAGAGTTGACAAGGACAATGAGGGTAGCTACCTCTAGCGGGCATCTGTTCTTCGATTTTCTTTTTGGACTCAGTCCATACTATTACTTTTGATGTTGGTTTCGATTGGTGCACCTTGATTTCGGATGACCTCCCTTTGACTCGATATGGGATGGACGGACGCGGTGGGCGGTCATAGATATGATCTGTTACCACCAGCCCTACGACCCGAAACTCATAATATCCTAACTTGGGCATTGCCTCACGTGCCTTGTCATACTTTTATCCTTATACGAGACCGCTAGGAGTTTGGTTTAGTGTTGTCGTATCACGGTGCTTCCCTATCCCCCGACGTTCTACTGGGTGTTATATGCAAACTGTACCCCAATGCTTAAAAACGCATTAAGGGCGATTAATTTAAAGCCTTGATGCTAGGAAATTTTTTTATCTTACTGTTTAGACATTACATGTATAGCTTATTTTAATATATATAGATATTTTGACGGATCCTTAAGAGATGGAAAATCCTGTAACATCTCTTGAGTTATTACACGTACGTTATACACTAGATAGGAGATGTAAAACCCCGTAAACATCTCTGACGGTATTGCACTCTTGTTATATGTGATATTGATTTGACTTACATAAGGATGTTTTAGTTCTAGCTCGAGTGTATTGTTTTACTTTATGCTCGGGTTAGCCCTGAGTTTTCAGTGCATTGAAGATCATTTATTTTTGAGGACGAAGACGAAGATTTGGTATATTATATCACTAGTATTATTCCCCTACATCATGTTGTTCTGCTGCACTGTTTTATTTTGTCTCTGTTGTATGTATAACTCTGATTGATGTTGTAAAAGTATAATCAAATGTATAGTGTAAACAGCTTCATGAACAGTTTATTTGATTATTATATTTTGTCATTTCGCAATGAGATTCTTTGGTTGTTTTCTTCTTTTCTTGTTTTCCTTAATTATCCCCATTGACTATCTGTGTTCGGATTGTTTTGAGTTGACATGTGTCGTTTATTGTCGACTTAAACCTCTTGAAATGTGGGTCGTCACTGTTGGTATCAGACCTTTTGTTTAGCGATAAGCTTAGACTTTGGTGGGGCTAGACTCATTAGAGATAGGGTTATTAAAACCCTAGAATGAGCTTGTTTGTGTGTGTGTCTATATATATATATATATATATGAGAGCGCATAATTGTTAGTGTTATAAAATGTTTTATATTGCGTTTACTTATCTGTTGAGTTGTTTATGAATTCTGATCAGTACACAAGGTGCCATGTTATCGGTAGGGATTTCTAAACACTTAAACGAGCCAAGTCGACATAATATTGTTTCAAAATAGGGTAAATGAAATAATTTTTCCTAAACCATATTTAATATATAAAAGAAATAGTCTTCCAAAAATAACCATATAGGTTTATGAAAATACGAATTTATTTATGGATGTTTATTGTTAGGAGATGATAATATTTAGTTATCATTGATTATTGGTTGAATTAAACTAAATACAAATACTTTGTGAACTCTATTTCATGAAGCGTTCGATAATTAGATTGAATTGAACTCTGATCACAATAATAATTGTTTACAATAATATAGATGCAAATTAATGGAGTGTTCTCGTAATAAGGTAATGAAATTGTTTAAGTATATTTATAATATGGCTTATAAATAGAAAGGATTTAAAAGCCGAGAATTTTAGAATTTAAAAATCCCATTAATTTTCAAATTTGTTTTCAAATTTTTCAAAAATTATAATAATATTATTTGGAAGTGTTTTGACTAAAAATATTTTAAAAAGAATTTTGAAAGAAATAAAAGCATTGAACTCGCTTTAGTTGCTGGGAAATAATTCTAGGGATGACTGTAGCATCGTTAGTATTCATTTTCGAGTTTCTGAGTGAGAATTGCTACAAAAAGAAATTTTATTCTGGTTAAAACAAAGTTATTTAGATTTTTAAAGGATATAATTTGATATATAAAGTAAATATGTTTGATATTATTTCAAAATGATTTGAAATGTAAAAATCGGGTGTTTAAATTTTGAGATTTTCAGCTAAGCAAGGTCATAATATGATCCATGTGAGTTTTAAAGGTATTTGAACTTGTTTGGTAAAGTTTAAAAGTGTTTGAACTAGTGTATAAATGGTTTGGAAAATAAATAAAAATAAAACATCACGTTTTGGTAGTTCGTAAATTATATAATTTTCGAACTATTAAATAGTGAATAAAAAGGTTTGGGAGTTTGTTTAATAATTTGGGTAAGTAAAACGAAATCTGAATTTGTATATACTCTTTTGGATATGAGAGTATTATGTTAATTTGAACTTGAATCAAGGAATGTTTCTTCACTTAAGTAAAAGTGGTAAGAAGTAATTTAAATAAGTTTAAATTATGAAATGAATAGATTTATAAAATAAATTGAATATGAAGTGAATAGGCTATAAAACCAAGTTTGAAAATATTAACTTAACTAATTTGAGTTTATGGATGTTGACAAGCTTAAGTAATGAGTTATAAAATAAAATCTAATTTTAGTCTAAGTTAAAAGAATGAATTTAGACTGAGAATTTGAGAACTTAAATCCTGGTGCTTTTGAAATTATTCTCTAAGGTTTTGAAAACAATATTAGTATTATCAAAAAATATTTACGAACTGAAGTTGTTTCAAAGGGATTTTAAAAGGAAGTAAGTCATGTACCCCCTTCTTCTGTCACTAGAAAATAATTTTGGTGATGACGACCGCATCCTCGACATTCATTTTCGAGTCTCAAAGTGGGGGAGGCCACTTAGTAGCATTGCTACGCATTCGGTTCGATAAACAGATTTTGATTTAAAAATTTTAAATATGATTTGATATATATAAAAGATATGCGTATATATATTATTTCCAAATGATTTTAAAAGAAACCCAGTGTTTAGTTCTTACTTCCCTGTAAATTAATAATTTTCTCTTATTAAAATGAAATGAATTAATAAAATGATTTTATAAAATGGTCCAGAAATGATTTGATATGAAATGTGTTAAACATGAAGTGAAATAATTGAAATTTGAATAAATTGAATGTAAATGAAATATATGTGAATAAATTGGAAGTAAACCAATTGGATGTTAATAAAGAATGGATGTTAATAAGAGATGATAGTGTATAAATAAACTGTTGACATTGGATAATGTAAATTGATATAGTTTGGATTAATTAGATGAATATTAATTATTGAATGGTTTCTTTTGTTGCAAATTATTTTTATAACGGCTTTTGGCTACATATGATTATTATGTTGTATATTAATGCTTGTGCTTATGGTTTGGATTAAGAATACCTATTATATAGTTCTATTAAACTCATACATGTTTTTTACATCTTATTATAAGTGACTAATATTCAAACTTGAGTTGAGATAGGTACTTATGAAGACCGTTTGGACGTATATACGATTTGACTTGCTTTTCCTCCCTTTAATATGAGCGAGCTTGCTCATATTAATAATAATAAGGTACATGAAACACCCCACACCCCTTAATATACCTAAAATGGGCACACCAAAGGATGTGGTGCATTATAGGTATAGCTAAAGCATCACATAGACTAAAATTCAGAAGACAAATAAGTAAAAACAGCGGAAACATTTAAATAATAACTTATCATTCAAAATGTAACTTCATCTCAAAATAATTCATAAAAACATAACATGTCTCAAAAACTCAAAATATCTCGCGTCTCATGAAAATACATCTCAGTCTCACATAATCAGAGTATAAAGATAACAATAATAATCCCTCTCATAAGTGCCAATCCATCATAAGCCAAATGAAAAAGATGAAAAGGAGAAGAAAACATCTGAAATGAGGAAACTCCGGAAATGAATATCAAAGCAACCTGAATCAACTATCCTCAACTTTGCTGGCCTATTGGGGGAAAAGGAAAGATGGAGGAGTGGGTCAGACAATAAGTCTGGTGAGTGAAAGTAATTACTAGCATTTCTAAGCAAGATAAAGATAATAGACTAAGCAATAGTTCTCCCTTGAAAGGAAAATACAGAAAAGATAAAACTCGGATAAAATATTGTTTCTGATTCTGTTTTACTATTTGCTTTGATTGTTTGATTGTGATTGTTTGCACTTGTCTTAAATTGTTGTGATTAGGATGAAACCCTAATCCTATCTGAACTGCTAACTTGATTAGGCTGAAATCCTAATTGTCCTGAAAGGGAATGCTGCCTAGCCTCACCTAACTGTTGTGAGACCATCAGTCCATGACCTGAAAGGGAATGCTGCCGGTTGTGACGACCCGGATTTTCAACGTCTGTTAATTGGGAAATTAACTGATTCAAACTATTGGAATATTAATTTTGATTAGTCGAATAGGTAAATTTCTGATGGTTAAAATATCTGGATATATAAGTTAAATTACTGGATATAATAAATATTATAGAAGTGTGAATATAAATTCCACCATTTAAAAATTTAGATATAATATTCAGTGATGTATATACAAATGTGTACAAAGCTTTATGATGCTAGACAATATATATATAAGTATATAAATATGCAAGTATTTGAATGTATACGGTATGAAGTAATATATATGAAAATTTATATAATTGTGAATATATATATATAATAAAAAAATACATAAGCAATGTATATGAGAAAATGTATGAGTAGAAATGTGTGTAATATGGTGGAAAATGCAAGAAATGTATGTGTACATATTAAATAGTGAAAAATGTAAGCATATACATATATAATGACAACAACATATATGTATAGATATATGTATATGTTTATAAAAGTATTGTATGGATGAATATGTGTATATATGTTATTGAAACCTTGCATATGGTCTAAGTGGTAGAAATTATATATAAAGGGAAATAAGATAAGAACGAAAATATTTGGCTAGTACAAATCTGCAGCCACCAATTCTTGTCTCATACACTTCTTCTATATATGGACCAACTCATCCCTGCCTGGCTTAGACCACTTGAGCATGAAAAAAAATAAGGGGACATAGAAATTAATGCATATCATCTCAAGCAAACCATATATCATATCAGCCCCAAAACTTCAAATCACCTTATCCAAATCAGATTTTCATGTTTACAAATTTAAATAACAAAAGAAAAATATGTAAAAAAACTGTAAACAAAACTCCTCAGCCTAGCTTCTTCTGCACACTTCTATTCTATGTATATATACACCACCCACCACTGCCTTGCTCACATTTTACTGCATTCAAACAAGAAAAAGAAAAAAAAGTGGAGTCTGCCATTAAATCAGAAGTTAAAGCAGGGCAAGACAAAAGAGTAGCAGTCCATTTCCTTATGACAGTGAGTAACTCCTTAATTTGCTATATCTTGTGTTAGCATGTGGTAAATCAGTGAAGTACAATATGAAATATGCTTGTATGATGATATAAATAAAATTAATGTATAAGTATGAAGTATTATGTGTGTGCATGTCTGGATATCTCTCTGTTCTAGTTCCAGGTTTCAAAAACCTGTTTAAAAATCAAGTTCTTCTTCTTGAATCCATGTTAGGCTTTAGGATCTAAACGGATTACGTTTGTATAATCATGTTCTAACTACTAAAAAAATATTTTAAGATAAAATGAAGACAAGTGGGTCAGGAAAGAAGATATACTATAGAAATTCAAAACAATGTCTTAATTCAAGTATCATAATCACTCGATCCACCTACATAATCGAGTACGACCTGGAAAATCATAATTTTTAAAATAAAATTCAAGATTTTTAAACTTATGGTTGTCGAGATATAGCGGGTTGAACGAAAATCGTCTTTTCGTCTAATTCTGGCGATTTGGAAGGTGATGATCGTTGGGATCGATGGTGCAGGAAGTTGGAGGTCGGGGAGTCTCGAGAAAATTGATTGGAGGAATTATTGACCGCCGTGGTGGCGAAGCGACGGAGAACTAGGGTTTTAGTTCAGGTTTGGGTCGAGGGTCTTTGAGTGGCAATGCCGAGTTCGTCGACGCATCGGACATGGCCGGGGTAGGTGAATTAGGAGCGTGAAGTTCTGGCGAAGGAGTAGGCTCGTCAGCGTGGTGTCCGATGATCAACGGCAGCGGTGCTAGGTGTTTCGTCTGAGATTGTTTTTTCCTGTAGGTGTTCATTGGTTCGATTTTGTCTTTCGGCGATGGTGGTGATTCTAGGTGGATGGTTTGACTCTAGGGAGGATCGCTGACTCATTGATGGTCGGAGGAGTGGTCAGAGTTGTTCTGATCTCTGGTGCACGTGCACGGGTTGTCTTTGTATCGGTTGTTGCTGGGATGGTTACAAGGATCGGAGGAGATGATGTTTGGCTCGGGGACATGCGCGGGAAGTTGGGTAGTTTGCTCGAGTATTTGTTCGGTGGTTTCTTTGTAGTTCAGGTTGTTTTTTTAAAGATTCTAGTTTTAAAAAAAATTGAAGTTATTTTGTACCAGGTTTTAAGTAAATAATTTAGGTAAGTGAAATCAAGTTTTCAAGCAGGGTGTTAACCAAGTTTCAAAAGGAAATATAGGCCTAGCTCTAAAACAAAGTATTAGCGAGTTTAAACAAATTTTTCAAAGTTTTAAATGGTTTTAAAATTTGTTTATTTAGAGGTAATTGAATAATAAGTTAAATTCCTAAATGCTTTCAAAGGTGATTTAAATGATGTAATTAAATAAAGGATTATTTATCTAATGTATTGTAGAATGAATAATTAATGTGTGTAATCAATTTAAAAGATTGATTTATTAATGTGATTAATTAATTAAGTTATTAATTAAAAGAAGATTGATTTATTAAGGGTTAATCACTTAATGAAATTAATAAAAGTAATTAAAGGATAATTGCTTAATGTCATTAATTAAGGAGGGTAATTACTAGGTAAGTACTAAATGTGATTTATTTAATGATTAATTACTTAAGGAAGTAATTAAGAATTAATTACTTAGTGTAATTAATTAAAGGATTGACTGATTAATGAAATTTATTAAGGGTTAGTAAATTAATGAGTGTGTTTAATTAAAGGATAATTAATCAATGTAAGTGATTATATGATAATTAATTTGAGTAATTAATTAAGGATAAATGTAATTAATGTGAACGGGTGAAGGTTAATTGATTTGTGTAATTAATTAAAGGATAATTACTTAATGTAATTAAAGAGGATAATTAAGGGATGATTAATTAATTGGTTTGTAATTAATTAATGTTATGTAAGCAGGATTAAAGGTGATTGAAGTAATTAATTTAATTAAATTAAATTAATTAGAAATGGTGTGACTAATTAATCTTATTTATGAATGATTGAATGATATTGTTTGCCTTGGATTATTTGATATTTCTGATAAGTGATTTGTGATGCTATGTGATATGTTATGTTGGGTTGAACTGTGATAATAGGGTTTGTCTATCTGTGATGAATGGCTATGTAAATATGTAATTCTGGATATAAATGGAATTGTTTAAAACTTAAACAACTTTGTTTGTAAGATGAAATTGGATTCGAAGAGACCGGGGTCGGGTATCAGTAAATACCCGAAACCACTTCGATGTGTAAATCTTCTATAAAATTCCTTATAGAGTTGATATGTGAAATAAATATACTGGAATGGGATGATTTAAGTAATTAGACCATTTTAACTATGTAGAGGTACATAGATATTGATGTGTGAAATAAGTGTTGACTATAACAAGTATTGAACTTGTAGTGAAGTCACGAGTTACCCCGGGTTTTATGTAAGTTTTATGCTGTTGTATTCCATGATTAGATGGGTTTACTCACGCTGGTTTCCAGCCTGACCCGAGTGTTACTTTGATGTAATGCTCGGGTCAGACCGAGTATTATAGATTTTCAGGTAAGGATGTTCTGGAGCTCAGGAGGCGAGCTGGATGGCAGGAACGTATGGAGTGTTTCCGCTGTGATATATTGTAGTCTATCTAAGACAAGTTAGTTTTAACTGTCCAGTATTTGTGTAATAGTAACTCTGATGTATTAAAAAGTAAATGTACTGATACAGTTCTTCTTTGTAAAACTGTTATTTTATTTGATATTATATTTTGATCCGCTGCGATTTGTAAGAATCAGTGCTGTGTTTTCTGTTTCTTCTTCTTCTATCTCTTTCTTCTTTTTCTAACTATCTGGAATTTTCGCGATCGAAAATTTTGGGTCGTTACACCGGTACTGGTCCTAACAAACAATCTTCTAGTTTTGAGCCCCTTGCCCAAATCCCCAGATTTGAGCCTCTATCTATTGGCCACTTATTTACCCTAATCAGCATAAGCGTGTCCCAGCCTCACCTACTATTGTGAGTCCATTTGTCCTAGATCTGAAAGGGAATGTTGCCGGTACGGGACATACTTCTATGTTTTCTTATTAACTTAATTCAAGATTTAAAATAAGCCTCTTATGTTGTTTCTGCTATATTTTCTTATTAACTTAATACAAGATCTAAGTTTTAAAATAAGCCTCTTATGTTTTCTCTTTTTAGTTATAACCACTTGTTATAATTACGCTTGCAAATATCTTAAATTTTCCTATTTCAGTCCATCTCTATTTTTTTCAGTTTTTCTTATTTTACATCTGATTTCTGTAAATTTAGGGTTTTCCTATTTTAATCCATATTAGCGAATTCTTCTCTTTTTAATTTATTCGCGTAAAAAGGGATTAAATCTCTATAAATAGAAACTAACATTTACGTGCTAAATTCCAACTTAAAACAGATGTAAAGAACTGTAAATAACTGAAAATAACTGAATAAAATAGCTGAATAAGAATAGACTGGAAGGAAATTCTGAAATTTACTTAAAAACTGACTGTAAATAAACTTACATTAAAACTGTCTCAAAATTGTAGAAAAACTACAACTATTGAGAACCCTATTATTTTAAATTTCTTAAAAATCTTAATAATTACAAAACACTCACCTGTGGTCCTTATCTCTAATCCTTGGCCTTCTTGGATCCACTTCTAGGGCGTAGAATATTTTTATTAAAAAGATCTTCTCCTTAGAAAAAATTTCTACTTAGGGTTCAGCCTCCGGCAATGAACCCAATTGGGAGAAAATATGAATGAGAAAAATAGCTAGGTCTAGAGTCTTATTTATAGTGTGGCCTAGGGATCTCAGGCCATCGGATTTGAAGATTAAATCTGCTGCAACCACGTCATAGGCTCACTAGTAACCGTCGGATGGAGCTACGGACGCACAGGATCGCTCAAAAATCAAGTTATGACGTATCCGCTCATACCTAGATGATTCTCTGTCCATTAACAAATGTGGGTCGACCATATAGGTTGACCTATGTATATTGGAGGTCGACCTACAGGTCGACCTGACCAAAACAAGGGTCGAACCCTAAGGGTTTATTTATTTTTTGTTTTTGCTTTTGATTTCTTATTTCTTTCGTAACTTCTCCATACTAGCTCGGATTTCGACAAGTTATATATGAAAATTGATCAGAAAATCGCCACGGACCCAATAGTGCAACTCCCATAGCTCGATTATGAAAATTTCAAAAAATTATTTGATTATTTAATTAATTCGTTAATTAATTATTATAGCTCAAATTTTGGGTTGTTACATTCTCCCCTCCTTAAAGGATTTCGTCCCCGAAATCTCCAAGGACAGAAGAATGAAATAAATATTTTCATCCAAATCCTACAACAACATATTCAATCATCATCCATTACATCCACTGTCCTTAAGCTTTCTAATGCAATTTATGTCTTATGCAATAGTGTAGTGTTAATGTCCCTAACTAATGCAAAAGATTAGGCGGTCCACTGATTCAGTCGATCTCCTTTTAATGCAATCATGTTCGTGCCATGTATCCAAATGAATGAAAATTCCCTAATGACAACTGATAGTTCTATATGCATGCTACACTCATCATCCAAATGCAACAATCATATGATAAACACTCATTATAGCAACCATGGAAATAAAAATGCGGGTGCACACACATCCATATGCATATGCTTTAGTGACCTAGTTAGGCCGATCCCTAAGAGATAATAGTGCCTAGTGTGTGTATATGCATCCATTAGCATCCACTAGAAAACACTTGCAACCACTAGCGTCCAACATACATAACATATTCTAGTAACAGGTTTACATTCAGTCCTACCATCCATAGGTTAAATCATAAGATCTACCCTCCCAAAGGATACTAAAGGAAAGAACCTATTCAAAACTAAAGATGGAAATAGGAAATTCAAAACGTACCATTGAAAAGATGTGAATAAGAGGTACGTATTTTCTCCTCAGTCTCCCACATAGCGTCCGCAATACTATCTCCCCACTGCACCTTAACCTATGGGACTTCCTTATTCCTAAGCTTTTTGATACCATGCCCAACGATCTTGGTAGGAATGCGACGAACCGATGCTTCTCTCTCCACTTCGACTTCCTCAAGTAGGCTAGGTTCCACTACCTCTGCTGAATCATGTAAGCACTTCCTCAAGTGTGAAACATGAAAAACATCATGAACTCCCACGAGCCTCTCCGGTAGCTTTATTCGATACGCCATCTTCCTTACCCTTTCCATAATGAGGAATGGTCCTACGAATTTGGGAGCAAGTTTCCCACTTGATTTAAACCTCACTACCTTTCTTAGCGGAGAGACCTTAATAAAAACCAAATCTCCTACCTCAAACTCAATATCGCTTCTCCGCTTATCTGTATAGGAGTTCTTTCTATCTTGGGCCGTCTTCATTCTTCTTTTAATCAAATCGATCTTTTCCAAAGTCTCTCTAACCATGTCGGGACCAAGTAGCAATCTTTCTGTAGACTCTAACCAACATGAAGGCGACTTGCAAGGTCTTCCATAAAGAGCTTCAAAAGGTGCCATTCCAATGCTAGCCTGAAAACTATTGTTATAAGCGAATTCCACTAAAGGAAGGTGCTCCTCCCAAGTTCCTCCAAAATCAAGAATGCACATCCTCAACAAATCCTCAAGAACTCTATTAACTCTCTCCATTTGGCCATCCGTTTGAGGGTGATAGGCCGTACTCAATCTAAGCTGTGTCCCTAAAGCCTCTTGCAAGCTTCTCCAAAATTCGCTGGTAAAGATAGGGTCACTGTCGCTCACAATGCTAGAGGGAACTCCATGAAGTCAGACTATCTCACGAACGTATAAGGATGCCAAATAAGGCACTGTCCTCTTACTCTTGACCGGAATGAAGTGGACGTTCTTAGTCAAACGATCTACAATCACCCAAATACTGGTATTCCCCTTCCTAGATCGGGGTAAACCATCTATGAAGTCCATCGAAACACTATACCACTTCCATTCGGATACATCCAGTGGTTAAAGCAATCCGCCTGGCTTCTGCTACTCCGCCTTAACTCTTTGGCACACAATACAATTGGCCACAAACTCTGCTACATCCTTCTTCATGCCACTCCAATAAAACACTCTCTTCATGTCCCTATACATCTTATAATTGCCTGGATGAATAGTCATTCGAGAATGGTGTGCTTCTACTAGAACTGCTCTCATCAAATCACCAGTGCATGGGACACAAAGTCTTCCATCTCCCCTTAACCACCCTTTATTATCGATGGAATAGTGTTGGAGATGTCTAGAGACCTCTCCTCTGCTAATATTATCCAAAATATCCACAAGCTCAGAATCATCTCGCTGTCTTGAGCCAATCTGATCTATGAGGGTACGCTTAACCCTAAGTGCTGCCAAAAATACAGGAGTAATGTCTGTAGAGGGCTTAAAATCAAAGGTGGAAATAAACTCTAGTCTCTTCCACGCCACGAACATTGGACTAAAGATTACTCTCTTCCTACTTAACGCATCCGCAACCACGTTTCCTTTATCAGGGGTGTAAGCTATCTCAAAGCCATATGATGCCAAAAACTCCATCCAATGCTGCTGCCTCAAGTTTAAATCCTTTTGTGAGAACAGGTACCTCAATGATTTATGGTCAGTGAAAAGCTTGAACCTTTCTCCTAGCAGATAATGTCTTCAAACTTGAGCGTGAAAACAATAGCACCCAACTCCAAATCATGTGTGGGGTAGTTCTTCTCATGAGTTCTCAACTGTCTACTCCCATTGCATACTACCCTCCCCTCTTGCATCAATACTGCCTCATGGAAAGTCCTACATGCATCAGTGTGTACTGTAAGAGGCTTAGCTCCGTCGGGTAAAACTAACACCGGTGCACTAGTAAGGGCTCTCTTTAGCATCATGAAGGAATCCTCACAATCCACATCCCACACGAATGCCACATTCTTCTTAGTAAGGCGAGCTGAAATCTTAGCAAAATCTCTGATAAACTTCCTATAATAACCAGCTAAACCTAGGAAGCTTCTAACTTCGGTAGCGTTATTGGGGGCCTTCCAATCTTATACTGCCATTATCTTAGCGGGATCCATAGCTAAATCCTCTCTTGAGATTACATGCCCCAAGAAACGCACCTCCTTATGCCAAAAGTGACACTTCGCGAACTTTGCTTTCAACTGATGAACACAAAGTGTATGAAGAACCTCCTCAAGATGAATAGCATGCTCTTCCATACTCTTGGAAAACACCAGAATGTCCTCCATAAATACCACAATGAACTTATTTAGGACATCTCGAAAAACATGGCTCGTCAAATCTACAAAATAGGCTGGGGCGTTGGTTAGCCCAAACGGCATAACCAACCACTCAAAAAATCTATCGGGTGTCCTAAATGTTGTCTTATCGATGTTATCGTCAGCGACCCTAAGTTGATGAAATCCAGTGGCGAAGTCAAGTTGAGAAAATACTGAAGAGCCAACTAATTGATCGAAAAGATCGTCTATCCTAGGAAATGGGTAACAGTTCTTCTTCATAAGCTTATTCAACTCTCTATAGTCTATGCAAAGTCGAAGGAAACCATCCCCCTTTATAGCGAAGACGGCTGGCGCTCCCCACTCAGATATGCATCGTCTGATGAAGCCTTTCTCTAATAGCTCACCTATCTGCTTACTTAAATCCTTCCTCTCTCCGAGAGCCATATGTTTCACGGAAAATGCCACTGGCTTAGCATTGTCATTCAAATAGATCCTAAAGTCGATCTCTCCCTTAGGGGGTAGTCTCCTAACCTCTTCAAAAATGTCGGGGAAATCTCTAACGACTAGAACTGAATCTAACTCTCCTAGTGATGAATCAAGGGAATAAAGGAAGCTCAACATGACAGACCCTTGTGGGTCGCAAGAAACCTCAAGAGTCCGTCTGCTACATGTCTCTAGTCTAATGACTCTCCTCTCGTAGTCCAATATCACACCATAAGTAGATAACCAGTCCACCCCCAAACTCATCCCGTATCCCGAAAATCCCAGTACATAGGCGTCACAATCAAACTCTACACCTAGTATAAAATTTTTTCAAACCCCTACAAATCATGGATAAATGTGCCGATCCTCCTATGGGGTTTGAAACAACTATAGGTTATACTACTAGAGAAATATCTAAGTGCAAACAATCAACCAAGGAACTAGAAATGAAAGAATGCGATGCTCTGGAGTCAAAATGAGTTTGAATAGGAAAATCCAAAATAGAGATCAAACCTTTTACAAAGATTTTCCTAACTCGATCTGGTCCACTACTAGAAGGTGCTTCATCCAAAGTCTATACTTACACCATAGGTGCGCCTGCTCTCTGCCCCGTCTTTTGAGGACAAGCTCTACTAAGGTGACTAGGCTGCCTACAGTTGTAACACCTCCCTTTCATTGTGTCCTTCTTACAGTTCTTTGTGAAATGCCCAACCAATCCACAACTATGACATTTCTCGCCTTTCTTGATCTGTCCCTTTTGAGGTCCTCCTCCTTTCTTCTTGTCTTTATCCTTCTTATTCTTTCACCAGTACTTCTTAGAGTTTTCTGATTTAGGAACCTCCTTAACCTCTTCTTTCTTAGCAACATCTGATATGAGAGCCATTTCCACAAGTGATTCATACGTCGCTCCCATAGGTACATGTGTCAATGCCAACCCTTGGAGGGGCTGGTTCAAACTCTTAGCAAACTTGGTGGCCTTCTTATGCGGTGTATTAACAAGCTCCATTCTGAACCGCGATAACTCATTAAACTGATTTATATACTCTTTCACCGAAAGATTCCCTTGCTTCAGACTAATGAACTTTTCTAACTACATGCTTTCCTCGACTTGCGACAAGAACTTTCTCTCAAACCTTTCCCGAAATCCAAACTAACCTATGTCTCTACCCTCCATCTCTAAAATCTCCCACCAGTAAGAAGCCTCTCCCTTCAGCTGCCAAGATGCAAGCTGAACTCTCTACCGATCTTCAATCCTACCAGCCCAAATATCTGCTCCGTATTCCTCAACCAAGCTCGTGCCTCTACGAATTCCTCCATGCCAGAAAATGTCTTGCCTCCTAGACTAGCGAAGTCCTTGCATAGCTTAGAAAAATTGGCTGCTACAGGTGGATTAACGGGATGTCCACCCGTCGGTGCTGCATTGGGCGCTTGCCCTTGCACCTCTGGTGCCGTAGCTTGGAGGTATCTATGGAACTAGCCAGGGACTTGGACACCCTCTGGAAGATTTGGCGCGTCCTCCATTCTATGCAAAGAAAAGAAATTTAAGCTTGAAAGAATCAAAAGAAGGTTGAAATAGAACTTGAGGGGATTTTTATAAAAACTCTCTTATACTTGAAAATCATTTCTATAATAAGAGTTTCTTTCTAAAAAATACTTTTAATTTGAAGATATGTTATCTTTGAAAATTACTTTACTTTTAAAACGATTCTTTAGGAATCCTGTAACCTTAGGCTCTGATACCAAGTGAAACACCCTCACACCCCTTAATATACCTAAAAAGGGCACATCAAAGGATGTGGTGCATTATAGGTATAACTAAAGCATCATAGAGACTAAGATTCACAAGACAAATAAGTAAAAATAGCGGAAACATTTATATAATATCTTTATCATTCAAAATGTAACTTCATCTCAAAATAAGTCATAAACACATAACATGTCTCAAAAACTCAAAATATCTCGTGTCTTATGAAAATACATCTCAGTCTCATATAATCAGAGTATAAAGATAACAATAATAATCCCTCTCACATGTGCCAATCCATCATAAGCCAAATGAAAAAGATGAAAAGCAGAACAATACATCTGAAATAAGGAAACTCCGGAAATGAATCTCCAAGCAACCTAAATCAACTATCCTTAACTCTGTTGGCCTATTGGGGGAAAAGGAAATATAGAGGAGTGAGTCAGACAATAAGTCTGGTGAGTGAAAGTAATTACTAGCATTTCTAAGCAAGATAAAGATAATAGACTAAGCAATAGTTCTATCTTGAAAGGAAAATACAGAAAAGATAAAACTCAGATAAAATACTGTTTCTGATTCTGTTTGACTGTTTGCTTTGATTGTTTGATTGTGATTGTTTGCACTTTTCTTAAATTGTTGTGATTAGGTTGAAACCCTAATCATATCTCAACTGCTAACTTGATTAGGCTGAAATCCTAATTCTACCCTTTATCGGTCTATTCTATCTCTGCTGTGCCATTATGAGCCGATCTAATCCTGTTGGTCCCACAACAAAAAGATATCTCTTTAGCGCGTAGGACGCAGTAGCGAATTATTTACCCTAATCGATGCCGCATGCTCGGTCATCGCCGGTACACACTAACTGTCGCCCCCTATTTGACCCATTATTTACCCTAATCAGCATAAGAGTGCCCCGCCTCACCTAACTGTTGTGAGACCATTAGTCCTAGACCTGAAAGGGAATGCTGCCGAACTAGTCCTAACAAACAATCTTCTAGTTTTACGCCCCTTGCCCAAATCCCCATATTTGAACCTCTGTCTATTGGTCACTTATTTACCCTGATTAGCATAAGCGTGTTACAGCCTCACCTACTATTGTGAGACCATCAGTCCAAGATCTTAAAGGGAATGCTGCCGGTACGGGCCCTACTTCTATGTTTGCTTATTAACTTAATTCAAGATTTAAAATAAGCCTCTTCTGTTATTTCTGCTATATTTGCTTATTAACTTAATCCAAGATCTAAGTTTAAAATAAGCCTCTTCTATTTTCTATTTTTAGTTATAACCACTTGTTATAATTACGCTTGCAAATATCTTAAATTTACCTATTTCAATCCATCTCTATTTTTTTCAGTTTTTCTTATTTTACATCTGGTTTCTGTAAATTTAGCGTTTTCCTATTTTAATCCGTATTAGTGAATTCTTCTCTTTTTAATTTATTTGCATAAAAAGGGATTAAATCTCTATAAAAAGAAAGTAACATTTACAGGCTAAATTCCAACTTAAAACAGATGTACAAAACTGTAAAAAATGTAAATAACTGAATAAAATAGCTGAATAAAAATAAACTGGAAAGAAATTCTGAAATTTACTTAAAAACCGACTGTAAATAAACTTACATAAAAACTGTATCAAAATTGTAGAAAAACTACAAATATTGAGAACCCTATTATTTTAAATTGCTTAAAAATCTAAAATAATTACAAAACACTCACCTGTGGTCCTTAACTCTAATCCTTGGCCTTCCTAGATCTACTTCTAGCGTGTAGAATATTTTTATTAAAAAGATCTTCTCCTTAGAAATTTTTTCTATTTCGGGTTCAGCCTGAGGCAATGAACCCAACTGGGAGAAAATCTAAATGAGAAAAATAGCTAGGTCTAGGGTCTTATTTATAGTGTGGCTTAGGGATCTTAGGCCATCGGATTTAAAGATTAAATCAGGTGCAACCACGTCATAGGCTCGCTAGGAACTGTCAGATGCAGCTACGGACCCACAACATCACTAAAAAATCAAGTTATAACATGTTCGCTCGTACCTGGACAATTCTCCGTCCATTAACAAAGGTGGGTCGACCCAACCTATAGGCGAGTCGACCTATTGGTCAACCTATGTATATTGGAGGTCAATGTAACGACCCACTATTTGTGACTATTCAAATCGACAATAAATCCACACATGTCGGACTTGAATAATTCAAAATAATAGATTGTAAATTTAAATTTGGCAAAACTCAGCATATACAGTAAATAAAACAATCACAGAATCACAGATACAGAGTAATATAACAATAATGGAGCGGAATAGATAAATAGTAGTTCATGAAGCTACTATATAAACATCAGAGTTAGAAATAAAAAATAAAATAGAATATCTCAAATCAATGAAGTCTCCAGTACAAACAGATGACCTCCGTGAACAAATCAACTGGAAAGCTGAAAGCTGAATCGATGGTTGGATCTCCAAACGAAGCTCCAAACTCCAAAGGTGAGTCTCAAATGCAGTATCACTCGGTCTGACCCGAGCGTAAAGCAAAACAAAACACTTGAGTCAGGATTAACATTCTTATATCAATAAATCCAACTCAAGTGAAATATCAACTGAAATACAAGTAACTTAAAGGATGTTTGGGATAACCATCCTCTAAGGATCCATGGAACTATCTACAATGTAGAAATATACACTCTAACACCGTGGCCATTCCAAATAAATTTATACTTCAAAACCAAGATATCATTTTCATTTCAAATATATCTATTTTCCAAAATAATATATATAGGTTAAATAATTTATAAAGTAAAGTATTTATAATTTCCTCAAGTCTCACAAATCGATTCAAATCAACTCAAATTCCAAATTCAAATTTATTCAAAGCTCAATTCATCAATTCAATTCAGTTCTCAATAGACCATTTAAATTTCAATATATTTCAAAGCTTTAATATTCAACATTATCAAAGTTAAATTTAACCATTTCATATAGCTCTTGATTTAACTTAATTATTATTTAATCAGGGAGTGTTCACTTAACAGATTCAATACCATTTACTAGCCTTAAATTACATTTTTACTACATATTTCCTTAAATCTATTTAAACAAGAAATATTCATTAAATTACTTAAATCAAACCCAAGTTATAAATCATATCCTACATCTCAATTTCAATAAGTTTCAAATTGGTTTAATAAAATAAATTTTTTATTGAATACAATTTCAACTAAATTCAAATTATCTTCCCAACCTTAACTTATTCAAATTATTACCAAAATCTATTTTGAAATATATATTTAAATACTTAACCATATTATATGTATTAAATCAATCTTATTTAAATTAAATATTGTTATTAAATCTATATATATCATTACCATTTATATATAATAATTTAAGAATCAACATTTATTAAAACCATATATTTCTTTCCAAAACCATGGAGTTTATTTTCAAAATATTTATATATGGACCAATGGTGTCTGTATGTAATTTCCTATCTTATGGTCAAGTGATACGGATATTTATCATTTCAATCCGTAATTTAAATATATACGGGTAGATATCATTTCGACTCGTAAATCCCAAATTCAATTCAAATGAAAATCGCTTGGGTTTATTATTTCAACCCATAACGAAATTCTCCTATTCTAAAGACCGTTCGGGTATGTATCATTTCAACCCATAGTGAATTATAAACTACAGGGAACTTGCAGAGTGATAACAGATAATATAATAATATAAAACAAGCATATATCAACAATAACACTAAAATATAAACAATAGGATATGGTGTCATATCCCATAGGTGAACAGTTACAGCTAATAGCATATATAACAATTTAAATAACTACATCAGCATATTTCAATTGTCGTTTCAATTGAAATCAAATTTAATAAATACAAGAACGTTAATCGTGAGTGATTGCTCACCGTTCGAGGTTAGAGAGATTTGACAACACAACAAGCTACGAATTTCAAAGCAAAGCTAGATTGGCATGAATTCGACGAACAAAGCTGATATAAAGATATTGATGAGAACAAACCAGAATCAACTTGATAGAAGCAACAATGATATATATTTATTATTATTATTTTCATGAAATCAATATTTAATTTAAAACAAATATTAAAATAACATATATAAAATTAAAATCATTGTTTTAAATTAAACACATATATCAAGTCAAACATATATACATTAAATTGAAATAAATACTCATATATTAAATTAACCCAAACTATAAACCCATACCAAACTCAACTATATTTATAACTTAATATATTATACTTAAAGATTCATTCTTATTATAAAACCAATATTAATTTAAAACACAACATATAATAATCAAAATCTATATATACATACATACATACATATATATATAGCAAAACCAAATTCACTTTATTTTATAGTATATATATTATTTATATAACAGAATATGTACTAGTAACAAATATATTATTTATATAACTGTACAAAGCTGCACAGTAGAAACTGTATATATATATATTATTTAACAACTTAAAATATATAATCAACAAACTATGTACACATGTAAAAATCAATACTTAATATAAACTTATACGACACAAAACAAATATCAACTATGAAATATATAAGTATAATACATATACAGTTAATATTGATATGAATCATTAGTAACTTAATTATATCATGTACATAATACTTCTTATAATATAATATACTGTGTCCTTAAAATCACTTCTTACTGACATACTTTGTAAATAGTTAACAAACATATATAACATACCTATGCAGACTATACACATTAAAATATATTCACATCATATATATAACAAATGAGCTTTTATATACACGTACATACAATACAATATATAAACAACACAAATGTACATACCATATAAATAACCAATGGATAATACACATAGACTCATATATAAAAACTGTTCAAAACTTAATAACATTTAAAACTGCAGGAATATATGTATCAGAATATATATAAACATTTATGTATTATAACTAAATATACACTTAATATAACCTATACATATAAATATACAGTAACGTACATATATTTACAAACACATATACACCATTATCTATACTGTGATTTCTATAACTAAAATACTTTATAATATAAAACTGTATAACTTATTTTATACTCAACTCATATATAACTAACCGATTATAAATATCTTATAAGACCATATGTATACTAACATATTTGTGCAGACTCGACAGATCTTTTAAAAACTATGACATATATAAACTAGTATTCTATGTATATAAACTAGTACGTACATAAACAGCTTTATATATATACAATAAAATATATATATACAAAATGCAATCAATACTTCCAACAAAATATAACTCCATATATATATAAAAGAGAAACTGCAGAAAACTATTGTTTTTAAAACTATATATATTCCTCTATTCCATATACACTGTACAGTAACGTTTATAAACATGCATACCTGCATACGTATAAATCAGAGGTGGGGAACGATATTGCACGACAAAAGAAGGAAGGGGAGAGGAGTAGTGCAAAAGCTTGGCCATCAGTGGTTGGTGATGGGGTGTGGGCATGGGTGGTTGCTCACGGTAGAGGCTGGGTGCACGGTAGATGACAGGCTGGTGGGGTCTCGGCATGGGGTGGAAGGTGATGGCGTTGGGTCAGTTGTTTGGATGGGGCGGTTGGTCGGTGAGAGGGGATCTCGGTTGATGTGGGTTGCGAGGCGGACGTGGCGAGATGGATCTGGGTGGCAGCGGCATCGGTTCAAGCAGAGCAGTGGATCGGGATTTGGGAAGGGGTGACACGGGTTTGGTTTCGAAGCAAAGAAGGGGTAAAATATTGGGGAGGAAGTAAAATGGCAGAGGAAAGAAAAGAGAAAAGAGAGAGGAAAGAAAGTGAGAAGAGAAAGAAGAATAAAACTCTGGGAAGAAAAATAATTTTGCAGAATGAGAACGAGAAGGATTGAAGTTAGGCAAAATGAAGGACCCAATGAACAGTCACATCCAATATATAATAGAAAATGAATAAATGTAATCTCAACGTTCACCCATTGATTAAGCTGAACATTTAAAGAAAATTAACTTTGTTTGTAGGGCACGTTTCAATTTGAAACTGAACGAAAGTTAACGGTCACGATTAAAGGTGCCGTTACAACGAACGGTTTATTGCTTCCGCCGTGTACCGGACCTCAAAATACAAAAATAAATATATAGCTGAGATCAGAACGATGAGGCGAACAGAACAGTACACAGATACCAGTGATACGATTGAATTACAAAATTCGAATTTCCGCTACCGGAAATGCTGCAAAATTGCAGAGAATAAGATAAACGGAGTTAGAGAAGTCCAAATTTGACAAAACAAAATATGACATCTCACGCAGAAAAGGATTTACAAATTTACTATAAAAAAATATTCAGGTTTGGAAATATTTTATTATCATCAAGTATTAACTGATTTAAATTGAAATAAAATTACACAATGAAATAAACTTCAATATTATCAGATGAAAATTTACCGGTTGCTATGTTTAAATATATAGGCGTATTCCAAATATTAAATTTTCAATTCAAAATTTTATTATTTAAAATTTCACAAAATTCAGTTAAATGCATTATTAAACCAATTAAAAATCTTGGGTCGTTACACTCTCCCCCACTCAAAACTTTTCGTCCCCGAAAAGGAAGAAGGTAGGAGAATAGAAACAACCAAAAAATATAGATTGAAAGAGAAGGATAACAATTTATTTAAACTATATAAATTTTCTTGAAATATTAATTTGAAAACTTCATTTGCAAATTATCTTTAATAATTTAAAACTTTTCAAAACCCATTTGTAAAATTTCTTGCTTCCTTTAAGTACCATTTATGTGTTTAAATAACACCCTTATAAATATATGAAAACTACTTGAAAACAATTATTTACATCATTACTTATATACAAAGAAGCTATTGAAAACATTAAACCCATAATTCATAAATTTATTAATTTATCTCAAGATACCTTTCAAACGGTATTAATAAATTAATAATCATTTCTTTATATATGTTGTATTTAATTAATAACTTCAAAAATATTTACAACACTAAAAATTTATTATTAAACCATGTAGAATATAAATAAACAATATAAAAAAATAATAATATAGTCAACAAGGAAAAGAAGGAGGATTTGGAAAAACAGAATATAGGTGAATAAATAAAGCTTAGCAGATAAGGTAGATTCAAAAGAATAGTATCGGGCATGAATAATTAATTCAAACCATAAGAATTTCAATTTCAAATATTAATACAGAATTCCTTTGTTGTAAAATACTTTTATAATAAAATACCTTTATATCAAAACAAATTTTCCTTTCAAAAATACTTTTATAACTCGATGTCTCACAAGTTTATCCTCGTTCCTGTAGACTCTGGCCATGCGTTGATCAGGCGCAAAGCTAGAATTCTCCAAGTACTTAGTAGACTTGTTTCAACACCCAGTGAAAATACTGGAAAACCTTTAAAACAGATATGGAAAGTACAATCCAAACAATGGTTACGCCTAGATCCCCTAGGAAACAATCCATATCCGTAAGCTTTCTCAGCCCTGCGAGTTACGCCATGATGACTAGTAGAATGCAGAATACACAATGGTTACGTCTGGATCCCCCAGGAAACAATCCGTACCCCTAGGCCATCTTAGCCAGGCGGTTTCGCTACTAATGCGACCTACATAGATGCAGGATACACAATGGTTACGCCTGGATCCTCCAGGAAATAATCCGTACCCCTAGGCCATCTCAGCCAGGCAGTTGCGCTATGCAGTCGCGCTCGTAAGACCATGGGTAACGCCATGGAATTCGATGTACACTCGAGTATCATATCCGGAAAACCGAAATCAGAAAAATATCGATAGAATGAATCCACAATGTGGCCACAAAGCGGATATCAAGAAGAAGGCACTTTCCATATCTTTACTTCGAAAATATGTATCATATAGTACCTTTTCAAATCACTTTCAAATATCATACTTATATAAAGTCCATTATATATAAGATTTCATTTCAAATTAAATACTTTCCAAAATCAGTAGTATATCAAATTACACTTATATAGACTTCGATAATATAAGATTTCACTTTTCAAATTGAGTACCTTTCCAAATCAATAGTTTCCAAATCAACTTCATACTTATACAAATCAATTTTTATATAAGTTCGATAACTCCCAAATTAAGTACTTAGTAAAACAAGGTTCTCAATCCCAATTTATCAGTCCAGTTTCAAAATCATATACGATTTCACCAAATTATTTCTTCCAAATTAAATATCTTCAGTTTCAAAGTTTCCAAATCAACAAAATTTTAGGTCAAACAAATTCATTTTCTAAATCATCATATAAATGCTGTGTTTTAAATTCCAATCTATTTTCGAAACCAACTATTTTTCTCAAAATCAATTATACCCAAAATTTATAATCATTCCTTTAAAATCTTTAAACTATTTATTTCTATTTTAAAGGATCCAATTTACCTTTTTCAGATTATTTAAAACTAAATTTTATTCAAAACATTTCAAAACTCAATTTCATATTAGTATAATTCAAAATAGTTTTATTTATTTACTTAACAAAATAGTTTCAATCATATTTAAGTCATATTACTTCATATTAAAATACAAAACTAAACTTATATACTTTATCAAATAATTTATACTCTTCGAAATTACTTAGCTTTGAAAATTAAACCTTGATTTGGAAGTGTTCAAACATTCAAAATAGTTGGAGAGATCAAATTTTCAATCCAAGAGTTGGAAATCAACAACAAATATGTTAATCAATTTCAATAGATAGGGTCAAATTCGAAACTCGAGGACTGAACACCGGGCTCACTTCAAGTGGTTTCAAATATATATATATACATATATCTTTCAAACATCAAATTATACTTCAGAATTTGAAATCAAATTTGGTTTCACAAAATCACTCGCATAGCAAAATTACTAAAGTGGCCTCTCCCCCACTTTGACACTCGAAAATCAATGTTGATGATGCGTGCACTCATCACCGAAATTATTCTCCAGCAACATAAGTGAGTTCTGGACTTCTATTTTCTTAAAAACTTCCTTAAATTTCTCCAAAATCATTAGAACCCATTTGAAGTCATTTGAAACATTTCTTATTCGAAAAATACTTTCAAATCATATTACTATATATTGTCAAAATCTTAAAACCAATTTTCAAAATACCGAAGTTTAATCTCTCGAATTTCAAATTCAAACTTTTCAGTTATAAATCATTTTTATATAAATCAATTTCTTATATAACTTTCAAAATTTCAAATCTTTATCGAAAACATTTTTACTTTCAAAATAATAATTTCGATATATAAACAATTCTAAAATACAAACAAGCCCGATTTTCAAAGGATGATTCAAGAATGGATTTCAAAACAAAGATAGCAATTCAAAATAGAGGGACTATAATCAAATAGGATTCTGATTCGATGATAAGTTCGAACGAAAATGAGATAATTAATTACAAAACAGTAGATGGATATACTTATATAAATCGCGGGCGACCTTAACTGGGTCTACTGTGACTTCAGGAACAAGATCGCTGCAGAATTCTGAGGCAAATCGACATTCGATCGCCAGAGATAGAATTCAGCATAACAAGAGATAGCAGCATCTAAATCGATGATACAGAAATCTTCGGTGAATCGATGCCCATAGTAAAGGAGTTTCACCCCTTTACAAATCATTCAGTGGAGTTATGGGATACTCCAGGATCAAAGAATACAAATAGGGGAGACAAGAATAGATTTCGGAACCGAGGGACGTTCCAAAATTCAAATAAATTTTCAATCAAGAAAAGGAATTCAAGCTCGAACAAAAGTGATTCTGTAATTAAATTTACCATACATGCTAAGGTTTGCCTAGAGCCAAAGCTCTGATACCAACTATAACGACCCACTATTTTGGACCATTCAAATCGACAATAAATCCACACATGTCGGACTTGAATAATTCAAACAATAGATTGTAAATTTAAATTTGGCAAAACTCAGCATATATAGTAAATAAAACAATCACAGAATCACAGATACAGAGTAATATAACAATAATGCAGCGGAATAGATAAATAGTAGTTCATGAAGCTACTATATAAACATCAGAGTTAGAAATAAAAAATACAACAGAATATCTCAAATCAGTGAAGTCTCCAGTACAAACAGATGACCTCCTTGAACAAATCAAATGGAAAGCTGAAAGCTGAATCGAGGGTTGGATCTCCAAATGAAGCTCCAAACTCCAAAGGTGAGTCTCAAATGCTATATCACTCGGTCTGGCCTGAGCGTAAAACAAAACAAAACACTCGAGTCAGGATTAACATTCTTATATCAATAAATCCAACTCAAGTGAAATATCAACTGAAACACAAGTAACTTAAAGGATGTTTGGGATAACCATCCTTTAAGGATCCGTGGAACTATCTACAATGTAGAAATATACACTCTAACACCGTGGCCATTCCAAATAAATTTATACTTCAAAACCAAGATATCATTTTCATTTCAAATATATCAATTTTCCAAAATAATATATATAGGTTAAATAATTTATAAAGTAAAGTATTTATAATTTCCTCAAGTCTCACAAATCGATTCAAATCAACTCAAATTCCAAATTCAAATTTATTCAAAGCTCAATTCATCAATTCAATTCAGTTCTCAATAGACCATTTAAATTTCAATATATTTCAAAGCTTTAATATTCAACATTATCAAAGTTAAATTTAACCATTATATATAGCTCTTGATTTAACTTCATTATTATTTAATCAGGGAGTGTTCACTTAATAGATTCAATATCATTTACTAGCCTTAAATTACATTTTTACTACATATTTCCTTAAATCTATTTAAACAAGAAATATTCATTAAATTACTTAAATCAACCCCAAGTTATAAATCATATCCTACATCTCAATTTCAATAAGTTTCAAATTGGTTTAATTAAATAAAATTCTTTATTGAATACAATTTCAACTAAATTCAAATTATCTTCCCAACCTTAACTTATTCAAATTATTACCAAAATCTATTTTGAAATATGTATTTAAATACTTAACCATATTATATGTATTAAATCAATCTTAATTAAATTAAATATTGTTATTAAATCTATATATATCATTACCATTTATATATAATAATTTAAGAATCAACATTTATTAAAACCATATATTTCTTTCCAAAACCATGGAATTTATTTTCAAAATATTTATATATGGACCAACGGTGTCTGTATATAATTTCCTATTCTATGGTCAAGTGATACAGATATTTATCATTTTAATCCGTAATTTAAATATATACGGGTAGATATCATTTCGACCCGTAAATCCCAAATTCAATTCAAATGAAAATCGCTTGGGTTTATCATTTCAACCCATAACGAAATTCTCCTATTCTAAAGTCCGTTCGGGTATGTATCATTTCAACCCATAGTGAATTCTAAACTCTAGGGAACTTGCAGAGTGATAACAGATAATATAATAATATAAAACAGGCATATATCAACAATAACACTAAAATATAAACAATAGGATATGGTGTCATATCCCACAAGTGAACAGTTACAGATAATAGCATATATAACAATTTAAATAACTACATCATCATATTTCAATTGTTGTTTCAATTGAAATCAAATTTAATAAATACAAGAACGTTAATCGTGAGTGATTGCTCACCTTTCGAGGTTAGAGAGATTTGACAACACAACAAGCTACGAATTTCAAAGCAAAGCTAGATTGGCACGAATTCGACGAACAAAGCTGATATAAAGATATTGATGAGAACAAACCAGAATCAACTTGATAGAAGCAACAATGATATATATTTATTATTATTATTTTCATGAAATCAACATTTAATTTAAAACAAATATTAAAATAACATATATAAAATTAAAATCATTGTTTTAAATTAAACACATATATCAAGTCAAACATATATACATTAAATTGAAATAAATACTCATATATTAAATTAACCCATACTATAAACCCATACCAAACTCAACTATATTTATAACTTAATATATTATACTTAAAGATTCATTCTTATTATAAAACCAATATTAATTTAAAACACAACATATAATAATCAAAATCTATACATACATACATACATATATATATATAGCAAAACCAAATTCACTTTATTTTATAGTATATATATTATTTATATAACAGAATGTGTACTAGTAACTAATATATTATTTATATAACTATATAAAGCTGCACAGTAGAAACTGTATATATATATATATTATTTAACAACTTAAAATATATAATCAACAATCTATGTACACATGTAAAAATCAATACTTCATAAAACTAATATAAACTTATACGTCACACAACAAATATCAACTATGAAATATATAAGTATAATACATATACAGTTAATATTGATATGAATCATTAGTAACTTAATTATATCATGTACATAATACTTCTTATAATATAATATATTGTGTCCTTAAAATCACTTCTTACTGACATACTTTGTAAATAGTTAACAAATATATATAACATACCTATGCAGACTATACACATTAAAATATATTCACATCATATATATATAACAAATGAGCTTTTATATACACATACATACAATACAATATATAAACAACACAAATGTACATACCATATAAATAACCAATGGATAATACACATAGACTCATATATAAAAACTGTTCAAAACTTAATAACATTTAAAACTGCAGGAATATATGTATCAGAATATATATATAAACATTTACGTATTATAACTAAATATACACTTAATATAACTTATACATATAAATATACAGTAACGTACATATATTTACAAACACATATACACCATTATCTATACTATGACTTCTATAACTAAAATACTTTATAATATAAAACTGTATAAACTTATTTTATACTCAACTCATATATAACTAACCGATTATAAATATCTTATAAGACCATATGTATACTAACATATTTGTGCAGACTCGACAGATCTTTTAAAAACTATGACATATATAAACTAGTATTCTATGTATATAAACTAGTACGTACATAAACAGCTTTATATATATATACAATAATATATATATATATATACAAAATGAAATCAATACTTCCAACAAAATATAACTCCATATATATATAAAAGAGAAACTGCAGAAAACTATTGTTTTTAAAACTATATATATATTCCTCTATTCCATATACACTGTACAGCAATGTTTATAAACATGCGTACCTGCATACGTATAAACCAGAGGTGGGGAACGATATTGCATTACAAAAGAAGGAAGGGGAGAGGAGGAGTAGTGCGAAAGCTTGGCCATCAGTGGTTGGTGATGGGGTGTGGGCATGTGTGGTTGCTCACGGTAGGGGCTGGGTGCACGGCAGATGATAGGCTGGTGGGGTCTCGGCATGGGGTGGAAGGTGATGGCGTTGGGTCAGTCGTTTGGATGGGGCGGTTGGTCGAGGAGAGGGGATCTCGGTTGATGTGGGTTGCAAGGCGGACGTGGCGAGATGGATCTGGGTGGCAGCGGCATCGGTTCAAGCGGAGCAGTGGATCGGGATTTGGGAAGGGGTGACACGGGTTTGGTTTCGAAGCAAAGAAGGGGAAAAATATTGGGGAGGAAGTAAAATGGTAGAGGAAAGAAAAGAGAAAAGAGAGAGGAAAGAAAGTGAGAAGAGAAAGAAGAATAAAACTCTGGGAAGAAAAATAATTTTGCAGAATGAGAACGAGAAGGATTGAAGTTAGGCAAAATGAAGGACCCAATGAACAGTCACATCCAATATATAATAGAAAATGAATAAATGTAATCTCAACGTTCACCCATTGATTATGCTTAACATTTAAGAAAAATTAACTTTGTTTGTAGGGCACGTTTCAATTTGAAACCGAACGAAAGTTAACGGTCATGATTAAAGGTGTCGTTACAACGAACGGTTTATTGCTTCCGTCGCGTACCGGACCTCAAAATACAAAAATAAATATACAGATGAGATCAGCACGACGAGGCGAACAGAACGGTACACAGATACCAGTGATACGATTGAATTATAAAATTCGAATTTCCAGTACCGGAAATGCTGCAAAATTGCAGAGAATAAGATAAACGGAGTTAGAGAAGTCCAAATTTGACAAAACGAAATATGACGTATCACTCAGAAAAGGATTTACAAATTTACTATATAAAAATATTCAGGTTTGGAAAATATTTTATTATCATCAAATATTAGCTGATTTAAATTGAAATAAAATTACACAATAAAATAAACTTCAATATTATCAGATGAAAATTTATCGGTTGCTATGTTTAAATAGGCGTATTCCAAATATTAAATTTCAATTCAAAATTTTATTATTTAAAATTTCACAAAATTCAGTTAAATACGTTATTAAAACAATTAAAAATCTTGGGTCGTTACAGTCAACCTACAGGTTGACTTGACCAAAACAAGGGTCGACCCCTAAGGGTCTATCTTTTTTCGTTTTTTCTTTTGATTTCTTATTTCTTTCGTAACTTCTCCATACTAGCTCGGATTTCGACAAGTTATATACGGAAATTGATCAGAAAATCACCATGGACCCAATGGTGCAACTTCTGTAGCTTGATTCTGAAAATTTCACAAACTTATTTAATTATTTAATTGATTCGTTAATTAATTATTATAGCTTAAATTTTCGGTTGTTACAGTACATATCTCGGATTACATACCGTACTTTTATATTTTTCCATGCGAGATGCCTCATCACTGATATGAGAGGTATATTTGTGATATATATGTGTATTGTAAATTTTTCCGATCGAGCCTCGTAAAGGAGACGCTGCCGAAATTTTCCATAAATTTGGGTGTTAGAAATATTTTGAGACTTCAAAATTTTATAATTTGTTTTACAAATAAGCTGATAACAGAGTGGCATAGCGGAAGCATGGTAAAGGTTTTGCAAAATGGATTTTTTGTATATTGATTATTTTGAGTAAAATATATCAAATGTTAGATTCCTTACTTAATTCCTTTTCGAGGACGAAAAGTTTTGAGTGGGGGAGATTGTAGCGACTCATATTTTTAACTATTTTAAATTATTAAATTAACATAATTATAGAACAAAATTGGTTAGAAATAAAAATTGATGATTAATTAATGTAATTTATTGTATATGAACTTAGATAAAAATTTGAAATAACAAAATTCAATCAGATAAAAGATAATAACTTATATTAGAAAGTAAATTAAATGATATTCAATTGTAAGTAATTGATAACAGAAATTGAAATAATCAATGTTAAGTTAATAAAGAATAGAATGAATTTTTATTAAAAGTAAAAGCATAAGTTTATTTATATGAAATTGTATTTTTGATAAGTATAAATTTCAGAAATAAGAAAAAATCTATTTGGTAAGAAATGAATAACTTTTGCTGTATATAATAATTGCATTGATGTTGAATTACTGTAAAATGGAAGTAGTTGTTTTATCATTTGAATTCGTTTTAAAAGAAAATTTTATCAGTTAAATAACTTATATTTCAAATATAACGATTTATTTGATAATGAAATTATTTAAATTTAATATTTGAAATTGTTTAAATAATTGAACGTTGAATTTAATATGAATGAAAACGATTTCAAAAGTTGATTTAAATTTATATAAATTATAATGGAGTTAGTGAACTTTTAAAATTGGGTTTAAAAGTGATTAAATTGATTTTGAAAATTACTCATTTTAATTAACGTGTAAAAATAGCTTTTTGGAGGCACTGTCTCGGGTTTCGACGAAATCAGTTTCATCGGATCCGTAATAGTGAATTATAATAGAATTTCAAGTTTTGCAGCGATTAGACTTATTTTTTGGTCGTGCGAGCTTGAAACGTGCAGAATTTATTTTTAGAACTTTAATTAATATAATTCAATTTTGAAAAGTTAACTTCTGTATATGATGGAATTGGCTTCCGATATATATTCCATTGTATTCAGAATTAGGGTATAACATATAGAACGCCAAGCGACACGCTTCGTTTGAAGTTTGAAAATTTCATGGATGAATAGTGCTTTGGGAAATTTTCTATAAATAGCTCTTAACTTTCATTCATTTGCTAAGACCCTAAACCTAAAACAACAATCGCCATTAAACAGCCCTTCATCTAATAGCAATCATCGATCGGAGCCTCTAGAGGCGAAATTGGCGAACGACTTCAATTAGAGAAATGTAGAGGGCATCGATATAAACTTATTCAACTATTGGATCGAGGCGAGGTGGCTCAAGGCTTTGGCTGTGGGCCCATGTTCATCTGCAGCATTTTTGGGTTTTTGTGCACGTGACGCGCGCGTGCGTGCTGTAGCGGCGAGGCCGAGGTGGCACAGGTGGCGGTGCGTTGGCGACGTGAGCATGGTGGTCGGCAGCGATCACGGTGGTGCGTGCGATCATCGATAATAAAAAGGGGAACCTGGTTTCGTTCTTGAGCGGTGAGGAGGGATGAAAGGTTATTGTTTAAACTTTTAATTTAATTTAGTTAATTATAGTTAATTATATCGAGTGTTAATTAATTTGTAGCTCTCTCGCATGAGGTCGGATTGGAGCGAAACAAATTGCGTTAGATTCGTATCGAAGTCGTCTACGACATGGAGTTGGATTCGAATTTGTTTGACTATGAAATATTTTCAGTTTCAAATATAGGTGAGTGTTTTACACGGCTCACGAAATACTGAAATATTCTGATGTTAATTAGATTGAAACCAGGAAGTGGTTTATTTTCCTTGACTGTTGTTTGGTAATTTAATTGACATTTAAATTGACATATAGTTTGAACTGATAGGAATTTAAATTGATAGTTGAATTGAAATTGAATTGCTTGTTAAACACCCGATATTGATAACTAGTTAACTGTTATGATTTATTGGCTGATTTGGACGTTGATTTAGATTGGATGCATTGATTGATATTTTGGATGATTGGATATTTATTTATTATATATATCTTGTTATCACCTGTATATTATTTGACAGTATATAAAACTATTATTTCAAAAAAATTAAGAAATAGGTTGAAATAATACATACATATGACACTTTGATTTGGATTGAAATGATATATCCATCCCTGCAATTAAAAGTGAAATAACTGATCACTTCGCCATAGGTTAGAGAATTATATACGGACACCGTATTGGTTAAATTAAATGATTTAAAAATCTTGGTTTTGAAATTATTTAAATGATGTCGTTTTTAAAGAAATAAAGGAATCGAATTTATATGAATTGAATTATTTCTAATTGGAGTTGTGAAAGATTGAAATCAAAATTGGTTAAAAGAAATTGTTTTAAAGAATTAAATTCAAAATGTGAAGATATAATCGACATATGACTTGAATTATGGGAATTGAATTGTTTTAAAGGTTTGAACTTTTACTTAAACTTCGAATTTATCTAAGTAAAAGTAATATAAATGAATATTTCAAATTTGAGCTCGAAATTGAATTATTTTAAAGATTTGAACCTTAAATTTAACATTGAAGATTAATTTAATCTAAGTGATTTAAATCAGTAAATTGAAATTGGACTCGAAATTTATATAAGTTGAAATGGTTTAAAATAAGAATTGAGTTGAAATTTAAACCATTGAATTGAAATCATTGAATCGAATTTGAAGTTAAAATGAATGTTTCGAAATTGAAGTTAGAATTGTAATCGAAATTTAGTTGACTTGAATTTAAATTGAAATTGAGTCGATTTGGATTGATTTGAGATTTAAGATGATTTAAATTGGAAGATTTGAAATTGAATTAGTTTGATTGAAATTTAGACCTGAGCCAGATTTATTTGAAATAGAAAGAAACAATTTTAAATTTGAAACTATTTTCACTACAAACTATTTTACTATAAACTGTTTTAAAATTCATCTTTTTAAATTTTCAATTTATTTAATTTTCAAATCATTTTAATATATAACCCGTTTTCAATACTCAATCTGTTTTACATCAAACTATTTTTAATCTCTAAACTATTTAAACTATTTTGACTATTTTAACTATTTTAACTATATAACTATTTAAATTATTCAAACTATTTTCAAAATTTCAAACCGTTCAAGTTGGCAACTGTTTATATTTAAATCGTTGATTTAAATGCGAATGTGGCTAAAATGAAGTTATAACCTATGAGGAAATTCGAAATGATTTTCAAGTGAAAATGACATATAAAGTAAATATGATGATTTTGAAATGAATAATATTTTGAAGTGAATATGATATTTTGATATCAAGTATGAATCATTTTCGAAATGTAAAAGGACCAACCGGTGTGTAGAACGACGTCTGGTTGTTAAAGAGACCGGGGCCGATTATTGGCAAACTCTCCGTCAATGTTGGAACCACTTTAACAACCATGCATGTGAAGGAGACTCCAAAATGAAGTGGTTGGATTTGGTGTACGTTGATAGATTTGAAGAAAGAGAACGATGATGGATAGCCCCGACACTTGTGTCAATTTGAAATGACTAAAATAGGACGGGTTGACAGGGCCAATGAGGGTAGCTACCTCTTGCGGACATCTGTTCTTCAATTTTCTTTTTGGACTCGGTCCATACTATTACTTTTGATGTTGGTTTTGATTGGTGCACCTTGATTTAGGATGACCTCCCTTTGACTCGATATAGGATGGACGGACGCGGTGGGCGGTCGTGGCTACGATGCGTTACCACCAGCCTTGCGACCCGAACTGATAGTATCCTACCTTGGGCATTGCCTCACATGCCTTGTCATACTTTTATCCTTATACGAGACCACTACGAGTTTGGTTTAGTGTTGTCGTATCACGGTGCATCCCTATCCCCCGACGTTCTACTGAGGTGTTATATGCAAACTGTACGCCAATGCTTAAAAACACGTTAAGAGGGATTAATGTAAAGCCTTAACGCTAGGAAAAATATTTATCTTACTGATTAGACTTTATATATATAGTGTATTCTACTATATATAGATATTTTGATGGATCCTTAAGAGATGGAAAATCCTGTAATATCTCTTGAGTTATTGCACGCACGTTATACACTAGATAGGAGATGTAAAACCCCGTAAACATCTCTGACGCTATTACACTCTTGTTATATGTGATATTTATTTAACTTACATAACGATATTTTAGTTCTGGCTCGAGTGTATTGTTTTACTTTATGCTCGGGTCAGCCCTGAGTTTTTAGTGCATTGAAGATCATTTATTCTGGAGGACGAAGACGAAGATTTGGTATATTATATTACTAGTATTATTCCCCTACATCATGTTGATCTGCTGCACTGTTTTATTTTGTCTCTGTTGTATGTATAGCTCTGATTGATGTTGTAAAAGTATAATCAAATGTATAGTGTAAACAGCTTCATGAACTTTTTGTTTGATTATTCTATTTTGTCGTTCCGCTACGAGATTCTATGTTTGTTTTCTTCTTTCCTTATTTTTCTTAATTCACCCCATTAATTATCAATGTTTTGGATTGTTTTGAGTTGGACATGTGTGGTTTATTGTCTACTTAAACCTCTTGAAATGCGGGTCGTCACACGATTATTGTCCCGACCAGAGTGACGTGGCGGTAACTGCAAGGTGCAAGTCCCTTCGCCGGAGAGCGACAAAAATGGACTCTCACATGAATTAAGTCTTCGACTAGAGAGTCGAGGCCGGAGGATAAAAACCACCAGGACGTCAGGTATGGATTATGCCTGGCAAGGAGTAGGTCGCTTCGTCAGAGAGTGATAGAATAAGCCAACTCCGGTCATCGAGTATGGATTATGCTCGGAAAGGTTCCATAGAGACCACGATCAGATTAGGACTTAGGCCAAGACATCATTTAATCTTCAAGGACACTGAACCAGAGTATAGAAAGTAACGCCACTTCACCGAAGAGTGACAGGATCGGCTTACTCAGTCATTGAGTATGGATTGTTCTCGGTAAGGACCCGGAGAGGTCTTGGATTTGGATATCAGCTTCAAACAGCTATGGATTTGGACATTGACCCAAAGCGATCGCGGACTTCAATATGGGCCCGAAGAGGTCCCGAATTTGGCTAACAACTAGAAGAGGTCACAGATTTGGATATCAGCCTCGAATGGCAATGGATTTGGCTTCGGATGGATACATATTTGGATAATACGATTTAGAGAGATCGCGGATTCGGAATTGGATATCGACTTAGAATGGTCATGGATTTCACTAACGATCCAAAGATCCTAGATTTGGATTGGTAATGGATTAGATTCAGATTGGATAATATGGCTATCGATGGATTATGGACTTCGGATTTTTAATTTATGGCAATTCAAAACACACCTTCCTATTGCAAGGCATGTTTTTGGGGGCAAAATTTAACCCGCCTTTTGATAAGGCAGTATACAGGCGAATTTAATTCAACAGACTTCATGATCATCAAGGAAGAAAGCCTGGAGAAATGGTTACTAGGATTGGAGATCGATTATATTTGAAACTACGTACTATATTTGAATGGATTCGGATGGACATCACTCAAAAATTGCTAAGTATGGAACTAGCACTCCCCCTAGGAGAGGAATTAGATCAGAATATTCACTCTACAATATGGGATCAAAATAGAGGGATCGGAGTAGAGGGATCGGATTAAACGGGATGCACACAGCACAACTCAATGATGATTGCTCCATAATTCAACAAAGGCGGATTAGAGTGAAACTTTGGAAACAAGAAGAAGGGATCCTATAGGGTCTACCCTAGGGATTGCAGATCAAATAGAGCAAGTTGGAGGGATCGGCTATAATCAGTTTTCGCAACATATTGCAACAAAGATCGATCAATAACTCAACATCTACAGATCCAATTGACATGAAACTTGGAGGACAAGTATATTATGGCATAGGTGACCCACCATAGGGATCGCACTCCATAAATCAACAAAAATAGGGATCGGTCCCGATCCCTATTTTGAAGAGCGATCGGTCCAAGAATCTTTGGGCCGAGTCGTTTGGGCCTGGAGGTTCTTCTAGCGAAATTTCAGTCCGATCGGTATACGTCTTCCTCTATAAATATAGCAAGAATGGCATCAGAAAAGGGATCTTATTTCTGCTTCACTTCATCTTTTATCAAGGCTAAACTCCATCACTTTGATTAATGAAATTCATATCATTGTAACTGTAACGGCAATATAAACAAATAAAGGATTACTTTGAAGACGTAGGTCGAACTTAGCCGAACCACTATAAATTTGTATCTGTAACGTTTCGAGATTTTCGACTTTCGAAAATCGACATTAATACGTCCACTGTATCAACTGCCGAGCAATCGAATGCCGGAAAACGGAATTGTTATGGTTAAAAAGAAGAGGTAGAAAAAGACAGAAAGAAAGAACGAAGAAACAACATAAACAATATCAGAATCTCACATATCGCAGCGGAACAACATATAATAGATAAATGAATAATCTTTAAATCAAGAACTATATCATTTTATACATTACATCATCAAAGTCAATATACAACATAATACATCAATGGACAGTTATACAAACTTGTCCTCATACAGAATACACAGCGGAATAATAATATCATATACAAGTGATACGTCTCGGCATCCAGCTCGCCACTGAGCTCCACAGCATCTCCTGAATCCAGAATGACCTGATAACCTGACTCTAGGTTGCCCGTGTGGAAAATTATGGGAACCCAAAGTTTAGGAAAGGAACAATAAACTCCAGGTCAGTCATGGGACTGGTGTGAGAACTAAAACAGTTTTTATCTTTAAAACAACAACAACAAAGGAAGTAAAAGACATCCTCAATGCTTTTTCGAAAATGAAACTACCATAAGGCCTCCCGCCACACACACAATGCAAACGCAGAATTGGAGGAGATTTCTCCTTATGATAGTCAAACATGCTTACTACGCAAAATCATTTTATTCGATATTATTATTAGTGCATAGTGCAGAAAAACATTTTGAAAGTATAATATTAATCTTAGCTAGCATAGACATTCCGCACTTATGCCTACTATAGCTACCATGTTCAATAGCAGGTTACCGCCACATTCCATGGCAGGTTATACAATTAAAACCGTACAGGGTTCGTATTGTTTCTTTGGATTTCCAACAAATGGTCAGGCTAAGGAACTTCCTACTGCCAATGGGTAAGCCTCTGGATGGAAGCCCCGAGAACCTAACCGGATCTCTGCCAACACAAGGCCGGGTTACCTCTTACACTAGGTAACTACTACATGAATATGCCACCCCCCGGTCCTTTGGGACCTTTATCCGAGGCGCCTCAACAAAACAACAATCACACAGTAAATGAGATTGGAGTAACCACATAGGTTAAATACCAGGGCTCCATACCTGATACCACCCTTTTCCAGAAGGAAATGACATACCCTAAAGGGAGCGACCCTCATAACCTTGCCGCATATTCCTGTTTTGACCATTTCCGGGTTGTGAGGTCCGAAGAGGTCTCGTCCACAAAGCTACGCTTTTTCACAAAGCCATGCTTTGATCAACAAATGATCAGCAACACTCAGCATGCCACACTACCAAATTGGGAGTATATCACTAATAACTTTCAACTACATAACCTCTGAGCTCGTACGTCTCAGAGAAGGGTGTTAAGCTAAGAGAATAAATTCTCCGCCACCAAACAGAAATGTATTTGAAAGAAATCAGCTTTATATCTCAAAATGTAATGTCAGACATGTAACCATTCAAGTCTGTTCCGGGTTCGAACAGAACCAAAGGCACTTCTAAAGAAGCCCTTGCAATCCGGGTATTCACAATCCCGATCGAACTTCCCATCACAAAGGAAATCTCTATACCAAAACTAACGATGCAGAGACAATCGATAGGTCATCCTATCATTTTCACAAATACCTGGTCTTCACCACCGGTCTTCAAATGTTATCCATATCGTCATATCACTTATTCGGAATGGGTTATATGACATAAAGGTCCTCTCCCGGCTAACCCGAATAGTGAGCACAATATTTAAAACATATGGATATAGGGATTTCAATTAAGTCACAACTTATTACCCAAATCCTTTCCTTTAAATGGTTTAAACAAATTACCATTTTAAATCTTTAAACAAAAAGATTTACTTCACAAAGTTTACCCAATTTCACAAAGATTCATTCACAGATTTCCAAATCAATTTCCATTTCAATTGGATTAACCCATTAAATCTTTAAATTAAGATTTAATTTATAGCTTTCAAAACTATTCACAATTCTAGTCTTTTATAATATAAAGGATACACCTTTTAAAATCTTCTTTGATTTCAAGATAAAGCTTAATCATCTTCACAAAGGTTAATTCATAGTTTTTCCAAACTATTCATAATTTCATTTCAACTTGAAATGTTTCGATACAAATTGGAAATCTTTTCACTTTATGAAAGCTATTATTCTTTGAAAACAGATAGTTTTCGTTTTGGGAAAAACTGGTTACAATTACACAGGTTAAAGCCATCCAAGTACAAATCTTGGATTAT
Source organism: Allium fistulosum (assembly GCA_030737815.1). NCBI lineage: Eukaryota > Viridiplantae > Streptophyta > Magnoliopsida > Asparagales > Amaryllidaceae > Allium > Allium fistulosum. Next base: position 1,095,695,005 of record CM060904.1, on the reverse strand, counting down.
AAATTTAAATTTCCAAAACCATATTTTAAATGGTTAAAAACCCATATAAACACCTTTTACACTTGTAAAATCTTTTAGACCATAGTTCCCAAATCATTGAGTTCAATTCCAAAATATTGAATTCAAATTTTAAATCAAATTATTCAAATTTCAATTTTATTAAGTTATTTAAAATAACTTTTATTTCTAAAAATCATTTCCAAAAACTTTCAATTTCAATTCCAAAACTATTTTGGATTCAAGAATTCAATTTTCAAAATTGATAAAAATCCGTGACTTAACCGATTTCCACGTGAAATCCACATTTGTGTGTGTATTGTGTAGTCCAAGAGTTTAACAAAATAGTGCAACAACATTCAACCATCACAGATCAAATATAACAATATAATTGATAAGCGGTATAAATTATAACGCTTATCTTTCATTCATAGATCACAAATATATATATATATATATATATATATATATATATATATATATATATATATCACAGATAAACAAATTACAGATCACAACACAAATCAGGATATATCACAAAGCATCACATATCAGAGATATCAAACAATTCAACATCCAATATAACCCAAACATCCATAAGTAGGATTAATTTAATTATCTGATTAATTTAAACCAGATAAATTTCTATAAATCAATTTTACTAGTTATGGTAAATTAATAATCAATTAATTTCAAATTTATTTCAAAACACCAAATCAAATTCCATATTGATTTTCAAAATTCATTTCACTTCACCAAACAAATTTCTAACTGGATTTCGAAATTTATTTCCAATCACCAAAATCAATTCCTAAATGGATTTCTAAATTTATTTCCTTTTAAAATAAATTCCTTTATTTTTTTCCCACTATTAAAATCCAATTTTAAACAAGTTCTTCAACTTTTAAACAATATTATTCAAAATCCCTTTATTAAAATCTGTTCCCATATTTTTGGAAATAATTCGATATGATTCAAAAATAAAACTTTTATCTTTTTTAAAACTCCTTTTAAATTTATCCAATTCTCAAAAATAAATTTTCTGATAAATTTTCAACTTGAATTTCGAAAATCCAATTTTATTTATTTCTGGTATCCAACGATACCAAAAATATATTCGGCTAAATTATAGCCTTCAACAATTTCAATCACAAAGATAATCACACGGAGATTATAAATAATCAACACACAACATTGAAATAAATTCAAATGTTTGAGGAATCCAATTGGATCCCTCCAACCTTTTCCATGCATCCACAGATGTTAGCACAATACCAATTCCACTTCGAGGTGGAATATCACGGTATATGGGATTTATAAAATACTATCCGCTATTATGCAGCGCAATAGGGTCTCATCAGCTATATAATGCGGGAAATCAACTCCAAGTACATATATAATACCAATTCCACTTCAAGGTGGAATATCGCGGTATATGTTTTTAATATAATAACCTCCGCTTATTATACGGCGTATAGGGTCTATTTCAACACATCCAATGACAATCATCATCCAATCATCACAATCAAGCAATTTTAAATTTAACTATTTAAAATTTAAATCGAAACAAATTCGATTAAGTGAGAAGTTCTCACCTTGCTTCCAATAATAGTTGTAGTGTTTTATTCCGAATAAAATTAAACACGCGTTTAATTTTACCCAAAATTTACACTAGCTCTAATCGATCCCAATCCAGCTCCATTGCGTAGTGCCTGACAAAACGAACCCAACGCAAGTCGTTTCGTCAAATTCAGACCTCGTATCAAAAACTTACACAGTTTTAAAGTTTGTACAATTTAATATATAAATCAATTCCATTTCTTTTAATATTATTAAACTTTTAAACGAATCAAGGCCGTTTTTTTGTATCAAGAAAATCCAGGCCGTGTCCCTTTTCTTCTCCATCCCGTTCAAAATCACGAGCATGAGAACCCAAAGCCGCCGCTATGCCCTAATTATTGCACCTCCATACGACGACGAGACGTCGATCCAACGCCGCCACACGAGAGCGCGCACTCGACTCCACCTTCGGCCTCAACCACGTATAGCTCGGCCTCTGTAACGACCCGACTTCCTATGCCCAGAAAGTCGCATCATTATGAAGAAAGAAAGGGGTAGAAAATAGAAAAGAAGAGAAGAAAGAAAGAAACAACAACAACGATCTCACAACGGAACGAATAAATTATATTAATAACATAAACTATTACATAGTTTACAACAATTTACAGAGTTACACAGCATATACATCACTTACTAGACAGTTATAAACATCTATCTAGACATTACAACTCAAATACAAGACAAGACACTATCACAGATATCAACACAGCGGAATACTATATCTACGAACGCCGAAGCCTCCTGCTCCATTGCTCCTCCAAAATATTCATCAAAGCTAAACCTGAATCCCTTGGCTACTCGTAAAAATTTGAGTACCCAAGAGTTTATAAAACAGAAATAAACACTTGGGTCAGACATGGGTCTGGTGTGAGTAACAGGTTAAACTTGCTTAACTTCAAAACCTTTAGAAAGAAAAGGTATCACGTAAGACTCCCCACAAATAAACATGGGTAAGTTTTTACCTTACGCTAACCAAAACATTTGATAGGAAATCCAGTTATATTATAATAGGGTCTAGGGTTTTCAAGTAAATACTCATATAGCTGAAATTGTTACATTATTAAATTCCAGCATACTAGCCACAAAGTGGGTTATACAATCAAAACCGTAAGGGCACGTAGGAAGAATGGGTTTCCATCAATGGCAGGGCTACTGGGGTACCGCCCGTCACAGTACGTGGCCTAGATCACCGTACCGAGGAGTACGCCCGCTCCCCTGCAACACAAAGCCGGAACCATCCCTTACTGGATAATTCCGAACAAGATAACCCCGTAGTTGGCGCGACCAACCACACACTAAGCCGAATAAAAAGAAAAGGGACCTCTAGACAGGGATCTATCTAGCTCTCAGTGGGTGCTACCCACGAAGCCTTGCTGCACCTCCCCTGTTTTAGCCATTCCCGGTTGATGAGGCTTGAGGTTACGATTACCTTTAATCAGAACATAACACTTAGAATGCTCATCGTCCGCCTGACGATGTGCTGAAAGCATTCAATCCATACAAGTTCGTTCCGGGTTCGAACGAAACCGAAGGCATTATCTCGTTACACTCGTTTTGGAATCACCCTCAGAGTTAACGACAATAACCCTTGCACTCTGAATCTTCATCTTCACTTGAGATTAACGACCTATCGTTAATTTGGATCGATGTGGTATTCGGGTCTCCAGACCTGGAATCCCGGTATACGGAAACCCGATCCCGGTCTCATCGAAATCCAAAACGTATCTTTTAAGGGCCAAGTTGTTTTAAGGTTAAAACAATTCAATTCTTATCTATATACACAAAGATAGATAATTCAATAGATAATCTACATTATCATCCCAAACAGATAATTCACATTATCATTATAATTCAACCAAACATCCATATCATATATCAATCATATCTCATCAGAGATATCAAACAATGAAATACATTCAATCTCATTCATCCATCCTTAAGCAATGATTTATATCATCTAATTAATTTAAAGTGAATTAAACTAATTACTTCGTTCTATAAATCCTGCTTACTTAATTATTAATTAAACCAATTAATAATCATTACTCTAAGTATCCATCTAAATTAATCATTCCTGATTAATTACCCTTTAATTACTTTAAGTAATTAATACTTAATTAATTTCACAAATTAATTATCTTAAACCATTCAGTAATTAATCTTTAATTACTTCATTAATTAATTAACTATATTTAATTACATTAATCCTTAATTAATTACAATTAATTAATTACTTTAATCACTTATTATTTATTAATTAATCTTAATTAATCAGTTCTTAATTTCATCATTAATTATATTAATTAATGATCCTTAATTATTCTTAATTAATTATCTTATTTAAATTAATAATTAATTAGTCACATTTATTAATCACCTTTGATTAATCTCATTTAGTAATTAACTACCCTTAATTACTCTTCCATAAATTAATTACTTCTTAATTAATTATCTTTTAATTAATCCCTTGATTAATTATTCAAAGTAATTAAACTCAAATTACTTTCATTAAACCATCTTTAGTTAATTACATCCACTAATTAACTTTAATTACTTTCCTAAGTAATTACACTTCACTAATTACATTTAAGTAATTATATTTATCATATCTCTAAATGATTATCTTAAATTAATTTAATTAATTAATTTAACTTAATCAAATTTATTTAATTAATTAACTTAAGTAATTAATTACCTTAATTACTTCCATTAAGTAATTATACTTAACCCATTTCATAAAAGATTTTCATTGTTAATTAATCTAATTGATTATCAAAATTAATCCCATTTATTACTTATTTAATAATCCCTAATTAATGATCCCTCATTAATTATTAATAATTCTTTAATTACTTCGAGTAATTAATCCTTAATCATCTATTATTAATTACTAATTTATTAATTTCCAATTACTTAATTAATTGCTTAATTAATCCTTAAATCACTTGATTAATTAATTCATAATCATTTGTTAATAATCTATACTTATTTAAATAAATGATCCTTAATTCTTAATTAATCAACTTATAATCCAAATTATTTAATTAATTAACACTAAACCATTAATTAATTAAATTATTAAATTATTCTTTAATCATCTCAATAATTTAATGAATCCTAAATCATTAAATCTCTAAATTAAAGTATTAACATTTTAATTATTATTTACAAAAGGTTTTGAAATCCTTTACTTTAAATCTTCCTTTTCTCTTATTTCAAATTAAAGGTTTAAAATACATTTCAAATTCAACTTTAACCAAATTTAAATCAAATTTTACAAACTCTTTTTAAACCCAAATGTTAAAGAACACTTAACATTTAATTTATTTAAATTCAAAACCTTTTTAAAATATACTTTAAAACATTTAAATTTGTTTAAACATTATAATTTATAAAATTATTTTATCCCAACTAGGATACAAATTAAATTGAATCCATACTTTAAAATTTTTGATTTAAACTTTGCTTTAAATCCTGCTTAACATTTTAAACTTCAATTTAAAATTTAAACCCTGTCAGCTTTTAAACTGAAACCAAAAGCCTACCCGAGCCCATCTCAAAATTACCCGAGATAAAACCCTCATGCTTCGAGTTGCTCACGCTATAAACTCGAGAAATACTCGAGTGTCATTCCTCTGCTATACCCAAACTAAAACACTGATACGCCTGACACTTATTCACGTGCACACGCGAGTTGATCGCCTCCAACCATCACTCCCAACTTCGGCATATCGAATTCGACCACCCCTCATAATCGCGACCTCCAGAACCACGAACAACCACCTCAATCGAATTCGAGAAATCTCGATCACAACCTGGAAACAGACCAATCCTGGTAAACTCTCGAATCCAACTTTCTGACCACCGGAGCGCCTGACCTTCTAGCCACACCTTCGTCAACGTCCTCGTTTCCAATCTCCAGAGTCTGGTGGAACTCGGTCCACCAGAGACGCCGTGGTGGATAATTTCCTGATCATCACCAAAACTAGGTCTACAGACTTTAGATGATCACCGCTGCCTCCCTAATGGTTAGAACATCTATCTGACATTTTTCCCTTAGCCTCTGATCACTGGACTACCACCAGATAGAACCCCAGCCTTCCCAAGCAAGTAGATCACCAGAAAACACCCAAAACACATTATCTGATCAACCCCAAAATGCACATTCAAACCCAATCTAGAAACTATGGTTTTACTTCTAAAAATTATGATTTTGAATAATATTTCAGTTTATAATCCTGGATTTCTAAATTAAGATGTTTGAATTTCCACTTATTTTAAACTTGTTCTGTTCTTTTTAATTTCCAGAGATATTACAAAATTATTTTAACTTAAGTAAATTTTAAATCTTAATCTATAATTCAAACAAACAAGTCTTGTTTGAAACCTAGGTCATAACAGTAAGTGGATCAAGAAGTATTGCATTTTGAGTAAATCATGTAACTAGGAAACTAAAATCAGGAAACAGAGATATAAAGCATGCACACTATAAATACACTCAAGTATACATAGACATTTCATCAATATACATACATACTAACATGCTTTATTCCAGAAAATTCACATGCAAACAAATATCCCTACTTGAGTTTACAAAGAAAGTTACTCACTTGATTTAAAGGAGATGAACAGAGGATAGGTTTTTATGTGTAAACTGACAGGCTCATACATATATTTATCCTAATTCATATAAATTCAAATTAAAAACTACAATACAAGCCAATATTATCACATGCAAACATATATCATATGCTTTAAGTTTTAAAAATGAAAGTTACTCACCTTTTAAAAGTGAACAGAGAAACTTTCCAGGTTTTAATTTGAAAAGCTTTTGAATTTAAGATCTGAATGTCTTTGCTATTAAAACTTGAATGCTTGCTGGAAAACTTGCATTGTCTTTAAAACTGGAAACTTGCATGTTTCTAAATCTTGCTTTATTGAAATGTTGCTTAGATCAGGTTTGAGGAAGAAGTATCCAGGCTTAAGAAATGCAGATTGGAGTTTGATTCCTGACTTGCTTCTAGAGTTTGAAGAATTGATTTGCAGGCTTTGATTTAGATTCCAGATTTTAGATGATGAGAATGAATTACAGGGACTTGGTTTTGAAAGTGATTTGCAGGTTTGAAGAATGTATTACAGGCTTTTGTTTTTGGTTTGAGGAGTTGATTATAGATTGCTTTTGAGAATTTTGTTTGAGGAATGATGAATTTGATTTTCTGGTTTTGCTTTTAGAAGTGGAAAACGAATTTCAGATTTTTGAAATGAAGATTAGAAAGAAAGGAAGAGGGTGGAAACATGTTTTATAAGTATAAATGATTTATTTTTAAAATAAAAAGAAAAATTGGAACAAAAATGACACTTGTCTTTCTCATACTCTAATTTTACAACACATGTTATATTAAGCCTTATAAAATTACACTTGTCCTTTTAATTAATTTATATTTATTTTAAATGTAAAAACCTTTTTCTTTATTTATTAAATACTTATCTAAATATATATAAATTACTTTAAAGAAAATAAACTAATTATACTTATAAATAAAAGCTTATACATATATTTTAAAATCCAAATATTTAAATATCTATCTTTGAATTTCAAAACTAATTTACATTCAAATTCAAATTATATTTAAAATCCAATTTAAAGTCAATTTATATACATACATATATAACTACACATTTAATTTGAAAATAACAATCTTATTTTATTTAAAGTCTATTTATATCTATAAATAAAACAATACACTATTAATATTGTATTTTAAACTTACCTATATATATATACTCTTAAATCTTATTTATTAAGCAATATCTCAAAAAGAAAATAACCTTATTATTAATCTTATTTAAAACCATATAGATATTTTGTTTAAATAGCTTTGAAAAGCTAATATTAAATAAATCATAATTTCCAAACTATAAGAATATACGTTAGAAATTTAAAACAAGATTTCATTTATTATTTAAATTTCAAATCCAAGCTTATCTATTTACAATATATACATATATATATATACATTATAAATAGAAATCATTTTATTAGTTTTTAAAGGATAAAATTCACTAATTAAATATTCATTTAATTAGATTTTTAAACCAATTCAAATAATTTTATCAAAGATTAACAAATCAATTTAATTATTTAAACAAATTATTAAATTGATATTGCCCCAAATTTCCAGGATATCACAGCCTCCCCCCTATGTTGAAAAACGTGCACGAACGTCGTGGATTTACACGTGATTTCCTATCGATCAACTCCACCATTTTCGATCGCCACCGTTCATATCGAAGCTCGCATCGTCCTCTTCATTTTTTATTTAGGAAGTTTCTCGTATAAATGCATAGATTTGAAGATAATCGAGGAAGAAGTTCGGTGTTTTCTGGCCATTGGAAATGAAGGTGGCGGCTAACCCTAGTTGATTAGGTTTTGATGAAAAATGAAAATATTTTGGCCTTATATAGAAAATTGCAAAACACTATTCATCTCGAAAATTTTCGAACTCGAAATCAAACGTGCCGGTTGACGTTTCTAGGGTTTTACCTGCGTTCCGAACACAATGGAACGTGTTTCGAAGGCCAATTCGGTCATATGTGCGAGTTACGGAATTAAACGATCAAATTTAAATTAAATCGATTAAAACGATTTCTATGCGTTTTGGCTTGCCCCGGACAAACCGTACGTCCGATTGACACGAAATTTGAAATCTTACAATAATTTAACATTACGGATCTGATGAAACTGGTTTCGTCGAAATCCGAGACTATTTGACAAATGACCATTTTTACTCGTTAATTAAATATTAAAATATTCAATTTCTACAATTTAACTTTTAATTCAATTTTAAAAGTTCTATAACATCATTCTAACTTCAATATGATTTTCTACAACTTTATAAATCATTTTTATACACATTTGATCCAATTATCAATTATTTACGCAATTTCAAATATTAAATTACTGATTTAATTATTCAATTAAATCTCTATATTCGAATTTAAATTTATTCGACTTACAAATCTTACTTGTTAATATTTAAAATCAATTAAATATCTGAATTTCAAATGACAGAAATTCTGGGTCGTTACAATATCTTTCTTTACTTGCTTTCTTATTATTTTAATTTTGTTCTTCATTTGTTTCTCTTCATATTTCTGTGATTGGACAAGATATTGGTGCTTTCACATGCAACTGGGCGTTGGTCGCCATTTTTGATGCCAACAACTTATATATTGGTTTTGAAGTGGTTATGGTTTCGAGTCATCTCATACAAGTACACTCCCCTGCTTATTGGACTTTTCAAAACCAAATTGATGAATTTTGGTTAACTTAAATCCAGTTCTTTAGAAATAATTAGACAATGCATCTGCTATCCAGACGGATTTCCTTATCTCTTGTGCTAGAAGAGAAAGATGAGTTTATACGCAATATATAGCATCACTAAGAGGATAACAGTACCATATAATCTCGTGTTTCTTCTAGATATTCCCTACATTAATTTTGGTCAAATTTTAGAAGAAATAAAATGATTGCCTATGGAAATCAAGTCTTGTATACTTATCACCATTTTCAACCTTCAACTTATGCTACCCCTCGGTCAAGAGTAAAGCTAGGTAGGTTAGAGCACTGGTTGCATCTAAGCCCTGCCTAGACACCTCATTCCTAACTCTCATAGATAGAACAAGTTGATTTTGCCAGCTTTTAGTCCTAAGTATATAAGTAAATACTTTCCATAAATGAGTAAACATACAAACACGATTAAGTCATACAAGCGACTTCTAATCCCCGTACTATCAAATAATACTCATATTTAAATAATTCTATATATATTTAAAATACCTTTACGAAAGATATATACTACAACTTCACTATGTATACTACTACTTCACTATTAATTTCTACCCTTTTCATTCTTCAAAATGTATTTATATACTTATCTCAAAGGTACAAGAATATTCACAAATTACTTAACAAGATTTTCCATTTCAAAAGCATAACCAAAAGGGTGAAAAACAAATATGGCTAAAATATTGTTAGTATAAACCCAAAACCTTTTTTACTTATCATTATCTTTAAATTATTCTTTCCAAAGATCTAATTACATTCAAAAGTATATTCAAAAGGGTTAAAAAAATGTTACTTAAATATTATTTACTATAAATCCAAAACACTTTTATACTTTTCATTATCTTTAAAACATTCATTTCAAATGTCTAATTACATTGAAAAGCATATTCAAAAGGGTTAAAAACAAATGTTACTCAAACATTGTTTACTATAAACCCAAAACACTTTTATACTTTTCATTATCTTTAAAACATTCTTTTGACCAAAGTATACATATTTAACAAGATAATATACTTTTAAATAACTTCTCAAAACCATTAATAATAACTTAATGTTATAACCATAACCCAATTATCCTTTTATAAAATACTTAACTTACATTTCAAAACTTATATACAAATACTTTTAAAATACTTGTAAATATGTTTTAAACATCTATATAAAATATTATGTAAAAAGAATTAATTTAGAAATATCTAGAAAGGCAATTTTAGATAAATGTTACAAAGAAAACCATTACTTTAAAAATTCATAATTATTTATTAAATATACATTAAATTCGAAACCACTTTGAAATACTCTTAAAGATGTTATTAAACTTCCCTAAAATGGTCTCAGAAAAAAATCAATTCAAATCTCATTTTAAACACATTTATATTTTCAAAAATAGCTTAAAACAACATAACACCAAACGGTGCCATAAAAACCAAAAAATGCAACTGTAGATCAGAAAAGTGATGTTGTTAAGTGTTGTAAAAAATACTACACATAGAGCATTTACGAAAAGCATGAAAGTTTGTGGCCAGTTTTTGCTATCCAACAAAATGATTTAAGATCTATTTTTTTTACAGTAAGTAGTATACTTAGGCTGCCTAATAAACATGCAAAGAAACCCCAAAGGATATCATTCAAGGCTATAATAAAAATTCCCAAATCAAGGATTTCAAAGTGCTCATACAACGACCTTTTCGCTACTAACTTTTGCAACTTTGTTCTACAAGTTCAATAAGTTTTCAAACCATTTTCTTGTTGTCCCATATACTACTATAAGTGTAGAGCACAACCAAAACACATCCTAACACAATATTTACATGTCACCATTTTAAACAAGTTAAACACAAGGGATTTTGAAGTGCACTTGCAGCAACCTATCTCGCTTCAAACACTTTCAAATAAACTTCAACTTGACACACAACCAAACCAAACATGTAAACACAAAAGTCATGCCATATTACATGGATAATAGAAGTGATTATACATGAAGTATAATTGTCATATTCATTCTGTAACGACTCGCATTTTTCCGATAATTAAATTATTGAATTTAATAAGATTTTGTAACTTAATATTAGAAGAAATAAAAAGTTGTGATTTATTAATAAGAGAAATAACTAGAATGAATGTAATAACGTTAAGGTAAGGTGATTGATAACCATTCTAATGTAAGTCCAATTAATTGAAATGATTGTAAAATCATAATAGGTTATAGATTGTGAATAAAGAAATAAAATTTAATATTGGAATCAGTGTTGAAATTATATGTAATAAATTGGAGTTGGCTAATATTGAAAATGAAATCAGTGGTGTGTAACTAGTTATAACATTTGTTGTAGATAATAAAATCACAAATGTGATTTAATTAAGCAAAAGGTGACAATTGTTATATGTTACCTATTTATTTAATCTGTTGAATTAAATTGGAAATTAATTGCGATTAAATGTAATTAAATATTACGTTAATGTAAATTAAGATGATAATTGTAGAATATTAGTGTAATAAGATATAAACCAATGTTAACTATGTCCATATAGTAATGATTGATTGAATAAAAAGATTGGAATCAAATTAAATCAATTTATTGGAATTAAAATATAATTAATTGAATTTATTAACAGTTGAAACTGAACACTGTAATTAGTGTAATATTTAACACTGAATTGATAGGTAAACTTGTTTTAAATTATTGTAAATGTCTAAGTAATCAAAAATGATAAATATTGTTTGTTATTAAATTTGAAATTGAAAAGTGATTTAATTAATTTAATAATATATTATTTAATTAACGTGAAAATAACCATTTTGGCCACTGTCTCGGATTTCGACGAAACCTGTCTCATCGGATCTGTAACAGTGAATTATTATAAGGTTTCAAGTTTCATGGCGATCTGACTTGTCGTTTGATCATACGGACTCGAAACGTGTAGAAATCAATTTAATTGAAATCAATTTGAAATAAGCTGATTTTAAAGCTAACTTCTTCATACAATGGAATTAGGACTTGAAACCTGTTCTAGTGAGTTTAAAAATATTGAAAACATCTATTTTAATATATGGGATGAGCTGCTTTCGTTCCAGAAGCAGAACGGGCTTTTTGGGTCGTTATTGTCGTTTCAAATCAATTTGATATGTGTTCATTCTTTCTTATCGGGCCTTGTATATATAAATAGATTTTTCTAATCGTAGCAGGCTTTCTATTTTTTATTAAAGTACGTACAATTCCTTTCGACTGTTCCTTCTCTCTTCTTAATGGCTGAAAACCAAAATCCCAAGTCCAAATTCAAATCAAAATCAATTTCAAAAATTCAAACGCCTCCAAACATTGACATAATATATACCATTTTTAAGCTCTCGATGAGCATAATCCACTAGTGCAATTCATTTTTGCAATCAAATCATCGTTTTTCCAGAAATCAGTGATTTAGTTTCGACCGTCCATTTGCTAGGGTTTCGATCCAACAGTGGATCTTCGTCCGATCGACGATCGGAATGCGCCGTTGCGAAGAGGGTGATTAGCAGCGCTCATCGGTGTGGTTAGTTCGTCAAATTAGTCAGCGTAGTCACTAGAAATTGATGGTTTTTGTTCGACTTTCGTGCTCGGCCTGGCAGTCCTAGGCGGCGGTGGAGGCGACCGCGTTCATGGCCAAGGTAGAGGGGAGGACGTCGGTCTGGAGGGTGGGCTCTGATCATGGTGTAGGTGTGTGTGTTGAGCAGCAATAAGGTGGTTGTGGCGGCTGAAGAGAGGGACGTGTTCGTGAGTACAATGCGTTAGGGTTTGTTGAGAGGAAGACGGGGTGACGTGGCTAGTACGTGCGTCTCTCTTCCTTTTTTTATTTTTTTTTATTTAAATTATGATTTCAAATCTTCTAATCATCATAACTTTTACATACATGCTCGGATTTGGGTGCAGTTTGTTCCGCTGGGATCGTATCGAAATTCCAGACATTATGAAACTGGTTTGAAAAAATTCTGAGACTGTTGAAATTTGGGCCTTATTTTGGATTTCAAATCGATTTGAAATAAAAGGTGAGTGTTTTAACCCACTCACAATTACTAAATTATCTTATGTTAGTTAAATTGAATTTATGATGTGATTTGAAATTGATTGGTTGATGTTTGGTATATTTAATTTGTCATTCCAGTTAAATTTGACCTTTATTGAATTTAATAGCCATTTAATATTGAAGTTTAATTGCCAGTTAATACCTGTCATTGATAACTGTTTGATTGTTATTGTTTATTTATTGGTTTGAATGATGATTGTGATGGATGTTTGATTGTTGATATTGGATGACTGGATGTTATATTTATATTGTTATAACACAGCAAGTTCTCTATGGGTTGAAATGATACATACCCAAACGATCTGATAGATTAGGAAGAAATCATTATGGGTTGAAATGATAGACTCGAGCGATTTCATGGATTTGAAGATAAATTTGAGATTGCGGGTTGAAATAATATATACCTATAAAATTTAAAATATTTGCGGATTGATATGATAAATATCTATATCACTTGACCATAGGGTAAAAAATTATATACGAACACCAGATTGGTTAAATTAAATGATTTTAAATCTTTAAATTTTGAATTCAGCTAAATGATATTTTGAAATAGAATTTGATTTATATAAACTGAATTGTTTTAAATGAATTGTTTAAAGGTTTGAATTGGAAATTTTGGAATTGTTTTAAGTAAATTGCTTAAAGGATTTAATTTGGAATTCTAAAGTGAATTTGTAGTATAAACAAAATTTATCAAAATGGAGTTATTGAAGACATTTGAAATTGTAACCTTGAAATCTATTGAAATTGGAATAGCTTAAAATTGATATTTTAAGGTTTGAATTGGGTTTTGATTTGAAATCTGAATGTGGTCTAGGTTTGTTGAAGAAATAGTTAAATTTGATGTTAATTTTAAATTTTATTACTTTAATATAAACTGTTAGAAGATATATCCTTTCAAAAATCATGGTTAATTATCATGATTTTCAAACTATTAAACTAATTTAATCCATTTTAAACTATTTTAATCTATTTTGATCAATTTAAACTATTTTAACTTATTTTAAATCTATTTATCTATGTAATCTAATTTAACCTATTTTAAACTAATTAACCCATTTTATCTATTTTAATCTATTTTTAAACCATTTAAACTATTTACTATTTTAAATCTATTTAAACTATTTTAAATTTATTTAATCTATTTTAAATCTATTTAATCTATTTTAAATATGTTTAAACTATCTTAAATCCATTAAAATTATTTTAATCTATATTTTTCTATTTTAGAGTATTTTAACTACTTAAAGAAAAATTTAATTTAAACTATGCTAAACAAATTAAACTATTCATAACTATCTAAATTATTTTCTAAATTTCATATTGTGTAAAGTGGAAGTGTTTATATTTAAACCCTTGATTTTGAAGCGAATATGGTTAAATGATGTTATAACCTAAGTTGGGATTTAAAATGATATTTTCCAGTGAAATGATGTATTTGAGTAAATATGATGATTTTACAATGAGGCTTTAACCTATTTTGGAAGTATGATCTCGGAAGTAAATATGATTTCTGAAATGATATGATTTCAAAAGTGATATGTTTGAATCGAATATGATATTTTGATATCAATTATGAATTGGTTATTTGAAATGTAAAAGAACCATCCGGTGTGAAATAAGTGTTTGGTAGTTAAAAAGACCGGGATCAGATATTGTCATACTCTCTGCCAATACCAAAAACCATTTTAACAACTGTGTACATGGTGGAGATTCCAGAATGAAGTAGGATGGTTTGGCGAACGATTCTATATGAGGTATTAACGTAGCCCTGACTCTCGCGAGTCAGTTTGATGTGACTAAAACAGGAGCCACGCCGGGCCAAGTGAGGTTGCACCTCCGATCGAACATGCTTCTTCGATACCATATTATCACTTGTGATTGATTTGGTGGCACCCCTCAATTTGATTATGGGAGTTTGTTTCGAGGTGGGCGGTAGTAGCTGCTATGCGTTACCACCAGTCCGGATCCGTAAAACGGTAGTGTTAGCACCAAAATTGGTCACTAACCTCGTAGAGAAAGATTGTGTAGAGATATAAGTGATGAAAGTAAATTAAACAGAGAAGACAATGCTAATCTAACTGCAGAAAGTAAGAACACCAAATTTATAGTGGTTCAGCGTAATTGCCTACGTCCACTTTGAGGTTAAACTTTATTGATCTTCTTTATAGTTGATTACAAATACAATTCGTGAATCAAATGCTTGCATGAAGTTGTTTAAGTAGAGAAGATGAGTCTCGAAAATGGCAGAGTCTCCTTAGTGTTCTCTCCCCAAAAAAGGATCCTTTTTCACTGTGACCCTGCCCCTCTATTTATAGACAAATATGGGCTGGACTTCCCAAGTGGGCTTGATGGCCGAACACTCTAGCCCAAGTACAGTGGTCGCTGTATGCCGAGCAAGGTATGCTGAACGCCGCTATGCCGAACCATCCCTTCTATGCCGAACGGTGTGTTTGATGTGTGGGAAGTGCAGAATGGTTGTCTGTTGAAGCCGAACGTGCCTCTGGCCGGACGATGCATTCTGGCTGAACGATACAGTCATGTTGAGTAGTCGTGTGCGCCGAACGTCTTCTGGATGCCGAGTACTCCTATCGCTGAGTTCTACTGGATGTCGAGCACTACGCCGAGTACTCCTGTTGCCGAGTACGATCTGAGGCCGAGTACTATGAGATGCTGAGTACTACGCCGAGTACTATGAGACGCTGAGTACTATGCCGAGTACTATGAGATGCCGAGCACTAGTTGACGCCGAGTAGTCCTGTATGCCGAGTAGTCCTGTATGCCGAATACTACTAGATGCCGAGTACCTGCCAATGCCGAGTACTCAGTTGCCTGGTCAAATCTCCAGGAAACACTTGCCCCCCAAAGTGTGTCGTGTGAAGCAACACAACACGCTTTGAATTAGCGAGTATTCCTTGTCTTCAGAAAGAAATCCACCATGCTTCTTGAATAGTCATTATCCTCCAATTTATCCTCCCAAGGTGTTGTATCCTTCTTTGGTCATCGTGATGCTTGGTCGATTCCTAATATTATAAATCCAGGGTTGTAGTTCATCAGTGGCCATCCATGTCTGATTCTGCAGAGCTAATAAGCTTCGGCTATCTGATATAGTCTTCTCTTAATAACCCTTAGTGAGAATTCAATTTCTGTTGATTTCAAGAAGTCGAACTTTTTCGGATGTACACATGCACGTTTTGGGTACATGTTCTTGCCATTGGCTCTCGGATGCGTTTTATATGCTCATAAGTCATCGCCAACTCCATCCAGTTTAATTGTAATTCAATCGCGATTCCTTGTTTGTATTTTTTGTGAAATAAGGGTTGCAATCAGCCACTTGAGGAGTTTTCCAAACTTCTCTTTAGTATAGACTCTATGATTTTGTTCACAGCTTCAACCTGTCCATTTGCAGTTATAATGGATCATGGAAGGTCATAAGGACAGATGACGTTACAGATAAAGAAGTTGATTATTTTCTTCATCTTGGTCGTGGTTAAGAGTTCTTCATCTGCCCATTTGGTGACGTAATCAACTGCTATGATGGTGTATTTCGCATCACCTTTAGAATCGACAAGAAGATGATTTCAGCGCCCCCAAGTGGCAAACGGTTATGAACTAGCCATTTGAATAATTTCCATCGGCGGGGTTCCTGGATTTTTTGCAAACATCTTGCACTCGTCACATTGTCTAGCATGATCAACCGCATCTGGGTTGATAGTTGGCCAGTAATACCTGTAGCAGAGTATCTTCTTTATCATGGTTTTCCCCCTGATGTTATTACCGCATTCTTCTTCATAGACTTTGCTCAAGATATCATCATGGGCAATATGCTGAAGCAAGGGGATGGATAAACTCCTTTTGATACACGACTTATTCTTAGATGATCTGGCGTGAAACTTTGAGGAGGATCTGTCGTTTTCCATTCCTCCGTTCAGTAAGAATTCCTCATTGTAGATAGTCTCTGATAGGAGTCAACCATGACACCTTTTCATTTTGTTCGCTGAGTACGTGTGTAATGATGTAATACGTGAAGTCGGTTAGTAGCTCTTGGACTTGGCCGAGATAAGGAGCAAGACAATGCCCCCTAGCAAGATCAACTTCCTTAAATTTGTATACTACCAATCAAGAATCACAAAAGATATGTAAAGTTTTCACTTCAAATCCTCTAGCAAGTTTGAGGCTGGCAGTCAAGGCTTCATACTAAGCATCGTTGTTTGTTACAAGTAAATCGAGTTTTAGGACGTAGCAGATTGATCGTTCCTCAGGAGTCATTATCAAGCCATAACACTGATCATTGGATGCTCCATCCACGTACATTTTCCATCTTATGGTTGGTTCTCTGCTACTCTTCGAGTAGTCATCTGAGGTAGTGAATTTGGGTGTGAGGTTTGCTAATTTCCATCCTTGGATAGCCCTTCGTGGGAAATAAGTGATATTGAATTAGCTTAGTTCGATATTCTATTTAAGTAGTCTTTCAGACGTCTTAGGTCATTGTATGCCTTGTCGCAACAGCTGGTAGGCATAGACGTTGATGGGGTGAGCCTAAAAGTAAGAGTGGAGCTTTCATGATGAAATCAATAGAGATTGTGCTAGCTTTTGTAGCTTTAGGTTGATATCCAATGCATGGCTCGCGATAGTTAATGAAATCACATATGCACGTCAGAATGGGTCCAAGGGAACATATCATCATTTATTCAGAAAAATCCAACTAATTCTTTTATCATCACGCACTGAGTTGTGATCCGATATTCAACACCCGGAAAGGGTCGCCATGGCTGGCTGCTATGTTGACCGTCAGCTTAGCAGGTGCCATCCCAGATTCTTTGAGTAAAGATGTAACTATTTTGCATAACATTCAATGTGTAATATGGTTGGGACGGTCAATGTTGATGGTTACTCTGGTCGAATCCTTGAGTCTTGTCATGAGTTGTTAAGTCAAATAAATGAAGGGCTCTGAATGCTCTAATTGATTATCTACAAATGGCCAAAGATCAGGCTTAAAAGCACGTTGAAGGAAACGTCGAGTAGGGGTTGGCCTCGAGTGGCATGCAACTGTATAGCTGGATCTTGCTATGAGTTTGAATTTGCTTGTGCATTCGAGTAACGCACTTTCTATTTAATGCATTCATGATTCTTTACTCGTCCTTCGGGTTGGAGTGAAAGTCAATTGCCTATGAGCTAAGGTATTGATTTAACGATTCTATCTCTAGGCATCCTTTCGGTCGTTGCCTTGAGTAGCTGTAAGCACTATATATAAGTTTTAATACTGAGCTATCGTAGCCAGTTCTTGGATGACCATGCGTCTTCTCCCAGTCTCGGGTTGTTAAATGTACTGCATGGACGGTTGAGTCTCGTCTTAGCTATGTTTATGTTTTCGCCTAAACTCCAAAGACATAGAGGTGATTGGTGAATAGTCGGTTCACATTCGTCTTGCTTCTTGCTCGTGCCCCCAGGTCTGGGGCATATATCGATAAGTAGGAAGGCCAGCCACGCCCACTTTAGCTTTACTCTCTTTCCCGTTGAATCATGGGATCATGTCAGTTGATGGGAGACTAGGTCTCGCCTATCTTAGATTTTATCGTGGTTTTTCATTCCAAGAGGAATACTTCGATGCCACGTAAGTTTCAGGGCGTAATTTGGACAGTGGATGGTCATCCACGTCCACTTTGGTTCATGCTCTGTAATCAGATCTCGGGGTAAAGCTGGCTACAAATAAAGTCGGGTTATGCTCATCCAGTTTCATACTCCTCCTGACGAATCGAACGAGGGTGCTGGAGAATTTTTGACCGAGCATTCGTGGTTTACCCTCCTTTCCATACTCTGGGGGTCATAGTTTTTTCAAAAAACATCCGAGTCACATTCGTATGTGCTTGGTGCGGATCGGCATTGACCCTTGGTCTGAGGTATGATATAGTAGGTTGCTCGTAGCTTTGGATGCCATTTCGATTGGTTCTATATTGAGGCCTCCCTACAGTCGCTGCCTCAAGTTATAAAGAACGCCACGCTAGAGCTATAGTAAGCTGTCGTATTCGGCTTTTTAGTGTTTTGTACTCCTGCCCCCAGCATTGATTTGGCTAGGTCACTAGTTCGATGGTCAAACTCCATCCTTAGCGGGTTAATAATCCTCCTGTCGATTCCAGGTCGAAGTTTGCGGAATAGAAAATGGTCGAAATCCACTCGTCTATTTATCGATGTTTATACACCACTATGCATTCTGGTGACTTGGTGTTATTCTCCCCCCGGTTGACTCGCGCCCAATTTGTGTTCATGCTTCGGTCCATGCTCCGGGGACTTAGAGATTTGTCGAACGGTTTACGCTTTAGTCCACAGTTCGAGACGTAGAGATTTTCGTCAACTCGTTTATACTCTAGTTCGCACTCTGGGAACCTAGAGTAATCTGGTCTGCTTCTGGGATTTAGGGATTTTTCTGAAGTCGTCTATAATCTAGTCCATGCTTTGGGGACCGAGAGTACTGTAGTCCGCACTCTGGGGACGTAGAGGTTTTTGAGTCATTTATACTCTAGTCTGCACTCAGGAACTTAGAGTACTTTAGTCCGCATTCTGTCTCCCATTCCAGAGGGTGAGACCTCTTGGATGGCTGAGAGTTTGCCCGAACCTGGTAGATAATCCTTCTCTTTAAGGTTCTCTTTAAGATATTGAAAGTCGTTATTCTTTATGCAGGACTATTGCATTCTTGTTTTCCACAATTTTGTGCAGGCCGTTCTGACCCCGAGCCCACTCCGAGGAGCGATGTCGCCAAGGAAGTGGGGGAGAAAACAAGTGAAGCCACTCACGTAGGGGAGGCTTCTGGTCCCGACGCTCAGGTGATCGGAGCGCTTGACGAAGACAAGTCTGAAACCTACTCTCCTACCGACGGGGGTTATGAAGTATAAATTACAGGCGCCTCTGAGCATACATCCGGATTGAGCATGGAGGAGTGGCTCAAGAAAGAGAGGGAGGAGACGGTCAAGGTAGATCCCCGAGTTGTGGACTTGGACGATCCTTTGAACAAGCCGTTGAAGGTCATCCTTCCTGGCGGGTCCAAGCCCATGGAAGGCCCCTCGTACTCCTTCAGTTACTACCCCTCTATCAAAGAAGAGTACCAAGGGTAAATGCTCTGCAGAGGAGCCGTCTGGAAAGAAGTTGAAGAAGCACAAGAAGTGATTACTATCCTCGTTCAACGAGTGTTAGTTTAAGTCATGTAATTATTTTCATCTATTTCCTTAGTCCTTGAAATAGAATGTCGACTCCGAACTTTTAGAGGGGTTGTAATAGAAACTCATTTCTGAATACGGTTTAGTTCCTTTTTCTGTCTAAAAGACTCTTATTGTTCAGTTTTCTTTGTGATTGTGATTTTAATCCAAGCAGTTGTGAGTAACATAGACTTCTCAGTCCATCTTCATATAACTCGGAAACTCTTCGGGAGTCGTTGAACTTCCATTCTGTGCTTCGAGCACTTAGAACACTTTCTAGCCCGTATGTCGGGGATTTGACAAATTCAAGTCATTTGTGTCATAGTTAATATTCAGGGAACTTGGAGATCCGATTCGCTTATATTCGAGTCTGCACTCTGGGGAGTTAGAATACTCCAGTCCGCACTCTGGGGACTTGGAGGTTTAAGTCGTTTATACTCTAGTCCGCGCTCTGGGGACTTAGAGTACTCCAGTCCGCACTCTGGGGACTTGGAGGTTTAAGTCGTTTATACTCTAGTCTGCGCTCTAGGGACTTAGAGTACTCCAGTCCGCACTTTGGGGACTTGGAGGTTTAAGTCGTTTATACTCTAGTCCGCGCTCTGGGGACTTAGAGTACTCCAGTCCGCACTCTGGGGACTTGGAGGTTTTAGTCATTTATACTCTAGTCCGCGCTCTGGGGACTTAGAGTACTCCAGTCCGCACTTTGGGGACTTGGAGGTTTAAGTCATTTATACTCTAGTCCGCGCTCTTGGGACTTAGAGTACTCCAGTCCACACTCTGGGGACTTGGAGGTTTAAGTCGTTTATACTCTAGTCCGCACTCTGGGGACTTAGAGTACTCCAGTACGCACTCTGGGGACTTGGAGGTTTAAGTCGTTTATACTCTAGTCCGCGCTCTGGGGACTTAGAGTACTCCAGTCTGCACTCTGGGGACTTGGAGGTTTTAGTCGTTTATACTCTAGTCCGCGCTCTGGGGACTTAGAGTACTCCAGTCCGCACTCTGGGGACTTGGAGGTTTAAGTCATTTATACTCTAGTCCGCGCTCTGGGGACTTAGAGTACTCCAGTCCACACTCTGGGGACTTGGAGGTTTAAGTCGTTTATACTCCAGTCCACGCTCTGGGGACTTAGAGTACTCCAGTCCGCACTCTGGGGACTTGGAGGTTTAAGTCGTTTATACTCTAGTCCGTGCTCTGGGGACTTAGAGTACTCCAGTCCGCACTCTGGGGAGTTGGAGGTTTAAGTCGTTTATACTCTAGTCCGCGCTCTGGGGACTTAGAGTACTCCAGTCCCCACTCTGGGGACTTGGAGGTTTAAGTTGAGAGCAGTCGTATTTCCACTCTTTAATTTGTATTCATCTACTGTATCGAGGCTAATGTCGTCGCATGAACAATCGAACCACGTTTGCTCACGGAATGGGATTCTGCCCCCCAGGATGAGGGACGGAATTTGAAAAATGGACGATCGATTCTCGTCCGCTTGGTGATTATAGTTCTTCCAATCAAGTCAAGGAAGGAGGTATATGACAGATGGTTGAATCACATCCATGTTGGGTTAGATAGCCAAATCTCTTACAATTTGCTCCATATCTCCTTCTAGAAAATAAGGATAATAGATTGTTGAGTAGACAAAGTAAGTTGCATATGTTCCAAGGTGCAGTCGTGTCCATATATTGACAGCGATGGTTAGCGAGTACGCAGTCTACCATAGCTACTTCAAGTTGGGCTTTCGAACAACCTTTCGTGTTCAGGGTAGGATTTGATGTGTAGATGATCAAATCACGTCCACTTCAGACGGATCCCGGCGTCACTGAGCTTCATGAGGGGTATCTGTATTTTGTCGAACTTTGTTCTATGACTCGATTGGAGTGGATGATCGGGCTATATTCATTCCAAGCAGTTTAGGTCTCCAAGTCAAAGGTGTAGGTTGATGGATGGATGGTCGGTTGTTCGAATCGATCATAAGTTGAGCATACGAAATCGGATCGTCTTGAAACTTGGAACATTGGCTTCCCTGGCTTTGATTGTTATGTCTTGTTAATCGTGGCTCGGTCTAGACTCGGACAAAATCCATCGATATCCATAGTGAGCCTTTGTGTAACCGATCTCCAAGACGAACTGTCACTGGTTTCTAATCAAGTTCTTGGTGTCACGGCCTTGCCAAAAGGTGGGATAACATTTGCCCCTCAAAGGACGTCTTGTGTAAACATGACGTGCTTTGAAAAACCGCAGTCTTTCATGCTGAATATTTCCGTTCAGTTGATTGCTTGACAGTCGTCTTTTAATCATTTCGTTACAATCTTCTTTTAGACAAATGTTCAACTAGCATGCTTTGCTCTGGTTCTGCCCCCAGTTTTGGGGATGAGTATGGAGTTGATGTATGTTTATACTCCATCTCGCACTCTGGGAGTACGGAGTTGAGTAGATGTTTATACTCCGTCTCGCACTCTGGAAATACGGAGTTGATTAATGTTTATACTCCGTCTCGCACTCTGGGAGTACGGAGTTGATCAATGTTTATACTCCGTCTCGCACTTTGGGAGTACGGAGTTAAGTAGATGTTTATACTCCGTCTCGCACTCTGGGAGTATGGAGTTGATTAATGTTTATACTCTGTCTCGCACTCTGGGAGTACAGAGTTAAGTAGATGTTTATACTCCGTCTCGCACTCTGGGAGTACAGAGTTGTTTAATGTTTATACTCCGTCTCGCACTCTGGGAGTACGGAGTTGATCAATGTTTATACTCCGTCTCGCACTTTGGGAGTACGGAGTTAAGTAGATGTTTATACTCCGTCTCGCACTCTAGGAGTATGGAGTTGATTAATGTTTATACTCTGTCTCGCACTCTGGGAGTACAGAGTTAAGTAGATGTTTATACTCCGTCTCGCACTCTGGGAGTACAGAGTTGATTAATGTTTATACTCCGTCTCGCACTCTAGGAGTACGGAGTTGATCAATGTTTATACTCCGTCTCGCACTTTGGGAGTACGGAGTTAAGTAGATGTTTATACTCCGTCTCGCACTCTGGGAGTACGGAGTTGTGCGAAGGATCGTCGTGTATCAACCCATTTTTAACCTTGATGTGATGGCTTGCCCCCGAGCTCGAGTTTCACTTAGCGAGTGGCTGGTCGTATCGCAGCCGCTCTCTACTTGAATAAATTCCACTTGCAGGATGGAATTCAGCTCTCCGTGCATCGTGATGTTGTACATTGTATTTAATCCATAGCCCCAAATCAAAGGCATATGGTTGATGATGAGCAATAGAATTATTCTCGTCCAGATGTAACTCCACACGTCCGATCATGGTCTGCGTAGATTGGTTGGCAACCAAATCTGAGTACCTGGACACCTGCATCGTTTTGAAAGTAGTTTAGTTCAAGCTAGTCGTAGTTCATAGAACAATTGAAATAGAGATGGAAATGGAAATAATTCAAAGAAGATTATGGTAAATCTCATTGATATGTGAAGCAGCATCGTGTGCTCGCTATTCGACTCCGCCCCTGGCTCCTTTCAAAGGGATGTTGGGCGTCAACCGTCCAATTGATAATCATAGCCCTTTATTAATAGGCATCGGATATTCACTGCCCGCCATTCTTTAGGACTTGTACATACTATTGAAGCTTTCCTTTCCAGGTCATCTTTTCGATCACACCTCGGAGGTGTTTGTAATCGCCCGTGTTAGGATCAGCGAGCATCCGGGAATATACAACATTCCCCTGATTTTCTTTAGACTTTGGTGTACTCTCTCGAGGTTGGTTTCCAGTACCACTCTGAGTCGTGAGTCTTCAAGTAGAGGTTGTCAATTGAATCTTTCAAAGAGCATATGAACTGAATTCTGAAGTCTTGTTTCGGCTACTGGGATCTACATCCTTAGCCAATGGGCCTTCATTGTTATTTTTCTTAGTCTGCTCCACTCCTCCTCACTTCAGTTCTGATTCATTTTGTAAAAGAAACGATCCATAGTCGTAGGAGGCTCTTTAGCTAACTAGCTGCCAAAATATATCTGGAGGTCGACTTTCCTCAAACGCGATCAGTATGATACCCTTGTTAGTATTTGGAATAAATTGCTTAGAGCATTGGTTTGCTTGGAGTCATCTTGGCGTTTGCTAGAGTCATATCATCTATGTTCTCCAACCTTTGGGAGTACCGCTTGAATAGCGGTAGCTTGTCCGTTCCCTTGATGTCGTTCATAAGCTGCCGCTAGATCCTCTATGCCCTGGTCGATCATGGGATGTCAAGGAAGTGGATAGAATGTTCCTTTATTAAGTTGAGTTTTGAATTCACTATCCGGAGGCACTGCGCTGCGGCTAGGGTTCGGGGGGGTTTCCCCCCGAAATTTTTTTTTTAGCCTCTTTTTTGAAAATTTGGGTCGTACCCGAAAATATTTTGTTTGAAAATAGGGGTCGTATAAGGGATCGGTGTAACTTAATTCCAGAGGTGTTCGGCATTCGTTCTTGTTCGGCACAACCGAGTCGTTCGGCATACAATACCATTCGGCATTACAGAGGTGCTCGACATTCATTCTTGTTCGGCACAACCGAGTCGTTCGGCATTATAGAGGTGTTCGGCATAGAGGTATGGATCGGCCTGGAAGAGTGTTCGGCCTAGAGGTATGGATCGGCCTGGAAGGGCGTTCGGCCTAGAGTTATGGTCGGCCTGGAAGGGCGTTCGGCCTAGAGGTATGTTCGGCCAAAGCTGTTCGGCCAAGGCTGTTCGGTGGAATGGATCGGCGTTGAGTGGTTCGGCCATAGCTGTTCGGCCAAGGCTGTTCGGCCAAAGTGGATCGGCCTGGAGTGGTTCGGCCAAAGCTGTTCGGCCAAGGCTGTTCGGCACAGTAGATCGGCCTGGAGTGGTTCGGCCAAAGCTGTTCGGCCAAGACTGTTCGGCCAGAGTGGGTCGGCCTGGAGTGGTTCGGCCAAAGCTGTTCGGCCAAGACTGTTCGGCCAGAGTCGGTCGGCCTGGAGTGGTTCGGCTAAAGCTGTTCGGCCAAGACTGTTCGGCCAGAGTGGGTCGGCTTGGAGTGGTTCGGCCAAAGCTGTTCGGCATGGGAATGCTGCTCGGCATGGGAATTCTGTTCGGCATGGGAGCTCTGCTCGGCCTGGATGCTGCTCGGCATGGGAATTCTGTTTGGCATGGGAGCTCTGCTCGGCCTGGATGCTGCTCGGCATGGGAATTCTGTTCGGCATGGGAGCTCTGCTCGGCCTGGATGCTGCTTGGCATGGGAATTCTGTTCGGCATGGGAGCTCTGCTCGGCCTGGATGCTGCTCGGCATGGGAATTCTGTTCGGAATGGGGAATTCTCTGGAGCGATAGGCATACACCTTTTCTGGAGCGGTCGGCATACTCCTTTTCTGGGGCGATCGGCTAAATTGGCTTCAAAGGGGGGTCGGCCTTTATTCAACATGACTGTAAACTTCAACGCCCAGTCTCCATATCTTACATAGACTTGGTTTATATGAATATGGCTATCAGCTTCCTTTAGATTTCTTTCAAATCTGAGTAGAATAGGAAGTTTCCTAGTAAACAACTGGATCTATCCCGCGAATATGAAAATCCACTAGTAGACGATGAGATCCGATCAGGCTGAGAATTCAATTCTCAGTGAAAGCACCAAAGTGTTAGCACCAAAATTGGTCACTAACCTCGTAGAGAAAGATTGTGTAGAGATATAAGTGATGAAAGTAAATTAAACAGAGAAGACAATGCTAATCTAACTGCAGAAAGTAAGAACACCAAATTTATAGTGGTTCAGCGTAATTGCCTACGTCCACTTTGAGGTTAAACTTTATTGATCTTCTTTATAGTTGATTACAAATACAATTCGTGAATCAAATGCTTGCATGAAGTTGTTTAAGTAGAGAAGATGAGTCTCGAAAATGGCAGAGTCTCCCCAGTGTTCTCTCCCCAAAAAAGGATCCTTTTTCACTGTGACCCTGCCCCTCTATTTATAGACAAATATGGGCTGGACTTCCCAAGTGGGCTTGATGGCCGAGCACTAGTTGACGCCGAGTAGTCCTGTATGCCGAGTAGTCCTGTATGCCGAATACTACTAGATGCCGAGTACCTGCCAATGCCGAGTACTCAGTTGCCTGGTCAAATCTCCAGGAAACAGGTAGTATTCTACCCTGGGCATTGCGTCGCGTGCCTTGTCACATGCCTTATCGCGCCCACTACGAGTTTGTTTTGTACCTTACCTATGGAGTGCCCTTTGGGTAAACCACCAGTTTGGTGGAGCTTACGGTACTGTATAGACTACGAGAATATATAAAATGTGTTAAGGGGGATATGGGTAACGCCTTAATGCTATTTTAATACTTTACTTTACCGTAGACATATTATAATAGCATATTGTACTACATAGTAGATAATTTAACAGATCCTTAGGAGATGGTAATCCCGAACACCTCTTAAGTTATTGCACGCATGTTAGACAGTAGATAGGAGATGTAAACCCACGTAAACATCTCTAAAGCCATTGCAATCATATTTATTTATTGTTGATTTAACTTACATAAGATCTTTTAGTTTTGACTTGAGTGTTTTGTCTTTTCAATTCGCTCGGGTCAGTCTGAGCTTTTCAGTATATCGAAGACTGCTTTTCTAGAGGATGTAGACGGAGATTTGTATGCTATTGTTATTTATTATATTTATTCCACTACATCATGTTGTTCCGCTGCATTTATTTATTTATTCCTATTGTATGTAACTCTGATCTGTATTGTAAAAGTGTAATCAAATGTTATTTGTAAAACAGCTTCATGAATTGTTTATTGATTATATTATTTTTTTAACATTCCGCTGTGAGATTCTGTGTTTGTTCTCTTTCTTTCTCTGCTTTTTCTTCTTTACCCCATAACAATCATCCCTTTTGAATGGTTTGAGTCCGACGTGTGTGGTTTATATTCGATTTAAACTGTCCAAAAAGGTGGGTCATTACATTCGGTATCAGAGCTTTGGTTTAGCGATAACCTTCGCTTTGTGGGGTTTGATTCATTAGAAATAGAGTAGTAATACCCTAGAATGAGTCGTTGAGTGTATATACGAGAGAGTGTATTTGTTAGAGTTATTAAAGGTTTTTGTATTGTGTTAATTTGTTCTATTTAGTATTATAAATTCTGGTCGGTACGTGGGATGCTATGGCACCGATAGGGATTTCTAAACACTTAATAGGGCAGACCGACATAATATTGTTTTGAAATATAGGTAAATGAAATAATTTTGCCTAGTATTATATTTTGCATATAATGAAATAATTTTTATAAATGATATAGTTGGTTGTGATATATTTTTTTGTTAGGAAGTGAAATTTATAAATATTTGTTGCAAAATGAGATTATAAATAAAATGAATATACACTGAAATTCGAGAACTTAATTTCCGGGACTTTGAAAATGTTTTTAAGAATTTGGAATATAATATTAGTATTATTTGGAAGTAATTTTCGAATAGAAATATTTTCAAAGAAATGTTTTAAAGGAATTTTGGAAGGAAACAAGTTCTGTACTCCCCTCTCTGTCGCTGGAAAATAATTTCGATGATGAGTGCACACATCATCGACGTTCATTTTCGAGTTTCAAAGTGGGAAGACTGTTGTAGTAGTTTTACTACACATATGTTTTAATGAATAAATCTTAATATTTAATTCCTAAATATTATTTGATCTATAAAGGATATATATATATATATATTATTTTCAAAATGACTGAAATGAATCCGGGGTTTAGTTCTTAAAACTTTCTAATAATTAGTAGTTTCAGTTATTGTAATAGAATGAAATTTTAACTATTTTAATAATTGGAAACTTCTAAAATGGAAAATAAGAATTGATGTTAAAATGATTAATGAAATATATAAGAAATGGAAAATCTGTAACTTGTAGATGTGAAAATTTAGAAGATGTAATTATTGAACATTTTGTTAACTGAAATGAATAAGATAAACTTGTGTAACATTCAATTACATTCTAAAAGACATATATATAACTTACCGAAATATTATAAGTTGAAATGTTAAATAAGAATATGTAATAGAGTATTATACAAGTAAAACTTAAGTAATGAAAGTGTTCAATGGAATTAATTCTTTAAATAAGAATTCTGATGTTATAAATATTATAAACTTAAGTTAATAAATTGAAATGCTACTAATGAAATGTAAAAGAAAGGTGAATACTATAAGTAAATGACTATAAACTTAAGTGATGTGTGAAGCCAATTATAATTAAAGTAAATAGTAAAATGGAATACTATATATAAAAGAGACAAAAGTGAAAAAAAATGAGTTGCTTCACAAATAAATATTGATGTTAAAAGGAAATTAAAGTAAATGATAAGAATGAAGTAAACTGAGAAAAAGTGTATGTAATCGTTCAATAATAAATTCATTGATTATTTTAAATAATTGAATGAAAAGAACATATGTAAGCGAATGAATACAAATTAATGTAAAATGGCATTGTATAAATGATTGGGAAATGAATTTTTGTAAGTAATGAATGTAAATTAAAGAAAATAATCATTGTATGAATGAAAAGAAAAGAAAAAAACAAAGATAAACGGTAAATAATGTGAAATGGGATTTATAAGAATAAACTTAACTGGTATTTGAAATTATTGTTTGTTTTAGCTTATGGGATGGTTGGGAAAGGATACTTCTAACTGGATAATGGTGTATGAATAATCTATTAAGTTTTATCTAAGACCGTTGAGTGTACGGTATACTTAGTAGTTTATTTATCATTTTATACTATTAAAAGTTTCAAGACTTGAACAAAAAACATTTGTTTTGGTTGCTATGGATGAATGGTTGGTTATTTTGATTGCATGTGATGGTTTTATGGTTTTGATTGCAAGTGACTATTGTATGTTGTGATTATCTATTTGTTTGTTATTAATTGAAAACAACTTAAATTTCTCTTTTATATAATTGCTAACTCTTTTGGATTACATAAGTGAAATACAGGTTTATGGAAGCAATATCTACTGCTTTTGGTTTCATAAATAAGTGTTGTTTGCGTGACAAATAGGTACGTTTTCAGATTACGGTTTTCTAGCGATATTATATTATTTTTTCCATGGTTTAGGATATTTTATTTTGAAATATGATATAGATGTGTTATTATTGATATTATTATTTCTCCCGGACCTCTCCATACAAAGGAGACTCTACCGAAATTTTCCGTGAATTTTGGACTTAGAAATATTTTATGAAAGTAAAGGTATTTTCAAACTTTTATTAACTTGAATATGAAGGATTTAATTTATTATTAATTGATATATTTTATTTAAATACTTAATTATGTAAATTAATTGTTTATAAATTGAATACTTTGAATAGGATATATTAATCCCTTAATTCCTTCTTTTCCTTTTTCGAGAACAAAAAGTTTTGAGTGAGGGAGAGTGTAACGACCCGCATTTTTTCGATAATTAAATTATTGAATTTAAGAAGATTTTATAATTAATATTGGAAGAAATAAAAAGTTGTGATTTATTAATAAGAGAAATAACTAGAATGAATGTAATAATGTTAAGGTAAGGTTATTGATAACCATTCTAATGTTAGTCTAATTAATTGAAATGATTGTAAAATCATAATAGGTTATAGATTGTGAATAAAGAAATAAAATTTAATATTGGAATCAATGTTGAAATTATATGTAATAAATTGAAATTGGCTAATATTGAAAATGAAATCAGTGGTGTGTAAGTAGTTATAACACTTGTTGTAGATAATAAACTTACAAATTTGATTTAATTAAGCAAAAGGTGACAATTGTTATATGTTACCTATTTATTTAATCCGTTTAATTAAATTGGAAATTAATTGCGATTAAATGTAATTAAATATTACGTTAATGTAAATTAAGATGATAATTGTAGAATATTAGTGTAATAAGATATAAACCAATGTTAACTATGTCCATAGAGTAATGATTGATTGAATAAAAAGATTGGAATCAAATTAAATCAATTTATTGGAATTAAAATATAATTAATTGGATTTATTTACAGTTGAAACCGAACACTGTAATTAGTGTAATATTTAACACTGATTTGATAGTTAAATTTGTTTTAAATTATTGTAAATGTCTAAGTAATCAAAAATGATAAAAATTGTTAGTTATTAAATTTGAAATTGAAAAGTGATTTAATTAATTTAATAATATATTATTTAATTAACGTGAAAATAACCATTTTGGCCACTGTCTTGGATTTCGACGAAACCTGTCTCATCTGATCCGTAACAGTGAATTATTGTAAGGTTTCAAGTTTCGTGGCGATCGGACTTGTCGTTTGATCGTACGGACTCGAAACGCGTTGAAATCAATTTAATTGAAATCAATTTGAAATAAGCTGATTTTAAAGCTAACTTCTTCATACAATGGAATTAGGACTTAAAACTATTCCATTGATTTTAAAAATATTGAAAACATCTATTTTAATATATGGGATGACCTACTTTCGTTCCGGAAGCAGAACGGGCTTTTCGGGTCGTTATTGTCGTTTCAAATCAATTTGATATGTGTTCATTCTTTCTTATCGGGCTTTGTCTAAATAGATTTTCTAACCTAGTAGCCTTTCTATTTCTAATTACAGTACGTATAATTCCTTCCGACTGTTCCTTCTCTCTTCTCAATGGCTGAAAACCAAAATCCCAAATCCAAATTCAAATCAAAATCAAGTTCAAAAATTCAAACTCCTCCGAACCATGACATATTATATACCATTTTGAAGCTCTCGGCGAGCGTAATCCACTGGTGTAATTTGTTTTTCGAGTCACTATTTGTCCAGAAATCAGTGATTTAGTTTTGGTTGTCCATTTGCTAGCGTTTCGATCCAACGGTGGATCTTTATTCGATTGACCATCGGAAGGCGCTGTTACGAAGAGGGTGATTAGCAGCGCTCATCGGTGTGGTTAGTTTGTCGAATCAGTCACCATAGTCGCCAGAAATTGATGGTTTTTGTTCGACTTTCGTGCTCGATCTGGGAGTGGAGCGGACCATGTTCATGCCCAAGGTAGATGAGAGGACGGCGGTTTAGAGGGTGGGCTCTAATCATGGCGTAGGTGTGTGTGTGTTGAGCAGCAATAAGGTGGCCATTGCAGGCTGAAGAGGGGGACGTGTTCGTTAGTACGGTGCATTAGGGTTTGTTGAGAGGAAGACGGGGTGACGTGGCTAGTACATGTGACGCCCCACCTCTATACCCACGCTAGCCAAGGACACTACATGGTAATGACGTCGACTAGCGCGGAGAATAAGGCTGTTTAGGAGCGACCATCCATGTAATTTCTTTGTGCTAGCACCGGTATGTCAGATAGTATAACATGCATTTCATCTCAAGAGGAAATCCGACATACCGATACAAACTCAAAGCTACTACACAGTGGCTATATAATCTTCGGAAACAAATATAGAAATAAACATAACACAAATCAGTCACAGATAATTCATATCACAAAGGCGGAAACAGTTATGAATACTACACGTGAAAGTGTACATCAGAGTTGTAACGACCCGTATTTTTACGGATCGACATGTTCGTCAAAATCTGGAATTTTAGCACTTTCATGTCATTTCAGATTTTTAGGCAGATTTGTCTAAGTCCTAGGTCGTACGCGACCTAAGGGTTGTTGGCAACTTAGAGAAGGTCTGCGACTTAAGAAAAATGTTGTGAGCGACCTAAGTTTTGTTAAGTGTTAGGTCGGCTGGGAAAGTTAGCGACCTAGTAGTTGCCGAGTTAGCGACCTAGTAGTTGCCGAGTTAGCGACCTAGTAGTTGCCGAGTTAGCGACCTAGTAGTTGCCGAGTTAGCGACCTAGTAGTTGCCGAGTTAGCGACCTAGTGGTTCTGAGTTAG
Organism: Allium fistulosum; assembly: GCA_030737815.1. NCBI lineage: Eukaryota > Viridiplantae > Streptophyta > Magnoliopsida > Asparagales > Amaryllidaceae > Allium > Allium fistulosum. The sequence goes on along the minus strand of CM060904.1, from coordinate 1,095,662,932 downwards.
CGACCTAGTGGTTCTGAGTTAGCGACCTAGTGGTTCCGTGTTGGCGACCTAAGGAGTTAACAAGTTGGCGACCTTAGGAGTTAGGCTAAGTGTTAGGTCGTGTGTTGTTTTAGGTCGACTTGTGTTAGGTCGCAACCCAACTGAGTCTTAGGTAGTTAGGTCGTTAGGTTGTTAGGTCGCTGGGTTTCCTAAGTGTTAGGTCGCAAAGGAGTTAAGTCGTACATCTGTTAGGTCGCGTAGATTGCTAAGTTGTTAGGTCGCTAGGATAGTTTGTGTTAGGTCGCGTAGATCTATCTGTTAGGTCGGAGAAGCTTAGGTCGGAGAGTCTTAGGTCGGAAACGACCTAGGGAGATAGCCGTGTTAAGCGACTTAAGGAAATTTCTGCTATAAATAGGAGGGGTTGTTCTCACTTTTTGGGATCCGGATTTTGAAGCGACGAAGTGCTGCCATTTTGAGAGCTCGACTTCTACACTTCTTCACTTCTTTTCTCCACTCTAATCTAGTGCTTCCATCCATCCAAATCGAAGATCAAGATTGAAGATTCAAGAGCTTAGGTTGAAGATCTTCATCTTTTCAAGAGAGATTTCTTCATTTGAAGCGGATTTGTGGTAGATCTAGCTTCATCCTTCGCTGTCCAGATCTGGAGTGTGTTGATTTGAGGTTGTTTAGGTGATTTGGTGAGTGGTGATTATCTCTCACACGGATCCAAAGGAGTATATCGGATTGTTGGCCCGATTTGGTGTTAAAATAGTGATTTCCATGCATTTTCTTCATCCTATGTGTAGATCCATATAGATCCATTGTTCATGATGATGTTACATCCATTTTATCATATGTTAACCTATGCAAGTTCATTCATCAAGTTTGTAGAGATGTAATCCATGTTTTCATGCTTATTGGACTTTCAACTCTTTAATTACGAAAATGCCATTATTGTTATAATTGTCTACTTAGATCATATTTGAATGCTTGATTGCTTGGATTGATGTTTGATTTGATTGATTGTTATGTACTAGATGATTGATGATTAGATTTAGACCAAAGGTGATTCAAAAGCTAAAGGAAAGGCTCTTGAATTGGAAAAGCTGCTCGTGGCATATGTAGCGGGATGATGAAGCTCCTATGCATAGATTTGATGATGTGAAGTTGAGATGAAGCTTTGCGAGGATGTAATGAAGCGAGGCATCATATGATGAAGACTTGGTCTAATCCAGGCGGGATCATTCCAAGCATGTTGATAACTCGGTGATATGATTCGAGTTGAGGATAATGGATGCTCGAGAGGCACTTGAGCTAGTATGGCAATAGTCGTCGAGGAGGATGACTAGGAGGTTGAGATCTCATCGTTGTTGAAGGTTCTAGCATGCTCTAAGCAAGAGTACATGGGGACGCCCAAAAGACTAAGTTGATGGTCGAGTACTCTGGGTAGATTCGATAATCCTAGGCACGGGTCACGATGACGTGCGGGAGTTATGTCTAGAACCGGGGTTACCATTAGCCCTTGACGGACGGCTGAAAGAATGTGCCGGTCATTCAATTAACGGTGATATCGCAACAATGATAACAGTGATAGCCGAGTCATGGATGTTTGGTTGTATCGTCATTCGGTCTCAAGAGCGGTATTTCCTGGGTGCTTATCTGACCTTGGTTTTAGACCTTGGGATTTGTACTTGGAAAACATCGCTCTTGACTCGAGTGACAATTGCTTTACCTTAAATTGTATGCTCTGCTATATTTGCTTCTGCTTAGTGTGTGTCTGGGGGCTATCACTGTAGAATGAGGTTGGAGTGGGAGGGTTGTATTCCTATTCCTTTTCCTTTATGCTCTTTTGGTATGTTGTTAGTTAATTTACTGCTCACTAAGACTGTTGTCTGACTCAAGGCTTTATGTTTTAATTCTTATTGCCTTGGGCTGTTCGTCCATTTTGGGACGGGCAGACTAGGTAGCAGGTGACAGGTGCTGTTCTCTTCTCACGATACTGATATCGAAGACGAGCTGGAGGGTTGCATATTATCTTCTTATTATATGTACTGGATGTTCCGCTGTTTTGTTTTCTCTGAGAGATATGTAGTGAGGCTGGATGTATTGACTATATGAATGCTTGTATTCAACTATTATGGAGTTTTATAAGATGTCATTTTGTTCTGTAAAGCTTCACTATACATATGTTCTATTGTATTTTGTCCATGCGCTGTGAGTAATACGATAGATTCTGTTGTTTTAATCTTACCTTGACAATCGTCCATGGTCGCCTGGCACACTTTACAGCGCACTATCTCTAGATTCGGTGCAGGGGTCATGGGCGGTCGTCACATTTGGTATCAGAGCATTGGTTAATCGATTTTACCCAACGCTCGCTGTCGTAACTACGTATGAGAGACGTAATTGTATTTTGATGGATGATTACTATATATAATATAGTAGCTTAGAAGAGTTTGAGTCCTTTATGCAGTTGTTTCTCTAGATGTTTTAATCATTCCTTTTTATAGATATTGAGAATGAGTCGAAGAGGGAGACCAGCTGCTAGGGAAGGCCGTGCTACTGAAGAGACTGCTGATTATGCAGCCATGTTCGAAGCTATGATGACTTCGATCATGAGGAGGATACCAGTTCCGGGGGCGGCAGTAGATGTTGGAGTTCAAGTCCAAACTCCGAAACCAGTGGATTTTGCTAAGCTGTGCAAGGATTATACTGCTCTTGGAGGGAAGGTTTTCTTGGGAACAGAATCAACTATTGAGGTCCAGAGGTGGATAGATGCTTGTAGAAGGATCTTTGGTGATTTGGGAATTGATGATGCAACTAAGAGGAAGTTGGCATCAAGGCAGCTTCAAGGGAGAGCCTCTGATTGGTGGAACTCTATTACCATCGATACTGCGGAGGAAGAGATTACTTGGGAGCAATTCCAAGCTAGATTTGAAGCTAAGTTCATTTCTACAGCTCAGAAGTCTGTTCTGTTCAAGAGGTTTGTGGAGCTCAAGCAAGGTGGAAGATCAGTTCTTGAGTATGTTTCTGAGTTCGAAGCTTTGTCCAAGTATGCCCGGTCGTATATTGAATCTGCTTATCAGAAGAATGAGAAGTTTGTGACCGGCTTGGATAGTTATCTTGGGAGACAGTTGGTGGATCATTTGGACGATTCATTTGAGAAGCTTGTGGAGAAAGCTCTTAGGCATGAGAGTCTGTTTCCTAAGGAAGGACCTGTTGTTGCTGTTACCAAGGGAGAATCTAAACCACAGCAGGGTGGAAACCAGAAGAGGAAGCAGCAGCAACAGAAGGGTAAGGATGGCCAGAAGAAGCCGAAAGGCGAGGTGACTTGCTACAATTGTCAGCAGAAGGGCCATTTCTCTAAGGATTGTAAGAATCCGAAGGCACCGATGAAGTGTCACAACTGTGACAAGCCGGGGCATTTCAGGAAGAATTGTCCGGAACCAAGGAAGGACAGGCAGATTGTGCAAGCCTATGCTTTAGGAGCTGTTCCGTCGTCTTCAAAAGCTCCTACTGCTGAAGAGAAAGGAAAGAGTGTGGTTGTTCAAGGTACTCTTTTCCTATGTGGTGTTCCAGTTAGAGTTCTGTTTGATACTGGAGCGTCGCATTCATTTGTTTGTAATGAACTAGTAGGCCGGTTGGGTTTGAAGCCGGATATTGTTGATAGGCCATTGGTTGTGACTAATCCAGTTGGGGGTTCGTCTTGTTTGTGTATGTTATGCCGTGGTCTAGTTGTGTCGAGTCATGGTTGCTCTTTTGTTTGTGATTGCTTTGTTCTGAACTTTGCGGGGTTCGGAATTATTTTGGGTATGGACTGGCTTAGGAAGTATGCGGCTAAGGTTGATTGTGAGAGGCTAGAGGTGACAGTCGAGAATGTGGAAGGGCGAAAGATTGTGATACGATGTAAGCATGAGGAAGGCGTCTTCATGAGCTTCATGTATTCGCTAGTTGTTCCACGGGATGGACTGTCTTTAGTGCCAATCGCAAATGGATTCGAGGATGTCTTTGACGAAGTCAAAGGGTTGCCGCCGCATAGAGAGATCGAGTTTCGTATAGATCTAGTTGAAGGAGCCAGACCTGTTGTGATGCCTCTTAGGCGGATGGCGCCTAGGGAACAGCAAGAGTTGAGGGTGCAAGTTGATGATCTTTTGCAGAAAGGATTCATTCGGCGTAGTGTGTCCGAGTGGGGTGCACCAGTTGTGTTTGCAACCAAGGCAGATGGATCGTTGAGGTTGTGTGTGGATTATCGTGAGCTGAATAAGGTGACTAAGAAGAACAAGTATCCATTGCCGAGAATAGATGACTTGTTTGATCAGCTTCACGAGGCTAAGGTGTTTTCTCAAATGGATTTGGCAACGGGATTTCACCAGTTGAGAGTGGCTAAGGATAGTGTGCCGAAGACTGCTTTTAGGACACCATCCGGTTTCTTTGAGTGGCTGGTAATGCCGTTTGGATTGACTAACGCGCCAGCATATTTTGTGGATCTTATGAATAGAGTGTTCAGAGATCAGTTGAACAAGTTCGTACTTGTGTTCGTGGATGATATTCTGATTTATTCCAGAACGGAGGAAGAGCACAAGACGCACTTGCGTATTGTTTTGGAGATCTTACGGAAACATCAGCTGAAGGCTAAGTTTTCGAAGTGTCACTTCTGGAAGAGTGAAGTGAGGTTCTTAGGCCATGTGATTTCTGGAAATGGAATAGCGGTTGATCCCGCTAAGGTGGCAGCAATCCAGGATTGGGTTAGACCTAAGAATGCATCTGATGTGAGAAGTTTTCTTGGATTAGCAGGATATTATCGACGGTTTATCAAAGACTTCTCCAAGATAGCTGCACCGTTAACAGGATTGACGAAAAAGAACCAAGTGTTCAGTTGGGATGCTAAGTGTGAGCAAGCTTTCGGAATCCTGAAAGAGAGATTGACGAGTGCTCCTGTTTTGACTATTCCAAGTGGGAATGATGAGATGGTGGTTTACACCGACGCGTGTGGTACTGGACTTGGAGCAGTGCTGATGCAGAAGGATAAAGTTGTTGCGTATGCCAGTCGACAACTGAAGCCGCATGAAAGGAATTACCCAACTCATGATTTGGAGTTAGCGGCGATTGTATTTGCTCTGAAGATGTGGAGGCATTATCTGTTGGGAGTTCGATTCGAGTTGTTTACAGATCATAAGTCGTTGAAGTATCTTTTCTCCCAGAAGGATTTGAATCTTCGGCAGCAACGTTGGCTAGAATTTTTGGCATCATATGATTTTGGAATAGCTTATACTCCGGGAAAAGGTAACGCAGTGGCAGATGCGTTAAGTCGAAGACATGCAGGATTGGGAGCCATGTTTTCTGAATGGAAGAGTCTCGAGTATTTAGCTGGATTTGACTTCAGGCCTAGATGTGAATTGGAACCTGAGATGTTGGCAAACTTATCGATAAGACCCACTCTTGTGGAAAGGATTGGCGAGGGCCAAAAGCGAGATGATAAGCTTGTCAAGATTATCCGTGGATTGGAATCTGGATTGGATCCAGAAAAGGATAAAGGATTCGAGGTCGATAGAGAAGGTTGGCTTCGGAAGCAAGGACGACTAGTTGTTCCCGATATAGATGAATTGAGGAGTGAAGTTCTGAAGGAAAGTCATCACTCGAAGCTGACAATTCATCCAGGAGGAAACAAGATGTATCGGGATATGAAGAGAACCTACTACTGGGAAGGCATGAAGAAGGATGTTGGAGATTTCATTTCCAAGTGTATGAATTGCCAGTTGGTTAAAGCCGAACAGAAGAAGCCAAGTGGATTGCTTCAGCCCTTAGAAGTTCCTACATGGAAGTGGGAACAAGTGTCGATGGATTTTATTGATGGATTGCCTAGAACCAGAACGGGAAATGAAGGAATTTGGGTCATTGTGGATCGTCTGACTAAGAGTGCACGATTCATTCCTGTTCGATCGACTAGAACGGCATCAAAGTTGGCTGAGTTGTATGTTAAGTGGATAGTTCGATTCCATGGTGTTCCGAAGAGTATAGTGAGCGATCGAGACCCATTGTTCACTAGTGGATTTTGGAAGAGCTTCCAGGAAGTCTTGGGAACCGAGTTGTGTTTGAGTACAGCTTATCACCCTCAGACAGATGGCCAGACTGAGAGAGTCAACCGAGTTTTGGAAGATCTCCTCAGAGCCTGTGTTTTAGATTTCGGAGGATCATGGGAAGATCACCTTCATTTGGTGGAGTTTGCGTACAACAACAGTTACCAGTCAAGTATTGGTATGGCACCGTATGAGGCGTTGTATGGAAGACCGTGTAACTCTCCGACATGTTGGTTGGAAACTGGAGAAAAGCTGATGCTTGGGCCAGAGATGATTCGGCAGACTTCAGATTGTATAGAGATCATTCGGCAACGAATGAAAGCAGCCCAAGATCGTCAGAAGAGTTATGCCGATAAGCGTCGAAAGGATTTGGAATTCGATGTAGGAGATATGGTTTTTGTGAAGATTTCTCCACTGAAGAATGTTATTCGATTTGGAAAGAAAGGAAAGTTGACTCCGAGATTTGTTGGACCATTCCCGATTATCGAGCGAATCGGAAAGCTCGCTTACAGATTGGAGTTACCAGAGAAGATGTCGAGTGTGCACAATGTTTTTCATGTATCATATCTACGGAAGTATGTGCACGACTCGAGTACGGTGATTTCTGCTGATAGCTGTGAAGACTTAGAAGTTGATCCAGTTGATAGAAGACCTCGTAAGCCGCTTCGTGTTGTTGAAACCGACACGAAACAGCTTAGGAGGAAGGTAGTTAAGTTGCTCAAGATACAATGGAGTGATGATGATAACGACTGTACGTGGGAAGTGGAAGAGAGGATGAAGGCAGCTCATCCTGAACTCTTCAAGGTATGGCCCTAAGGTGTCGTCTCATCTCGCGATATTGTAACTTGTTCTAAGTTTTAGAATTCTGTACGCTAAGTTAGAATTGGATGCATGGTTTGTTGATTGTTATGGATGGTAGGCGTACAGAATAGTTTTGATTGCTTGGAATTTCGGGGGCGAAATTTCTAAGGGGGAGAGAATGTAACGACCCGTATTTTTACGGATCGACATGTTCGTCAAAATCTGGAATTTTAGCACTTTCATGTCATTTCAGATTTTTAGGCAGATTTGTCTAAGTCCTAGGTCGTACGCGACCTAAGGGTTGTTGGCAACTTAGAGAAGGTCTGCGACTTAAGAAAAATGTTGTGAGCGACCTAAGTTTTGTTAAGTGTTAGGTCGGCTGGGAAAGTTAGCGACCTAGTAGTTGCCGAGTTAGCGACCTAGTAGTTGCCGAGTTAGCGACCTAGTAGTTGCCGAGTTAGCGACCTAGTAGTTGCCGAGTTAGCGACCTAGTAGTTGCCGAGTTAGCGACCTAGTGGTTCTGAGTTAGCGACCTAGTGGTTCTGAGTTAGCGACCTAGTGGTTCCGTGTTGGCGACCTAAGGAGTTAACAAGTTGGCGACCTTAGGAGTTAGGCTAAGTGTTAGGTCGTGTGTTGTTTTAGGTCGACTTGTGTTAGGTCGCAACCCAACTGAGTCTTAGGTAGTTAGGTCGTTAGGTTGTTAGGTCGCTGGGTTTCCTAAGTGTTAGGTCGCAAAGGAGTTAAGTCGTACATCTGTTAGGTCGCGTAGATTGCTAAGTTGTTAGGTCGCTAGGATAGTTTGTGTTAGGTCGCGTAGATCTATCTGTTAGGTCGGAGAAGCTTAGGTCGGAGAGTCTTAGGTCGGAAACGACCTAGGGAGATAGCCGTGTTAAGCGACTTAAGGAAATTTCTGCTATAAATAGGAGGGGTTGTTCTCACTTTTTGGGATCCGGATTTTGAAGCGACGAAGTGCTGCCATTTTGAGAGCTCGACTTCTACACTTCTTCACTTCTTTTCTCCACTCTAATCTAGTGCTTCCATCCATCCAAATCGAAGATCAAGATTGAAGATTCAAGAGCTTAGGTTGAAGATCTTCATCTTTTCAAGAGAGATTTCTTCATTTGAAGCGGATTTGTGGTAGATCTAGCTTCATCCTTCGCTGTCCAGATCTGGAGTGTGTTGATTTGAGGTTGTTTAGGTGATTTGGTGAGTGGTGATTATCTCTCACACGGATCCAAAGGAGTATATCGGATTGTTGGCCCGATTTGGTGTTAAAATAGTGATTTCCATGCATTTTCTTCATCCTATGTGTAGATCCATATAGATCCATTGTTCATGATGATGTTACATCCATTTTATCATATGTTAACCTATGCAAGTTCATTCATCAAGTTTGTAGAGATGTAATCCATGTTTTCATGCTTATTGGACTTTCAACTCTTTAATTACGAAAATGCCATTATTGTTATAATTGTCTACTTAGATCATATTTGAATGCTTGATTGCTTGGATTGATGTTTGATTTGATTGATTGTTATGTACTAGATGATTGATGATTAGATTTAGACCAAAGGTGATTCAAAAGCTAAAGGAAAGGCTCTTGAATTGGAAAAGCTGCTCGTGGCATATGTAGCGGGATGATGAAGCTCCTATGCATAGATTTGATGATGTGAAGTTGAGATGAAGCTTTGCGAGGATGTAATGAAGCGAGGCATCATATGATGAAGACTTGGTCTAATCCAGGCGGGATCATTCCAAGCATGTTGATAACTCGGTGATATGATTCGAGTTGAGGATAATGGATGCTCGAGAGGCACTTGAGCTAGTATGGCAATAGTCGTCGAGGAGGATGACTAGGAGGTTGAGATCTCATCGTTGTTGAAGGTTCTAGCATGCTCTAAGCAAGAGTACATGGGGACGCCCAAAAGACTAAGTTGATGGTCGAGTACTCTGGGTAGATTCGATAATCCTAGGCACGGGTCACGATGACGTGCGGGAGTTATGTCTAGAACCGGGGTTACCATTAGCCCTTGACGGACGGCTGAAAGAATGTGCCGGTCATTCAATTAACGGTGATATCGCAACAATGATAACAGTGATAGCCGAGTCATGGATGTTTGGTTGTATCGTCATTCGGTCTCAAGAGCGGTATTTCCTGGGTGCTTATCTGACCTTGGTTTTAGACCTTGGGATTTGTACTTGGAAAACATCGCTCTTGACTCGAGTGACAATTGCTTTACCTTAAATTGTATGCTCTGCTATATTTGCTTCTGCTTAGTGTGTGTCTGGGGGCTATCACTGTAGAATGAGGTTGGAGTGGGAGGGTTGTATTCCTATTCCTTTTCCTTTATGCTCTTTTGGTATGTTGTTAGTTAATTTACTGCTCACTAAGACTGTTGTCTGACTCAAGGCTTTATGTTTTAATTCTTATTGCCTTGGGCTGTTCGTCCATTTTGGGACGGGCAGACTAGGTAGCAGGTGACAGGTGCTGTTCTCTTCTCACGATACTGATATCGAAGACGAGCTGGAGGGTTGCATATTATCTTCTTATTATATGTACTGGATGTTCCGCTGTTTTGTTTTCTCTGAGAGATATGTAGTGAGGCTGGATGTATTGACTATATGAATGCTTGTATTCAACTATTATGGAGTTTTATAAGATGTCATTTTGTTCTGTAAAGCTTCACTATACATATGTTCTATTGTATTTTGTCCATGCGCTGTGAGTAATACGATAGATTCTGTTGTTTTAATCTTACCTTGACAATCGTCCATGGTCGCCTGGCACACTTTACAGCGCACTATCTCTAGATTCGGTGCAGGGGTCATGGGCGGTCGTCACAAGAGTGGTGGTCTAACAAGATCCACAATATCACAAAAGAATAGATACAAGTGCTAGACAAAAGAATATGTATACATCAAGGAGTCTAAACCTCAAATGTATACAACAAAAACTACAAGCTAAGTAGTTAACCAAAAGTCAGATGATGGTTCCAGATAGGAAGACAAGAGGAAGCACCTGTAATATCTCAGTCTGACCCGAGTATTATTTAATAAGAAAATAATACACGGATCAGTCTAGCTATAATTATCAAATAAAATGAGATATAATAAAAATGTATGATAACCAAAAATGTCATACCTCGACAAGTATACATTAGAAAATCAACAAAGGAAAATCATACAAATATCTCACGAATCTCATAGCATAAAAAGAATGTCATATTCTTTATTTAATTCACCAAGCCACAATAAATGACATACATATCAATGCCAATTGAAAAAGGTGGTGAAACATAAATTCCAGAAATCAATAATTAGAAATCCAGAAATCACAAAAATAAGTGGATGGCCAATCCCAAGCGGAACGCGATTCCATAGACCGAACATCGACGCACCTAGAAAGATACGCCCCATGCACATTCAAATATCAACGCACCTAGAAAGATACGCCCCATGTATAACTAAACATCGACGCACCTAGAAAGATACGCCCCATGATTAGTGTAGCATCGATGCACCTAGAAAGATACACCCCATGCAAAGTCTAGCATCGACGCACCTAGAAAGATACGCCCCATGCATAACTAAACATCGACGCACCTAGAAAGATACGCCCCATGATTAGTCTAGCATCGATGCACCTAGAAAGATACACCCCATGCAAAGTCTAGCATCGACGCACCTAGAAAGATACGCCCTATGCATAACTAAACATTGACGCACCTAGAAAGATACGCCCCATGATTAGTCTAGCATCGATGCACCTAGAAAGATACACCCCATGTAAAGTCTAGCATCGACGCACCTAGAAAGATACGCCCCATGCATAACTAAACATCGACGCACCTAGAAAGATACGCCCATGATTAGTCTAACATCGATGCACCTAGAAAGATACGCCCCATGTAAAACTAAACATCGACGCACCTAGAAAGATACGCCCCATGATTAGTCTAGCATCGATGCACCTAGAAAGATACACCCCATGCAAAGTCTATCATCGACGCACCTAGAAAGATACGCCCCATGCATAACTAAACATCGACGCACCTAGAAAGATACGCCCCATGATTAGTCTAGCATCGATGAACCTAGAAAGATACACCCCATGCAAAGTCTAGCATCGACGCACCTAGAAAGATACGCCCCATGCATAACTAAACATCGACGTACCTAGAAAGATACGACCCATGCGAGAAATGAGACGAAGCTCAATAAAATGAAGTACAGTCCTCCATGTGGACAAAGAGACATCGCATATTGCTAGTCTAAACCATAAAATGATCATCATCGATCATCAAGAAGTGTCAATTACAATAAGCTAGTAAATATATGAGTTTAGCTTCATGTCCCATAAACACTAGCTTAACTTAAATATTTGCGAACAAATTGTAGATCTCCACTAGAAAATTGTCACAAGAGTTTCAATCGAACAAGTCCAAGAATTAACCGACGAAGTAAACGCAAGCGTTTCATACCACTTGTTTTACTAAGCCGTTTGATTAGATTTCTCATACGAGTGAGGTAAAGGTTTGTATATACTAATAGATTGGAAAACGATTTAAGAAACGAGCTTTGTAATAAAATAGTGTTGAAATCATTTTAATGAAAGGGTTTTGATATTTACTACTAGTATAGAAAACCTTTATATTTTAAAGTGACGAATCATAGAAGTGATTGTAGAAACAATCAATCATAAAAATTCACATTCGAAGACGTGAATAAAATCTAAAGAAATCGATAAAGAATCCATCGAAATGGATATTCAAAAATCCCGAAAAAGGAGTCATCAAAGTCATAATAAATGATAACAACAAATAGGATCATCACGAATCGATTCAAATTGGAAATTCAATCCCAAAAGGCAAAGTGGGCTGAAACAGCAAATTCAGTTGACTGAACAGAGATTTCAGTTGACTGAATCATGCCTAGAAACTTTCTGTTTCCAGGTTCAGTCGACTAAACAGAGATTTCAGTCGACTGAATCATGCCTGGAAACTTTCTGTTTCCAGGTTCAGTCGACTGAACAGAGATTTCAGTCGACTGAATCATGCCTGGAAATTTTCTGTTTCCAGGTTCAGTCGACTGAACGGAGATTTCAGTCGACTGAATCATGCCTGGAAATTTTCTGTTTCCAGGTTCAGTCGACTGAACGGAGATTTCAGTCGACTGAACTGGGATTTCCAGTATTTTCAGCCTAAAAATGAAGATGCAATCTCTTTGCAAATGCAACCGGACGAGCAATGGGCGCTAAGGATTTATGCCAATAGACGACCCGGCCCTATAAGCTGTTTGATGCATCACCAAAAACATGATCAAACGCCATAAAAGGATTTTCACACAAATTTGACTTCAAAAACCAAAAATTGGAATATTCACAAAACCAATCCAAATCAAGGGCAAATGCACATGAAGAAGTGTTAGGAATTCATACCCAACAACCAAAGATAATTATAGTCATAGATGTGAGATAAAAATCTCACCTTTTTAACACAAAAATAAAGATAAGAAGCACAAACACAAGAAGAAGATTAACCACTCTTCACTTCAACTCTACAAGCTTCAATCTAAGAACAAAATAGATATTTCCCAAATTAGGTTTAGAAAACTTTCTGAAATTGAAGAGGAAAAGAGTTGGAGAAGATGAAGAGGAGGCTTACCAATAGCTTTCTTTGATTTTGGAGCAAGAATTCAAGTTTGCAAGAGGAAACTAGGGCTTGGAATTTCTATTTCCCATTCTCTTCCCCCATTTTCAGTTGAGCTTGAGTTTAGAATGTAAATGAGTGAATGGAAGGAGAGGGACTGAGTTAGGGTATTAAGTTAGCTAGTGGGTTGAACCCAAACCCAAAACCCAATAGAAAAAGTAGAAAAATTCGACTTACTCCAAACATATCAAAGTTTATACTCAAAAAGATCGCAAACGACATTTTGAACTCAATGGAAGTGGTCTCGAGTCCTAATTCGGCTGTTTGCAAAAAGTAGCTTTTCGGACTAAAATCCGACTAACGATGAAATATTTAAATATACAATCGATAAATATGCGGGTTGTTATAGACTCCCCTCCTTAAAGAAATTGCGTCCTCGCAATACTTAAGAAGAAAATAAAGAGTAACAACCATAGAAGCATATCAACACAAAAGGAAATTTGAAATAAGAAGTCCACCATAAAGAGCACGAAAGAGAAAACCCGAACATGTTCGCTCGATGAATTCTCAAGATTCCCAAGAGAAATCCTTAGGATTTGAGGACCATTGAACTTTCATAAGAAGAACATCTTTATTTCGAAGGTGTTCAACCTTCGAAGAAATGATGCGAATGGGATGTTGCTCATAAGTCAAATCTCGTGAAACCTCAATTTCTACAATTACACCGGGCTCAAGTATAAAAATTGGAATCCCTAAGGTATTTCCGTAGTAGAGAGACGTGGAAAACGTCATAAATAACAAAAGATTGAGCCGGTAATAAAAGGCGATAAGCCACGGAACAAATACATTCGGTGATGGGAAACGGACCAATATATCGAGGTGCTAACTTTCCCGATCGACTGAAACGCACATCACCCATCAAAGGTGAAACGCAAATGAATACCAATAAAATTTGAACCTAAAACCAGCCTCTCACCGGCTTTAAGCCAACACGAAGGAAATCAGCACGACCTTTCGTAGAGTGCCTCGTAAGGTGCCATACCAATACAAGATTGGAAGCTATTATTGGAAGAAAACTCAACAAGAGTATGATCTTCCCAACTTCCACAAAAATCAAGAACACATGCACGAAAGATATCTTCAAGAGTCGATTCAGACGCTCTATTTGTCCATTGGATTGAGGACGATAAGCGGTGCTAAAAATTAAGCTTTGTTCCCAAAGCTTTTGAAGACCATACAAAAATCCACCAATAAAATAATGGATCACGATTGCTAATAATAGAAGTAGGAACTCCAGGGTATTTAATTTGACATAGGGTTTAGCCAAAAGAGGTACGGTCTGATTGGACCGAACGAGAATAAAATGGGCGGATTTTGTAAGTCTATCAACAACCACCCATAAACTATCATGACCCAAACGAGAATGGGGAAGACCGTCAATAAAATCCATGGAAATTTGATCCCACTTCCAAATTGGAATGTCCAAAGGTTGCAATAACCCACCGGGCCTTTGATGCTTGGCCTTTATGAGTTGGTAAGTCAGGCAACGCTTAATGAAGTTAGCAATATCATATTTCATTCCATCCCAATAATAAAGTCGCTACTATTACCAGGATGAATGGTAAATTTAGAACGATGAGAATCTCCTAAAATATCTTTACGAAGATCAATAATGTTTGGCACAATAAGTCTACCAAATTTTCGAATACCGCCACGAGCATCGATTTCAAAACCTTTCAAACCATCAACCTTATTTGGATCCCTACAACTTTGGCTAAGAAATGCCAATTCAGGATCTTAATATTGAGCTTCAAGGATGTGGTTCAAAAGAGAAGAATGAGCCTCAAGGCTACACAATACAAGAGATGAACATAAATTGGATTCACGATCTTGAATCTTACAAGTGGATAAGGTCTCGAGATCATTCCATTCGGATATCAACAAAGAAACATCCGATGTTGCTAAGGGCATTGGCAACTCGATTACCCTTTTCCGGAGTACAAAGAATATCAAGATCATAAGATGCAAGGAACTCGAGCCAACGTTGTTGACGCAAATTAAGTTCCTTTTGAGAAAATAAATATTTCAAAGATTTATGAACGGAGTAGAGAACAAATTTCTCTCCCAAAAGATAATGCGCCAAAAATCTAAGAGCGAAAACAATAGCCGCGAGCACTAGATCATGAGTGGCATACCTAGTCTCGATAGGCTTTAATTGTCTAGAAGTTTAAGAGATAAAACGTTCTTTTTGCAAGAGAACGACACCAAAACCAACACGACTAGTATCGGTATAAACAATGAAGTCTTGGTTCCCTTCGGGAATCGCAAGAATAAAAGCATCGGAAAAGAGTTCTTTTAAATAATCTTCTTTCCCGAAAAGCTAAAACTTTCAAAATTACAATTATCTTTATGTAATAATCTTTTCAGAAAAATTTACATTTTACAAGTCAATTTACTGTGTCTGATTGTCTCATCATAGCGTTTAGGAAATTCCTATCGATAACGTTGATCAAGCGCATCGACCAGAATTCTTAAAGGTAATACAATCACAAAATCATCTTCTATATGATAAACATGTTTCTTAAAAACCTTTAAGAATATTCTTTGCTCGTTTAAGAGCAAAATCAAATTGTACTTATAAATAAATCTTATGAAAAAGATTTGCAAAATTTTAAATTGCTGTTTTCATCCAAAATCAATATATACAAGAATGGGGTCATCGAGATTGTAGAATACTCGATTCATAAAATGGATGAAATAAGTTGGACAAACTGAATGACATAATAAGTCATTCATAAGTTTCATAACGAGTGCGGAATGCGGTAAATGGAATGCTAACTCCCGCAACTCGTAGCAAATGAAAATCGGTGGCAAGGTCGAGCTAAAAAGACCTTAACACCGCTCAAAAGATTGCTTAGGTGATAATCCTAAGACAAACTCAAAAATACCGGAAAATTCTCAAACTACATGAATGAGAGAAATAACACTTTCCTCATCATGTGAGCTTAAAGAATAAAATGATGCCATCAAATTGGAATCAAAATCACAAAGGAAAAACATAAATATGCTTAACAGATTGAAAATGTCGAAGATGAATAGTCCACACGGGACAAAGGATATGGCTTCATAATAATTAAGCCAATCCTTACAAAAGTCAATTCCGAAGCATAAGTAAAAATCGGCTCGGAAAGAAAAATCACATAAAATAATTTTGACATCAATAAAAAGCAAATTGAGTGTTGCGGATCCACTAATCGGGATTCGCAATCCTCAAAGAAGTCATCAAGCCCAGAAATGTTTAAAGAAAAGAATCGCAAGTTCTTTTGATATAAAAATAATGAGATGAAACCCATATCAAAAAGAACTCGAATAAGATAATCACAAAATAAATGTCATCAAGGATAGAATGGATACCTTGACTAAGAGAAGAGTTGCTAGGGGCTTGCAGAATATTTAGCTTTCTCATGTCCTTGTTCAAAAGTTTGGGACATGCAGATAAAAGATGACCCGGTTTTTTGCAATAGCGACAAGAATGGGGTTTCAGACACATATTCGCATAGTGTTCCTTAGAATTACAATTGTAGCATCCTCCACGATTAGGGATTGGAGTTTTTGCTACAAAATTTGTTTGCTTCACTCTCTTATTGGGATTAAGGCTCTTGAACTTAATATGCCTCTTCTTGGAAGTCCCAATATCACAAACACTTCCTTTACCAACCTTTTCATGTCAAAGAGTGATATCCACAAGCTGATTGAAAGGGAACTTCAAGTTTCAAAGGTAAAATCTTTTCGGGGATCTTACCCAAAGCACATATAAACCTTTGATTCTTTACAAGATCCAAAAGTTGTTGAGCCGACATGAATACGCCATCCAGAGAAGGACTACTGGATTGACCAGCGCTAGGACTGCCAGAACCAACCATTTCTTTTCTTTAAGAAAGAAAGAAAAGAAGAAGAAAAGGTTATTCTTAGAATGAATATCAAACAAACATGATTGATAAAACAAGGAATCATAAAAGAAAATAGGATAGAACGGTCCAATTGACTCGAATAAATTCCTAAAGCACGACTCCTAAGAAAGACTTAGGACATGATCCTTGCTAAATTATTCTACATTGTTCCGAAGTTTGGCTCCGATACCAAGCTGTGACGCCCCACCTCTATACCCACGCTAGCCAAGGACACTACGTGGTAATGACGTCGACTAGCGCGGAGAATAAGGCTGTTGAGGAGCGACCATCCGTGTAATTTCTTTGTGCGAGCACCGGTATGTCAGATAGTATAACATGCATTTCATCTCAAGAGGAAATCCGACATACCGATACAAACCCAAAGCTACTACACAGTGGCTATATAATCTTCGGAAACAAATATAGAAATAAACATAACACAAATCAGTCACAGATAATTCATATCACAAAGGCGGAAACCGTTATGAATACTACACATGAAAGTGTACATCAAAGTAGTGGTCTAACAAGATCCACAATATCACAAAAGAATAGATACAAGTGCTAGACAAAAGAATATGTATACATCAAGGAGTCTAAATCTCAAATGTATACAACAAAAACTACAAGCTAAGTAGTTAACCAAAAGTCAGATGATGGTTCCAGATAGGAAGACAAGAGGAAGCACCTGTAATATCTCAGGCTGACTCGAGTATTATTTAATAAGAAAATAATAAACGGATCGGTCTGGCTATAATTATCAGATAAAATGAGATATAAGAAGAGATATAATAAAAATGTATGATAACCAAAAATGTCATACCTCGACAAGTATACATCAGAAAATCAACAAAGGAAAATCATACAAATATCTCACGAATCTCATAGCATAAAAAAATGTCATATTCTTTATTTAATTCACCAAGCCACAATAAATGACATACATATCAATGCCAACTGAAAAAGGTGGTGAAACCTAAATTCCAGAAATCAATAATTAGAAATCCAGAAATCACAAAAATAAGAGGATGGCCAATCCCAAGCGGAACGCAATTCCATAGACCGAACATCGACGGACCTAGAAAGATATTCCCCATGCACAGTCGAACATCAACGCACCTAGAAAGATACAGTCGAACATCAACGTATAGAGGTGGGGCGTCACAGTACATGTGTTTCTCTTCTTCTTTTTTATTTTATTTTTATTTAGATTGTGATTTCAAATCTTCTAATCATCATAACTTTTACATACATGCTCGGATTTGTGCGCGGTTTGCTCCGCTGGGATCTTATCAAACGGACATTAAGAAATTGGTTTGGACGAATTCTGAAACTGTTGAGTTTTGGGCCTTATTTTGGATTTCAAATCGATTTGAAACCAAAGGTGAGTGTTTTAACCCACTCACAATTACTAAATTATCTTATATTAGTTAAATTGAATTTATGATGGGATTTGAAATTGATTGGTTGATGTTTGGTATATTTAATTTGTAATTCCAGTTAAATTTGACCTTTACATAGCCATTTAATTTAATATTGAAGTTTAATTGCCAGTTAATACCTGTCATTGATAACTATTTGATTGTTATTGTTTATTTATTGGTTTGAATGATGATTGTGATGGATGTTCGATTGTTGATATTGGATGACTGGATGTTATATTTATATTGTTATAACACTACAAGTTCTCTATGGGTTGAAATGATACATACCCGAACGATCTGATAGATTAGGGAGAAATCGTTATGGGTTGAAATGATAGACTCGAGCGATTTCATGGATTTGAAGTTAAATTTGGGATTGCAGGTTGAAATAATATATACCAGTAAAATTTAAAATATTTGCGGATTAAAATGATAAATATCTGTATCACTTGACCATAGGGTAGAAAATTATATACGGACACTGGATTAGTTAAATTAAATGATTTTAAATCTTTAAATTTTGAATTCAGCTAAATGATATTTTGAAATAGAATTTGATTTAAACTGAATTGTTTTAAATGAATTGTTTAAAGGATTGAATTTGAAATTTTTGAATTGTTTTAAGTAAATTGCTTACAGGATTTAATTTGGAATTCTAAAGTGAATTTGTAGTATAAACAAAATTTATCGAAATAGAGTTATTGAAGAGGTTTGAAATTGTAACCTTGAAATATATTGAAATTGGAATAGCTTAAAATTGATATTATAAGATTAGAAATTGGGTTTTGATTTGAAATCTGGATATGGCCCAAGTTTGTTGAAATGGAAGAAATGGTTAAATTTGATGTTAATTTCAAATTTTATTACTTTAATATACACTGTTTGAAGATATATCCTTTCAAAAATCTTGATTATTACGATCTTCAAACTATTAAACTAATTTAGTCCATTTTAAATTATTTTAATCTATTTTGATCAATTTTAAGTATTTTAACTTGTTTTAAATCTATTTATCAATGTAATCTAATTTAACCAATTTTAGCCTATTTTAAACTAATTAACCCATTTTATCTATTTTAATCTATTTTTAAACCATTTAAACTATTTAAAGTATTCTAAATCTATTTAAACTATTTTAAATTTATTTAATCTATTTTAAATCTATTTTATCTATTTTAAATCTATTTAAACTATCTTAAATCCATTAAAACTATTTTAATCTATATTTTTCTATTTTAGAGTATTTTAACTACTTAAAGAAAAAAATTTAATTTAAACTATGCTAAACAAATTAAACTATTCATAACTATCTAAATTATTTTCTAAATTTCATATTGTGTAAAGTCGAAGTGTTTATATTTAAATCCTTGATTTTGAAGCGAATATGGTTAAATGATGTTATAAATTAAGTTAGGATTTAAAATGATATTTTCTAATGAAATGACGTATTTGAGTAAATATGATGATTTTAAAATGAGGGTTTAACCTATTTTGGAAGTATGATCTTGGAAGTAAATATGATTTCGAAAATGATATGATTTCAAAAGAGAATATGATTTCGAAAGTAAATATGATTTCGAAAGTGATGTGTTTGAATCGAATATGATATTTTGATATAAATTATGAATTGATTTTTTGAAATGTAAAAGAACCATCTAGTGTGAAATAAGCGTTTGGTTGTTAAAGAGATCGAGATCGGGTATTGTCATACACTCTGCCAATACCGAAAACCACTTTAACAACTGTGTACATGGTGGAGATTCCAAAATGAAGTAGGATGGTTTGGCGAATGATTCTGTATGAGGTATTAACATAGCCCTGACTCCCGCGAGTCAGCTTGATGTGACTAAAACAGGAGCCATGCCGGACAAAGTGAGGTCGCACCTCCGATTGGACATGCTTCTTCGATACCATATTATGACTTGTGATTAATTTGGTGTCCACCCCTCGATTTAATTATGGGAGTGTGTTCCGAAGTGGATGGTAGTAGCTGCTATGCGCTACCACCAGTCCGGATCCGCAAAATAGTAGTATCCTACTCTGGGCATTGCCTCGCGTGCCTTGTCACATGCCTTATCGCGCCCACTATGAGTTTATTTTGTACTGTACCAATGGAGTGCTCTCTGGGTAAACCACCGGTTTGGTGGAGCTTACGGTACTGTATAGACTATGGGAATATATAAAATGTGTTAAAGGGGATATGGGTAACGCCTTAACGCTATTTTAATACTTTACTTTACTGTAGACATATTATAATATTAATAGCGTATTGTACTGCATAGTAGATAGTTTAATGGATCCTTAGGAGATGGTAATCCCGAACATCTCTTAAGTTATTGCATGCATGTTAGACACTGTATAGGAGATGTAAAACCTCGTAAACATCTATAAAGCCATTGCACTCATATTTATTTATTGTTGATTTAACTTACATAAGATCTTTTAGTTCTGACTCGAGTGTTTTGTCTTTTCAATTCACTCGGGTAAGTCTGAGCTTTTTAGTATATCGAAGACAGCTTTTCTGGAGGACGAAGACATAGATTTGTATGCTATTGTTATTTATTATATTTATTCCATTGCATCATGTTGTTTCGCTGATTTATTTATTTTTGTGGTATGTAACTCTGATCTATATTGTAAAAGTGTAATCACATGTTATTTGTAAAACAGCTTCATGAACTCTTTATTTGATTATTATAATTTGTCATTCCGCCATGAGATTTCGTGTTTGTTCTCTTTCTTTCTCTACGTTTTCTTATTTACCCCATAACAATCCTCCGTTTTGAATGGTTTGAGTCTGACGTGTGTGGTTTATCGTCAATTTAAACCATCCAAAAAGGTGGGTCGTTACAGTTTCAAAAGAAAGAGGGCTCTAGAGTTATAACTTCATTAATTAACTTTGTATTTGCACACAACATATATACACACATTATTAACTTTTTGATGGTGAGTTAACTCACCCTAAACCCTTAAAAACATCAAGCACAACCAATTAGAACACAAGAACACAACTTACCATCACCTAAAAGCAAGCAAACACTTCCCTTGCCTCCAAAAGCTTACGGTCATCGTCCTCTTCACTCAAAATGCTCATGGCCTGGCCTAGATCTCCCCTTTGTGCCTCCTTTCTTCAAGCTTTGAGTAATTATTCCATGCTCATATGATATTCAATCCCTTGGCCAAAGTTTGGTGGAGTTTTTACTTCATGTGACTTGATTTTGGAAAGTTAAAGATGCGAAAAGAGGCATGAAGAAGTCATTCTTTTTGTTCATTACTTAGTGAATGATTTTGTTAACCGTTAGTGTGTATTAATAGAGTTTACAAGAGGTTAGTACCTCCTCCAAACTTTCTATGGCTGGTTATAAAGCATCCAACCTCCTTCCCATGTGCTTACTTTCCACCCCACTCACCGTTACTTCATCCTTAAGCTTCCTCCAATAAATATCTCCCCATGAACTCATGCATGACATTATCAAATGTGTTTAGTTAACCGTAAATCATAAAAATATTTTCAATTTCTAATTAATGGAACATTAATATATTAGACATGCCTAAAGAGTTCGAACAACATTTATTGAGAAAAAGCCGTTTACCAATAAACCGATTTTTGGTCACATTATCGATATTTCTTCAAACTAACATATTTTCGAAACAAGTTTACCTTCATGTTTTATTAATTAAAAGGGGTTTAACAAGATTATAAAATCAATTTTATCACACTTAACCAAGATTCAAATATTTAAATAATTCAGATGTTTAAATACGAAGCGTTCAAAATTTTGAATCGCTAAAGCGACCTAGGAATTCAATCATTGAAATGTTAATTTGATTTACACAAAATGCAACTAATTCAATATTCTTAAATGTTAAGGATGGAAAAATGCACTTTTATTAAGAGTTCAATGTGACCTTCTAGTAAGGATTTCCTTTGAACGGTTTGATCATTTGGAAAGGAGAGAGAATGTACGAGAGTCATTGTAATTAAAGCACAGTTAGGATGAAGAGAGTGAGTGGTCACCTCTACTTAATATAGAGACAATGGAAATAAGAATTGTATAAAAAACTAGTAGATACTTAATATGGAATAAGAGTGATTTCTATTCCAAATGTTATTTTATATAGAAAATTGTTTTCTTTGAGAGTTATTTCTACAAGTTTATGAATTTAATTTGGAACTCTCGACTATAAAATAGTTGCATTGGATGAAATGAAATCCCTTAATAAGTGAATGAATGGAGCATCGTATTACATTAACTATTAGTGCAATGGCAGAAATAGTGGGAGTATACATAAGACACTTATTAGTGAATGCATCAAATTATGAAAGAATGTCCTTGGTATATTTATATACCAAGTATTATGTATGAAATAATAACAGTTTTTCATTATTGACTAAAAATATATATATTTTTATTATCATATGAATATTATAAATATTCATTATAAGATAAATCCATTGTATTTGTTTTCATAACAAAAGTGATGCATTAATTAAAGAAAATACAGAAGTATAAACAATCTTTGTATAGTTATTTGGAATTATGGACTAAGCCATATCTTTGAGAAATAATTATTTAAATCATTTTATTGTAAATCACATGGTACTGGTGAATTGTACCTCTCGAGGATTAAGTGCTAAGAACCTATTTAGTAGGAGTGATAAAAGAGTTTATTAACTATTCAAAGATATACATATAAATCCATGGAATCGAAGGTCGAATAATACTAAAATAAATCCGCTTACTTCGTTAAATTCACCAATGAATTATCACAAACATGAACATGTGTTTTTGATACATAAGTAGTACACCTTTGAAGTTCATAGAATTTAATACAAAAGTAAAAAAAATTACATGCAAAAGAAATAAAAGAATTTAATTTCATTGAATATACGGGTGTATTGGAAAAGAATTCCAAATGTACCTAAAAACGAATAAGATTCAATCTCCAAAGTCACTCCTCTATATAATACATAATGATGTATCGATAAGGAGTAATCAGAGTTTGTTTGACCTAATTAATTGATGGTAAGTGAAGTCGAGTTAACTTCTTTCTACAAGGACGAGTAATTAAGAGTTAGTACACAAGTTAAACTTAATTTCATCTGAAGCATAGTTTAAGAGATCATATTAATATAAGATATGAATTGATAAGAAACCCCGATCTAAAATAGTTTAAGATGTGTGGTTGTCTAATTTATGTTACGAACATTAGTTTCATAAACTTAAAATTAAATCAGTTTTGTACAAATTTAAAAGATAGTTCATAAAATGTTTCTGAATGCCTATTCCATCATACTGAGAAATAATTATTGTTTCAAGAAACTCCCCTTCACGATGGAAGGAATTTCTTTTGCAAATTAGTGGTAGTATAGTGGACTTGGATATAATGTAGAGACTCGAACATTAAAATTGATTACATAAGACGAAATAAAATTAACCAATCCTAAAATGGACACACCACACACTAAAATGTCTAATAATAATTATCGTATATCAAAGAAAAACTATGAATTTCTTATCAAACGGATACAACAATGGCATGCGATAAGCATTAGAGAGGAATACGTATATTGACAAAGAAATCATATCGTTTGGTTTTCGATCATGATGCAAAGGAAGCGTGCATCTATAAGAAAGAACATTAGTGGTACTAAAATATTTCTTAAACTATAAGTAAACAACAAACTTATGATTGTTAATGATGTACCTATGTTAAAATTATTTTAGTTTGGTTATTTGATCCTCGATGTTAAATTCGAAAATGAAATCTTTTATGATCGGCATAAAAAGATGTTAGGATAGTCCCATATGATATACATAGCAGCTGTAATGCCCTGACACCAGTGAAATACCAAAGGGAGTTTACCGTCCGATAACTCAAATCAATGGGTATGGAAAAAGTGATCTCTTGTACATACTACTTTAGGTCAACATGGATATGTTTCAATACCTGAATATATCTGAAATAATATATATCTTGTCTCGACATAATGCAATGTACACAGGTTCAAGAATTGAATAATATTGTATTAAAGAAACAAATAAAAATTTCCCATCTAATAGAATCAAAGTGAATAAAAATAACGGATGTTATATCATTACTAATAATCTGATACATTATCTCATAAATATTCAACTCATCGCACGAATATATCACATCGACTAATAGAAAGTAAAAGGAGAGTAAATACTTGTCATCGTCATCTACTCTAACTCCATATCATAGCCCATAAAGCATAGATAGCATAATATTGACATGTAAACCATCTCAATCTGACCCGAGGAGTTGTTACGAAACCCAACCTTGAGTCAGGCTAGACATCTAGCTGTGAGTGTAATCATGCAATAAAAATAGATGACTGTGCCATGTTGGGTTTCATGGGGCATATAAGTTACACACAAGGTCACGCCAAACAAATTCCCTCATCACCATTTTCAGAAATCAATTATAACACCCATTTAATGGCACTATTCAATATAATATACATAGTTGCAACTCTAATCAACTAGGATATCATATCCAATCATTTTACTCATGAGTTGCCTTGTCTTGTATAAATTCAAATCAATATCTGAAACAATCATTTTTCGAGTTAAACGACATTTCTACTAATGCTTATGAGAAGGCTAAACCATCTTCTCATCTTGTGAATTCTCGGAAGGATAGTATGATGATAAATATCGTTCTTTGAATTTACCCTCTACATAAACTAATCTTCCTTGGTAAGTCATCTTGTTTTTTTCACCCATACACTTCCAGTCAGTTGTGATGTCCACCTTATATGTTCCCTTAGTTGTCATACCCTTCAGGTATTTGGAAGCATGATAAATCTTAATGGTGATGTGGTTCAATACATCGTATCTCTATCTGTGGCACTACTTCTCTTTGTTCGCACTACGTCTCCAACAATCATCATTATCCTTGATAGCTTCATATGTCCTAGCAACAGATCGTTTGGACACTCTGACAAGATACAAGGTCGTTACGATTTAGGTTGCGACCCTCAAATCGATCCACTAGGATGGATACTAGCAGTTTAGTAGTTAATATCCTATGCCAAATTCGACAATAAGTTTATTGCTTTTATAATCAATTGTTCATTCAAAATGACATTTATTCCCAAAATGTCGCTTTGAACCCATAACACAGCCCATTGGATTAGTCTTGTTCGTGTAATATGGTTTAACTTGCAGATAACAACATTCTTTATGACAAAAGAAATTATTAACACAACATTGGATATTAACAATCGGGCTAAAATAAAAAAAATAACTTAAACGATGGAATTTAAACTAAATATATTTAAAACATTTATGGTTTGAATTCAAATTCAAATTAATTCTAAAATAAAAATGTTCATCTCATACAATATTCATCAACAAATATATTTGTAGTATTCGTCACATAGGATTTAAATTTAACTTCAATTTAAATCTCTTTACTCTTTATTTAAATTAATAATAATTCAAATTCAACTTAACTTCCATTATTTTCAACTCAAAAATAATTCAAATAAAATTTCATTGGTACAAAATTCCATAAAAATTATTTATTTCCAATTTGTAATTCAAAGAAGAATCATTTTAAATAATAATATTTGCAATTCTTTTCTATAAAAACTATATAAGATCTTCTTCCAAAATAAATTCAATATTCCAAATAAAATTCTTTTAAACACCATACTAGTTCTAAATATTCATGTATTATTTTTTATATAAATAATTCAAATCACTCATCTTACTTTAATTTTTCTATTGTCTTAAACAATCAATATCAACATATATAGCATATCATTGAACAATGTATAATTAAGCTCAAACAATTGTCAATCAAATAATTCTACCATTAGTCATTTACTAATAGTAATCATGGTACAAAGTTAGTAACATCTAATATAAGTTGATTTAAAATAATATGAAATCGAATATGTAATATCCTTTACTGCTAATCAAAATATAAGGAGATTATACTCACTAAAGGTCGAAATTTACTTCCTACCAACAATCAAAACCCTAATCGATGCTCCACCACCTCACTCCCAGACCAGCCTCTAAAACCTCCCATGTCGATCCATAGTTGCATCATTAGTCCTAAATCGACAACGGCTACAAAGCGATGTTATTAAATCGTTGCTTGAGCACATTGATGCACACATATGCCTCGTGTCACGCACAACATGCCCATTCTTCTACGTTACATCGCTAGGCCAAGCACCACCATCAAATTCCACCTCGACCACGCCTCCACTTACTTGCCGCTTCCTTGCTTCACAAGCCTGTCACTGTATCACTCTAGCATCTCATCGACATCTTCTACCACGCATGTAACTTCCCACCTGACACACCTTCCATGGTCGTCTTTTTTCATTTTTTGATTTTGAATTGGAGATTAGGGTTAGCTTAAGTAGATAAATGCATTTGGATGGATACTGATGGGTAAACAGTGGTCCAATAAGAAGAGAGGAGAATTTTAATTTTCTATTTAAATCATTTCAAACCCTTAACTACTTTATTATCCGACCATTATTTGATGGGTCATCATTTTTTCGTTTTTAGTCGTCTCCTTTGTAAAAAGAGGCTTCGAACAATTATAGTATGATAAAATAAATATACGTTGACCAATATATAAATCTTTTAGTAAAAATATACTTGTTTTCTTAGCATTTTTATAGCAATTTATTTTGTTTTATGCGAGCAAAAGCAAGTTTGCACCACAATCCAATCCAAATAGCTTTCGTGTACCTAATCTCCACTTAAATTAAACATATAAGTCTCATATATATAAAATCTAATGGAGGAGAAGGTGGTGGAATAGTGTTGAGAGATGTAGCATGGGGTGACCTAGAACTTTCTATTGCTCTTGATGTCCTGCACCAATTAGGTGGAAATATAGAATTGTATGCATTTGAGGTATCTTCTAATGGATATATTTATGTGACGTTGGACAAGCTTACTCACAAGTAAGTCTGATGATGCATTACCTCTTGAAACTCAAGTTGCATGTAATTTACCAATTAATTATGAGACCCTTAACATATGGGCTTACCAAGATTTTGTTCACTTTATTAAACTGTCGAGCATTGTACGAAGTTATAAGGTTTAAATATACCTCAAACTCAACTTTATATCAGGTGAGCTCAAAGATCAATTATTAGATATTGTTTTCAAGTGTGCATGCCCTTCCGTTCATCAAGAATCTAAATTTGTATATGGAAAGATGGCTCATGAAATAATGTGTATAGGTTTTTTTTTTGTTTTTTTTTTAACAACAAAGATAATATCATATAACAGTGGGAGAAAAAGTGCCTTTCTCCGATGGCTCACAAAGAAAAAAACAAAAACAAAAGAAGGACGAAAGCCTCCCAAAACCAAAATCGCTGAACAGCAGCTGAAACTAAGAAACCCAAAAACAGTAGCGTAGAAACACAGCTACCAGAAGCAAAACCAGCCTATGAAAGAAAAGGAAAAAGATAACAGATCCACCACCAATCACTAACCCGCCTTGATCCAAAGGAAAAGCCAGACCACCAAGCCAAACCACAAATACAACAATCTAGAAACCAAAGCGCCAGCCAATCTAGGGAAAACATACTCCTAAAAATAGTGCACTTGGCGACGGAGAAGAGGCGTCCAGAAAGAACTCACAAAGCAGCCATACAACCACACTGATCCACCAGTGTACTAGCGAAGAAAAAAGGAAAGCTATGCCCCGAAACCGGTCAACCAAAGCTCAAACAGGGCCAATGAAGAAGCCAACGGAGTCTGAATCTGGAAAACTAAACAACAACATTAAACACCAACAGAAAATAGGGGGGAGGGGAAGTGAGCGTAGGGTGAATGCCCGCGCTCCCTTGCAAAGATCAACCTACTCCTAGTCTAGCGTGAGACAAATCACACGAAATAGAGAGGAGACCAACCAAATGCTCCGATCGGGAGCTCAAACGACCCTTGAATGGTCTACCACGGAAAGCAAGGAAGACGTCTTTCCTCACACTCCGAATAATAGATGGAGGGTCCATACGAAAGCTATCGAAGATTGCCTTGTTCCGCGCGCACCAGAGGTGCCAGCAGATGAGACAGGGAATCAAACGAAAAACGATAGAACGAAGAGATTTACTAGTATTCCCAGACCACCAGGACCTACGGAGATCAGATGGCGAGCGGCCACCTGAAGAACACCAAGAAGGTTTCCGAAGTAATTCCAGCAAGATCTGGCCGAGAACCCACCGAAGAACAAGTGATTCAAGGATTCTGAATCCCCGTTGTC
This sequence comes from Allium fistulosum, assembly GCA_030737815.1. Taxonomy (NCBI): domain Eukaryota; kingdom Viridiplantae; phylum Streptophyta; class Magnoliopsida; order Asparagales; family Amaryllidaceae; genus Allium; species Allium fistulosum. The sequence continues at coordinate 1,095,634,784 of CM060904.1, read as the reverse complement.
GCAGCAACTACAACGGGAGACGAAAGGGATGCCGATTTTTTGGAGATTCTCGTCCAGTGGCAAACCATCATGAAGAATCCTCCACATCAAAATAGAGACTTTGGGGGGAATGCGAGAGTCCCAAATGAAAGAAAAAACAGGACGAACGGGATCCCGGATTCTAATAGAAGACCAGGCGTTCAGAATGGAAAAGGGGGCGCCAATCCATCCTGAGGAACCACCATGTGTGTCGGAAAATAGTTTCACCGACTGCATGTGCTTCCAGGTCTCACTAGCATAAGATGGAGACCCTGAGAAGTTTGAGCCCGCAAGCCTGCGATACTTCGCATGGAGGAAAGAAGCCCATAAGGAGTTGTTAGCGGCAAACCTATGCCATAACTTACAGGCAAAAGCAGCACAAAGGTCTTTTGGGTTACGCAGACCTAGACCGCCTTCATTTTTTGGATGGCACACCACGTCCCACGACACCCAATGGTGCCGCCGGGCATTCTCCTTGTTACCCCAGAAGAAAGAGGAGACCAAAGACCGATACGACCGAAAAAAAGAAGAAGTAGGGGTCATAGCCGCGAAAACATGAGTTCCTATCGAGTCTAGAACGGATTTGATAAGAACAAGTCTACCAGCCTGGGAAATAAGAGAGGCATTCCAGCGTAAGATCTTTCCCCTTACTTTATCAGTCAAGGGATCGAAAAGAGCATTGAGTTTCCTACCGTGGTACAGGACAACCCCCAGGTAAGGAAGAGGAAGATCAGCTTCCTTGAAACCTGAGGCAGTCTCGATCCATGTAGCAGGAGAGGGGGACAAATCTTTTGCGTGGACGAAACAGCTTTTGGCAGGGTTAACTAGTTGACCCGATGACTGCTCATATTGACGAATAAATCTGAGTAACCGATTAACAGAGGGGACGCTGCCATTAGAGAAAATGACAACGTCATCGGCGAAGGACAAAGATGAGATTAGGGGGCAACCCCTAGGAATCCCGAATCGCTGAATCTGGCCAAAGATAGTTAAGGATTGAAGACCGCGAACAAAAGCCTCCGCCGCGATAACAAAGAGAGATGGCGATAGTGGGTCTCCCTGACGAAGACCCCTACCTGCCTTGAAATAACCATTAGCCGAGCCGTTAATGAGCACAGAGAACCAACAGTTGGAAATGAGTCTCCATACCAAGTCTATGAGGGGTTCCGGGAAACCGAAAGCCCTTAATACCTTGATGATAAAAAACCAAGACATACGGTCATAGGCCTTAGCCATATCCAGTTTGAAGACAACATTAGAGCCCTTGATCTTTCGGTCGATCTGGGAAATAAGTTCCTGAGCGAGCAGGACGTTATCAGTAATCAAACGGCCCTTTACAAACCCCGCTTGGGATGTAGAAATAATGCGCTCGAGGAAGGGAGCCAATCGGGTGGATAGGATTTTAGAAATAACTTTATTCGAGAAGTTGCAAAGACTGATAGGGCGAAAATCCACACACGACCTTGGGTTGTCGCATTTTGGAATAAGAACAAGATTGGTGGATGTCCAACCAGAAGGAAGGGATCCCCCAGAGAAAAAGGATTGAACAACAAGGCAAAAATCCGCCTGAATAATAGACCAAGCACGACGGAAAAAAACACCGTTGAAACCATCCGGACCAATGGCACTGTCCTTGCTCAAAGCGAAGACAGAAGCACGAATTTCCTCTGAGGAAGGGAGATCCACGATGATGTCTCTTTCCGGAGATAGAACAACACGAGGAATGAAGGCCAGTAGAGCCGGGTCAGAAACCGAGACCGAAGGAGAACCCAAAAAGGATTGAAAGTGGGACAGAATGGTCTCTTTGACATCTTCAGGCGAAGAGGCCGTAGATAGATCCTGTCGCAAAATCTCACGGATCGTGAGTTGGTTATTCTTTTTTCGAATAGAGGAATGGAAGAACTTAGAGTTAGTATCTCCGACCACAACCCACTTGATCCTAGCCTTTTGACGAAGGAAATCATGCTCGATACGAAGTTCCGAGGAGAAAATAGTTTGAGCAAGAGCCCAAGCCTCCTTGTTAGCCTTGGAAGGATCCTCGTCTAGCAAGGATTTAGCTGCAATAAGAGACTCTTCAGCCAAACGAACGCGGTCGAAAATGTTTTTAAAGACTTGGACGTTCCAAGTCTTAAGGCAAGCTTTAAGACGTTTAAGCTTACGACTGAACATCTCACAGGGAGAGGCAGCAATAGGGATGCCCCAAGAGTTAGCAACAACTTGAAGAAAAGAATGATGAGAAGTCCACATACTCTGGAAGCGAAAGGATGAAGGCCCCGATAAAGCTAGGGGAGAACAATGAACCACCATGGGGGCATGATCCGAAAAAGACCGATGGAGATGCACGATCGAAAAGGAAAAAGGAAGACGAAACCACTCCTCCGAGCCGAAAACACGGTCGAGTCTGGAAAGGATACGATTCGGTCCCTCTTGATTGTTAGACCAGGTAAAAGCAGAGCCAACAAAGGGAAGCTCCGACAGACCAGAGCTGACAATGCACGAATTGAAATCCGCCATCGCAACACGGTTGATGGCGGCTCCACCCCGTTTTTCCGCTTGGCAGGCGACGATGTTAAAATCGCCGCCTATTACAGATGAAGGGAATCCCAACGAATCGAGCCCTAAAATGTCAGACCAGAGAGTTAATCTCTCCGAACGGTCACATTTGGCATAGACGGCCGAAAAGAGAAAGGGAGAGCTAAAAAAGGGAGACGAACAGGTCAACGAATAGAGCTGACAGGAATCAAAGACAGCTCTGACCGATATGGATTTAGACCAGAGAATCCAAATCTTCCCCGAGATGTTGGCAGAGCCACCGCCAAAACCTAAGGATAAAATGATGCTGGAAATGCCTTTTGGATCCAGAAAAGGTTCCAGAAGAGCGACCAATCCAACAGAGTGTTTCTTGACAATGCGTTTCAGCCTAGCCAACGACGCATCATTGCCAATTCCACGAACATTCCAGAAAAGCAAGTTCGCCATTAAAAGCGAGAGCAAGACTCCAAGCAGGGAGGCTCAGACGAGGTAAAGCGAGTAACGAGTAGATTGATCGATCTGCTCGGACGCCGCTATAGAGCGTGTGCGAATGGTGCGGGGGGTAGCCTGGGGTCTACGCGATCGGCGTCTAGACGCCCTGGGGATAGAGTCGGGAATCTGGGGAGGTGGCAATGAAGACATCTCAATTCCCGGACCCGACGCAGACGACAAGGAGTCACCAACCAGTGAAGAGGAATGCAAAGAGTTCCTAGCAAGGCAGTCTAGACGCTCATTAAGGAGCGCAATCTCTGCCTTACTCATAAGAGGGATGGAAATGGACAGAGAGCAAGAAGAAGAAGCTAGGGAGCAGGCTGAGGAACAGCCGAAGGAAGAGGAACCCACTGAGTCCAAGTGATCCGACTGCTCAGGGGGAAGACGACAAAATGAGGGAAGACGAACCAATCGCATTCCCGACTTCCAAAGGAACCAATCAGCTAAAAATGGAGTAGAATAGCTGGAATAACCGAGGAAGCAAGAGGAAGATGAACCGGACAAAGATGACACAGAAGGAAAGGGGGAAATACAAAAAGGCGAAACAACGGAAGGCGAAAAAGAAGAAAGAGGAGAAAAGTAGCGGAAAGGTGTAAGGGCGCCAACAGTCTGCAGCCCATATTGCTGTGGGAGTCTTACCAATGCCGGACTGTCACTAATAAGACAGACCCGCGTAGTAGGTAAGAGTCGCAGGAAGGACCAATCACAGGGGAAAAAAGAGCAGAAAACGGAACGCTGGCTAGAACTCAGTCTGTCCGTATAGTGAACAGGAATGGACACTATACGACCAGAGTGAGAAGAAAGCCCGAACCAAATGCTCCATTCCCCCAGATACCTCCAAAAACTCAAATCGAATGCAGTCACGGGAAGCGAGCAGAAGAAATACACAGTCGTTGACGACATATGCGACGTGTCGTCAAGACTCATCAATGAAATCCAACAATGGTCGGCCAGCATCTCAATCCAGGCAAAAAACCTGGGACAGACACCGCCAAGACTACAACCGCAAATAATGTGTATAGGTTCCTGGATGTGTTAGTGAGAGTGCGAAGGTCTCAGTATTGTTTCCATACCTAAAACTAGTAGATAAATCTACATTGGAAAAGTCCAGGATTAGTAAGTATTTTCTTGTGAGTCATTTACAGAGTTTTTTTTAATAAACCTAGTATCCTATACAAAGATGTAAAAAGTAAAGGAGTCATGAACTAAATGAGATAACACAGACTTCGTTATGTAATGATTTAACTGTGAATCATAATCTTGAAACACTAATATGTGTTCTGTTTTGAGTAGATTTTGTTTCTTAACATTATATAATAGTTTAACTAGTTGTTTATAGTCAACAGTGGAGTTTGATCATGAATCAATTGAACCTACCATTATGTGAAACGAAGGTATCATCATGCGGTTAGTTTTATAGTAACACCAATACTGAAGGGTATCAACAACATATTAATTTTACATGGATGAAAGACAATATAATGAGTGCTACACCAACTATTGTATTAAACTTACCGACTTACCAAAATCATAACATTAGATAAGTCACTAAGTGCTTGTCGAACTGCCACTACAACAAAACAACCATATTACAACTATTGATTTACAACTAGCATAAGCTGACAGTTGTAATAAGTTACCTCTAACAACTTTGTTCGTATGCTAGTTGTAATATACACATCTGACAACCGCTTTATTTTTTTACAGTTGTAATATCTATTTCCAAGCACTCTTTTCACGCTTCTGCAACAGCCGCTTCGTGAAAATTTCATTTCCCTCCCAACATTTCAATAGCCGCTCTTTTCTTAAACTCCTAAAAATAAACATCATCGTTAAAATTTCTAAACCTAAAACCGCAATTCTCAATCGCCGCTCTTTTCTTAAACTCCCATCATCGTCAAAATTTCTAAACCTAAAACCGCAATTCCATCCCACGTTGTTCTCGCGGCCTTGCCATCATCGAAGCTAAACCCTACCGAGAGCCTTCGACGAATTGCCAAACCATACACCAGTGTCCGTCCTGTTCTACTTATGCTGATCGCAATCGCTCCGCCACGTTCAACTTCTGTCGCTCGCAATCGCTCCGCCCCGTTCAACTTCTGTTCATAAATAACCAAACCCTAAACAATATTTCCTGTCCTCGTTTGGACTTTCGTTGAATCTTGATTTTTCTGACTTGAGCATGATTAATTGGACAACCGTGAGTTGAGAGAAATAGAATGGATGATCGAGGATCTTTTGTAGCTGTGAGAAGGTTGTCTCAAGGTATGTCATTCATTTTCTGGTAATGTTCGTAAGTTGATCTGCTTTTTGCTTACTTCTTCAATTTTGCAAGTTTGATCGTCTATTGAATTATTTTGAGGTGTAGATATTGGTATGATTTGATAACTGAGAATGAGTTATTTAGGTAGTGATTTGATAACAAGCAAAGAACAGATCTAGACTTGAAAATTTTGTTAATTGCAGACTTGAAGAGTTTGATGTACATTAGCTGGAAATAAAAAAATAACATAAGCAAAGAAAAAGCATCATTGTTATATTCATAAGTAATTTTAATGATACATTTGAATGTTAGAAGGATATATACTAGCTTAATTTAACAGAGTTCTTCCTTGAGAATTAGGTGCATGCAGTATGTTCTAATCGGTAGGCTTGTGAATGATTTGCCAAATTTAATTCTTCTAACTTTGTTATGCTTTGACAATGATTTTAGTATTTGCACAAGGTCATGAGGGAAAAGGCTTATCCTTTTTTCTCTCATGTTTTAACTTGTGTTAGCTAGGAAATTTTTAAAAATGCCAGCTATTTGTTTCAAAACCCTGCTAGAAAAATGATTAAAAATTTCGAGAAGGCATGGTTCAATAATGATACACTCACCTTTATTTGGGTTAGTTCTAAGCTATTGCTTCAAAGTTATCGGATGCTATATCAATGTGTAAGTCAATATTATAATTTACATATTATTTTGTAAATTTGTTAACTAGGAAGCTTCTACAGTAATTGGCCTTTTAGAAGTACTTCCTTCATCTTAAAACTTCAATTCTATTAGGATAGTATCCATTGACAACAATTATTCCAAATTTGTCAATCTTGAGCTAGAAGAAGCCATAGTTTTCGGGAAAGCATTGTATTCTATATTATCTGTGTCATAAGCAGTTTTTTAAATGGAACCCCAGTGTTAGTTCATTATCAGTATTTCCTTCTAAGCAGTTTTTTAAATGGAACCCCAGTGTTAGTTCATTATCAGTATTTCCTTCTAAATCATTTTTAAATGGAACCCCATTGACACGGCCATTTTATTGCACATCTAAATCATTTAAACAGTTTGATACTTAGGCTTGTATGTGTATTCTCTGTTATTTTTTCCACATACAACAGTGCCATCCTTTCATCTTAAGTTCCCATAGGAAATCATACTTAGTTCACTCTAAAATACTCTACTTTGCATTGTTCAGTACATTATACCACCCAATTTGATCCTTCTTTGTCTTTTGCATTAATGATAGTAAAAGTAATTAATGATGTGGAGAGGTAATAAGAGTTTGATCATAAATTTTAAACTTCTCTGAATTTCCGGATTTATACGCTTTTTTAATCGGTTTCTACAGTAGTATATCGTTCAACATTCTTTAGCTGATTAAGCTTTCCACATTTTTTTCCTTAGTCAATTAATTTTGTTTTGTGAATTAAAAAATAGACAGTTTTATTTACCCAACTGAATAACTAGTTAGCTTTCTGTGAGTCATATTACAAACTTTAAGGGTATGACTTAATTTTCTTGCTCGCTATCATGTAGCATTGCTTTACCACCATACTTTTCATTTTAACCGTTCCTTTTAATTATAACGCACACTTATTCCTCCTCTTTTAGTTAGTTATACTATATGACCAAACAAGTCTACTGACTAGAAACCTAATACTAATATTTTTCTATAAATAATTAAGAAGGGTAGACTTTGTCCGTGTCGAACTGAGATTTGCCCCTGATGATCAGAGTTGTGCGCAATCCTTTCCAAAAAAAAAATCAAAAAGAAAGAAAAGAAAAGACTCCATACAAAATGTGACATTTACTTATGTGGTATTATAAATATATGTGTGTAATAATAATAAACATAAAATAAAGAATGACTATAAAATTGTTCATATCTGTAGCTGTTGTATCAATTGACCTAGCTGTTTCATGATGGCAGGGTTGGCAACTTATGATGCTATGCAGTATATTCAGTCTCCACTCTCTATGTTGGCCAGGTGAATTTTTGTTCCTATTTTTTTTAGATTTTGGAAAAGCTTTGAAAGGATTTACATTTAGACAAATAGGCGTACATGTTTTTGTTGATTGGTACGTATACTAATATTCTTGTTCAATGCAAGTTGCCTCTTTGACATCCTTTCGGCTTAATTATATGAATACTGCTGTTATAAATAGCTCTTGATTATAATTCGGTTACCATCTGAGTATACATTGCAGGATCTTATGCTTGAAAGCACTCAACTAGATTGCACTCATATGCTAATTCATATTGCATCATACGTCTGTACTATTGGACTCAACTGGATTCTTAAGCACTCAACTAGATTGCACTCAACTGGATTCTTAAGCTAATGCATATAGGCCTACTTCATACGTGTGTACTATTGGACAAGCGGTTGGAAGGATTGTTGCTTGGCATGGGGAATTGATCTCTTTTGATTAGTACGTATCTGTATTTATATTGACGTATGTTATGGATTTGGTTATATTCTGTAATAGAATCATGAACTCAAAAATGGTGTAAAATTGAATTTTTTTTAGCTTTTATTAAATGTGAATGGTTCTTGTTGTTTCAAGTAATGTTAACCATTGTAGTTATTATTAGTGGAATATCGGTTTTAATTATGTTGTGAAATTTATGATTAATAGCAGTTGTCGGAAGATGAATTGCAATTGTTGGTAGTAGTTGCTTTCCATAAATGTTGTAAAATGGTTATTTGCAAGGGTAAGAAATAGTTGTAATATACAATATCACAACGGTTATATGCAACTAAAGAACACAGTTGTAAAAAATTGATGGTCTTTTACAACTTCTTAAAATACGACTGTGTTTCCACCGTTGTAATATATCTTTTACAACTGTGTTCCACCGTTGTAATATGCCTCTTTTGTTGTAGTGTGCTTTTCAGTTTCACTTCTTTTTTTCCACTTTGAAATATTATTATATAGATATAAGTCTTTGCGCTTCTATTCAAAATTCATATTTCACTTTGAAACATTTTTATAAATAAATTTTCTTATTGATTGAAAACCAAAAATTTTCTTTTATAACTTCCATTTAATTTTATAAAATCATATACAACATTATCAATCAAATATCCAAAGAAACCATATATCACATTAAGCAAGCATCAATATCATTTAAATAAAATTCATTTTAATACATCAAATCACACACAAATGAATACATCATTCATGTGAATATTATTTTATTTTACTTTGAAATAATAAATGATTTCAGATAATTTTCAATACAAATACATGTATATAAATACATATACAAATATTCTACCTGATGATCGACCTTTTTGATCATTTACAACTTGCACCTCACAAGTGGGAGTTGTATATAAAAAAAGGTAAAACAACCTAAGTCTCACTCCTCTAAGGCCAAATATAACACTATCTCTGCATTATTCTAACCTCGGCTCTAATACCATATTGTAATGCCCCGGCTCCAGTGATTGAAATATCAAAGGGAGTTTACCGTCTGATAGCTTAGATCAAAGGACATGGAAGGAGCGATCTCTCGTACACACTACTTTAGGGTCAACATGGATACGTTTCAATACGTGAATATATCTGAAATATTATGTATCTCGTCTTGACACAGAGCAATGTACACGATTCTAAAATTAAATAATACGGTATTAGAGACACAAATAAAAATTTCCTAATTAACAAAATGGAAGTGAATAAAAACAAAAAATATTATATAATTTCCAAAAATCTGATACATTATTTAATAAATATACAACTCATCACACAAATACATCACATCGACCAATACAAAGTACGCAGAGTATATCCTTTTAATCAAAATATCGACCTGTATAATAATCGTAGTCTAACCCGATAAGTTGTCACAAAATAAAACTCGAGTCAGGTTAGACATCTAGTTGTGAGCATAGAAGCAGATGAATGTATCATGTCGAGTTTCATGGGAATATAAATTACATATCAGGTTAGACACGCCAAACAAATTCCTCAATCCTCATTTCAAAAATCAATTATAATGCCCATTTCATGGCACTATTCAATATAACATACATAGTTGCAACTTAAATCAACTGGATATCATATCCTATCATGTTATCTATGAGTTACCTTGTGTTGAATAAAATAATACCAATATTTGAGACAATCATTTTACGAGTTAAAATGACATTACCACTAATACTTATAAGAAGGCTAAATCACCTTCTCCTTTTGTGAATCCAAGAAGGATTACACATTGATAAATTTCATTTTTGGATTTACCCTCTATATAAACTAATCTGCCCCAGCAAGTCATCCTAGTCTTTTTCACCTATACACTTTGGGTTAGTTATGATGTGCACTTCACAAGATCCCTTAGTTGTCATACCCTTTAGGTATCTAGAGGCATGATATATCGTGCTGGTGCTATAGTCCATTGCATCATATCTCCATCTGTGATGCTACTTTTCTTTATTTGCACTAAGTCTCCGACAATCATCACTTTCCTTGATAGATTCATATGTCCCAGCAACAGATCACTTGGAAACTCTAACGAGGGACAAGATCGTCACGATTCGAGTTGTGACCCTCGAATAAGTTCTCAATGATGAATAGCAGCAGTTTATTTGTCAATATACTATGACGAAATCGATAAATATTAAATTAATCACTTTTAAAATCATTTGATCATTCCAAACAACATTTATTCCCAAAATGTCGCTTTAAACACATCATACAGCCTATTGGATTAGTCGTGTTCGTGCAAAATGATTTAACTTATAGATAACAACATTATTTATAAAAAAGTAATTATTAACACGACATTGGATATTACAGTCGGGCTAAAATAAAGTAAATAACTTAAATGATGGAATTTAAGCTAAATGAACATGCATAATATCATCCAAAAAAGTATATAGTCACACAAGTTCATATTATTTCAATCAAAGTGGATTTTGAATTATTTAGCTAGGACTTATTCTTTTAATCAAGTTTAAATTCTAATTAACATTAAAAAATTAAAATTTAAACTTTAAAAATATGAATTTCATCTCAAATTGTTTCAAATATGTATTTTGGAATTTTCAAAAGAATAATCTTGAATTATATTTTTTTTCTCATCGTTTAAAAATATTTTAAACCTTTTAATTCAATTTTAACTTTAAAATAATATCAAATAATTCAACTTTAATCTTTAAAAATACAAATTTTTATCCTAAAATATTCCAAATAATTCTCTAAAATTCCTTTTATTGAAAAGCTAAACCATTTTTGGTTTAAATTCACATTCAAATTGTTTCTAAAATAAATTACTGTATTCCATAAAAGCTTTTCCAACTTTCAAATCAATAAAAATATTCATCTCATACAATGTTCATCAATAAATATATTTATTATATTCATCTCATAGCATTGAAATTTGATTTCAATTTAAATCTCTTTACTTTCTATATTAAAAAAATTTCAAATCCAACAGAACTTCCATTATTTTCAATTCAAAAATTATTCAACTATAACTTCTGGTATAAAATTCCATAATATTTATTTTAAATTTGTAAATTAAAGAAGAATCTTTTCAAATAATAATATTTTCACTTCTTCTTATATAAAAACAATATTTGATCTTCTTTCTAAATCAATTCCATATTTTGGATAAAATTCTTTTAAACACCACACTAGCACTAATCTTCATACACTATTTTTCATATAAATAATTCGAATCACTCATTTTAAATTAATTTTTTTATCGTCCAAAACAATCAATATTAACATATATAGCATACCATTCAACTATAATAATTCAATTCAGATAATCATCGATCAAACAATTCAACCATCAATCATTTACTAATAGTAATCAAGGCTAATAAGCCATTAGCATCTAATATAAGTTGATTTAAAATAATATGAAATCAAAACAAGAAATATCCTTTACTGTTAATCAAAATATACTCACCAAAGGTCAATGTTTACTACCTACCAACATTCAAAACCCTAATCGATGCTTCACTGCCTCACTGCATAGACCAGCCTCCAAAACCTCCTACGTCGATCTATAGTTGCACCATCAGTACCAGATCGACAACAACCTAAAAAGAAATGTTGTTAAACCCTTAATTGAGCACATCGTTGCATGCTATGCCTCACGTCATGCACAACTTGCCCCCTTCTTCTCCGTTGCATCGCCAGGCCAAGCACTGCCGTGAGATTCTAACTCGACCATGCCTCTACCTACGTTTTGCCTCCTTGCTTCACAAGCTAACCACCGAGTTACTCCCGCCTCACGTCAACACCTTCATCCATGAATGCAACTCTCCTCCCGACACGCCTTTCTCGGTCATCATTTTTTTCATTTTTGATTCTGAATTGCGGGTTTGGGTTGGGCTGAAGTAGATAAATGTGTTTAGATGGATAGGGATGAATAAACGGTGGTCCAATAAGAAGAGAAGAGAATTTTCGTTTTTTTCTATTTTAATCATTTCAAACCCTTAAGCACTTTATTATCCGATTGCTATTCGATACCCGATTAATATTCCATTCAAGGCTTTTTAATCCAAATTTTATTTTTTTTACAACTAACTTTCTTTTTTTAAAATATTACTTTTCAATTTTCAACTATTATAAAATAGTTATTTTGTTTCCAAAATATATACCCAAATTCCACAATTATTATTTATTTTGCCAAAATAAAATTTCAGACAACTTTTGGGTTTTTAAAACACAATTTCAAATTTGAATTTTAAATTAATTTTCTCTTTTGTTATCAAATAAAATTCAATTTTATTGAATTAAATTCATTTAAATTTCCAAAATCCATTTTAATATATTTATTTATTTAACTTCGAAATGGGATGTACAACACTAGATTAAAATGTTTAACGTGGAGCATTTGAGATAGATTCCTTACGCAATGGAAATAAGAATTATCACATATGCTATATAGGCTACTATATCACATTTCCGCCTATATACCTAGTACACTGAGAAAATATCAAATCTAAATTAAGACCACTAAAAGGCAGTTAAGAGTATTCTCGAGTATTTACAAAATACTATAGAAATGTTTGCAGATACTAATCGGACTCGAACTCCATAAGTGATATCGAGTATAATATGTCAATCATAGATTCATGTTTAATCCTTATTAAGGAGTTTTAAGTTGGAATTGTTCCAAATGAAAGCTTATGGCTGCTTCAACCAAAAGGCTATGTACTTGCCTTGAATAACGTCGTAGCAAAAGCTGTATGTAAATTTATTACTAAGCTAAGGATGATTCCAAATGTTGAGAATCCCTCGAATTTGGTTTGTGGGAACGGCATGATATAGGTCGTTAAAGAAATTGGGGCTCATAAAATGTCTTGACACATACTTAGAAAATTTTATATAGTAAAAGAAGTTTATCAACGATGGAGAAATGTTATCTAACAGAGTACATAGTAGTATAATATAGTAGATCTGTTTACTAAGGGAATATCTCAATCAGCTCTAAACCGATCGAAGGAATGAGATTAAGATTTCATAATTGACATAAGTGCAAGTGGGAGATTGAAAGAGTTAGTGGTATGCCCTAGGGGGAATTATGTAATTTTTTTACATAGATCTAATTATATAGTTTATCTCATTTATAATAATAGTGTTTATTTTCTTTTATACACTTTTTCTTTGTCTTTATTAAACGCTTAAATAATATGGAAATATTTACACATATACAAGTCTTTGGGCTTTCAGCCCATATCTATACATAAACAAGCCTCTGTAGAAAAATTCAAGTTACATTTTCTTTCCACTTTCTTAGCTAGTTCATTAATGGTGGAAAAGAATACAGCCTCTACTTTATGCCTTTTCTCAACTACTATCAAGTTATGATGTATCCTTCTAGACCTTCACAAAGATTCTAACTCCAATCACTTTATATTTTTTTCACTCTATTTCATCAAAGATCTACCCAAAGGTGCCTATTATTGAATGGATCTACTTAGATTTGGTCTTCCTTGAAGCATGCAATGGTAGATCTATCTATATCTATCTTTAGCAACTGATTCTCCTCCAAGTAATTATCAAGATATGAACTTTTTTGCCTTTTTTGACGATTATTTCTTGTTTACTAAGTAAGTAGCGAAAGTAACTCTAGATCAATGTTGTACAGATCTTTTTGTGGGTGAAATCTCGATCTTGCTTAAATCCCTAACTGCTTTTGCTCTTAAATGTATTTTAAGTTTCCCTATTAAATAATTCATATAAGGAAAAAAATGTAAATTAATAAGGGGTCATACCAGAGCTGGCTTCTGGCAAGAGCTTTTGGCAGTTCGCATGATCGGGAAAATTCTCACATGTAGAAAATAAACCATCCAATCCATTCTTGGTGGTTGGTAAGTGTAGTATGATTACATCAATTTCATGCATATAATCTCATCTTGTCTGTTTGGGAAACTGTTGTGTTTCAATTTGGTAGATCTGATTTTTATAATATCTAGAATTTGTTTGCAAGTTTGAGATTCATGAATTTGGGCTCTACCGACAATCTTATTATTTTGTTCCTTTTAGATTGACCATAGATAGGTTGAGAACATAATCGTTGTTGCATCACTATTCTTAATATTATAGTTGAATCGTCAGATTGTGTTCTCGATCTCAGTATGAACGTTAAGGATTTCGGTATGAGGCGTTGGCCATTTCAATTTTGCACAACACTATTTCCCCAGATATGCACCATATTTGCATCTATATAATAAATGTTCCACATCTTCCTCATACTGATTACACTATACACAAGTAAGATCTACAAAAATGCACTTCTAGCATAGTTTCATTTTAGTTGGCATATAATTATTCAAAGCTTTGTAGAGACACACTAATATTTTTGGAACATGTAAGCTATTTCAAAAAAAACCTTGCCCTTAGGACTTATTGTATGACCCGTAAATTATTCCAAATTTATTTGAAATTGTACGAGCCATTGTTACTATGTTTCCATATATAATAATCCTCTTCTTCATCTTTGTGGGGTTTAGTCCCCATAATATCATTTCTGAATGTCTTAAGTAACTTATATTTTCTATTTTCCACTACTCATTTTTTAAAATATCCTTAACCATAAGATTCTCTTCTTTAATTCTTTCCATTATCTCCACCCCCAATTTATTGATTAATCTGCCACTTTGAAGCCGAGGGACATACCACATCAAAGTTGTCTTTTCGTCCATAATTCTCTTTTAAAACACTTTAGTGCTTCCCTTCTAATAACGAGTATGTGCTTCCAAACTCCCAAGTAATTATTTCTAACCTCTATTTCCCAGAACGATTGATTTTTAATATATTTAGTTTTCATCCATTTTGCCTATATCCCATTTTCATTTAGCACGTTACAAATCAACTTAACACCCAATGTTGTATTTAATTCTTCTCCGCAAACCCATTCGACCATCTCTCTGTTTTTAAATAATATTTCCCAAAGGATTTACTCGTTCTACCCCTCCACAGAAAGTTCAAGCAAGTGTGTTTAACCTTACCGATCATCGTAGTTGGTAGTTTAAAGCATACATTCAATACTGGATAATTAGATATGTTATAGATTTGATGAGTTCAAATCTATCCCCTACACTTAACAATTTTGCTTCCCATCCATTTATTTTGCTCTTTACTTTATCTATCAAAGGCTCACAATCTTTATCTTTCAAATTCGTGTGTGATAGTGGAATTCCTAAGTACCTTGTTGGGAGTTATCCTTGTAACATACCCAAAACTTCCTCTGTTTCTAATTAGTTAGTTACACTACCACTAAAGAAAATTATGGAATTTTCATTGTTCAACTTCAAGCCTGCATGCTCATTCGTATCTTTAAATAACCTCTCAAATTGCTTTGGCTTCACTAATGTCTACCTTGGAGAAAATTAAGATACCATCTACATAAACTATGTGGCTAATAATACTGCTTATCGACGATGGTTTCATCAGAGCTTTTCTCACTTTCTCATCCATAAGTAGCATTAGATAATCCATAATGATGGTGAATAAAAGAAGGCAATAACATGATCCTATGTCTAAGGCTTAATGTATTTCAAAAAAATTCATAACGAGTCCACTAATTAATGATGGGAAAAGTAGGCATAGTAATCACTTCCTTAACTATTCTCAACCATTTTTCCAAAAAAACCCATTTCTTTCATGATGTGAATTACAAAGCTTCTGTTTATTGAATCGTAAGCCTCTATCAAGTCGACTTTTAATATATATGATCTGATTGTTTCTACACCACAACCCCTTGACTATTTCATGAGCGAATAGAATACCGTCTCCAATAGACTTATTCTGCATAAACGTACATTGATATTTAGATACTAGATCATCCATAAACAGTTCCAACCTATTGCATAAAACTTTTGCCAACATCTTATAGACCTTGTTACAACAAGCAGTAGGTCTGAATTGATGGATCTAGTTAGCATCTTTAAATTTAGGAAAAAGATAAAGAAAAGTTTGATTGCTTTTCTTTATAATTTTTCCATTCTCAAAGCTGTCACTAATTGACTCTAATAACCAGTCCTTTATAATCTCCCAAAGTGTTCTATAAAAATTTGCATTGAATCCATCCAGCCCAAGCGATGTATCATCTTTTACACTAAATACTACGGCTTTCTTCTCATCCATATCTAAGCGGATGTTAAGAAAATTTTTCCTATATTCCATCACTATGTTCTTGCATACAATTTTAGGTAATTCCTTTGGTAAATACTAGTTGAATATACTCATGAAGAACACACTTGCTTTTTCAATAAACTCCATTTGATCATTTGATTGTACACCATCTATGGAAATATTACCAGACCAATTTCTTTGACTTCTCTTATTTGATGTTTTAGCATTGAAAAAGGATGTAGCCTCATCTCCCAGAAGTAATCGGTCACACTCAAATTTTTGTTTAGTGTTCATAACTTCCTTATTGATTACTCTCTCGACTTCCATTTCATGCAATTGTACTCCTGTGATTTCATCTGAGTTATGATCTAGTTTACTTTGCAACTCCACACATTTCACTCTAAGCATTTCTACCTCCTTTATAGTACCATTTCTATTTTTTCTCCACTACCTCAATGCTTCATTACACTCTTCTATTTTTGAATCAAGCGGTAAAGTGATCTTCCTTCAATCTGGCATTCCATCCTACCTCTATTATGCTGTTGTAATCCTCAAATAGACACCAATGATTCATATACCAAAAAGGTTTGGCCTTTTTAGGTTGTTGTTTCACTACCAATATCATAATAGGTGTATGATCACTGATTCCTAAATGAAGGTATCTCACTATGAGATCACTAAACTTTTCCATCCACCCAACATTCACTAAGACTATATCTAATTTAGTTAAAATGCTCTTTTCCTATCCCGACCACCATATGAATTTAGATCCTTAATTTGTGCTTCTACTAGCCTAGTTTTGTACATCGGTCTGTCTATCTCCTCCATTTTACTATAAGGCACCCTACTTCCTTTGCGCTTTTTCTTAGCCACTCTATATAATTGAAGTCACCCATAAATATCCAAGGTCTATAAATTTACATTGTATTTTCAACCAAATTCTCCAACAGTTTTTTCCTTAGATAGTCAAAATTATGTGCATATACAAAGTAAAGTTGCATACCATTCCTCCAGAATTCGCATTTACAACGTTATATGTTGATCACTAATATTTACAATTTAGATTTCCCACACATCTTTATTAATTAATAATAAGATTCTGTATTTACAACGTTATATGTTGATCTCCTTAAAGATATGAGGAGAACCCTCACATCAAGGTGTTACTCTAACAACCCACACCTCTAGATACACCGAGCCAAAGCCTAGGGTGACTTTTGGACTCGAATCGTGCTAAGAAATGCAAGCTTTGATTTTAAATTCATACAGGACATGATTATAAGGATAAAATCTAAGACATTGTACACTTTCAAATCTCACAACGGAAGGTAGTAAAATATAAATATATAAAATAATCATCTCAAAAGATAACTTAGAAAACACAGTCTCAAAATATACGTAGTCAAAATCCAGAGTTTACAAAATAACAACATATAGTCTTATAGGTACTAAAATACAATAGACAGTTAAATGGAGAGTAACAAAGAGTAATAAGCAATGCCAACGCCAAGCTCGCCTCTCTAAATACTAGATCTAGGCTAATCACCTACTACCCTGTCCTCTTATGGTTAGGGAAAAAGGAAGTGAGTGGGTCTGACAAAAGTCTATTGAATGGGTTACATCATTAATATACGTGGTCACATGTAATTGATTTCATTTATAATCTATGTGAACTAGGGTGTCCTACTTGTGTTTGTGTACTACTTTCTAAGGTTGGTTTCATTAACCTAAGGAAAATAGCTCTAAACACACTTACACCCGAACATCTTGTGAAGGTTTACACCTAGGATCATATAACTAATCGAACCTCAAATCAACGACGGATCGGACTAATAACCTCTAGGACTACTACTAACATAGGATCTCATACAATATCACCCTTGCGACAACATTACCCAAACTATGACCACACCATTTCATACTTACACATTGATAGGAGCCCGCAATGCTGACTCAGGCCAAAGACGTCATAGGGTCCGTTGCATCCGTTTCCTAGCTTAATGGTAAATCCACTTATTCCATTGCGTCGGGCATCTACCAATAGTGTAATGTCCTAAATATCATATGCACCGAGGAACCTCCCATAACACCTGTAAAAATTAATAAGAAATTAATTAATTATAAGGCTAAAAACAAAAAAATTGCAAACGTCGGAATCTGGCCATGAAAGCTAGACCATTATGCTCGTGGTGATTTTTTGATCATCTTTCATATATAAAGTTTTGTAATTGGAGCTCAAATAAAAAGTTATTATCGTTTGAAGTTACGGATTTAAAATAATTTGAAAAAATTCAAATTTAGAATTTAAATAATGCTAATGTAAAAATAATATAGGGAACAACTATTTTTAATGTTAAGGGATAATTAATGCTAGAGAAAAACATTAACATTGGTGATAAAATATGAATTAAATAAAAATGAAAGGGCAAGCATTAATTTATGTTCCAAATAAAGGGACCGAATGACCTGCTCACATGAACAGTTGACCAATATCGGTCGACCGCTTGAGGATGAGCGATCGATCAGTGCTTAATTATGAGGTGGCTATGGTTAGGTTATGAAATAATGACCTAGATTTTATAGTTTTAAACCAATGTAAATCTGATGATTCTGATGTAATCTAACCACTATAAATAAGAGGCTAGCTCCATCGCTTTTATTCATAAAATATTTGAAATGCTAGTGATGCTCTATCAGTCTTCTCCCTCGATTAGAATTAAGAGTTCAAGTTCAAGGGGAAAGGTAATAGGTTTATATCTATATACGTTTTTCCAATTTTTGTTGTAATATCCCGGAAATTTTAACAATATCAATTTAATAATCTGTTAAATAATTAAATTGATATGGATAATCTTTGATAATAAAATTTGAATTTAATTTAATAATCTGATTAAATTAGTATTTAATTGATGATTTTATCTTTTAAAAGTTAATAAGATATTTTCTATTTGAATATATATATTTATTTATATATATTGTAAATAGAAGCTTTGGTAAATTGGAAATTTATATTTAATTTAATCTGGACTTTTCAAAGATATTTAAATAAGTAATTTTATAGTTTTAAAATACTTTAAGAAAATATTTAATTGGTTTAAGATATTTTTACTTAAGCTTAAATATAAATAAGATTTACAAAAATGGTTTGTTTTATTTCTTTTTAAATATTTCTTGATAATATAATCTCTTGTTTAAATTATAAAATATGTCATTTTCAAATAACAAGTATAATGTATTATTTTTAATATGTATGAATTTTAATGCTAAAAGGAATTGTTATTTTTAAATTGAATAAATAGTGTATGTAAATATATAACCTAACTTTTAAATTGAATCTTAGGATTTAATTTTATTTAAACTTGAATTTAAAGTTGAAGTTCAAAAGAATAAATATTTAAATTGTTGAATTTTATAATATTTGTATAAACTTTTATTTATAAATGTAATTAGCTTTTGTTTCTCTTTAATATATATAGATAAGTATTTTAATAAATAAGAAAAGACTTTTATATACTTTTAAACTAAATAAAAATAAGATAAATTACTTAAAAGACATGTGTTATTTCCTAAGGCATTTGTTTTAACAAGTGTAATTAAATGATGAACTCAAATGTAAATTCTCTAAATACAAATCTGAAACAAATCAGATCAGTAACCCTTCTCAAACATTCTCTAGTCTAAAATCTGAAATATAAATCAGTAATCCTCAAACCAAATTCATCAATCTGTAACCAAATTTACATTTCAAAATCAAAGTCTTCTGTCTACATTCATTTCTTAAATCTGGAAGCAATCCTGAAATCATCTCAAGCCTGCTGCATTCTATTCAACTCGGGAAGCAATTCAAACTGTCTACATTCAATTTTCAACCACTGGTAGTTGCATGCATGTAGTTTAATCAATCTAAAGCTCCAGCAACTCCAGTTATTAAATCAAGTGAGGCATTCCAGTCTTAAGCAAAACAGTTTCAAAAGCTTTTCAAAAATAGACTCTGTCATCTTTATAAAGGTGAGTAACATTCTTACTTAAATTAACTTAAGTAATTATGATGCATGTTTAATTCTGTGATAAATAGTGTTTGGATGTGAATGTTTGTAGATGATTTTGAATATACATGAATGTATATAGGTGTGCATGTATGATATTGTTCTCTGTTCTGTTTGTTGCCCAGACTTAAGAAATTCTTTTAAAAATCTCTTACCTCTGTATTTAGTTTTTGTAAGGACTTAATTTACAAACAAAGTATGATTGATTTGTAATAAACTAAAGTTTAAAGGGTTTAATTAAGTCAAAACTTTAACCTGAGTGCCTCTGTAAATTAAAATAACAGTGCATGTTATAAAATGTAAAAATTTGAACTGGGTAATTAATAGATTCAGGATTATATATGGAATAGATAGGCTATAATATGATTTTTAACATTAATATCATAGTTTTTAGTTTAGTTTAATAAGAGCAGTTCTGGTTTATGTTAAAGATGAAGTTCTGATGATTTTGATCATCTCAGTGAAATTGGAAGTTCGAAATCTTTAGTAATGGTAGTGGAATGATCATGGATGATAGGAAAATTGTCAGGAGGGTTTTTAAGGAAGTAAGGCAGAAATGATTTAGGTTTGAAATTTTTAAACCTAGTTTTAAGTAAGGTTATGAATTCGTATCGTTTGTTTTCATTGATGGATCGAGTGTTCTAAGATTTTGGGGAATGGAAGTTTAGATATAGGCGAAGGCATGGCCAGAGAATTAGCTTCTCTGATGGTCGGAATCACGAGCACGAGCGATGTTGCCAGGTTTTGGTCATTGCGATGGTTCTGTTCCAGGTTTTGATTTTTAGGCTCGATTTTGATTTGGTGAATGAATCGAAGATAGGATGGTCGTTTTCTAGTAGGTGGATGAACGTGGACTGATGGAAGATGTCGGCGATGACCGGAGTTGCCGCTGGTGGATGTGCACGTGCACACGATTTGATGTCTGGTGAATCTGGATACAGAGGGGTATGGCTCGAGTTCTTCTCGTGATTTTTTTGAGTGTTTTTGCGGGGGAGACTCGGGTAAGATAGGGTTGCGACTCGAAGCAATTTAGGTTGGACTCGAGTACTTTTGGGTTGACAGGTTATATTTCTGCCTGGTTTTAAAACTTTAATCTGGGTTTAAATTGTAAAGAAAATTTTAAACAAGAATTTAAATCAGGTTTAACTATATAGATTCAAGTTAGTTTTGAATCTTAAAGATTTGAAATAAATAAGTTATAAATTTATATGTTTTAAATAGGTTTTAAATGATAGTTAGATTTAAATAAATGTTTAAAAATAAAAAGGAAATTGGTTTAAACTTTTCTTAAATTTCTTTTATAAGAGATAAGAATTTTAATAAGTAAAAGTTTTTAATTTGGTTTTAAAAACTTAGTTAAAAATAAATTGGTATTCATTTTAAATACAGAATTTAAAATGAAATTTAAAAGTAGATTTGAAATGGATGTTTCAAATATGAATGGTAAATGATAACTTGTTTATCAATAAGAATAAAGTTTATCTTAAAATAATTAAAGACTTGTGTTTATTTAATTTATTAGGAGATTTAATAGATAATTAATTTAATTTGATTAATTAATCATTTGGATTAATTAAATAGGTAATTAAAGGTTTATACTAATTAATTAATGATTAAGATTTATTAATTAGAATAATTAAATTGTAATTAAGGATTATAAATTAGAGTATTAATTAATGGTTAGGAATTAATTAATAAGTAATTAAAGATTAATTAAGTTATGGTTAATACTTAATTAATTAAATAATTAATGTTTAATTAATTGGTTATTAAGATTTATAAATTTGAAATTAATAATAATTAATATAAGTTAATTATTTAAGAAAAGTAATTAAATAATTGTTAATGAAGGTCATTAACTATGGATTATTAAATAATTAATTTATGTAATTAATTTTAATAATTAATTAGATTAATTAATTTAAAGATAATCATTTGTGAAATTGTTTAAATGGAATTACTTAATGGAAGTAATTAAGAATTAATTACTTATTGTAATTAATTGAAGTTAATTTGATTAGTTAAGTTAATTAATTAAGTTTAATTAATTTAGAATAATCAAGAGTTGATTTGATAAATAATTACTTAATGTAATTATTAAGGTAAGACTATTTAGGGAAGTTAATAATAAATAATTACTGGAAGTAATTAAGTGAATAATGATATTATTAATGGAAGTAATTTGAGTTTAATTACTTGTGAATTAATCAAGGGATTAATTAAAGAATTAATTAAGGAGTAATTAATTTAGTTAATGAAAGTAATTAAGGGTAATTAATTACTGATTGAAGATTAATCAAGGTGATTAATAAATGTTGTTTAATTAAAGGTTAATTACTTAATGTAATTAATTTAATTAAGTAATTAATAATTAAGTTGTAATTAAGGATCATTAATTAATATAATTAATGATGTAATTAAGATTGATTAATTAAGTAATAATTAATAAATGAAGTAATTAATCAATATAATTAATTAAGGATTAATGTAATTAATTATAGTTGATTAACTTAATTAATTTTAGTTAATTAATTAATGATATAATTAAAGGTTAATTACTATAAGTGGTTAATGATAATTAATTTGAGTAATTAATTAAAGATAAATTACTTGGATGTAATTAAAAGATAATTAATCAAAGATGATTAATTAAAATGAATTATTAGAGGATAATTTATTAATTAATTGTAATTAATTAATGGTTAAGTAAGAAGGATTTATAAAATAAAGTAATTAATTTAATTCACTTTAAATTAATTAGAGATGATAAATCATTACTTATGAATGGGTGTTAGTATTGAATACTTGGCATTGATTGATATCTCTGATGAGATATATGCTGTGTGATATGGATGTTAGTTGAATTGTATGGATTATCTGATAATGTTGATTATCTGTTGTGAATTATCTTTCTTTGTGTATAAAGATAATGAATTGAATTTGTTTTAACCTTTAAAACAACTTGGCCTTAAAAGATACGCTTTGGATTTCGATGAGACCGGGATCGGGTTTCCGTATACCGGATTTCCAGGTCTGGAGACCCGAATACCACATCGATCCAAATTTACGATAGGTCGTGAATCAAGTGAAGATGAAGATTCAGAGTGCAAGGGTTATTGTCGTTAACTCTGAGGGTGATTCCAAAACGAGTGTAACGAGATAATGCCTTCGGTTTCGTTCGAACCCGGAACGAACTTGTATGGATTGAATGCTTTCAGCACATCGTCAGGTGGACGATGAGCATTCTAAGATAGATGTGTTCTTTTTAAAGGTAATCGTGACCTCAAGCCTCACAAACCGGGAATGGCTAAAACAGGGGAGGTGCAGCAAGGTTAGTGGGTAGCACCCAAGTAGGACAAGATTACCTCTATCTAGATGTCCCTTTCTATTTTCGACTTAGTGGTGCGGTTGCTGATCCCAACCGTGAGGTATCTTGTGCGGGAATTATCCAGTAAGGGATGTTCCGGCCTTGAGTTGCAAGGGATTGGGAGTGATCCTCGGTATGGTGATCTAGGCCACGTACTGTGACGGGCGGTACCCCGGTAGCCTTGCCATTGTATGGAATCCAAACTCCAATAAGTGATAACGGACTTGATTGTATAACCCACTTTGTTGGCTAGTATGCTGGAATTTAATAATGTAACAATTTCAGCTATTTCATATTTATTTGAAAACCCTAGACCCTATTATAATACAATCGAATTTCCTATCAAATGTTTTGGTTAGCGTAAGGTAAAAACTTACCCATGTTTATTTGTGGGGAGTCTTACGTGATACCTTTTCTTTCAAAAAGGTTTTGAAGTTAAACAAGTTTAACCTGTTACTCACACCAGACCCATGTCTGACCCAAGTTGTTTATTTCTGTTTTATAAACTCTTGGGTACTCAAATTTTTACGAGTAGCCAAGGGATTCAGGTTAGCCTTGACGAATTGTGGAGGAGCAATGGAGCAGAAGGCTTCGACGTTGTAGATAGATAGTAGTTTCCGCTGTGTTGATCTTGTTTAGATCTTTGTTTTGTATTGAGATGTAATAACTAGACAGATGTTTATAACTGTCTAGTATATGTTGTGTAATCTGTGTAACTCTGATAGATGATGTATATGATACTATGTAATAGTTATGTGATATATTATATTTTGTTCGTTTCCGCTGTGAGTATTTGTGTTTGTTTTCTTTTCTCTTCTTTTCTTTTCTACTTCTCACCCCTTTCTTTCTTACTGTCGATGCGATTTTCCGGGAGTGGAAAGTCGGGTCGTCACACGTGGTATCAGAGCAGTAGGTTGAGTGAATACCTAGGCTCTGAAGTGGTGTCTATCTTGAGAGCGCGTAATTGTTAGTTATATAAAAATGGTTTTATATTGTGTTAATTGATCGGTTGGGTGGTATATGGATTCTGGTCAATACGAGTAGCTAACGTTATTGATAGGGATCTCTAAACACTTGAACCAGGCCAACGGACACAATATTGTTTTAAAGAGGTAGATGAAATAATTTTACCCAGAAATAATTTCTATATAAAAAAAAATATCATTTTAAATATATATATTTATGTATTTCTACCTATTTATTGGGTTACCTGTTCGGGTTTTCCAATATAAGTTATAAAGGTAGATAAGGTGGTAGTGTGTGTAACACAATTACCAATAGTTGGAGTTTGAATGTTTGAGGTTGGAAGTATATATCGAGACTGTAAACCCAATATCGTCTCGAGTAAATTGGCAGTATGGAGTAAGGATGTCTTGGATCTCTGAAGAAAATCCTTTTCAAGATTCGGAGTCCATTATTGGAATGTAAGATTGGTTGAGCTCGGGTGAGCAGATTTTCTAGAGTTGAATCTATCAGTTGTGCAGAAGTAAGTGATGGTATCTTGGTATCTTCTGGAAAAAGTAGCTGTGTGATGAGATGCAGTGAATATGGATGTTCCCGAAGATGTTTTCTTTGGAACAAGTTTAAGGAAGTGTGTCTGCTTCGGTGTTGTGGCTGAGTTCAGCATGGTGTTTCTATTTGGTTTGAGGTTCGAATTTCTCGAAGAGCTTTGGATAAGGAAATCTTTGGCATCGGTGGCAGCATTGCAGCTCGGAGTATTCTGTATGTTGGAAGGAAGTGTCTGGCTGAGCAGTTTTCTGAAGGAGAAGTTCAGAAGCAGTAGAGTGTATCCATTTCTTGGATGGATTGGCTAGATAAGCGTAAGCTGTTCTGATTGGTAAAGAGAGAACATTTTCTTTGCATTTTGGCTGGGTTGATCGCAAAAGTGACTTGCGATAGTTTGAGTATTCTTTTGAGTTATCTGAGATTTTCTGGGATGTGTTGTCCAGTTTGTGCTTGTGTTCTTCATCAGCATTCTTATCTATTCCAGATCAGAGTTGAGCAGCGAAAGCAGTTTGGAGTGTATCTCTGGATGGGAGAAGTAAGTTTGGAATCTACTGATAGTTGTGAAGTAGAGTTATGTTTGGATCTCGTCTGTGTTCTGATTTGGATAAGTATTTGGACTTCTGAATTGAATTGTCAGTTTGGATAACTGGAATTCATTGAGTTTTACGTATCTCCGAGGGAATACGTATTTGATCTATCTCTGGTTTTAGAATCTGCAGTTTGGGAAGTTTGGTAGTTGAGTCAGACTCGTCTGTAGTCTGATATTCTGTTTAGTTCTATAAATCTAGATGAGTAGGAGATCTATAGCTTAGTTGTTTAGATTGTTTGTAGAGCGAGTATCCCGGTATATATATATATATACTTAGGGAAACTCGAGGAATTCTATCCAGACTTTTGTCTGAATAGTTAGAAGTGATTGTTTGGATGAATTGGTTGCTATGGTTGTTAGAATATGGATGATAGTATATGCTTGTGTTTTAAATTAAAATCTTTAATAAGATTATTAAATTACCTTTGTTTAAATTTCGGGGACGAAATTATTTTAAGGGGGGAGGAATGTAATATCCCGGAAATTTTAACAATATCAATTTAATAATCTGTTAAATAATTAAATTGATATGGATAATCTTTGATAATAAAATTTGAATTTAATTTAATAATCTGATTAAATTAGTATTTAATTGATGATTTTATCTTTTAAAAGTTAATAAGATATTTTCTATTTGAATATATATATTTATTTATATATATTGTAAATAGAAGCTTTGGTAAATTGGAAATTTATATTTAATTTAATCTGGACATTTCAAAGATATTTAAATAAGTAATTTTATAGTTTTAAAATACTTTAAGAAAATATTTAATTGGTTTAAGATATTTTTACTTAAGCTTAAATATAAATAAGATTTACAAAAATGGTTTGTTTTATTTATTTTTAAATATTTCTTGATAATATAATCTCTTGTTTAAATTATAAAATATGTTATTTTCAAATAACAAGTATAATGTATTATTTTTAATATGTATGAATTTTAATGCTAAAAGGAATTGTTATTTTTAAATTGAATAAATAGTGTATGTAAATATATAACCTAACTTTTAAATTGAATCTTAGGATTTAATTTTATTTAAACTTGAATTTAAAGTTGAAGTTCAAAAGAATAAATATTTAAATTGTTGAATTTTATAATATTTGTATAAACTTTTATTTATAAATGTAATTAGCTTTTGTTTCTCTTTAATATATATAGATAAGTATTTTAATAAATAAGAAAAGACTTTTATATACTTTTAAACTAAATAAAAATAAGATAAATTACTTAAAAGACATGTGTTATTTCCTAAGGCATTTGTTTTAACAAGTGTAATTAAATGATGAACTCAAATGTAAATTCTCTAAATACAAATCTGAAACAAATCAGATCAGTAACCCTTCTCAAACATTCTCTAGTCTAAAATCTGAAATATAAATCAGTAATCCTCAAACCAAATTCATCAATCTGTAACCAAATTTACATTTCAAAATCAAAGTCTTCTGTCTACATTCATTTCTTAAATCTGGAAGCAATCCTGAAATCATCTCAAGCCTGCTGCATTCTATTCAACTCGGGAAGCAATTCAAACTGTCTACATTCAATTTTCAACCACTGGTAGTTGCATGCATGTAGTTTAATCAATCTAAAGCTCCAGCAACTCCAGTTATTAAATCAAGTGAGGCATTCCAGTCTTAAGCAAAACAGTTTCAAAAGCTTTTCAAAAATAGACTCTGTCATCTTTATAAAGGTGAGTAACATTCTTACTTAAATTAACTTAAGTAATTATGATGCATGTTTAATTCTGTGATAAATAGTGTTTGGATGTGAATGTTTGTAGATGATTTTGAATATACATGAATGTATATAGGTGTGCATGTATGATATTGTTCTCTGTTCTGTTTGTTGCCCAGACTTAAGAAATTCTTTTAAAAATCTCTTACCTCTGTATTTAGTTTTTGTAAGGACTTAATTTACAAACAAAGTATGATTGATTTGTAATAAACTAAAGTTTAAAGGGTTTAATTAAGTCAAAACTTTAACCTGAGTGCCTCTGTAAATTAAAATAACAGTGCATGTTATAAAATGTAAAAATTCGAACTGGGTAATTAATAGATTCAGGATTATATATGGAATAGATAGGCTATAATATGATTTTTAACATTAATATCATAGTTTTTAGTTTAGTTTAATAAGAGCAGTTCTGGTTTATGTTAGAGATGAAGTTCTGGTGATTTTGATCATCTCAGTGAAATTGGAAGTTCGAAATCTTTAGTAATGGTAGTGGAATGATCATGGATGATAGGAAAATTGTCAGGAGGATTTTTAAGGAAGTAAGGCAGAAATGATTTAGGTTTGAAATTTTTAAACCTAGTTTTAAGTAAGGTTATGAATTCGTTTCGTTTGTTTTCATTGATGGATCGAGTGTTCTAAGATTTTGGGGAATGGAAGTTTAGATATAGGCGAAGGCATGGCCAGAGAATTAGCTTCTCTGATGGTCGGAATCACGAGCACGAGCGATGTTGCCAGGTTTTGGTCATTGCGATGGTTCTGTTCCAGGTTTTGATTTTTAGGCTCGATTTTGATTTGGTGAATGAATCGAAGATAGGATGGTCGTTTTCTAGTAGGTGGATGAACGTGGACTGATGGAAGATGTCGACGATGACCGGAGTTGCCGCTGGTGGATGTGCACGTGCACACGATTTGATGTCTGGTGAATCTGGATACAGAGGGGTATGGCTCGAGTTCTTCTCGTGATTTTTTTGAGTGTTTTTGCGGGGGAGACTCGGGTAAGATAGGGTTGCGACTCGAAGCAATTTAGGTTGGACTCGAGTACTTTTGGGTTGACAGGTTATATTTCTGTCTGGTTTTAAAACTTTAATCTGGGTTTAAATTGTAAAGAAAATTTTAAACAAGAATTTAAATCAAGTCTAACTATATAGATTCAAGTTAGTTTTGAATCTTAAAGATTTGAAATAAATAAGTTATAAATTTATATGTTTTAAATAGGTTTTAAATGATAGTTAGATTTAAATAAATGTTTAAAAATAAAAAGGAAATTGGTTTAAACTTTTCTTAAATTTCTTTTATAAGAGATAAGAATTTTAATAAGTAAAAGTTTTTAATTTGGTTTTAAAAACTTAGTTAAAAATAAATTGGTATTCATTTTAAATACAGAATTTAAAATGAAATTTAAAAGAAGATTTGAAATGGATGTTTCAAATATGAATGGTAAATGATAACTTGTTTATCAATAAGAATAAAGTTTATCTTAAAATAATTAAAGACTTGTGTTTATTTAATTTATTAGGAGATTTAATAGATAATTAATTTAATTTGATTAATTAATCATTTGGATTAATTAAATAGGTAATTAAAGGTTTATACTAATTAATTAATGATTAAGATTTATTAATTAGAATAATTAAATTGTAATTAAGGATTATAAATTAGAGTATTAATTAATGGTTAGGAATTAATTAATAAGTAATTAAAGATTAATTAAGTTATGGTTAATACTTAATTAATTAAATAATTAATGTTTAATTAATTGGTTATTAAGATTTATAAATTTGAAATTAATAATAATTAATATAAGTTAATTATTTAAGAAAAGTAATTAAATAATTATTAATGAAGGTCATTAACTATGGATTATTAAATAATTAATTTATGTAATTAATTTTAATAATTAATTAGATTAATTAATTTAAAGATAATCATTTGTGAAATTGTTTAAATGGAATTACTTAATGGAAGTAATTAAGAATTAATTACTTATTGTAATTAATTGAAGTTAATTTGATTAGTTAAGTTAATTAATTAAGTTTAATTAATTTAGAATAATCAAGAGTTGATTTGATAAATAATTACTTAATGTAATTATTAAGGTAAGACTATTTAGGGAAGTTAATAATAAATAATTACTGGAAGTAATTAAGTGAATAATGATATTATTAATGGAAGTAATTTGAGTTTAATTACTTGTGAATTAATCAAGGGATTAATTAAAGAATTAATTAAGGAGTAATTAATTTAGTTAATGAAAGTAATTAAGGGTAATTAATTACTGATTGAAGATTAATCAAGGTGATTAATAAATGTTGTTTAATTAAAGGTTAATTACTTAATGTAATTAATTTAATTAAGTAATTAATAATTAAGTTGTAATTAAGGATCATTAATTAATATAATTAATGATGTAATTAAGATTGATTAATTAAGTAATAATTAATAAATGAAGTAATTAATCAATATAATTAATTAAGGATTAATGTAATTAATTATAGTTGATTAACTTAATTAATTTTAGTTAATTAATTAATGATATAATTAAAGGTTAATTACTATAAGTGGTTAATGATAATTAATTTGAGTAATTAATTAAAGATAAATTACTTGGATGTAATTAAAAGATAATTAATCAAAGATGATTAATTAAAATGAATTATTAGAGGATAATTTATTAATTAATTGTAATTAATTAATGGTTAAGTAAGAAGGATTTATAAAATAAAGTAATTAATTTAATTCACTTTAAATTAATTAGAGATGATAAATCATTACTTATGAATGGGTGTTAGTATTGAATACTTGGCATTGATTGATATCTCTGATGAGATATATGCTATGTGATATGGATGTTAGTTGAATTGTATGGATTATCTGATAATGTTGATTATCTGTTGTGAATTATCTTTCTTTGTGTATAAAGATAATGAATTGAATTTGTTTTAACCTTTAAAACAACTTGGCCTTAAAAGATACGCTTTGGATTTCAATGAGACCGGGATCGGGTTTCTGTATACCGGATTTCCAGGTCTGGAGACCCGAATACCACATCGATCCAAATTTACGATAGGTCGTGAATCAAGTGAAGATGAAGATTCAGAGTGCAAGGGTTATTGTCGTTAACTCTGAGGGTGATTCCAAAACGAGTGTAACGAGATAATGCCTTCGGTTTCGTTCGAACCCGGAACGAACTTGTATGGATTGAATGCTTTCAGCACATCGTCAGGTGGACGATGAGCATTCTAAGATAGATGTGTTCTTTTTAAAGGTAATCGTGACCTCAAGCCTCACAAACCGGGAATGGCTAAAACAGGGGAGGTGCAGCAAGGTTAGTGGGTAGCACCCAAGTAGGACAAGATTACCTCTGTCTAGATGTCCCTTTCTATTTTCGACTTAGTGGTGCGGTTGCTGATCCCAACCGTGAGGTATCTTGTGCGGGATTTATCCAGTAAGGGATGTTCCGGCCTTGTGTTGCAGGGGATTGGGAGTGATCCTCGGTACGGTGATCTAGGCCACGTACTGTGACGGGCGGTACCCCGGTAGCCCTGCCATTGTATGGAATCCAAACTCCAATAAGTGATAACTGACTTGATTATATAACCCACTTTGTTGGCTAGTATGCTGGAATTTAATAATGTAACAATTTCAGCTATTTCATATTTATTTGAAAACCCTAGACCCTATTATAATACAATCGAATTTCCTATCAAATGTTTTGGTTAGCGTAAGGTAAAAACTTACCCATGTTTATTTGTGGGGAGTCTTACGTGATACCTTTTCTTTCAAAAAGGTTTTGAAGTTAAACAAGTTTAACCTGTTACTCACACCAGACCCATGTCTGACCCAAGTTGTTTATTTCTATTTTATAAACTCTTGGGTACTCAAATTTTTACGAGTAGCCAAGGGATTCAGGTTAGCCTTGACGAATTGTGGAGGAGCAATGGAGCAGGAGGCTTCGATGTTGTAGATAGATAGTAGTTTCCGCTGTGTTGATCTTGTTTAGATCTTTGTTTTGTATTGAGATGTAATAACTAGACAGATGTTTATAACTGTCTAGTATATGTTGTGTAATCTGTGTAACTCTGATAGATGATGTATATGATACTATGTAATAGTTATGTGATATATTATATTTTGTTCGTTTCCGCTGTGAGTATTTGTGTTTGTTTTCTTTTCTCTTCTTTTCTTTTCTACTTCTCACCCCTTTCTTTCTTACTGTCGATGCGATTTTCCGGGAGTGGAAAGTCGGGTCGTCACATTTGTGTTCTTCCCTAATCTCTGAATTCTGAATCTAATATAAAATTGAATTATTGTACATTTCAAAAAGAGAAATCTGAAGGAGCGGTTAGGAAATGGCATGAATCGAAGCCGAATGGAAATTGGAAACCATATATGAGTAGAAATCTTAGTTTTTCACATTTTTGTATTTGTACAGTAGAAGTTTGGATTTGTTTTATGCCTTGGAGAATTTTATTCACGGAAACCCTAAAATTGAAACCCCAAAATACTCCCAAATGAAATGTCATTCATAAATTTATTGGAATGTCAATTATTTATATTAAAATAGTAGAATTTGTTTTGGTATTACAATTTGAATATTTTATATTCAATTCCACTTCAAACTTTTATCCATTGATGTATTAAAGGATTCTAAAAGGAAAATAAGTTAGAAAATAGTGTGTAAGGTACAAAATTTCATATTCGTGGTTTGCACTGCCTATTTCCGTAATTTAAATATGAATTCCTTTTTCACATCAAGTTTGTGTATGTAAAAGTTGAATAGAATATAAATGTACAAATTGACAATTTATTTCTTTTAAATAGAGATGCTGATTCTACCGTATTAATGTAAAATAAGTTTGGCATTTGATTGTATTGTAGTAAGTCTATTTGTTTGGTTAAGGATATTAGTTATTTTGTAAGTTATTGTATAGAGTTAGCCTTGTATGAATTTGGAAGTTTGGTATTTTAAATGGTCGGTATGGGAATCGAAAATCTTTACAGGCCTAGGAATATTTAGTTAGCCTAAATTACATACATATAAATATATCAGCGTATAAATATATTATTAGAATATAATTAATAACGTATTAATTGTATAGAATAAATATGTTAATAATTGTATTAAAACCCATAGGAAGAAAGTGAAAGATAATTATGGAAATTAGTCCATAATTAAAGGTGAAGTAAGGAGTTTTCCTTATATTGTCTTAGTGTGTAAATGCGGATCAAGTAAACTATATACATAATATATATTTACGGTAGTATGTTAGGAGAGAGGGAAAATTGCTAAGTTATATGGAAGCGAGGTCAGTTAAAAGCACATAGAAGTCTGCCCGGCTAATTTGGCTACCAGCTGTGTGACTTTAAGACTGATGAGAGACATTACCTATAATAAGTAACCATGGTAGATGTGAAGTTAGTCCTAATTCTATAGGGTAAATCCTCCTAATTAATCTGGCTACCAATACCTACGAATAGGCGAACTAATGAGAGATGTCGCGGTTTGGATATGGGCCATAATACAGATAATCTTTTAGGAGCGGTAGTAGGAAATCTCGAAAAGGGCCTACTTAAGAGTTAAGGTATTAAGTGGCTATTGTAGGGTCTGCTTCTGATAAATGAAGTATTAAGTGTTTGTATGGGATTTCTTACGATGTCAGTTAGGAAGTATCAGAGAGGGGTTTGCCTTGGGTTAGGTATTAAATGACGGGGATCTGCCAGGGATATAGATGCTAAACAATCAGAGTCTACCTAATTTCCATTAAAGAGGTATTAAGTTTCTCAGGTACTTCCTCTCACATTGTTAGAACATGATTGACGGTAGCTGCGTTGGACTGGGAAGGGCCTTTGGCCTATTGTTGAAGGTACATTATGGAGTTGGTTTGGAATATCTTTCGGGTATATAGTTGGAGGTATATTTGGTAGGATATAGTATAAGATGTGTAAGACATATTTCTTATCTAAATGACACTGCCCAAATACTATTACGGTAAGATTTGAGAGTTTCATTTATTAGACATTATTGTTCTGACCCTCTCCTCATTACAACGCACAGGTTAAGGGAAACAATGTTGATAGAGAAGACAAAGGCAGAGGCGAAGACTTATGGCAGTTTATCTATCTATTTAATTTTTTGTTATGTTTTGTTATACCCAATTTTATACATTGATGTTATTTTGAGACATTGTATTTTGGATATTTGAGATGATATGTTGTATTTCTGATATTTGATTTTTATGAAATGGGTACTTCTTTCTGATATTATATTTTATCCTTCCCATTGTGAGATCCTGATAAAATAGATAGATAGCTTTGTATATTGTTCAGTGTATTAGTCTACCAACCAACAACCAGCTTTGAAATGGGCCTAAGGTTCGATGGGCTTTTATTGGGTCGAAAATTTGGTCCATTTCGAGGTGGATGAGTACATTTAGTATTAGAGCTTAGGTTGTGCAATCAATGGAGATAGGTATAGTAAGAGTGTGTATTTGTTATTTTGAAAGTTTTTTCAAAACCCTACTATATATACATATACATACTTATTTGAACCTATGCAAATCTTTTATTTAAGAAAATAATAGTATTTTAGGAAGTTATCTAAAAGCTCTAAACTACAGATAGTTGATTATGGTTGAAAACCATTCCTCTGAGGCTGGGAACCCCTATACCAAAGAAACACCCACAATTAGGGGAGTGCCAGAATGGTTCTAGCAATAACTGAGGCATTATGGCAAGTTCCCATTGCTCAACATGCTGCACCAACAACACCCGCTACTTTGCCTATTAAAGCAACACCTTGCCCACTAGACTTCCCCAAATTATGTAAATACTTCTAGAATATAGAAGGACGGATGTATATGGTGGCTGAAGATTTCATAGAAACAAAGGCTTCGATCAATAACTATGAGTGTATATTTCAGAAGTTGGGATGGGAAGACCAGATCAAGAGGAGGATGGTTGGTGTGGCATCTTAGAGCCCGCTTTGGGTCACTATTCATGTCTAGGGTTGAAGTAAGTTTGCAATTGGAAAAGTTTATACAACTTAGTAGGGAGATTCCATGTTGAAGGAGTATATTAGTAAGTTCATGGAATTGACTAAGTTTGGATTAAGTTTGATTGACACCCCCATGAAGAAAGTTGTGAAGTTTGTTAAAAGCTTAAATTCTCCACTTCTGGAGCTACTTTTGACCCAAGTACCTATGGGCACCACTTATGAGATGATAGTTGAAATGGCCCTACTGCAGACTTCTACTATTGAGTAGAAGGATAAGGTGGGACCGACGCAAAATCAAGATGGAGCCAAGAAAGGTGGATCTTGAGTGGAAAGAAGGCCAAGGGGAAAATCAAGAAGAGAAGTATAGATGTTGTAGATGTCAGAAGAAGGGACATGCTACTAAGGACTACAAGGTGAGCTTTATGAGAGAGGAGTTCAAAGGATGATTTTATCACTGCCATTTGGAGGGACACTACAAGAATCATTGTCTAAAGCTAGCAAAGGAGGGATAAAGTAGGCAAGCTTATGCTATT
This sequence comes from Allium fistulosum, assembly GCA_030737815.1. Lineage (NCBI taxonomy): Eukaryota > Viridiplantae > Streptophyta > Magnoliopsida > Asparagales > Amaryllidaceae > Allium > Allium fistulosum. The sequence goes on along the minus strand of CM060904.1, from coordinate 1,095,600,104 downwards.
AAGGCTATACCTATCTCGAGTAGACCTCCTTATAAAGATCAAGGAAAGGTGGCAATGGAAGGTTCAGCTATTATTTCCGGGAATATTGTTCATACCTTATTTGACTCAAGAGCATCACATTCATTCATAGCTAGAAATATATTTAACTCCTTGAGTCTAAAAACCCAAGTTGTCACCGACCCAAAAATCACATCAATTCCCATTTGGGGGGTCAACGCATCTTTTTTTAATTTATAAAGACCAGTTGTGGATATATTTAACCTTGATTTTACATGTAACATGTATGTTGTCGATATTGAGGGGGTATGGACTTATCCTGGGGATGGATTGTTTACCTTACTATGGGACTATCCAAGATTTTGATAGGAGGATCATTTGGTTGAGGAGTTGTAGGGATGAGAGATAGAATTTTAATGTACACCCCAAAAATTAGTCGAATTAAGCTATTTATATTCTCTTAGCTTATCACAAGCTAAACTCTTATTCGTACCCATAGTCCGAGACTTTCTAGACATTTTTGATAAAGTTCTAATCTCTTACACCAAAGGGAGATCGAGTTTGGGATTGACTTGGAGAAGGATGGTAGACTTGTCCCATTTTCAGTAAGGCATATGGCTCCCAAAGAAAGGCGAGATTTGGACAAGCAGATTTTGAAGCTATTGCAAAAGGGATTTATTCAGTGAAATACTTTTGAATGTGGAGCACCAATTGTCTTTGCTACTGAGGTAGATGGCTCTTTAAGGCTTTGCGTTGACTATAGAGAGCTTAACAAGCTGACCAAGAAAAATAGTGATCCCTTACCTAGAATTAATTACTTGTTTGACTAGCTTGTTGGAGCCAAAATATTTTCTCAATTGGACTTAGCTACCAGATTTCATCAATTGAGAATAGCTGAAGATAGCAAACAGAAGACCGCATTTTGTACTCCAGATGGACTATATGAATGGAAAGTGATGCCTTTCGGGTTGACAAATTCCCCTGCATACTTTGTAAATTTGATGAGTAGAGTCTTTAGGGGGCAGCTAAACAAGTTCGCCGTAGTGTCTGTAAACGACATTCTAATGTTCTCCAAAAGTGAGGCTGAGCTCTAGTGTTCTCCAAAAGTGAGTTTGAGCATGAAAATCAATTAAGGGAGGTATTAGGGACTTTGAGAAGGTATCAACTAAAAGCCGAATTCTCAAAGTCATTTTTAGAAGAAGGAGATGAGATTTTTAGGTCATATTGTTTTCGAGAAGGAATTGTCTATAGATCCAACAAAGGTGGAGGCTCTTCAAGGTTAGAAGATTCCAAAGAACGCCTTAGAAGTTAGGATCTTTCTTGGGCTGGCGGGTTACTATAGCAAATTCATTAAGGACTTTGCCAATATAGAAATCCCACTAACTCGCCTAACCAAGAAAATATAGTTTTTACATGGGATGAAAAATGCATGGAAGCATTTGAGAAGCTGAAGTAGCTGTCAACTAGTGTGTCGGTGCTTATTATTCTGGATGGAATGAAGCTTTTACCATTTACACCGACACTGGTACGGGACTAGAAATAGCTCTTATGCAAGAAGGAAGAGTGATGGCCTATGCAAGTAAACAGTTGAAAGACCATGAGAAGAGGAACCCAACTCACGACTTGTAGTTAGCGACTACCATTTTCGCTTTGAAGATAAGTAGGCACTATCTTTTGGGAGAAATTTTTGAGTTATTCACTAACCACAAATCCCTTAAATACTATTTTCCCAAATATATTTGAATCTTAGGCATCAAAGGAGGATGAAGTTTATAGCATCATATGACTTTGAGATACATTACACCCTCGAAAAAGGGAATGTTGTCACCAACCTCCTTAGCCGGAGGCATGCTACTCTAGGTTCTACATATGAATAAGGCAGTTGGAGCTCCTTTCTAATTTCAATTTCAAACCGCCATCAAAACCCACTCCAAGCTATTAGGCAACAATGGAGGTTAAACTAGCATTATGGACCGCATCGGGCATAGGCAGAAGAAAGATACAATAATAGTAGATATTTTAGGCAAGCTTAGTAGAGGAGAACTTCCCTCCACCGTTGGTAGATATGCAATAGAACAAGGGGATGGTTGAGGATAGATGGACACTAATGTATTCCAATGGTGGAGGATGTTTTGAAGAAAGTGCTAGCAGAGTGTCACCATTCTTGGATGATAATTCACCCCGGTGAAGATAAAATATACAGGGATATAAATTGGATTTTCTATTAGACAGGGATGAAGAAGAAGGCACGGGAGTTTGTCTCTAGGTGTTTGACATGCTAAAAAATAAAGGTAGAAAAAGGAAAGCCTAAAGGACTGTTGTTACTGCTAAAAGTACCTACTTGGAAATAGGAGCATATATTAATGGACTTTATAAACGAGTTGCCTTGGAGTCAAAGGGGAAATGTAGTATTTGGGTTATAGTGTAGACTCGCTAAAAGTGCCCACTTTATTCAAGTTTGGAGTAATAGGAATGCAACACTCTAGTATAATTTATTTAGAGAAGTGGTACGACCGTATAGAGTTTTAGTTAGCATTGTTAGTGATAGGGACCCTTTGTTCACTAGCGAATTTTGGAGGAGTTTGTAGTTAGCTGTGGGAATGACATTGAATTTTAGCATGGCTTACCACTCATAGATCGACGGCCAGACAAAAAGGATGAATATGATTCTGTAGGATTCATTAAGAGCATGCATCATGGATTTTGGAGGACATTGGGAGTATCATTAACCCTTAGTAGAGTTCACATACAATAATAGTTAGAAAGCAATGATTAACATGGCTCCCTTTTGAAGCATTATATGAGAGGTTATGCAAATCCTCTAATTATTGGTGGGAAACCACTGACAAAATTCTACTTGGACTAGATTTAATTTGTGAGACCTTAAAAAAGATAGAGATAATTAAACAACTGATGAAGGCCGCACAAGACAGTCAAAAGTCCTATGCTGATAGGTGAAGAAAAGGAATGGAGTTTGAGGTAGGAGACATGGTGTTTGTTAAGGTTTCCTCTTTTATAAAGGCTATGAGGTTTGGCACATTGAGGAAGTTAGCGCTAAGGTTTGTTAGGCCTTTCCCGATCTTGGAATGAATAGAGAAACTTGCATACCAAGTGGAGTTGCTGAATAAGTTAGTAGGATTCCATGATGTTTTTCCTGTTTCTCACTTAAGGAAATGCCTTCATGACACCGCCATCATAGTAGAGCCCGGTCAGTTAGTAGATGTAGAAATAGAGCCAATAGCACCCCGTGCCAATGCACACATAGTGGAGCAGAGAATTAGGAAGCTTCGTAACAAAAAAATTAGGCGGGTTCGAGTACAATAGGGAGATAATCTAGTAGAAAGTACGTGGGAAACCAAGTAGAAGATGAAAGCTTCTAATCATGAGCTTTTCTTTGGTAAACTTTTTCTCTTCAAAATTTAGGTTTTTGGTTGCGTCGTGGTTGCTATATTGTATGGTAGGAGATGGTTGCCACACTTTTACTTTTATTTTTGCACTAATATAGAATCTTATGCATATTTAGGATGCTTGCATACATGCTTATATGTCGCGATCTGGCATTCACACTAGGACTGAGCTCATGTGTAGTATGTTGCATACATAATCATATTGCATTTTTGGTTGAGTAGATTACATGGTTGTATAACATGGCATAGAGTACTATCTGTCCTTTAGGGAGTTCGGGGACGAAATCCTTTTTAAGCGGGGGAGAATGTAACACCGCATAAAAATTAATTAATTAATAATAAGGCTATGAATGGAAGTTTCGCAAACTTTGGAATTTCACCATGAACGTTACAATATTGTGTTCATGGCGATTTTCTAATCAATTTTCATATATAAAAGTTTTGTAATCGGTGCTCAAACGGAAAAGTGATTGACGTGTTTGGAGTTTTTGAATTTCAAATAATTCGAATGAATTCAAATTTTGAATTTAAATACCACTAATGTAAAAATTAAATAGGGTAATAAATATTTTTAACGTTAAGGAATAATTAATGTTAGAGAAAAACATTAACGTTAGTGCTAAATAGAAATTAAACAAAAAAAGAAATAACAAGCATTAATTTATGTTCAAAGTAAGAGGACCGGTCAACCCTGTCACCCTGACCGGTCGGTCGCTAGCGGTCGATCGGTGCTCATGAGGTAGCTAGGGTTAGGCTAGGCACTAACGGTCAAGATTTTATTATTTTAAACTAACCTAAATCTGACGGTTCTAGTGCATTCTAACCACTATAAATAAGAGGCTAGCCCCTTCAATATTATTCATAGAAATATTTGGAACGTTAGCGAAGCTCCGATAGTCTTCTTCCTCGATTAGATTTAAGGTTTCAAGTTCAAGGGGAAAAGATAATAGGTTTATATAGATATTAATTTTTCTTTTTTCCTTTATTCTTGTTATCCCGCCTTTTGGCAGGGCCATGACACCAAGGAATTGACTAGTAACCAACGACGGCCCGTCCTAGAGATCAGTTATACACAGGACTACTATGGATATCAACGAATTTTGTCCGAGTCCGGATCAAGCCAAAATTGGTAGGACATGACAAGCTAAGCCATGAGAATCAACATTCCAAATCTCAAGTCAATCCGAGTTCGTATGCTCAAGTTATGAACGATACAAAATTGGATGAAAATCAATCACCGATCGACTCGCTTCCTTCGACTCGCTTCGCATCCCTCAGAAGTGATTAGTTCGACTCGCTCGCATCCCTTAGAGGAGACCGTTTCGACTCGTTCGCCTTGAGCCACACTTTGACTTGCTTCACTTCGTGTCCATCACGGAGCCTTCGTTCGAACCCCTCAGATAGGCCTCCTTCGACTCGCTTCGCAACCCCTTAGATAGGCCTCCTTCGACTCGCTTCGCAACCCCCAGATAGGCCTCCTTCGACTCGTTTCGCAACCATCAAAAAGGCTTCCTTCGACTCGCTCAATCAATGCACAGATTCGACTCGATCAAAACAGTGTCAAGGGCAGAGTGAGATTCAAGCGCCACGTCACCGAGTCGAACGAAAGCGAGTCGAACAGAGCGAGTCGAAACAGAAGCGAGTCGAACCAAACATCCACCGAGAATCGCTTTTCGTATCGATCATATCTCCTAATCTACAAGTTCAAATGCTATGAAATTTTCACAGAAGACTACGTGCATGCTAAAGAATGTCCACGCCAAATTTCAACTCCATTGGATGAAATCTTGATCGATACGAAATCTGTTCGTATCGATCACGGATCGGACTGAAACTTCACGAGCTTGGGCGTGCGGGCCTGGTCACGTGCCAGAGAGGGTCTCCCGAGATCTGAGCGAAATATCAGCCTCCTACACCTATAAATAAACCCCCAAAGCCAATAGAAAAGGGGTTCTTCTTCCTCTTTGAGATCTCCAATGCCCGGACTCCGCCAGATCCAGATCTGAACTCCATTGCTGCTGCTACCAATGAATTTCACTGCTGCAAATAATTGTTATTCGCTGTAATTTGCTGAAAACATTTGTAAACATCAAAGAAAGATCAATAAAGCAAACTACTTCATAGTGGACTTAGGCTATACGCCTAACCACTCTAAATTCTTGTGTCTCCCTGCATTTTAATTATTCTCATTTCTGAAATTTGGAGTTTTTGTTAGATAATTCCTCTTTTTCCATTTAATTTCTTCACTTTATCTCTTTAAAGACTTCCGAAGAGTGTTGTGCCCAATTTTGGTACAAACACTTTGGTGCTTTCACTAAGAGAACTCAATTTTTCTCCTGCTCTTTGGATCTCCTATTTATATTGGATTGCAAAAATCTAAGAAGAAGATCCAGATCTAGAACTTTGAAGCCCTTCCGTTCTATTCAGATTTGCAATCAGATCTAGGAAAGGACTTCATCAATTCATTATGGTGAGCACACGTACCACTTCTGCAGCTGCTGAACAAGGAGCAAGAGACCGACAAACTCCCGTGCAATCGCCTCCATCTAACCAACATGCTGCAGGACCTTCAGATCCGTCAGGTTCAATCACTAGGCAAGAATTCCAGACATTGCTTCAAGAATTGACCAAAAGTCGACAGCAGCTAACTGAACAACTACGCGCCAACACAGAGCTGACTAACCAGCTAAATCGCCAAAGGTGAAGAAGATCTAGAAGGGATCAAGGTTCTTATTATTCCACAGAAAGTTCAGCCTCCTCCGATGGCCAAACCAGATCCACACGTCCACGGCTAGGTGTAAGCTACACCCAAGCCACGGGACACCAACCTGCTTCGAACCTTGGGCAACCTAGAACTGGACCATACGCTAGTCTCCGTACAGAACCTTCAACTCGAGGAGGAGATGCTCCTTACCATATTACCGACAACATTGCTACTACCACCACTGCCGGACGGGGAGGTGATGCTAGAAACCAAGCTGATCCTCAACGTAGCCAATGAGAGCAGACTCCTGAGCTTTATGTCCCTGAGGATGTTGAACCAAGGAGGCGAGGCACGGACTGTCGACCGCGTCCGGTCCAAACTCGCACTGTGGAACCCTACCACACCTTGGCACAACATGCTCCAAGAATCCGAACGCCAGATATACCAGCGATGATCCGCCAAATGATCCGTGAAAGTCAGGGTCTCTCTAATGATGACTGGGGAATCTCCCGAAGTCATACCGCTTTCATCGATGACGTTTTATATGTTGAACCACCTTGGCACTTCAGGATGCCAGCTTTGCCAGTTTATGAAGGAAGTTCTGATCCCAATCAACACGTCCTGAAATACGAATGGCTGATGAATGCTGCTAGAGCTGATGACGTAGTAAAGTGCCGTAGTTTCCCCATTTCCCTAGAGGGCATCGCTACCATGTGGTTCACTCGTTTGCCACCACGATCCATCTCTAACTTTGACCAGATGGCCACCAAGTTTGTCGAATAATTCTGTATGCACGTGGCAAGGCCTAAGGACGTTAACACTCTGTCTAGTGTTACGCAAGCTCTTGGAGAAACACTTAGACGTTACTTGGAGCGATTCCATGCTGCATGTGCAGAAATAAGCAATCCCAATGATAACTCTATCTTGATGGCATTGACTAAGGGTATTGAAGCTGATTTCGAGTTCGGAAATTGGTTAGCTGGAAAACCACCTGCGTCATTGGACCGTTTCTATTCCAAGGCAGCCCAATTCCTGAGAAGAGAGGATGCGAAACAGTCTAGGAAGCAGGATGACGTAGGGCCCAACATCGAAGGAATACAAAGTAACATCGCTGTTAAACAATCCGAAGATATTTCTAGGAAAATTCAGTTGAACGTACAAAATAAACAGAATCAGCAGAGAGCAATGGAAATCAGAACAAAAAACGCAATCAGAATCGTGGTCCACGGCGTAGAGCTTCAATGTACGATAATTACACTCCATTGAACACGTCATTGGAAAATGTGTATTTGCAGACCTGCAATACCATGCAATACAAGAAACCTGCCCCAAAACCGCCAACTGAGAGACAAATCCAAACAGGAAAATTCTGTAGATTCCATGAGAGTTATGGCCACAACACCAATGAGTGTCATCACTTACAAGACCTCATTGAAAAACTGATACGTGAGCGGAAGCTGGATCAGTATGTGCGGGCGCCGCAGTCTGGTGGTGCGGGCCCATCAAATCAGAATCGTGCGCCGAATCAGGAAAGACAAGAGGATCCCGCTCGTACTAGCGGGAGGTTAATTATCAATACGATAAGTGGTGGTCCTCATCCAGCAGATCGAAGCTGGAAGGAAATGGAGTCGTATGCCAGTTCTATCAAGCATGCGGACTTCGAGTGTTGTAGTAACTTTGATGAAAGAGCTCCGGCCAAGCAACAGAAGACGATGACAGATGACATTGTGTTCAGGAATAGAGACGCTGATAAAGTCGAAGCCCCCACTATTGATCCACTGGTCATCTCAGCACAAGTAGGTCCCGCTTGGATGAAGAGGATCTTAGTTGACATTGGGAGCTCTGTGAACATTTTTTTCAAGCGAGCTTATGATCAAATGAAAATGGAAGCCACGGACTTGAAGCCTTGTCAATCTCGAGTCCATGGTTTCAACGGAAGTGCTACTATACCCACCGGAATGGTGGAACTGCCAGTAGAGTTGGGAGTTGGAGAACGTCGGAGAGTACGGATGTTGCAGTTCATTATTTTGGACATAGACTCCCCTTACAATGCTTTCTTGGGCCGACCGGCCCTCGCTGAATTCAGGGTAGCCATCGCCCCATGGTGTTTGACTTTAAAGTTTCCCACTTATCATGGAATAGGAATCATTCATGGAGATCAGGCTGCTGCCAGAGCCTGCTATGTTGCTGAGCTGCGGGAGGTGCAGCGAAAGGAAAAAGGAAATGGCGTGGAGGAATCTCTCTGCGTCCGTTCTACCGATAATTGACAATTAACGCCCAGGCCCAGGCCCGGGTACCCCAGCCCATTCCTCAAGGATCTTGACCCGAGAGAAACTGAAGACGAAGGAGAATCTAAAGAAAGTCAAGCATCCCCGGCCGAACTGACGATTGATGCCCCAATTGACGATAACGATGATTTAAAAATGATAAAGATTGGATCTCAGCTAAGCCAGCAAACTCAGGAGGAATTGGTTGAATTTCTGCGGGCAAATCTTGACGTATTTGCCTAGACACATTCTGATATGTGTGGGATCTCGCCGGACATCGCGAGCCACACTCTGAACATTGATCCGCGGCATGTCCCGGTCAAACAAAAAAGGCGCGGTATGGATCCAGAGAGATCTGCCGCCCTTAAAGAAGAAGTAAAAAAGCTTGAAGCAAATGGACTCATTCGAGATGCCCTATATCCTGAATGGGTGTCAAATCCCGTGCTCGTCCGAAAGCCAAACAGGAAGTGGAGGACATGTGTCGATTATTCCGATCTGAATAAAGCGTGTCCCAAAGGCAGTTTCCCGCTTCCTATAATTGATCAGCTAGTAGATTCGATGGCTAGGCATGAACTTTTATCCTTCATGGACGCGTATTCAGGCTACAATCAGATACTGATGCATTTACCCGATCAAGTACATACCAGCTTCGTAACCAATCTAGGACTTTATTGTTACAAGGTAATGCCATTCGGACTCAAGAATGCCGGGGCTACTTATCAACGATTGGTCAATCGGATGTTTGCCAATCAAATCGGGAAAACAATGGAAGTATATGTAGACGACATGCTTGTGAAGTCACGACTCTCCACCGATCATGCTAAAGACCTAGAAACTATGTTCAACATACTTCGAGAATACAAAATGAAGCTCAACCCACTGAAATGTCACTTTGGAGTTGCATCCGGAAAGTTCCTTGGGTTCATCGTTAACGCTCGGTGAATCGAAGCTAATCCTGAAAATATTTGGGCAATCAGAAACCTTAAAACTCCCAAAACTATAAAGCAAGTCCAGAGTCTCAATGGAAAGGTAGCGGCGTTGAGCAGGTTCATTTCAAAGTCCACTGACAAATGCATTCCCTTCTTCGATCTGATCCGAAAAGGGAAGCGAAACTTTGAATGGACCACGGAGTGTGAGGGCGCTTTCCAAGCACTAGTTCAACATCTATCCACACCGCCAATACTGTCAAAGCCTATTGATCATGAGAAGTTGTATGCATACTTGGCGATATCAGAAAACACTATCAGCACTGCCTTGGTTCGAGAAGAAGACGGGATACAGAAGCCAGTGTACTACGTCAGCAAACGATTGACTGGGGCTGAAAGGAACTATCCAAAGCTAGAAAAGTTGGCTTATTGCCTTGTAATCGCATCAAGAAAGCTCCGACCATATTTCCAAGCACATCCCATAGTTGTTTACACCGACCAACCGTTACGACAGGTCCTTTCGCGGCCTGAGACGTCTGGTAGGCTACTCAAGTGGAACATCGAACTGAGTCGGTTTGATATTACATACACTCCAAGACGAGCAATCCAAGGACAAGTCCTCGCTGATTTCATAGCTGAATTCACCGTTCCAGAGGACTTGCCCGAAACCAGTAAATCCCCCGAATATGTCTGGAAGCTGTATTACCGATGGTGCATCGAACGACCGGTGTTCGGGCGCTGGTGTTGTGTTCGAAACCCCCGAAGGTCGATCTATATGCTATGCTTTGAAGTTTGACTTTCATGCAACCAATAATGAAGCTGAATACGAAGCCCTCTTAGCTGGCTTGAAACTCGCCAGAAATCTGAAAATTATCGCTGTGGAAATTTATTGTGATTCACAATTGGTTGTGTGTCAAGTACGAGGAGAGTATCAGGCAAGAGATCGAAGGTTGGCTGCTTACTTAGCTCGAGTTCAGGAAGCACTGAATCAATTCGATTACTACGCCATCTATTGTATACCTTGGGAGCGCAACCAAAAGGTCGATTCATTGGCAAAGCTAGCCAACACAGGTGAAGCTCAGCAAATGGGACTCGTTCCCGTAGAAATGCTATCTTCCCCAAGTATCGACCGGACAGAAATAAACTGTAACAACCCGCATATCTATCGATTTTATATTTAAATATTTTATCGTTAGTCGGATGTTAGTCCGAAAAGCTACTTTTTGCATACGGTCAAATTAGGACTCGAGACCACCCCCATTGAGTTCAAAATGACGTTTGCGATCTTTTTGAGTGTAAACTTCGATATGTTTGGGGATAGTGAAATTTTCGTCACTTTTCCCACTTGTGACTTTGGTTGGGACTGCACCTTCTTAACTCAGCCCAACCCCCTCTTCTCTTCATCACTTCATCAAATACTTCAAGCTTCTTCAAAAATGGTGGAGGGAAAGAGAAATTAAAACTCCCAACTCAAATTCTATTGCAAATCCGAGATTCAACATCAAATTCAAGTAGAAGATTGTGGATTCAAGCTTTGGATTGCTTCTCCTTGCTTTCAATCTTCATCTTCATCAATTTCGTGGAAAAGGTGAGATTTTTAATCTCACATCTTGCCTATATTGTCATTGGATTGTTGGGAATGATTCCCCATCGCTTTAGCATGCATATTCGCTTTTGGTTTGGATTGAATTGGCGAGAAACCCAATTTTTCAGCATTTTTGGCAAAATCTGGGCTATAGGTCGTACTGCCTCAAAGCCTCTGTCTGCAGATTTTCGTTCTGGTGCTAGGTCGCTCACGAGTTAAGTGTTAGGTCGCTCATGAGTTAAGGACTTAGGTCGTTCGCGAGTTAGCACTTAGGTCGTTCTGGCCATTTTTAGCTCGCTCGGAGTTAGGTCGCTCGTCCTTAGGTCGTTAGGTCGTGTAGACCTTAGGTCGTGCACCTTTAGGTCGAAGCATTTTAGGTCGCTTCCCCTGGACCTCGTTAGGTCGTTCACTTTAGGTCGCGCACCCTCCTTAGGTCGCAAGACCTTAGGTCGCGAACCAGTTAGGTCGCAAGACCTTAGGTCGCGAACCAGTTAGGTCGCAAGACCTTAGGTCGCGAACCAGTTAGGTCGCAAGACCTTAGGTCGCGAACCTGTTAGGTCGCACCATCCTTAGGTCGCGAACCTGTTAGGTCGCACCATCCTTAGGTCGCGAACCAGTTAGGTCGCGCACCCTCCTTAGGTCGCGAGTTTTAGGTCGAATACCTCTGTTAGGTCGCTCGCGAGTTAACCCTTAGGTCGCTCGACACTTCAGACAGTTAGGTCGTTCGCCTATCTTAGGTCGCGAACCCTGTTAGGACGCGCATTTTCTTAGGTCGTGAACACTTAGGTCGCGCCTCACTGTTAGGTCGCGCACTTCGTTAGGTCGCTCGCGAGTTAGTACTTGGTCGTTTAACATGTTCTTCTGCTAGGTCGCACGACAGTCTTCCCTTAGGTCGTATGACCCACTTTTCCTTAGGTCGCTTGACCAGCCTGCCTTCACTAAGTCATACCGTGACGGGGCGCTGCCCCGCACCCCGCCGTGGGCGCTGCCCCCTGGACCCCCACGACCTGACCGGGCAGGTCGAACCCCGTATTACTCAGCGTAGGCAATCTCATCTGAAAAACATTTATCAGAATTTCTACTTTGATGGTTTTGGGATTGACTTCATTGGACTTTACTCACGTCTTCGAACGTGAATTGATTTGTTTCTACAATCGTTTCATGACTTGTCACTTTAAAGATATATGAAGGTTTCAATACTAATAGTAAATATCAAAACTCTTTCATCAAAGCGAGTTCAACACTATTTTAAATATCAAAAGTTCATTTTCTCAAACCGATTTTCAATCTACTAGTATATACAAGCCTTTACTTCACTCGAATGAGAAATCGACTTAAACGACTTAGTAAAACGGGTGGTATGAAACGCTTGCGTTCACTTCGTCGGTTAGCTCTTGGACTTGTTCGATTGAACCCTTTTTGTGACAATTTCCTAGTGAAGATTTACAGCTTGTTCGTAAATATTTAAGTTAAGCAAGTGGTTATGGGACATGAAGCTAAACTCATATATTTACTAGCTTGGTGTGATTGACACTTCCTTATGATCATGACGATCATTTTTGTGATTTAGACTAGCGATTGAGCGATGTCTCTTTGTCTACGTGGGAGACTATACCCCGATTATGTGATGTTTCGCCATCACATTTCCTACGGTCTTCGGGCCATTCCTGTGTGAAAATTTAATGGATAGCTTCCATGAGATATCATCTCGTCATGTGTTTACGCGTAGGTGAGTTTTCATGCTCCCATTCATGTGTTAGGCCTCCCCCCCTTTATGTGTTTTCTGGATTTCTGATGATGATTTCTGGAATTTTGTGCTTCACCAATTTTCATGATTTTCATTGATATGATATCAGTTTTTGTGCATTGGTGAATTCATGTGTTATTGACTTGTTATGAATACAAGTTTAGGGTATGATACCCTATTTTATCTTTGAGAAGATTCTTGTGATATTGATTAATCTTTTGTTGATTATCATTTACATACTTATAGTAGTATGTCGCTATGGTTATTACATGTTCATGTCATGCCTTTTACTGTATACCATATCATCTGATATTTATAGTTAGACTGATCCGTTTATTATTTTCTTATAAATAATACTCGGGTCAGACCGAGATGTTACAGGTGCTTCTGCTTGACTTCTCTTCAGGATATTTCTGACTTTTGGCTAACTACATAGATTAGTAGTTTTTGGATGTACACCTTTGAGATATAGACTCTATGTTGTGTACTTATTCTTTTGTATAGCACGTGATGCTATTCTTTTGTATTATCGTGGATCTTTCTGACCACTACTCTGATGTACACTTTCATGTGTTATATATTTATTCATATCTTCTTCCGCCTTTGTGATATGGATGTCTGTGACTGATTTATGTTATGATTATTTCTATGTTTGTTTCCGAAGATTATATATAGCCACCGTGTGATAGCTTTGTGTTTGTACCGGTATGTCGGATTTCCTCCTTAAAAGATATGCATTCTATTCTATCTGACGTATCGGTGCTCGCACAAAGAAGTTACATGGATGGTCGCTCCTCCACAGCCTTATTCTCCGCGCTAATTGACAGCACTACATCGTAGTGTTCTTGGTTAGCGTGGGTATAGAGGTGGGGCGTTACATAAACCGGGTATGCGAAACCGTTCCCGAAAAGGATTCATGGATGACTCCACTCAGAAATTACATTGAGCACGGAACCCTGCCGGAGCGCAGGAGTGAAAAGAGACAAGTCCTTCGGAAGGCCTCAAGATTTACCATCCAGCATGGACTCATGTACAGAAGGGGGTACTCAGTTCCTCTACTCCGGTGTATCGCTCACGATGAAATTAAACAAGTATTGCGCGATGTGCACGAGGGAGAATGTGGCGATCATACCGAGGGGCAAGCACTTGCCAAGAAATACTTTGCTACGGATATTATTGGCCTACCGTGAATCGTGATGCGATGGACTATGCAAAGAAATGTGATAGGTGCCAGAAATATACCCGAATACCTAGAGCTCCGCCTACTGAGATAACGCTGATGGTCAGCCCATGGCCATTCGCAATGTGGGGCATCGACATCATTGGTGCTCTACCTCTAGCAAAAGGTGGTGCAAAGTACGCCATCGTCGCAGTAGATTACTTCACAAAGTGGGCTGAAGCCGAAGCTCTCGCTACCATTACAACGAAGAAAGTAATCAACTTTGTGGTTCGTAACATCATCTGTCGATTCGGTCTCCCACACACCATTATTACAGACAACGGAACCCAATTCGGCAGTGTTGAATTCAGAGATTTCTGCAAACGATTTCACATCCAAAAGAAATTCTCTGCAGTTACGCACCCTCAGGCGAACGGATAGGTCAAAGCTGTTAATAAAGTTATAAAATCCATTCTGAAAAAACGACTGGAAAGGATCGGTGGCAAGTGGGTTGATGAACTTCCTATGGCTTTATGGGCTTACCGAACAACCCACAAGACTGCGACCGGTCACACTCCATTCTCTCTTTCTTACGGTTCAGAAGCTGTTATTCCGGTCGAGCTAGAAATACCTTCTCATCGTGTGACATACGATGATCCCAAGACAAATGCTATATTACTTGCTGAATCTCTCGATCTACTAGATGAGAAGCGTGAAGAAGTTGATTTGAGGGCAGCTGCGCATCGAAGTCGAGTCACCCGATTGTACAAGGCCAAGGTCCGTGCGCGAACCTTTGAACTGGGCGATCTCGTCTTAAAAAGAATCTACCCGGTTCCTTCGCATATGAAGCCGACATGGGAAGGACCGTATGTTATTGAACGACGGCTCGGAGATGGCACATTCAAGTTATCAACCGTCGACGGTCTTACTCAAGAGCTTGGAATAACGAGAGCCTTCGCCGCTATTACACATGACAGGCTATCTTTATCCATTTAGTTTACTTTCCTTTTCCGCAATTTGTTTCTGCATTTCGAAATTAGAATTTGTAATAAGGCAGCTGACTTTGCCATACTTTCTTATTTCAGCAATAAAATGCAATCTCTTCGAGCCAGAGCTGTGATTTACTTGAAATGCTTCATATGACCATCATTATGCATGGAGAGCTAAGTTTCACCATACGGTGGAATTTATTCAAATAGAGAGTGACTGCGGTGCAACCAATCACTCGCTAAGTGAAACCCGAGCTCGGGGACAAGCCATCACGTCAAAGTCAAAAAAGGATTGATACACGACAATCCTTCATCAACTCCGAACTCCCAGAGCGCGAGTCGGAGTATAAACATCAACTCTGTATTCCCAGAGTGCGAAGTGGAGTATAAACATCAACTCCGAACTCCTAGAGCGCGAGTCGGAGTATAAACATCAACTCCAAACTCCCAGAGCGCGAGTTGGAGTATAAACATCAACACTGTATTCCCAGAGCGCGAAGTGGAGTATAAACATCAACTCCGTGTTCCCAGAGTGCGAAGCGGAGTATAAACATCAACTCCGTGTTCCTAGAGTGCGAAGCGGAGTATAAACATCAACTCCATTTTCCCAGAGTGCGAAGCGAAGTATAAAACTCCGTATTCCCAGAGTGCGAAGCGGAGTATAAACATCAACTCCATATTCCCAGAGTGTGAAGCGGAGTATAAACATCAACTCCGTATTCCCAGAGTGCGAAGCGGAGTATAAACATCAACTTCGTATTCCCAGAGTGCGAAGCAGAGTATAAACATCAACTCCGAGTTCCCAGAGTGCGAAGCGGAGTATAAACATCAACTCCATGTTCCCAGAGTGCGAACCGGAGTATAAACATCATCTCCGGACTCCCAGAGTGCAAGTCAGAGCAAAGACATCGATTCCGAGTTCCCAAAGCACGAAACGGAGCATAGACACCAACTTCAAGTTCCCGGAGCATGAATCGAAGTGTAGATATCAACTCCAAAACTCCCATAGTGCGAGTCGGAGTACAAACAACAATTCCAAGTCCCAGATCGCGGGCATGTGACTAAAATTTGAGCCGGTGTGACCAACCACTGATAAACAAATGAGAATCCCCGGAGTGCAGGTTTGATTATCGACAATTAGACAAGCATGGAGGAATTACTCAATCTCCGTTCATCTCAAACACCCATTCATTGGCACTAGACTCGACATGCTATAAGAAAAAAGCGATCGCTGACTGATGTTCCACAACACACCACCAAGACTGGGGTCAAGACTTAAGCATCAACCATCGACTGAAGCAATGCGACGTCGAAATTCAACTCGTTTCCCGATCGCAAACCATGTCCACAGTTTCCGAACTTGGCGAACAAAAACAAATTTGACTCAAAAGCTAAAACTTCACAAGTACACTTCAGATACTGAAACACTTGGACAAATACACAATGACAGAACAGAAGTCAAAAAAGAAAGAGTTTCATTTCTATTGCTTATAAAAGAAGTTCGTGTACAAGTTTCCAAAATTCCTACTAGCAGGGGCCGAACCCGCATCTATACACGGCCAACAAAATAGAAGTTAAAATACACCGGGGAAGCATGATTAATCTTTCTTCTTTCTTGGTTTCCTCCTCGGTGTAGACCCGCTGGAGCCACCGCTAATCTTCCTCTTCGAACCTTTGCTTTTCGGCGGTTGGTCTTCAGGCGAGGGCATTATGTCAACGTCCTCCTCCGAACTCGTGTGAATAAGAATGCTCCCTGCGGGCGGAGTCGGAGGAACAAGATCAGTTACAGAAGGTGGAAAGGGCACGCTGGTGAGGAAAACAGTACCACTAGGAGATATCGTTCTGAGCGAAGAAGGTCCCGAAGCTTCCATCCCACCTTCAAAGCTGCCGCCATGAGCCGCTGCTGCCATTTCAGCGTCAATCTGAGCGAACATCTCCTCTTCGGTTACTGCTCGAGCCCCGCTGGGGGCATCGGTAGTCAGCATTGAAGAGCTTGTAGCAGGATCAGTTCCACTCATGACAGATGATAAGTCAGCAAGGGGATCGACGTGACGGCGAAAGAGTTCATCCATCAGTTGCTCGTCAAACACCATTGCACTCCCCTGCATATCGTCGAGCGGAGCAGCTGCACTCATGGTGATTGCTTCAGTCATGATAGCCTCCTGCGTTTGATATGATTCTTGAGTAGCAGAAGGCACGGTCGGTGCAGCATCAATCACTGGACAAAGAACAAGAGAACTGTTAGAACTTAACTCGATCGAAGATTTCGACTTAGGAAAGGTATGCCGAATGTTCAGAATACCTTCCTCAGTATGACTTGTAAGCGACGGGGCAGCTTCAGTCATTTGCGCTGTGGCCAAAGACATCTACGGCTGATCCGGATTATAGGCAAGAACAGCTTGAGGATCAACCATAGGCAAAGATTCAGGCTGGGTTGACGCCGGAAGTTCAGGACTTGCATCGTGGTGGTCAACTCCTGAACCCTCTCCCACTTCAAAGTGCCAGGCGCCAAGTTTTTCCCTCTCACGCAGAATCATTGACTCATGGAGAACCTTCTTTTCATCTTCAGTCATAATGCGGTTCTCGAGTTCAAATTCATCCACGGACTCGCCCTGATGCGCCTCCTTCTCCTCCTCAACCAGTCGGCTCCAAGCATTATAAAGATGCGTCGAAAAATCATCGAGCCAGGCTAGACCCCTGTGCCTCAGCAAGTTAGCGTTGTAAACAACGAGGAGGTCTTCGATGTCAGCCTCTAGCTTGGACTTGGCAAACTTCACTTTTTCCTCCACCTCAGCCTCCACCTTGTGGACTTTAGCCACGGCCGCATCCCGTTCATCCCTGAGCAGGATAGCTTGTTCGCACGCCTCCTGGGCTGCGTTGTTCGCGTCATCTTTCTCCTTGACCATATCAGCAAATTTGGCCTTGAGTTCATTAAGCTCCTTGACCGCCGCATCCCGCTCGGCAGTGACTGTAGTGTTCCGGTGGCCCAACTCCTCCACCAAGGCAACATGTGTCTGCCTCAACCTCTCCATGGCCACATTTGCTTCGTTAGCCTTTTTGATGGCCTCAATCTCAGATTTCCGAGAAGACTCGGACTCAACGGTGAGTACCTGAATAATCCGATCCCTTTTTGCGAGCTCGGTCTCCATCTTCTCGAGCGCTTTGGCTCGCTCAAAGGCCACTTTGGAAGCTTTTTCGGTAGCCTTTGCCCACTCGCGGTACTGGGTGTATATGTCATGAACGTAATCGTGCATCGTGTTTTCCACCCCTGACGGAATTCTTTTCAAGTGTGGAGGGAAGACATAGCCATCGAAGCAAATGTTCGGAAAGTCCTTCCGCATCTGAGCCAGTTTAAGGGCCCCTTCTCCTGTGGGCTCAGTGGGGACATGCTCTGCAGTTATGGAGGTGGTGGTCTCAACTCTCTGAAGATGAGTCTCGAATCTAGAAGTATGAGAAGTTGGCCTGTGACGAGGAGGCTCTGGTGGGTATGGAATAAAAATACGGGGTGGAGATGGAAGTCTAGGAGGAGGAGAGCGCGACCTAGACCGATGTCTATACTCTCTATCCCTATCACGCCCGTACCTGTCTTGGTTAGAGTACTCGCGGTCGTGATCTCTATCCGAGTCCCTCCTGCGGGAATCATAATAAGAAGAAGACTTTCGGGCCGAGCGGAGATTCCCAAGCATCAATCCTCTTCCCCACATAGTACCTAAAAATGAAAAACGAAAGAAGAGTTAATGATTTCCTAAGTTGGACGATCTACAGTTGTGAATCATGTAGTGTAGTGAAGTGTATGCATGTGCAACCCCCCGACCAACCGGAAATGACGGTCGCGCTCGTGGCAAGCGAACTGCTCAGTTCAAGAGCGCTATCAAGCTCCTCCATCCCGGCGTTGTGTTGAGACGACACAAAATCCGGAATCGGAACATCGGCAAGCCCTTCAAAAAGATTCTCTACCGGCGGGGGAGAAACCTCCGCGATTCTAATTCCCGGGACGGGCAAAGACACGACCACAGATTTAAATCTCTCAGATTTGGGGCGTTTGTGAGCAGCAGCCTTGCCTTTTCTTCTTCCTCCTGAATCCAGGACATCGGCAGAAGGCCCAGCTGGGAGCTTGGTATCAGTAGGCGTTCTTTCTGGATCAACTTCTTCGACAATCACGACTGTAGGCGCTTTGCGCTTCACCCGTTTCTTCGGGACCACTCTATGTGTCCCTTCCAGTTGTATGCTCTGCATCCATTCTATCAGCCCGACCGTCCTTAAATTTCTGTCAGACAGGACCAAGTCGATATGCCTCTCTTCGCCCGGAAACGCTTGAAGAATCCGAACGAGCTCTCTGAAGTATGCGTCGTCAGGACGAGAGATTGCAGCTATAAAAAAGGAAAAGTATGTCAGTTTTGACGTCAGTTACTAATATCTCAATGATTCAAGAGAGAAATGGCAACACTTACGTCTATCCAACCACCGCCTAGCAAATCCAAGGGGCACCGAACGTAGAACCATTCGGTTTTATAATAACTTAGCCTTCCCCAGGAGCTCAGTACAATGTGGCAGTTTCTGACCGCTTCCAAGAAGGTGAAAGAAGGGTTGTCTCTACGGCTCTTGACGTTGAATAAATATCTGATTTCAATCGGCTTCGGCGGTCGAAAGAGGATCTCTATAAACAGGACAAAGGTGCTGTTCAACAAGGCATACCCGTTGGGATGTAGCTGAGATGGAGCTATGCCAAGAAACGATAACATCTCCCTTATATATTGATTGAAGGGAGGGAGTGTCCCCGCTGTGCAAGCGTGATGGTTGAAAGCAATAAACCCCTCCGGGGGATCGTGCGGCCTGCCATTTAGCCCAGGAAGTAGCACGTCGTCGAGCGACAAACCGTGCCTCAAGCAAATCCGTCCTAGCATATCTTCAGAGATACCCGACGGCAATGAATCTTGCGGATTACAAATAAATCGGGCGCCCGGATGCTCATCCGGAGCTGGCTCTATAACTTCGGCTTCAATAACTGGTATGTCTATGGTGGGAGGAATAGAACTTGGGAGTTCCGGCTGCTGAAAACTTGAAGGGTCCATGACTAGCTAGCTTATAAAAAATCATTGTTAAACTGACAAATAACGCTCGTGCATCCCCCAGTGTAAAGTGTGTGAGTGTGTTGTGCAGTGCAATACTGTATATCATTTGAGAAGATCAACAGGGTTGAAGGAAGCATGTAAACGACGAGACTTCGGAATTCAGTCGGAAGGACCATCATCGCTGATCGTCACAATCATACCATCCAGCTATTAACTATCATTCTAAGTTAAAGTTTGGTGTCATTGTGATAAGTTGCAGTTTCGTCGACGAGCTTCGATAGGCAATCAGATATGCGGTGAAACAATTAAGTCCAGTTATGCAAGTCTAAAGCTCGTTGGAGTTAAGTGTTCAAATGCATTAGAATTTTCGATATCGTCGAAATTAAGTCCATGGCCAATCATCAAAAGTTCAAGTTCAAGTTCAAGTCGATCACTCAAGTGCAAGTTCGAATCGCTCGCTAAGGCTCAAGTTCGAATCGATCGTTCAGGGTTGTGCAGTTCGACTCGCTTCGAAGCACCTACTTCGACTCGACCCAGAGCCACGCACTTCGACTCGATCCAAAGCCTCTGCTTCGACTCGATCCAGAGCCATCCACTTCGACTCGCTCCGAAGCCACCCACTTCGATTCGATCAAAGACCACCGTTTCAAATCGATCAAACACAGCCCCTTCGTATCGATCCATAAATTCAAAGCATTCGACTCGATGCGAAGCTCCACCATCGATTGATGCGAAGGCCACCGCCTCATCCTCTCGAAACACCTACTCCAGATCGACACGAAGCTGAGGCCGGAGAGCTTTCGATCGATCACAACTCTGATTGATTTGGTGTTAAGAAAACTTGAGCCTCATCGTTTACGCGTGGATTCGCTTAATGGATTACCTAGATTTGTCAGTTAGTTCAAATGATTGAAGATAGGAATCAGTTCGAAGGCAGGAATGTTTCGTTCGTTCCTCTCGAGTTTCTGAGCGATACGAAGGCAAGGAAGGAAAACGAAAGGTAAAAAGTGAAAAACGGCTAAGTACAATGTATTTATATGAACTTGGAAACAAAAGGAATAAACGATTCATATCCCGATGGATTCGAACACGCGTTTCGACTCCATCTCCAGTGCATCGATGCGAAGCTCCCTTTTGTATCGCTTGTCTTCGACTCCATCCCCGTGTCCAGTTCGACTCCATCGATACGAGACCACCCTTTGTATCGATAACCCATTTCGACTCCGTCTCCTATGCATTGCGACTCTGACTCCTATGCAGTTCGAACCCAAGACCGAGTCGAACTAGCAGTTCGAATCCATTAAGGAGCCTACGTCGACTCGCTCTACTTCGACTCGCTCAGTTCGAGTCCATTGTCAAGCCGAACAAGTGCTTCGCATCCATCGAATCGGAATGCTTACTCCGTATCCATAAATTCAATAAAAATTATCTTCGATGATTCAATCCTTCACATCGATTCAGGAGAGGATCGTTACAAAGGAACATTCAAAAGCAACCGTCAAGCGTTGTTGCAACGAATTTCACATCGGTTCAGAAGAGGATCTATACGTAATTCGAAAATAAAATAAACTGACAACGACTCGAGAACGTACAAACGTCAACAAGAGTCAGGTTAACATATATGCATTTATATCGGACTAATATTCAATATTCCAGATTTTCAGGAATCAGAAACTCATCCAATAGCGATTACAACAACAAACGGGTAACCACTGGCATACAGCAATCAGTCGCAACAATACAGGGTACAACAGTCGACGGTCAACAGTTTACATTATCGAGAAAAACAGTCGAAGATTACAGCTTTCATCGAAAAGACGATGACTATTCAGAATAAAGATTGCAGCACTTCAAAGCACATCATGTTTTCACAAGACGTACTTTTGGGGGCAAATGTTATCCCGCCTTTTGGCAAGGCCGTGACACTAAGGAATTGACTAGTAACCAACGACGGCCCGTCCTAGAGATCAGTTATACACATGCCCACTATGGATATCAACGAATTTTGTCCGAGTCCAGATCAAGCCAAAATTGGTAGGACATGACAAGCTAAACCATGAGAATCAACGTTCCAAATCTCAAGTCAATCCGAGTTCGTATGCTCAAGTTATGAACGATACAAAATTGGATGAAAACCAATCACCGATCGACTCGCTTCCTTCGACTCGCTTCGCATCCCTCAGAAGTGATTAGTTCGACTCGCTCGCATCCCTTAGAGGATACCGCTTCAACTCGCTTCGCCTCGAGCCACGCTTCGATTCGCTTCACTTCGTGTCCATCACGGAGCCTTCATTCGAACCCCTCAGATAGGCCTCCTTCGACTCGCTTCGCAACCCCTCAGATAGGCCTCCTTCGACTCGCTTCGCAACCCCCAGATAGGCCTCCTTCGACTCGCTTTGCAACCATCAGAAAGGCTTCCTTCGACTCGCTCAATCAATGCACAAATTCGACTCGATCAAAACAACGTCAAGGGCATAGTGAGATTCAAGCGCCACGTCATCGAGTCGAACGGAAGCGAGTCGAACAGAGCGAGTCGAAACAGAAGCGAGTCGAACCAAACAGCCACCGAGAATCGCATTTTGTATCGATCATATCTCCTAATCTACAAGTTCAAATGCTATGAAATTTTCACAGAAGACTACGTGCATGCTAAAGAATGTCCACGCCAAATTTCGACTCCATTGGATGAAATCTTGATCGATACGAAATCTATTCGTATCGATCACGGATCGGACCGAAACTTCACGAGCTTGGGTGTGCGGGCCTGGTCACGTGCCAAAGAGGGTCTCCCGAGATCTGAGCGAAATATCAGCCTTCTACACCTATAAATAGACCCTCAAAGCCAATAGAAAAGGGGTTCTTCTTCCTCTTTGAGATCTCCAACGCCCGGACTCCGCCAGATCCAGATCTGAACTCCATTGCTGCTGCTACCAACGAATTTCACTGCTGCAAATCATTTTTATTCTCTGTAATTTGCTGAAATCATTTGTAAACATCAAAGAAAGATTAATAAAGCAAACTACTTCATAGTGGACGTAGGCTATACGCCGAACCTCTCTAAATTCTTGTGTCTCCCTGCATTTTAATTATTCTCATTTCTGAAATTTGGAGTTTTTGTTAGATAATTCCTCTTTTTCCATTTAATTTCTTTACTTTATCTCTTCAAAGACTTCCGAAAAGTGTTGTGCCCAATTTTGGTACAAACAATTCTTCTATAATCTCTAAATTCTGAATCTAATATGCAATTGAATTACTATACATTTCAAAATGAGGATCTGAAAGAGCAATTAAGAAACGGCGTAAATCGAATCCAAAAAGAAGTTGGAAACCATCTATTAGTAGAAATCTTAGTTTTTCACATTTTAGTATTTGTATAGTAAAAGTCTGGATTTGTTTTATGCCTTGGGCAATTTTGTTCATGAAAACCCTAAAACTAAAACCCAAAATTCCCACAAAAAAATTGTCAATTCTTAAGTTTATTGGAATCTCAATTATTTTATATTAAAATAACAGAATTTGTTTTGTTATTGCAATTTAATTTTTTATTTTTTTATTGCACTTCCAACTTTTCCCCATTGATGTATTAAAGGGTTCTAAAAAGAAAATAAGTTAGGAATTGGTGTGTAAAATACGCATTATCCTATTCATAGTTTGCACTGCCTATTTTCGTAATCTAAATTTGAATTCCTTTTTCACTTCAAGTTCGTGTATGTAAAATTTAAATATAATATAAAGGGTTTAAATTGTAAATTTTATTCCTTAAAACAAAGACGTTGATTCTACTATATTAATATAAAATAAGTTTGGCATTTGATTTTATTTTGTTAATGAAGTCCATTTGTAAAGCTAAGGATATCTGCTATTTTGTAAGTTATTGTATGGAGTTAGACTTGTACGAATTTTGAAGTTTGACGTATTAAACGATTAGCATAGGTAGCGAAAATCTTCGCATGATTAGGAATATTTAGTTAGCCAAAATTAGATATGTATAAATATATTAGCTATAAATATATTTTTTAAGAGAAATATGTGATCCTCTAAAATATCGGAGAGCACACATGTGTGTATATATATATCATTGAAATCAAAGGTGCTACCAACATGCCTGGTAGGTAGCTAATCATAATACAAAAAATGAAAATGTCTTGGGTACAACTAGAATGAGATTCGGCAAGGCCACCACCCATGACACATAATTATCGAACTCCGGTAAGGCCACCGCCCGTAATGAGGTGTTAGAAGTTCCTAAAAATCATGAAACAACTTAGAACTGATGATATCAATAGATAGCTCTGATTGAAAGATAGACGCGGAAGAACTGGAAAATATGGATGAACTATCATCCGTAATGAAAATCTAGAATAAACATCACACTACAGAAGTGAATGATCCAGAATGAAGAATGTCACTCTGTAGACATGGAAGGACTACAAAGAATGCCTCACAATGAAAGTGAATGATCTAGAATGAAGAACACCATCCTGCGGCCGCAGAAGAACTAGGAATAACACCTCACAGCGAATGCGAAAGATCTAAGAAGAACAACTCTCTATAATCCTGCTACCTACAAACCTGAGAACTTGCAAATAGAAATCTAGATCTATTTCTGGCCTAGACTTGTATCCGTGAAAGGAACTAAAAAAATATAATAATTACACACACACAGATATATATATATATATATAAATGCAGTTTATATATATATGTATATGTATATGTATATGTATATCTATAAAAGAAGTAAAAGTAATTATACTATATCTAAAAATATAAGACGGAAAAGCAACAAAAATAATAAACAAACTTGAAAAATCCAAACTCATTATGCAACGTATTAACCAACACTAAAAATGTAAAAAAACCAAACAATTTAAAATTATCCTTATGCTCCTTTAATCAAAAGAATATTATGTTAATTTGTAAAATCTTCATTCAAATTTGAAAAAATATTAATGCTATAATTATTAATATTAATAATATTGTTATTACATTTAAATATATTAATATTATTATTAACCTTATTAAGATATTCTTTGAAATGATTATTATTAGTTAATTTATATTTAGGATTTGAGATCCATTTAAAACAAAATGATGATATTATAAAAATCAATTTATTAAAATGACTATTATTATTGTTAAAAAGTCTCTAGTTTCTCTCAAACCAAATATACCAACAAATTATAATGAATAAAGTATCAAGTAAAAATCTATTTTCCTTCTTGAACTTAAATCTTAAATTATTCCAATAATCGCAATCATTAACTTTAGTTGTAAGACTAAAGTTAAAATTTTAAGAGCATTAACTATAAATATATTACTAGTGTACAATTAACAATGTATTAATCATATAGAATAAATATGTTAGTAAATAGCATTAAAACCCAAAGGAAGTTAAAGGTAATTATGGAAATTAGTTCATAATTAATGACGAAATAAGGAGCTTTCTTTATATCGACTTAGCGTGTAAACGCGGGTGAGGTATACTATTTACATAGTACATATTTATGGTAATATGTTATGAGAGTGGGAAATTGGTAAGTTGTAGGGATGCGAGGTCAGTCAAAAGCATACAGATGTCTGCCCAGCAAGTCTGGCTACCAGCAGTGTGACTTTGGGACTAATGGGAGACATCGCCTATAATAAGTACCACGATGAACGCGGGTTAGTCCCAATTATGTAGGGTAAATCTGCCCAGTTAATCTAGCTACAAGTACCTAAGAATAAGTGGACTAATGTGAGACGTCGCGGTTTAGATATAGGCCATAATATAGATTATATAGGAGCGGTAGTGAAAAATCTCGGGAAGGGCCTAATTCAGGGTTGAGGTATTATGTGGCTATTGTAGGGTCCACCTCTTGTAATGAATGAAGTATTACGTGGCTATAAGATATTTCTTACGATGTTAGCTAGGAAGTACCAAAGAGGGGTTCGCCTTGGGTTAGCTATTAAATGACAGGGATCTGCCTAGGGTATAGATATTAAATGATTAGACTCTACCAGTTTTCCATTAAAGAGGTATTAAGTGGCTCGGTTACTTTCTCTCACATTGTTAGGAAATGATTGTTAGCAGTTGCATTGGACTAGGATGGGCCTTTGGCCTACAATTGAAAGTACGTTTTGGAGTTGGACTGGAAAGGCCTTTGGGCCTACAGTTGGAGGTATACTTGGTAGGATATAGTATAGGATGCATAAGATATATTTCTTATCTAAATGATACTGCCCAAATACTATTATGGTAAGACTTGATATATTGTTGTTCTAACCCCCTCCTAATTACAACACACAGGTTAAGGGATACAATGCTAATAGAGACGATGGAGGTGAAGGCAAAGACTTATGGCTGTTTATCTGTCTATTTATGTTTTCGTTATATTTTGATGTACCTAGTTCTGAACATTAATGTTATTTTGAGACATTGTATTTTCGATATTTATGACGATAGTTGTATTTCTGGGATTTGAATTAGTACGAAATGAGTACTTATCTAATATTATATTTTATGCTTCCTGCTATGAGATCCTGATAGCATAAATAGATAGCTCTGTATATTGTTTAGTGTATCAATTTTACCAACCAACAGCCAGCTTTGGAATAGGCCTAAAGTTCGATGCGCTTTTATTGGGTCAAAAATTAGGTCCATTTGATAATTAATTACCCTTTTACTGTATATTTTCAACAGTAAATCCTATTTCATTAAATCTACATTACCAATAATTTTTTATTTTAGTTTTTAACCATTTCGTAAATATATAGGTGTATTTGGTATCATCAAATTAGCTCAGGATTAGAATCAATAGGGTATCGATACAAAATTATATATTCAATTTGAACAAAAAGGGCGTGTTTATATTAAAATAAATCTAAATTAACTTATATCCCAAATTTTATTTTAATCAAATTTAAATCATATAGAAGTCATATTCATATGGTTTAGATTTCGATCAAATTTCCAATTAGTTGCAATTACTAGATAAACAATATCTCTGACTAAATTGGACGGATTCTAGATTAGATAGGTGTATAGGTAAATTCAATTACAAATAAATCAATATAGTTAATAATGAACCCACTCACCTCTTAAGCGCTTTCTTCTGTTTATCGACTTGATTTGCCCCTCCTTGGTTTAGATTCAAGCTTGATTATATGGTCCTCTTCCCTAACCTCTAATCTGTTTTTCTCAAAATTTATGTTTCAGAAAGTTTTTGGAAGAGAAAAAGAGCATGGATCATACATGATAGTTTATGGTTCTTATTGTCAAATTAACTTTCTATTTATAGGTGCTCAAATTTACCCGGACTGTAATAACCCTAAAATTTTATAATTAATTTAATAAGCTAATTAAAGGAAAAAAGCGGGTTAAACAAGAAAGGTAAAAGGAAATGAATTAATAAAAGCGGGTATGAGGGCCCAGGCCCAACTATTGTGGGACAACATACATTACTCATTTTTATTCATTCATTTTATTCTAGTCAAACTAAAATAAAAAGCTAGAGAAACTCTTTAATGGTGGGAGCATAAGAAATAAAATAAGGAGAAGGTACAAAAACGCAAGCTAGAAGAGACTAAAGTTATACATTTAAAAGGTCAAGGTGGGTAATACTTAACTCTAAACTGATTTTCTTATATGTATGGATTCAGTTTAGATCTAAATGATTATGTATGATGGGGTTCATAAGGGTTTACATGTAAAGATCTAAAGGTTTAATGAATGTTTTGGGGAAGGATGAGTGAACGTGGGATGTTTTCAGGTGTTTTCCCTACTTTAGTGATTTCAAAACTTAATGGAAATTTTATATAATGTTTAAGTCATGATTTCTGAAGTGGGTTTCCAGTTTAAGGAATTTCCTAAGTTCATATTATTTTATACAAATTTTTGAAATTGCTTAAGTTGAAAATAACAAGTGAAATATTCTTAAAAAGGAAAAATATATGTAACCTATGACAGAACAGAGGTTCGGGAATTTTAGAGAATTTTACCTGAATTTTCTATGAGAAAATAAAAGGGTTGAATAGTTAAGTACCACGCTAGGGTAAAGGGGTACTACGGGAGATGCAGAGGAATAAAATCCATGGAAAAATATATTAACAAAGGTTAGGAAAAAGGGAGACAAGATCCAAGTTGTTTGCTGAAAAGAACACTGCAAATAACTAAAAGTGAAATAAGATCCAATGGGATAATGACACATATAAAGCCATTGTTAGGAATTTCAGAGTTGTCAGAGTATAGCATTAGGGCGGCGGCTCTATTTTATAAGTAAGTGCACTGCTCGAAATTTGAAGGAATCATACTACACCGAAACTTAGAAAGGAACACTTAATAAGTAAGTTGTAGAGCATACTGCGTGGGCCAAGAGGATTCTGTGCTAAAATGGATAAACATATAAGTTTTATAAAAGATAAGTCAATGGGACTCGGGAAGAGGCCAGGTTAGAACGGGGGAAGGGATCCTACATTAGATAAAGGCAAGGAGTTAGAAGGGCTATTGATCCTAGATGGGGACGCTAACTTGAATACACACCTAGGAAAGGTAAGGAGAGACATTCAACTTCCAGAAACTGTGGTGGGGAAGGCCAAGAAGTTCCAAATTAAACAAATGTTAGAGGCTACATGTTAGTTTTTTGTGGTCTATTGCTGCATGTAGGTTTCTTTACAGTATACTACGGTAGGGTGGTTCCAAGCAGTTTGAAAAATAAGTAAATAAATTAATACGATGGGGTGACGCCGCACAGTAAGAAAATTTAGTAAATAAATATAGAGGGACTTCAGGTGGTTGTTTCTTTGTATTCGAAGGCTTGACTAACTAAGTAGTTAAATATAATGAGGGAGACTTAATCTACGTAGTTCGAACTAAAGAATGAATTTAAAAGGATACTACGATGGGTGATTCCAAGCAATATAAGATAAGAGAAACATTTAAAGTATGAATTTAAAAAGGATACTATGGTAGGTGATTCCAAGCAGTACGAGTTAATAGACAAACCTCAACGGAAAGCTAGGTAAGTTCTACATAGGGGCGCAGTACCAAATACTAAAGTAAGGTATATAAGAACTAAGTGGGGGTGCTACATCAAATACTTTAAATGAATGCTTTATAGATCAAAGAATAATTTATAAAGGAAACCGATTGACCCTATGCAGGGGGCACAGTATTGTATACTTAGATTTAAAAACAATCTAAACCAGGACTCGAGTGGGGTCATCGTAGGGTGCACAGTAGTGAAGAAAATCTACTTAAGGAAGCATTTAATGGATGACATAAATTAGAAATAATTTGCGTCATAAGTTTAAAGTGTTTCACACTGTTAGCACTAAAATTGGTCACTAACACCCTTAAATAGAATTGTGTAGAGAGATTAATGAGGAAAGTAAATTAAAACAGAGAAATAACACTGTTGAATGCAAAAAGAACAACAAAAACGAGAACACCAGATTTCTAGTGGTTCAGCGTAATTGCCTGCGCTTACTTTGAATATAATCTTTATTGCTTCTCCAATCACTTGAGTTCACATACAATCCGTAAACAAACAACTTGAATATACGTTTGAACAGAAAAGAAGTGAGTACAGGAAATGGTAGAGTATCCCTGGAGTTCTCGAGAAAAAAGGTCCCCTCAACTGGACCTCTGCCCCTCTATTTATAGACGAGGATAGGCTGGATCCCCTGTGCGGGCCCATGACCAAGATACCTTGGCCCATAGTTGGTAAGTTATATAGACCGAACAAGGTATGCCGACCCACTACCACCGATCCACCTGATGCCTATCCAAGGTCTCCTTGCAGTTGACTCGAAGCAGGCCCTCAAAGAACTCGGAGCAAGCGGTGTGTGACTCGAAGCAAAGAAATGGTGGTTGCATCACTCTGTTGTAGACCAAATAACTTGTCAACCTCCTTAAGGTGCACCGACCCAGGTATGCCGACCCACACGTGCCAAACCATTATGGCCGACCCACAGGTGCCGAACCACATCCGACCATGATCGAACGATACTTGTTGACCCACCTTGGCTTTCCTACCATGATCGAACGATACTTGTTGACCTACTTTGACTTATCTTCCCTGACCAAATGATACATGTCGACCCATCTTGACCGATCCACGCATGATCTTCCTTTCTTGACCGAGCCACCCATGCCGATCCATACGTGCCGAACCATATATATCAATCCTTCTAAGGCCGACCCACACATGTAGAACCACTTCTAGAGGCCGATCCACTTAAATATACCGAGCCACCCAAACATGCCGAACCATATATGTAGGCTGAACCACTCACATACCAAACTAATCGAGTTACACTGAACCCTTATACCTCCATATCTCTTTTGGTTCGAATCCCGTCTAGTCTCAACCATAGCCTCTGCAACTATCGCTTTGTAGCCATGCCAAGTAGCCGGGTAACATTTGCCCCCAAAGTGTGTTGTATGGATCAACATGACGCGCTTTGAATCAACGAGTAATTCCTACTTTTAGAGGCTAGGCCATCCCGAATGGTAACTGATTGTCGCTTTTCATTGGCCTTTGACGAAGCTTTGTGTTGTCTGAACGTACTAGATTAGTCTCGAAGAGGCTCTTGAATTCCCATCTTAGCTTTTCAAAAGCTAAATGTATTCAGCCTCTCGAAGGCTGAACTACAATGGGATTCTTAAACTCATGCTTTCCCATTCATTTGGTAGTATCCATCCCTTTATCACGTCACCTCCCTCCATTACAATCATATATGTACACATTCACGTATACACATTTTACTTTATTATTATCGTATTTATTTTCTATCTATTATTATTACATAAACATGCATATGTTTATATCTTTATTATTTTATTTTTATTTATTATTATTTTTTTTTTTTATTTTAAACAAAGGGTGGATCGATGTATCAATACCAACCCACACGGTCGGTTTTTCTAGCAACGAACGGCCCTTTGCTTCACCGACCCACCAAAACATGATGACCGGTTCCATAGGATGACGTCCGTTAGTCTCCCCTTCACCATATATAAAAGCCCATGGTCCTATCTCTTTCTCCCCCTTCTCACTTTATACTTCATCTTCTCTATCCCTGCTGAGACAACCGAGCCCCCCTTTCCCCCACTGTATCACTCCCCTCCTTTATTCAATTGCTTCCTACACGTGACCTCTCTTCATTCTTGAGCCCAGGTTCCAGAAAGCATTTGTCTCCAATTCCGATTCATTGAATAGGTGAGGATTCACGTGTCATTTTAAATGCTTAAGCCACACTCTCTTGAACTCGGACTAATGCCGAGCCATGTAGTCGTATTGCTTTGCATGGTAAGCTGAAGAGGAGAGGAACATAGTGAGGGGAATAAACGAGGTCAATAGAGTGTTTTTGACATGAGTAGTTATCGATTTGAGAAGAGCGGCCATAGGTGGTTTCAGAATGAGAGGGTAATGACGCGTAGAAGACGATAGTTTTGTTGGTGGAGAGGAGGCTATAAGGCTGGGTCGGTATTTCAAAATAGAGTCATCCGGTGGGCTACCTAGGTAATTCTAGTTCGATACATTGAGAGAACGAGTAGGTCGAGTGCTCGAGTTAAGTAGTGGTTCGGTTGTTTGAAGGAGAGTGTGAGCCAGCACCAAGAGGAAAAGAGAGTGGGTTGGTGCCGAGGGAGATAAAGTGGGTTGGTATCAGGGGAGATGGAGTGTGGGTCGGTGATTAGAGAGAGAGGGATAAAGAATGAGAGGATCGGTCATTCTGGTCTAAGGAGACGGTTGGTAGTCTGTAGGAGAGTGGGTCGGTGATCTCGAGAGAGGTTATGGGTAGGTTGTTTTTGAGGGGCGATCGGTATAGGAGATGAAATGCTTGGATTGGCTCTAGATGTTGGGGTCGGTATTGGCAATCAGGACAATTCTAACTTGAACACCGCATAAATCAGGACAACTTATTTCCACGCCCAAGCATAACATAATGGACAATGACAAAGACCAAAGCACATAAGACCAATGACCTAATCCCGATTAACTACCCCACAACTTAAGTAATTTTATAATCCAATCTATCTCGACAAAAATAAGTAACAACCTTTATAATCTATGATGCCAATGCCCGACTCCAAAGATAATATTTTGAAGCTCAATCATGTTGTACCAGTCTTTAGAAGTTTAATTCTTTTATATTCATGCTTGAATGGCTGCACTAGTTCACACACCACACGAGGGGAATATTTTGTTGTTATATTCTGATGTCGATCAACTTTCAAGTATAGTTTAAACAGGTATCTATTCACATCAATCGCTTTTCGGAGATGTCTAAGAAGTCAAGCTCTGCGACTGTTTCTGACAAGGCTGGATGGCAAGAGGTAGTGGGGACATCAAGTACATCATTCGCCCTCATTCTCGACATTCCAGTTCTCCCTGCTGAGGTTATCGGTTTGGCCCCTGATGCCGTAGACGGAGCTGTCATTTTAGATAACCCCATTGATTCGCAGGCCTCTAAAATTGGCGAAGCCGCTCTCCGTCGATTGTGCTCTATCTATGGAATCCCTTTTGACGACGTCCTGGTTCCGTCAGTTCAAGATCGACCCCACTTGCCCCCAACTAGATACACTGCGTACAACAAATTCATGTGTTGGGCCAAAAGCATGCCACCCTTCAATTCATTTATCCATGAAGTGTTACAATATATAGGGATTGCTCCTCCACAACTACACCCTAATAGCCATGCATTTATTCACGGCACATACATTCTCTTCATGAACTTCCTATTTAGACCTCCAACTCCTGAGGACATCTGCTACATCTACCACTTCAAGTGACATACTGATAGTCCATCCTAAATATTCCTTGATCCATACCCCAATTGTCAAGTTCTGATGGGCGCGTGGAACAAGCTTTCTCAGTTCAAACAGGAGTGGTTCTACGTATGTTGTCCTCCCATCTTTGCGAGAAGATGGCTGGAACGACGTAAGTCTCATCCTTATCTCACTCTTTGTTCTAAGACTTAAGGCGCATCTTTCTGAAAGTCTGAACTTCTTTTAATCCTTACACCACCCACGACCCGAAGGTGCCAGGTACTCTGAGGCAGTTGAGGCTATTTGAGCTACCCTGTGGAAGATCGGGACATCAAATCGGTAGTTACTAACGAACTACTTTTGAGCTTCGAATTACTAGAAGAGGGTCGCGGGACTAGCCTTCCAAGTGGCACGACAATTGCAAGAATGACCGCGGAAGCGAGTAAAGAACAAGCTGGTCCTTCGGTGCCCCATGCCGAAGGGGCTCCCTATACTACCAAGGAAGGCGAGATTAGACAAACTGAGGTGCCAGTGGCGGCTGATGAGAATATAATTTCCGGACAAGCACCAGTAGCTGATGCACCCAGCGCCGACCAACCATTGCCTCCTTCGAAAAATAAGAAGAGCTTAGCGTATAAGCTGAAAAAGAGAAAAGTCAACAGAACTTCAAAGGTCATGATAACCCATATCGAGAAAGGATCGTCTTCTCAAAAAATGGAAAGCTCACTGAAGGGACTATCCGACTTGACCATCCCCGACGATCTATTGAATTATGACATCGATAATCCCAGCGCTATGGGATTTAACTCGCTTGCGAGAAGTGACGAAGGCGCTCAACTTCATGATCAGGGAGAGAAAACTCCGATGAGTAAAGAAAAAATCATTGGTCCGTTGGGGGGATGCACTAGGACACACACGAACACTTACACACCACCATGCACCTGAGTTCAGTTCATCATGTGACTTCTACTAATTCGTTCTCGTTTAATCTTACGTACAAGTGAAATAGGACGCACACATGGTATTGACCATCTCCGAGGATCCTCCATCTTCTATCATTTTAGTCGAGACTCGGGTAAACGAAGAGATAGGGACGAAGGTGGAGATAGACACTATAATTCTAAAGAGTCATCCTCATCTTCCCGAAGGAGGACCCACAACCACTCTTCATATCCAAATGATCCTCCCAATCTTCCGGCGCATAGTATGGACAAGAATGCTCAAAAAGGCTCCAGTTTGAAGTCCCTCGCGACCAACATTCTGGCTCCTCGAGCACCAAGCAATCCCGCGAGCCTCACAAGAAATCCGTGACTCTGGTAAGGTAGACTCGCCCAGCTCCCGCTCACGATCCGTCCACGGTAGAAAAATTAGCCGAGCTCAAAGCTATGTTTCCGAAGATCTGCTTTGACGGATTGAAATTTCTCCCCGTAATTAATTCTATTCCTAGGCATGTCAAACAGAGCGCTATTGCTTGCAATAACAATGTGTATTTCCAACATGACGCGTTTGTACACTTAGTGGAAAAAGTCTCGGAAGTTTCCATCGAGTGCGAGCACGAGATTGACCGCCTTAAGCTCGAAGCCATTTACGACAGAGATATTATAAAGGGTCAGGATGAGGAACTACTCTTATATAAATCTCAACTCGAGACCGCCCAAAAGAATGCTAAGGAGACAGCCGAAGCGGTCAGACGCTTAGAGGCCAATCATAAAATAGAGTTAAACGAGGCAGTTCAACGCAGTAGTGCTCTAGCTCTGGAAAAAGACTCTCTGTGAAAAAAGAAAGTTGTCCTCGCCCGTCGGGTCAAAGAGTTGGAGGAGTTGCTTTCCAAAGAAAAGGAAGAAAAAATCGAGTGCAGGAAGAATCACAAAAATACTGCGATGAAATCGTCGAGATAAGGAATTTGAAAACAAAACTCGATGAAGAACTACTCAAGATTAAAGCAATAAAAGATGCAGCTCGCAAAGAAGGCAAAAAGGCGGCACTTTCAGAATCGAGGAAGCGATTGAGGCCGGCAGAGAAGAGATTAAGTGTTCCTTTGACCCCGCTCATCGCCGAGTACAATGCAAGAGTTCTCAAGCACCGCGACCTATCTTTCTTGGGTGATGGTTATCTCGAATCGCTAGCTGAAGCATGGGATGCTTTGATAAAAATTAATAAAGTGGAGCTGGGCATTGAAGAGGTTGATGAAGAGGCTCTTGTGAGGGAAGTGCTCCGAGGAAATGAGCCTTCAGACTTATCTGCGGCAAAAGCCCTCTATGGAAGAGACTCCCCGTCATTGAGAGTAAGGAAGATATTGCTGGTCCATCCGGCACTGAGTCTCAAGCTCCTCCTCCCTTTCAACCGGTCGAGACTCGTCACTTGGGCCTCCCAAGTAGCATGTCGCATGACCTGGAGAAGCCCGGACTTGGCATTCACATTTTATCCCCAATCCCTGAGGGTGATACTCCGAGGACCACTGAAGGTTAATTGAAAGCTGGTACTTAGCTTCACCTTCTAGAGTTCAGGAAATCATCGATTTTGGCATGTAATGGATGTGTTCTAACATTTGCTTTTCATGAAATTGTATAGGTCACTCTGGTCCCCAAGCCGACTCCATGGAGCGATGTCGACACGGAGCAGGAAGAGGCTGAGGCACCTCACACTGGAATACCCCTGGTCCGGATGCTCAAGTGATCGGGGCGCTAAATGAGGATAAACCTGAAGATCCCTCACTTGTAGAAGAACATGACGATGTTGAAATCACAGGCGCTTCCGAGCACACTTCCAAGCTTAGCATGAAGGTGCAACTCGAGGAGGAGTAGAAAGAGAGAATCAAGGTTAAGACAGAACCCAAGGTGGTGGAGATCGACGGTCCCCTAAATAGGTCGTTGAAGGTCATTCTCCCCGGTGGGACCACACCCTTGGAAGTTCCTCCTCCTTCCTCGGGTACCACGTTGCCGGGAGGCAAAAGGTCCAAGAAAAGACGCTCAGATGAGGAGACTTCGGAAAAGCCGAAAAGGGAAAGAAAGCCGAATAAGTAGTCGTCACCTCACAACATTTTGCTTAGCTCAAATAGTTGAAAATCATGTAGTTTCTTCCCTTTCCTTTTTTCCTTTCTTTCATCAGTAGTCATTGTAGATAGACTTGGCCTCCGAACTTTCGGAGAACTTGTAAGGAAATTTTTTGAGAAGTAAATAAAATTTTGTTTCTTTGCATTCACATATTCTCATCGCATAACTTATAATTTATTCTGAAACTAAAATTCAAAGTCTTGCGGGTCATTTAAACTCCAGTCCGCCTTCAAAGGACTTAGAGTACTTCTGTCCACATTCTGGGACTTAAGAATTTTTTTCAAACCGTTTATACTCCAGTCTGCACTCTAGAGACTCAGAGTACTCTAGTCCGCATTTTGGGGACCTAGAGATTCTTGAGTCATTTATACTCTAGTCCACGCTCTAGGGACTCAGAGTACTCTAGTCCGCTTCAGGGACTTAGAGATTTTTGAATCGTTTATACTCTAGTCCATGCTCTGGGGACTAAGAGTACTCCAGTCCGCACTCTGGGGACTTAGAGATTTTTGGAGTCGTTTATACTCTAGTCCACACTCTGGGGACTCAAAGTACTCTAGTCCGCTTCAAGGACTTAGAGATTTTTAAATACATAGCTGGTCGACTTTTAGTTTTGTGTGTGCACTCATACACCATACAGATTAATGCAAATTAATTTTGTCATGAAATTATAAAGCATGGAACACCAACAGTTCATAGAAAAACCGCTTTAAGCCTTCATTGATTGTAGAAAATAGGGACAAACTGAATTGTCTTATTACATGCCGGAAACAGAGAACAACAAAAGAAACATATACTAGAAAAAATTGCTACTAAAATGCAAAAGAAATAAACTAAGTGTAATAACGGCGCAAAAGCTCGCTATTCCATGCTCTGGAGAGTGTCACGCCATCAACAGTCGCTGGCTTGAAGGTTCCTTCTCCAAGCCTCCGTTCGATGATGTAGGTACCTTCCCATGTGGGATTCATATGTGACGGGACAGGAAAAACTCACTTCAAAACAAGGTCGCCCACATCGAAAGCTCTTGGTCAAACTTTTTCATTATAATATCGGGCGACTTGGTGCCGATATGTAGCCTCCCTTAAATTATCTTCTTCACGCTTCTCGCCGACAAAGTCCAACGACTCCATTAAAATGTCTCGGTTCGTTCTAGGATCATAATGAGTCACCCGGTGAGAAGGAACTTCAAGTTCCATGGGTATAACTGCTTCAGTGCCATATGCCAAGGCGAAAGGAGTATGGCCAGTCGCGGACTTGTGGGTGGTTATGTATTCCTAGAGTGCCGTTGAAAGCTCATCCACCCACTTGCCTCTAGCCTTCTCCAAACGTTTTTTTAAGATGGAATTGATTATTTTATTTACGGCTTCAACTTGCCCATTCGCTTTAGGGTGAGCGACTGCTGCAAACCTTTTCTCAATGCAATATTTTTGACAGAACTCTTTGAATTCTCTACTTTCAAATTGAGTTCCATTGTCAGTAATGATAGTCCGTGGGAGACCGAAGCGGCAAATAATGTTTCGCACAACAAAGTTAACGACCTTTTTGGTGGTGATCGTAGCTAATGGCTCCGCTTCTGACCATTTGGTGTAGTAATCGACCACGACAATTGCGTATTTCACACCACCTTTGGAGATTGGCAAGGAGCCGATTATATCGATCCCCCATACCGCAAACGGTCATGGACTAACCATTTGCGTGAGTTCCATCGGCGGCGCTCTCGGGATCTTTGCATACTTTTGACATTTGTCGCATCTCCTTACATTGTCTGCGGCGTCCCAATTCCCGGTCAGCCAATAGTATCCATAGCGGAGTATCTTTTTAGCTAGTGTCTGCCCCCTAGTATGGTCGCTACATTCTCCTTCATGGACTTCTCTTAAAATTCGCTTTATCTCATCATGGGCGATGCACCTAAGCAAGGGAATGGAGAATCCCTTCTGATACATCATTCCATCTTGCATTATATACCATGATGCCTTGCGAACAACTTGTCGTCTCTCATTCTTTCTCTCATGCAAGGTTCCCTATAGCAAGTTTTCTTTGAAAGGGGTCATCCACGACTCCCTCTCAGTTTCCATCTCGGCCAAAAAATCTATCTCCATCTCATTTATACTCGGGGCATGTAAAGTTTCAACGAGAACCAAGCCAATCTGCTGTGCATCACCGGTGCTTGCAAATTTTTCCAAGGAATCGGCTACCCCGTTTTGTTCCCGTGGAATGTGCGAAATATCGTAGTATTTGAGGTCCGCCAACAATTCTTGAACCTGAGCGAGGTATGGGGCAAGCCTTTGTCCCTTTGCCTGATAGTCTCCCCGCACTTGGTGCACCACCAACTGTGAGTCGCAAAAGATTTCAACCGATTTCACTCCAAGTTCTTTGGTAAGCTTCAGTCCAGCGGTCAACGCTTCATACTTAGCTTCGTTGTTCATAGCGGGGAAATTAAGTTTCAAAGCATAACAAATCGATCGGTTCTCGAGAGTTACAAGAATAACACCAGCCCCAGAACAATGGTCTTTGGATGCCCCATCGGTATATAGCTTCCATCGAACAGCGGGAATCACATCACTTCCACTTGACTCGTCTGATATAGTGAACTCTGCAATGAAATCTGCTAGCGCTTGACCCTCGATAGCCCTCCATGGCAGGTATTAGCTCAATGTTCCATTTGAGTAACCTTCCAGAAGTCTCTGGTCATTAGAGCACCTGCCGCAAAGGTTGATCTGTATTGATACTGACCGGATGTGCCTGGAAATACGAGCGGAGCTTGCGTGATGCGATCACCAAATAGTAAGCCAGCTTCTCAATCTTGGGATAATTTCTCTCTGCTCCCGTTAAACGCTTACTAACATAGTACACTGGCTTTTGGATTTTGTCCTCACGAATCAAAGCTGCACTGATGGCATGCTAGGATATGGCCAAGTAAACATACAACTCCTCATGGTCTACGGGCTTTGATAGAACATGGGGCCTCTCCAAGTGACTCACTAGAGCTCGGAACGCGTCCTCACAATCCGGCATCCATTCAAAATTTCTTTTCCCTTTTCTTATCACATGAAAGAAAGGAATACCCTTGTCGGTTGCTCTGGATATAAATCGACTTAACGCGACGACTTTCCCATTCAGGCTTTATACTTGCTTTATAGTTCTGGGTGCTTGTATGTCACGAATAGCTTGAATCTTTTCTGGGTTCACTTCGATTCCTCGCACATTGACAATGAAACCCAAATACTTCCCCGACACAATGCAAAGGAACATTTCAATTGGTTGATTTTCATTCCGTAAAATCTGAGTATATCAAACATCTCTGCTAAGTCTCGAATGTGGTCGTTTTACTATCGTGACTTCACGAGCATATCATCCACATAGACTTCCATCATTCTACCAATCTGTTCTTTAAACATCTGATTCACCAAACGTTGATAAGTTGCCCCTGCATTCTTGAACCCAAAAGGCATCACTACATAATAGTATAATCCAACGTCCGTGACAAAACTGGTATGCTCCTGATCTGGAATGTGCATCTGGATTTGATTGTATCTTGAATACGCATCCATAAATGACAACAACTCGTGTCCTGCAATCGAGTCGACCAGCTGATCAATTCTAGGCAATGGAAAATTATCCTTAGGGCATGCCTTGTTCAGGTCCGAGTAACCAACACAAGTCCTCCACTTCCCATTTTCCTTCCTCACCAGTACAGGATTAGATATCCATTCAGGATAGATGGTGTCGCGGATGAACCCATTGGCTTTGAGTTTATCCACCTCCTCTTTGAGAACAGTGGACCTCTTCGGGTCCATGCCTCTCCTCTTTTGTTTCACTAGCACATACTTCGGGTCAATGTTCAACATATGACTTAGGATGGTGGGAGAAATCCCACACATATCAGAATGGGTCCAAGCGAAAACATCGCGATTCGCTCGGAGGAAATCAGTAAGATCCCCTATCATCGAGGGGTTGAGTTGTGATCCAATCTTAAGCACCCATGACGGGTCATCATGGCTGACTGGAATGTCAATCGTCAGTTCAGCCGGCATCGCCTTGGCCTCCTTGGGTTCTTCACCGTCATCGCTCGAATCTATGTCTCTATAGATCCAACTGTGTTGCCCAAGCCAAGGCTTAGGTGTTATTTGTCAATTTTCAGCAACATGGATGCAGACAGGCTTGTCCACACCCTTTCCCTTCTCTCTTCGTTGGGCCTCTCTCAGCTCAGCCACATAACAAGCACGACCAGTCGGTTGATCGCCATGCACTACACCAACTCCACTGTCAGTTGGAAATTTCAAGGTCAAACACCACGGGGCCAAAGCTGCCCTAAACTCCGCCAGGGCCGATCGACCCAGAATAACATTATAGGGGCAATCAACATCCAAAACAATGAACGGTAGGATCTATACCCTCTAACGTTCACCTTATCCTAGTTCAACTGGCAATTCGACAAAACCTACTGCATCAGTAGCTGCACCATTAAAGCCACGAATGTGGGCTTTAGATGGTTTCAGATCCTTCGCCTACATCTTCATTTGGTCATACGTTTTCTTGAAGATAATATTAACAGAACTCCTACAATCAATTAGTATTCTTCTGACAAGCGCCGGTCCGATCGTAGCTAGATAAACATCAGATCAATGGTAGGTGCCTCCACCTGATCGGTATCCCTACTCCTGAATACTATATCATCGGTCATCATTCGCTGATGTTTCGCCGGAGTCCCATCTTCTGTGTTCGAGCAGCACTCGAAGCCCGCATGCTTCAAGGAACTAGCATAGCGTTCCATTTCTTGCCAACTCTTATCTGCAGGATGAGGCCCACTGATTATCATGTTTATGACTAGCCTTCCTCCGGTCCGAGCGGGCTCCTCAGGTCGGTGTTAGGCTTGCCCGTGATTGGGGTCAGATGTCCCCTGTCCGCCTTCCTGTGGATTCTTAACAAACTGCTGCAGCTTCTTCTGGCAAAATCAGCTTTTCTATAGTATCATGGAGGTGTCTACACTCTTCAGTATTGTGCCCATAGGTCTCGTGAAATCGACAATACTTCCCGGTCTGCTTCTGTTCCTTAGTTGATTCTTTACGGTGCAACTTTCGTTATTGAAAGGTATTACAAGTTGATAGATAAATATTCTCCAAAGATGTGTTCAGGGGCGTATATTCATTATAGGTCGGGATTCTTGGTTTCCACTTTCCTGCTTCCCTCTTCTATCCGGAATTCCATCCTCCGGTACCTTTTGACTGCTCATGCTTATTTTGAACATTGACTTGGACCTTATAAGAGTTCTCGCTAGATTGCTTTACCGCAATGTTGCTTTGCACCGCTTCCTTATTGGGTCCTGGCGCACTTCTCCATCTTGACCACCTGGCCTCTTCCTTTCTCATGAATTGGTTTGCCTTTGAATAAAAGCATTCCAGGGTAGTCGGTGGTTTGCCTACCAGCAAGTCGCTAAACTCAGACTCCGGATCCACTCCTCGCATGACGACCATAAAGATAGCATGGTCATTCAGATTACTAACTTCGGTAGCAGCCACGTGGAATCTCTATAAATAGTCCTTTAACGACTCACCAAGAGCCTGAATCACACTTGATAGCAACATCACGTCTTTTGGGCGAGTAGCATGGATCCTAAACTGCTCCATGAACTTCGTCGCTAACTCATCAAATCTGGGGATCGATGGTGGAGGAAGCCTGGTGAACCACATGGTAGCGATTCCAGATAGGGTTATTAGGAAGCATCTGCATTTGGTCGCATCATTTGCCCTACCCGAGTCCATCATCCACTCGTATCTCATTATGTGCTGTCGAGGGTCAGTCTTCCCTTCATAAGCTAGAATAGTTAGCATGATGAACTTTCAGGGATACTCAGCTTGTAGAATGTTATTTGTAAATGGAGTATGACTCTTTGATACACCCCAATTTTCATTAGTCAAGCCCTGATTCTCCCTCATAAGCGGCCTGACCATGGCAAATAAATCCGGAGTTTGAATAGGGGTTGCCAAGTCGGTATCCTTCCTGTGCGATTGCTCCGGTTGGTGCCTCCTCGGTAGGCAATCACCTAAGTGTGCATCCTGAGGACCTGCTTCATTACGATCCTAGCGAGTTGGTTGGCCAGCTCCCAAGTGTGCTCCAGATCCTATGTTTCTCACCCTAGGTTGGGTGCGACTCCCCAAGTGCAGTTAAGGAGCCACGGTTCCAGCTAAGGAATCTGGATTGTTTATGTTGGTTTGTCCTTGGCGACTCATCACCAATTGCTTTGTTGCACCAGTTTGTTCCGTTTCAATCCTATGACGTCTACGCCTGGGGTGTTCATCTAATGAAGCGGAGCTGTCGGATAATGAATAGGAAGCAGGCTTCCTCCAGCGTTCTGATGCTGCTACTAAGCGATCTGGGTCATCAGGTTGGTGTTTGCTTGAATATGCTCGTTAAGCTGTCTCCTGCTTTCCACGGGCTCCCTCATTAGCTCATTGAACACTGCCCTAGTGACCTCTTCTGCTTGGTTTGGGATGATGGCGGGCTCTGCACCGGCATTAGCTTACTAATTGTCGGTTCCTACTTGCTGGTTCCTACTTGCTGGACACTAGCGATCTCATTAGCATCGGCGTTGTGGGAGGCGGATCTGGTACGTGGTCTCATCATCTTAGAGTTATTCATAGGAACTACGAGTAGAATCTATGAACTCTTGAGAATGAACTTGGATCTCCTTTGGGTGATTTCCTCAAGCCTGTAGCAACAAATCAGATCCTAACAGCCTGAGAATGGACTTTCTCAGTGAAAGAACCAAAATGTTAGCACCAAAATTGGTCACTAACACCCTTGAATAGAATTGT
This sequence comes from Allium fistulosum, assembly GCA_030737815.1. Taxonomy (NCBI): domain Eukaryota; kingdom Viridiplantae; phylum Streptophyta; class Magnoliopsida; order Asparagales; family Amaryllidaceae; genus Allium; species Allium fistulosum. The sequence goes on along the minus strand of CM060904.1, from coordinate 1,095,557,635 downwards.
GTAGAGAGATTAATGAAGAAAGTAAATTAAAACAGAGAAGTAACATAGTTGAATGCAAAAAGAACAAAAAAATGAGAACACCAGATTTATAGTGGTTCAGCGTAATTGCCTACGTCCACTTTGAATATAATCTTTATTACTTTTCCAATCACTTGAGTATAGATACAATCCGTGAACAAACAACTTGAATACAAGTTTGAATATAAAAGAAGAGAGTATAGAAAATGGTAGAGTATCCTTGGAGTCCTAAAAAAGGTCCCCTCAACTGGACCCCTGCCTCTCTATTTATAGACGAGGATAGGCTGGATCCCCTATGCGGGCCCATGACCAAGATAGCTCAGCCCATAGCTGGTAGGTTAGGTAGACCGAACCAGGCATGTCGACCCACTACCACCGATCCACCTGATGCCTATCCAGGTCTCCTTGTAGCTGACTAGAAGCAGGTCCTCAAAGAACTTGGAGCAAGCAGTGGTGTGACTTGAAGCAACGAAATGCTGGTCGCATCACTCTGTTGTAGACCAAATAACTTGTCAACCTCCTTAAGGTGCACCGACCCAGGTATGCCGACGCACACATGCCAAACCATTAAGGCCGACCCATAGGTGCCAAACCACAGGTGCCGAACCACATCCGACCGACCCACCTTGGCTTTCCTACCGTGACCGAACGATACTTGCTGACCTACTTTGACTTATCTTCCCTGACCGTACGATACATGCCAACCATCTAGACCGATCCACGCATGATCTTTCTTTCTTGACCGAGCCACCCATGCCAATCCATACGTGCCGAATCATATATGTCAATCCTTCTAAGGTCGACCCACACATGTAGAACCACGTCTAGAGGCCGATCCACTTAAATATATCGAGCCACTCAAACATGTCAAACCATATATGTAGGTCGAACCACTCACATACCAAACTAACTGAGTCACACCGAACCCTTATACCTCCATATCTCTTTTGGTTCGAATCTCGTCAAGGCTCAACCATAGCCTCTGCAACTATCACTTTGTAGCTGGTAACATACACATGATTGATTGAATAGTGATAAGGAACCTAACATATGCAATGTAGGTTAATCTCATTATATGATTGTTTTTTGGGACTGTATTATTCACACATGACTTTATGTACGACTCGGTGTTTTATTATTGTTTTTCCCATATACTCATGGTTGCTCATTTGAGTAGGCTGAGTTTATGGACATAGGTAGGTTTGGAATAATGGCCACAGTATGATGACTAAAGACGGAGTAGGAGGCTCTTTAACTAATAAAGATTTTACCCACTGTATGATGGAGTATGAGCCACATCTTCATATGTGGACACGACCCTTTATGATGTTATTTTCTATTATATTTGACCTCTACTTGGGCACGTATTTGGGAAATATTGACCGAAGTAATTGTAATGAAAATTAAAAGATACCACTGTGTAATGAAATTGTATTAGTTTGCTCTATTTACTTTACCTGTGTTTTCATATTATACTGAACTCACTTTAGTCGTCGGAAGGTAATTTTGGTGATGACTACAACATCATTGACATTCATCTTTAGGTTTTGAGTGGGGGATGTTATAGTTTGGTATCAGTGCAAGGTTAGGGACACCTAAATAAATAAAGCTAATGAAAGATAAAAGAAGAAATTAAGTTTAAAATATACACTTTGAGGATGTGATGCACTAACACACGCGCGCGCACACACACACACACTCATATATATATATATATATATATATATATAACTTGTATGTTGCTATATAGAAATATATAGGGAAATATATATATTCTTCTATTGTGATTTCACTTCCTATATTTTCATTCTGATGAAGACTTGCTTAAAAGAAAAGCAAGATGGATTTGAGAAGCGGATGAATCACAATAAGAGAGGTAAGTGCAGGAAGAGAGGCTGAATAGATACAGACTGGTGGAGGAAGGAAGGAAAGAATTCCAAGAGTAGTAGGGAAGGAAGCGCTAATGAAGCGGGCATGGATGTGAATGTCTTATTTAGAAAGTTCATAGCCGAGATGATGCAGGAAGATGCACTAGGCAGTACAGCCAAGAGTTGCAGTGGTGAGGGAAAATTTCCCAAGGATGAGTAAAGATTATATAAACATGGGAGGAAAGATGTTTATCGAGAAAGATCCTGCAATAGAAGTGCTAAATTGGTCGAAAAGCTATGAGCGTATATTTGATGATTTAGGGCTGAATGATGCGCAAAAGGGAAGACTAGCATCAAGGCAGTTACAGGAAGACGCATCGGATTGGTGGAAGATCGTAATTGCAGAAACTTCAGAAGAGGGAATCACTTGGGCATAATTCAAGAGAGGTTTGAGGCTCAATTCATATTAGAGTCTCAGCAAAGTGTGTTGATGATGAAGTTCGTTGACTAGAGGCAGGGAACCTTAAGTGGAGGGGTACATCAAGAAATTCAATGCATTGGCTAAGTATGGCAGAGAAATCATTAACAATCATATAAAGAAAAATGAGAAGTTTATTAGAGGCTTGAAGCAAGGGCTTGATCATAAGGCGATGACTCATCTAGCATCTCCTTGTGAGTTTGTAGTGGATATGGCGAGAAGATATGATCGCATGTATCAAGAGAAGAGAACGGTGGAGATGAGACCTAAGGTAGAATAGAAGAAGAAGTTCAACCCATACACTAAAGGCAAGAAAGGAGTGCCAAAGGGGAAGGGTGCAGTTACTAATATAGAAGTTGATATTGTAGAAGTAGTCTGCTACAACTGCGGACATAAGAACATTATGCTTTGAAGTGCCCCATGCCTAGGTATGTTGCAAGTGTGAAGTGCTTCAAGTGTGATAAGATAAGACATTTGAAGAAGGACTTCCCAGAGCTTAAAGTGTAGGTATATGCTTTGGAGGCACCAATGGAAGGACCGTCTGCAGAGGAGAGAGGCATGTGAAAAGTTTTAGAAGGTATGGCTTTGATTTCTGCTATTTCAATCAGAGTACTATTTGATACTGGAGCTACATATTCTTTTACAGTTAAAGATTTAGTGGATAGACTTGGGTTAGGACTCATCTATTTGGTCACATCCATATGTGTAGCAAATCCGATAGGAGGCTACGCCACTCTCGAATTGAGATGCACTGACCTAGATGTTGAGTTAGGTGGGTGTAAGTTTTCTTGTGATCCCTACGTGTTTGACTTCATAGGCTTCATAGTTATTTTAGGGATGTACTGGTTGGAAAGGTATAGTGCTAAGATGCACTGTGCCAAGAGGATAGTCACATCATGGCCAAAGAGGTAAAGTGTATGTAGCTTTAGAAGAATGTGAAGTAGTGTGCAGGAGTGCTTTGTATGCGTTAGCTTCGGAGGAAGAGGAGCTGGGAGCAGTTCAAGTAGTAAAGGAGTTCTGGGAGGTGTTTGAACCGATTTTGGGGTTGTCACCCCCGAGAGCGGTATCACATTGACTTATTACCAAGGACTGAACCTTTTAGTCAACCTTCAAGTAGAATACCTCCAAGGAAGATGGAGGATCTAAAGAAGAAATTGGTAGAATTAGAAGGGAAGAGCTTTATAAGACATAGCAGCTCACCATAGGGAGCAGCAGCAGCATTTGTGAAGAAGTCTGATGGGTCTTTGAGACTATGTATAGACTATCGGAAGCTAAATGAGAGAACAGTGAAGAATATATATCCTTTGCCAAGAATAGATGGCCTTTTCGATCAGTTGAGTGGAGTTAAGATGTTTTCGCAGTTAGATTTGGCTACAGGGTTCCATCAACTAAGAGTTGCAGAGGAAAGTATTTCTTTAACTGCATTCAGAACTAGGTATGGTTCTTATGAGTGGTTGGTTATGCCATTTGGGCTAACCAATGTGCCTGCATTCTTTATAGACATGATGAACATGATCTTTCGACATAAGTTGGACAAATATGTGTTGGTATCTATAAATGACATTTTATTGTACTCCAAGGATGAGGAGGAGCACACAGTTCACCTAAGACTTGTACTGGAGACGTTGAGACAGCATAAGTTGAAGATGAAAATTTTTAAATGTCATTTCTAGAGAAGTGAATGAAGTTGCTAGGCCATGTAATTTTAAAAGAAGGATTGGCGGTAGATCCAGAAATGTTGGAGGCAATAATTGGGTGGAAAAGACCTAACTGTGATAGAGGTGCGAAGTTTTCTTGGATTGGCTGGTTATTACAGGAGATTCATTAAGTATTTCTCTCATATAGCTGCGCCAATGACTAGATTGACTAGGAAGGGAGAGCAGCTTGTTTGGGTGCAAGAGTGTGAGAAGGCATTCTAGGAAGTGAAGCGTATATTGAAAAACACGCATATATTAGTAATCCCTGAAGGGAATGATCGTATGACTGTTATACGGATGTGTCAGGATTGGGATTAGGCACAGTATTGATGTAGAAGGGCAAAGTAATTGCTTATGCATTTATATAGGTACAACCTCATGAAGTTAGGTATCCAATGCATGATTTGGATTTAGCCACAGTAGTCTTTTGGTTGAAGTTTTGGAGACATTATCGCTTAAGGGAGAGGTTTGAGTTCTATAATCTGACCACAAGTCCTTGAGATATTTATTCTCTCAGAGGGAGCTGAACATGAGGCGGCAAAGATGGTTAGAGTTCCTAGCATCATATGATTTGGGGATAGAGTATACCCCAGGAAAAGAAAACAAAGTGGCTAATTCCTTAAGCCAAAGACAACAAAGTTGTGTTTTGGCAATGTTAGAATAATTGACTGCATTAGAAATGTTGTCCGCATGTAATGTGTAGTATCGGTCTAGTGCAGGATCAAGCAGGGGAAATGGGATATTGGCATGCTTAGAAGTCAGACCTGCACTGGTAGAAAGGATAACTGAACTGCAGAAGAATGATAAGTTCAATGCAGACACGGTAAGGAGTTTGGACTCAGGAGTCGAGGTAGTAGAACTGAAGGGGTTTGGCATAGAAAAGAAAGGATTGCAGCGGAAGAATGGTAGGTTGTATGTTTAGAGTACTGCAGAACTATGGAAGGAGGTATTGGAGGAATGTTATCATTCAAAGTTTACTACACATCCTAGAGGTACGAAGAATGTGATGACTGCCTTTTCGACCCTTGAAAATCGACACTAATACGTCCTCGGTATTCACTTGCCACAAATCCAAGTGCCGAAAATACGAATCGATCAAGGGTAAGAACAAAAAGAAGACAAAATAGAATCTTACACGAACGAAATAACATATATTATGTAACATCCCCTATCTAGAGGCCCAAAGCTAAGCGCTATAGATGCTGCAGTTATCCATAGTATTAACTTCCGGCGACTAAATACGGCTATGTTAATGGTATCCATAATATCAGAAGCACTTGAATATGAAAATAAATCACATATTTCAAAAAAACAACATTTTACTGATTACATTTCAAAACACATGTTTCACATCCAAATTACATAATCCCATAATCATTTCCCAGGTTCGGATAAAATATAATTATTACATAAATATGCCAAGAGCGACATATGAAGATGCCCCCTTAGTTGATCAGAGTACTATATAGACATAGCTGTCTTAAATACAACATAGCGGAATAAAACAAAACAAAACTGCAACTCCTAAATAGCTATCTGTTAGCCACCAGCTCGTCTCCGGAAGCTTTATTCATCAACCTACTAAAACCTATTAAACCTCAACTCTAAGCCTACTCAAATCAATTTTGAGCACCCGAGAGTTTAAGAAGAAAAACATAAACTTGGAGTTAGACATAAATCCTGGTGTGGATAATACTATACATCTCGGTTATTTGATATTAAGTGAGACCACGCCGCTTAGCGGAACTGGTTTCTCCTCACTAATATCCTTTTAAAACATATCTTTTGAAAACCTTTATCCTGCAACCAAAACTTGTTAAAACTGTAAAGCATTATTATGTAAGCATACATATCATGTAACAAATGTACTATTTGTCCGAACACTATAGTTTTGTTTGGCTAACTACTAACCTTTGGCTGACTCAGGCCTACCAGACAATATAATAAAAATAATCTACCACCTATTAGACACTCCTCTGATGGACGGTCTGTCCTTAACTATCTGTTAAATACTCCTCTTCTTGACGGTCTGTCCTTTACTTAACATCTCCCAAAGTCACCTGATCCTAATGGTTTTGCAGGCTCACCAATAACCTATCTATATACAAATATATATTCTCTTCCGTGTGTAATCATAATTTTAGTCTTACCTGTGACAAAGCCCTACACACAGGAATTTTGGACTAAATTAGCTGGAGCTAATAGCTGATGTATAGGGCGCGACCCTATACCAGTCCAATCTGGTAATCTATTATCTGAGTAATTTTACTTAGGGTAATCTTCCCTTAAATTTTCTTTGAAAACCTTTTCATCTCAAATTGATTTAAAACCTTTAAACTAAACTTAAACAAGGAAAATATAAACTCTATGCTTTACTCAAAATCACTTTTCCATGTTATATATACTTTACTCAAATCTTTATTGATGGAAACATTTAAACCTTTGAAAGTACCCCTTTCGAATCCATTGAAAGTACCCCTTTCGAAACCAAGTAAAACCTTTCCTTCACCTAGGCCAAAAGGCCAAAACATTTCTTTCGAAACCATTCATAATCTTCGTTTTGAAAACGTTGAAAAACCATTCCTTCGAAAGCATTAAAACCTTAGACATCCTTCTTCAAAACCTTTAAACATTACCTTTCGAATACATTGGAAAACCTTTCCTTTCAAACCTTCGAAACCATTGGGAAACCACCCCTTCAAAACCTTTCTTTAAAACCTTTTGAAAGCAATAAAACATCAAACCTTTCGAAAGCCTTTGGGTTAAAGTAAAAATGTGGAAACACCTTTCGAAACCATTAAAAATTAACTCCTTCGAAACCATTTAGGTTCTACCTTCAACCGAGAAAAAAGGGTCATAAAACATTTAAATCGAAAGCACTCTTTCGAAAGCATTTCCTAAGAAAAGAAGTGATGGTGTCGAAACCAACCTTCCGAAAGCATTGGAGAAGCAGCTAAGTTTTAAAAGGAAAGTATACCTTCCGAAACCATTGGTGTCGAAAGGTAGAAAAGCGGCAGCTAAGGGTTTCGACCCCGACGAAAGCATTTACTTAAAATAAGAGGCGCAACCTATTCGAAACCATTCCTTTAAAACATTTGACTCGGCCGAAAGCTAACCAAGTCGAAAGCATACCTTTCGAAAACAAAGCAGGCGCATTTTCATTTAAAAGCAAAGACATGCTTCGACCCCTTCGGAACCTTTGGTCTCTACCTAGTGCCTTTCGCCTTAGTCTCCACTATGTACCAAGTTATTGATATTATGTGCATTAGTTTTGATGGCATAGAGGCGACAGTACTTGGTCGGACCCCTGTGCCAAAAGTGGCGAAACATGCTAAAAGCATGTAAAAACTGAATTTTACTTTAAAAAGAATTTCTTTTCAACTAATCTGCCTTGTTTGTCAAAATATTATTGGTTGGTAATTTTCTTTTCTAAATGTGCTGCCAATATTTCAGAAATAAACAATTTAATTTATTTATAAAATACCCCTTCTCCTTTTATAAATATATAAAACATTTAAGTCTCATACCTTAAATAATTTTATATATTCATCAAAACACTTAGGAAAATTCTACAAAATTCCAGAAAATCATTTTTAATATGTTTTCTAACATATATTAATTCCAGACCCAAAATATTAATTATTTTGCCGTAAATAATTTAAAACCCAAATAATCATTTTCTACACTAGAAAATTAATATAAAATCCACATTAATTCAGAAAATTTTGAAAATTGATATCCATCTCTAAAATATCATTTCTGGTCTATATCTAAAATTGCAGGCATTTGGATGTCATTAAATAGGGTTTTCACATTAAAACATATCATAAAACCTATATGATTATGCATAAATCATCAACAAGCATATATAAACAATTAATCATTCAAAAACATGGCGTAATCATGCAAAATACTTCGGATTATCCCTAAAACCGAATTTTTTTTAGGAAATAAGATGTATTCATTATTCACCTTAACTTTTAAGATTAAAGAGTTTGAGATTTGAATGGATTAAGTTGATTAATCTTCTTCCTTTAGCTCTTTCTTCCTCTTGTTCTTGCTAGTGGTGGCCGACCTCTTTTTTTAATTTTTTGAAAATGATTTGAATGTGAGGATACACAGCTAAGGGTTTAGGGTATTAGAATGCTCATTTTCCTATTTTGCCCTCACTTATTATACTTAACCATTTTATTTTTATTTCATTTGTTATCAAGGCAAGAATATCCCTTATTAATTACAAATCTCAATCTCCTAATCATCACATTATTTTATTTAATTTAGCTAATTAAATATCCTAATAATATTACTAAAAATATGGGGTGTTACAATCTCCCCTTCTTAAAGAATTTTGTCGTCGAAATTACGATAAGGTACATAACAAATCAAACATAAAGGTTAGACATACCATCACACAAATCAGGATAGACGTCTCTAATCCTGCTCTCAATCTTCCAAGTATAGTCTCTCTCATCGTCGCTCCATTGGACTTTCACTGATATGACTGTCTTGTTCCTTAGCCTCTTCTCATCTCTCGCAACTATCTGAATCGACTTTCTAATTAACTATAGTCAAGTCTGGTTCTACTACTAAGTCATCTAACACAGTCGATGCTGTAGTAGACTCCGGATCTCTAACACACTTCCTTAGCTGAGAAACATGAAACACATCATCAACTCTTGCCAAACTGCTCGGTAACTCTACTCTATATGCGAGTTTTCCAATCCTTTCTACAATAGGAAATGGTCCTACGAATCTCGGTGAACTTCCCTGATTTCCCGAATCTAATCACACCCTTCATCGATGATACCTTAATAAAAACATGATCTCCAACAGAGAACTCTAAGTCTTTTCTTCTTCTATCTTCATAACTCTTTTTTCTAGATTGAGCTTCCTTCATCCTAGCTCGAATCAACTCAACCTTCTCTGCAGCTTCTCTAACCAAATCTGAACCAAGAACCAACCTATCCCCGGTCTCTAACTAATTTGCATGGCCTTCCATACAAAGCTTCAAACGGTGTCATCCCTATACTAGTCTGATAACTATTGTTATATGAAAACTCGACTAAGTGTAGATGGTCTTCCCATGATCCTCCAAAATCTAACACAGAAGCTCTTAACAAATCCTCCAAGACATTGTTAACTCTTTCTGTTTGCCCATCGGTCTGTGGATGGTAAGCGATACTCATCTTGAGCTTGGTTCCTAGAATCTCCTATAGACTCTTCCAGAACTCGCTAGTGAATAAGGAATCTCTATCACTTACTATACTACTAGGAATTCCATGAAGTCTAACTATATTCTTCATAAATAACTTCGCTAAAACAGGTGTCGTCCTTATTGACTTAACTGGAATGAAATGGGCACTCTTGATCAATCTATCCACTACAACCCATATACTTTCATTTCCTCTACTAGATCTTGGCAACCCATCAATAAAATCCATAGAAATAGAATCCCACTTCCACACGGGAATATCCAATGGCTATAGCAACCCACTTGGCTTCTGATGTTCGGCTTTTAACTGTTGACAGTTCAAACACTGCTTCACCCATAAGCCTACATCCTTCTTCATACCTTCCTAGAAGAAACTCTGCTTCATGTCCTAATACATCTTAGTTTCTTCTGGATGAATAGTGAACTTCGAACAATGACATTCCTCCAAAGCTTCCTTCCTAATGTCTCCCACATTCGAAACACACAACCTCCCTTTCTTTCTCAACCACCCATTCTGGTCAAGACTAAGATCCTTCAAGTCATCGCTCTCTGTCCCTTCCTTCAACTTCTTGATCCGTTCAGCCAACACTGGATCCTCCTTCTGTTTAGAAGCAATTCTTTCAATCAGTACCGGTCGAACTTCTAAACAAGATAACACAGCAGTTCCTTCACAAGATCCAACTTTAGATCCCCACTGCATTCTGCAAGTCGACAACGCTTCCAAATCTTTCCACTCTGCTTTCATTTCCAACACTGCATTCTGATGCTTTCTGCTAAGTGCGTCTGCAACTTTGTTGCCCTCTTGGTGTGTACTCAATACCAAAATCATAAGCAGCTAAAAACTCTAACCACCTCTATTGTCTCATATTCAGCTCCTTTTGAGAGAACAAATATTTCAACGACTTATGATCTGTATAAAGATTAATCCTCTCTCCCAAAAGGTAATGTATCCACACCTTCAAAGCAAAAATCACTGCAGCCAACTCCAAATCATGCATTGGATATATAACCTCATGTGGTCTAAGCTATCGAGAAGCATAGGCAGTCACTTTACCTCTCTGCATTAACACAGATCCTAATCCAGTTCCACACGCATCAGTATAAACTGCCAAATCCTGATTCCACTATGGAACAACTAATACAAGTGCATGGGTCAATAAGTGTTTCAAACTTTGGAATGCTTTGTCATACTTATCGGTCCACACAAACTTCATATCCTTTCGCGTTAGCTTGGTCATCGGCGCTGCTATCCGCGAAAAATCCTTAATGAACCTCCGATAATATCTAGCCAATCCAAGAAAACTTCTAATCTCAGTCACCGTCTCTGGTCTCTTCTAATTATTAATAGCTTCGATCTTATCTGGATCGACTGACAACCACTTCTTTGAAACCACATAACCAAGAAACTTCACTTCCTTCTTCCAGAAATGACACTTCGAAAACTTCGCCTTCAGCTGATTCTGCCTCAGCGTCTCAAGCACAACTCTAAGATGAACTTCATGCTCTATTTCATCCTTAGAGTAATCAAAATATCATCTATGAAAACCAATATGAATCTATCCAAGTACTCTTGGAAAATTCGGATCATCAAATCCACAAATAATGCCGGTGCATTAGTTAGTCCGAACGACATCACTAATCATTCGTACGATCCATATCTAGTTCTAAACGTCATCAAATGAATACTATCCTCTGCCACTTTAAGCTGATGGAAACCTGTTGCTAAATCCAACTGCGAAAATATCTTGGCTCCACTCAACTGATCGAACAAATCATCAATCCTAAGCAATAGATATCGATTCTTTATCGTTTTCTCATTCAACTTATGATAATCGATACATAACCTTAACGATTCATCCGGCTTCTTAACAAACACTACGTACGGCTGCTCCCCAAGATGAACTACTAGGTCTGATAAAATTCTTGCCTTCCAAATCCACCAACTGCACCATGAGCTCCCTCATCTATGTAGGTGTCGGTCTACTCACCGGTTCTGCTCCAGGCACCAAATCTATCTGAAACTCAATGGCTCGTTTCGGCGGCAATCCTACTACATGCTCGAAGACCTCCGCGAATTCTCTAACCACAAAAACACAATTAAACTCATCTTCCAACTCAACTGCACCCAACAAAGCATTCACCTCACAATTAGGGCTTTCTACGGTATATACAATCCAATCATTACAGTTAGGGTGCCTAAAGATATTTTCCTATCATGGCAAAATATCCTAGCATCTTACTTACTTAACTAATCCATACCCAATAATTCTGAACCCTACAAAGTCAAACACATGCAAACTGCAAACAAATGTATGACCTAGCAAATCAAACTCTAAGTGGTCACACTTCATCCCAAGTGTCACATACCCTCCTATCGGATTTGCAACCCTCAAGGAAGTATCTAAGTATGTGGGTTCTAGGTTAAGCTTATCTACCAAACAACAAGATATAAAAGAATGCGAAGCACCAGTATCAAACAGAACGCTAACAAACATACCATGAATCCAAAGCGTACCTCCCAACACTGCCTTTCCTTTCTCCTGCACTGTTGGTCCTGATGTAGCAGGCTCCAATGCAAATACCTTGCCTCTTCCATCCTTAGCAGGATCTTTGCATTGATTCTTATAGTGGCCAATCTGATCGCAGTTAAAACATCTTATGTTCTTCTTCCGATCACTTCCTTCGCCTTTTCCAGTATGACAGTCATTCGCAAAATGCCCCTTCTTGTCGCACTTGAAGCACACAACCTCAGACTTTCCCTTCTTTGTTGCTCCACCTTTCTAAGCACCCTTCTTATGAAAGAACTTCTTCTTCTGGCCTTGCCTAACCTGGACCCCCTTCATCTTACTCTTCTCTAGACAACAAGCATCTCCTCATGTCTCAAAGCCATCTCTACAACCACATCACAAGGGTCTCTGATATGAGGTAATGTAGCCCTCGCCAACTCAAGCTTCAACCCCCTTATGAACTTCTCATTCCTCTTCAACACAGTATCCACAGTAGCATAACCATACCTTGCCAACTCCTCAAATCTTCTAGCAAACTCCAAAATAGACATTTCCCATGGCTCTAACTCAGCAGACTTTCTAAGTAGAATAGACTAAGCCATAACCAACATGAACCTCTCCTGAAATCTCCTCCTAAACTCTGCCCATGTCATCTCCTCTTCATTTACTCTAGCCGTCACACTATTCCACTAAAATAAAGCTGCTCCCTGAAGCTGTCTCGAAGCAAGCCTCCTCTTCTACTCATCGTTGAGCCCCATGTCAGTAAAGATCCTCTCACAATGCAACAACTAGTTCTCCACTTTTATAGCATCCTTAGTTCCAATAAAGGGCTTCCGTCCAAGCCTAGCATAATCTCTGCTCAAGATAGTATAATGGTTGATCGTCGGAGCTTCCTGAATTCCTACTCCACCATATCCTCCAACCATTCCAGCAGCAACACCCGCCTGCATCATATTCACGAAAAACTGATACATAGCCCCCACATCCACCTGTGGGACTCTAGCACCAACATTCCCTGCTTGTGCTTGACCTTGGTTTCTCCTAGTATTCGGTCTGGCCTTTCCATTTGTGGTGTTGCTTTCTCCAAGATTCACTCTTCCAATTCTAGCATCCAGATCTGTATTCAAGCCTCGTGAGATACGAAAGAATAGCCTAAGAGAGATAGGAAACTAAAGATATAACATATACTTATATTTAGGAAATACAAGTACATTACTATAGCGTTATCCCATACCCCCGATCTTACTCTAATTCCTTAGGATTATGTTTTCAAAAAAATCATTTTTAGTTAAAGTTTTTCTGATACCAAGTTGTAACATCCACTATCTAGAGGCCCAAAGCTAAGCACTACAAATGCTGCAGTCATCCATAGTATTAACTTCCGGCGAGTAAATATGGCATGTTAATGGTATCCATAATATAAGAAGCACTTGAATATGAAACAAAATCATGGATTTAAAAAAACAACATTTTACTAATTACATTTCAAAACACATGTTTCACATCCAAATTACATAATCCCACAATCGTTTTCCAGGTTCAGATAAAATATAATTATTACATAAATACGCCAAGAGCGACATATGATGATGCCTCCTTGGTTGATCAGAGTACTATATAGACATAACTGTCTTAAATACAACACAACGGAATAAAACAAAATGGCAACTCCTAAATAGTTATCCGTCAGCCACCTGCTCGTCTTCGGAAGCTTTATTCGTCAACCTACTAAAACCTCTACCCTCAGCCTACTCATATCAATTTTGAGCACCCGAGAGTTTAAGGGGGAAAACATAAACCTTGAGTCAGACATAAAGCCTGGTGTGAAGAATGCTTTGCATCTCGGTTATTTGATATTAAGTGAGACCACGCCGCTTAGCGGAATGAGTTTCCACTCACTAATATCCTTCTAAAACATATCTTTTGCAAACCTTTATCCTGCAATCAAAACTGGTTAAAACTGTAAAGCATTATTATGTAAGAATACATATCAGGTGACAAATAACTATTTGTCTAAACACTATAGTTTTGTTTGGCTAACTACTAACCTTTGGCTGACTCGGGCCTACCAGACAATACAATCAAAATAAACTAACACCTGTCAGACACTCCTCTTCTTGACAGTCTGTCCCTAACTATCTGTTAAATAATCTTCTTCTGGACGGCTGTCCCTAACTTAACATCTCTTAGGGTCACTTGATCCTAATAGTTTTGTGGGCTCACCAATAACCTATCTATATACAAATATATATTCCCTTCTATGTGTAACCATAATTTTAGTCTTACTTGTGACAAAGCACAAAACACTGGAATTTTGGACTAATTTAGCTGCGGCTAATAACAAATGTATAAGGCGTGACCTTATACCAGTCCCCTCTGTTATTCTATTATCCGAGTTATTTTACTTGGGGTAATCTTCCCTTAAATTTTCCTTGAAAACCATTTCATCTCAAATTGATTTAAAACCTTTAAACCAAACTTAAACAAAGAAAATATATACTCTATGCTTTACTCAAAATCATCTTGCCATGTTATATATACTTTACTCAAATCTTTGTTGATGGAAACATTTAAAACTTTGAAAGTACCCCTTTTGAATCCATTGAAAGTACCCTTTCCGAAACCAAGTAAAACCCTTCTTTCACCAAGGCCAAAAAGTCAAAACATTCCTTTCGAAACCATTTGTAATCTTCCTTTCTAAAATGTTGAAAAACCATTCCTTCGAAAGCATTAAAACCTTAGACATCCTTCGTCGAAACCTTTAAACATTACCTTTCGAATACATTGGAAAACCTTTCCTTTCAAACGTTTCGAAACCATTAGGGAACCACCCCTTCGAAACCTTCCTTTAAAACTTTTCGAAAACAATAAAACATCAAACCTTTCAAAAGCCTTCGGGTTCAAGTAAAACATGTGGAAACACCTTTCGAAACCATTAAAAATTAACTCCTTCGAAACCATTTGGGTTCTACATTCAATACAGAAAAAAGGGTCATAAAACATTTAAGTCGAAAGCGCTCTTTCAAAAGCATTTCCTAAGCAAAGAAGTGATGGTGTCGAAACCAAACTTCCGAAAGCATTGGAGAAGCGGCTAAGTTTTAAAAGCAAAGTATACCGTCCGAAACCATTGGCGTCGAAAGGTAAAAAAGTGGTAGCTAAGGGTTTCGATCCCGACGAAAGCATTTAATTAAAATAAGAGGCGCAACCTATTCGAAACCATTCCTTTAAAACATTTGACTCGGCCGAAAGCTAACCAAGTAGAAAGCATATCCTTCGAAAGCAAAGCAGGCACGTTTTCATTTAAAAGCAAAGACACGCTTCGACCCCTTCGGAACCATTGGTCTCGACCTAGTGCCTTCCGCCTTAGTCCAATTCACTCTTTTCCAAGTTATTGATACTATTTGCATTGGTTTCGATGGCATAGAGGCGGCAGAACTTGGTCGGAACCCATGTGCCAAAAGTGGTGAAACATGCTAAAAGCATGTAAAAACTGATTTTTACTTTAAAAAGAATTTCTTTTCAACTAACCTGCCTTGTTTGTCAAAATATTATCGGTTACTAATTTTCTTTTCTAAAAGTGCTGCCAATATTTCAGAAATAAACAATTTAATTTATTTATAAAATACCCCTTCTCCTTTTATAAATATATAAAACATTTAAGTCCATACCTTAACTAATTTTATATATTTATCAGAACACTTAGGAAAATTCTAAAAATATTCTAGAAAATCATTTTTAATATGTTTTCTAACATATATTAATTCCAGACCCAAAATATTAATTATTTAGCCTTAATAATTTAAAACCCAAATAATCATTTTCTACACTAGAAAATTAATTTAAAATCCACATTAATTCAGAAAATTATAAAAATTGAAACCCTTCTCTAAAATATCATTTCTTATCTATATCTAAAATCACAAGGCATTTGGATGTCATTAAATAGGGTTTTCACATTAAAACATATCGTAAAACCTATATGATTAAGCATAAATCATCAACAAGAATATATAAACAATTAATCATTCAAAAACATGGCATAATCATGCAAAATACTTCGGATTATCCATAAAACCGATTTTTTTAGAAAATGAGATGTAGTTATTATTCACCTTAGCTTTTGAGATTAAAGAGTTTGAGATTTAAATGGATTAAGTAGATTAATCTTCTTCCTTTAGCTCTTTCTTCCTCTTGTTCTTGCTAATGGTGGCCGGCCTTTTTGTTTAATTTTTTGCAAATGATTTGAATGTGAGGATACACGGCTAAGGGTTTAGGGTATTAGAATGCTCAATTTCCTACTTTTCCCTCACCTATTATACTTAACCATTTTATTTTAGTTCATTTGTTATCAAGGCACGGCTACCCCTTATTAATTACAAATCTCAATCCCCTAATCATCACATTATTTTATTTAATTTAGATAATTAAATATCCTAATAATGTTACTAAAAATATGTGGTGTTACATATTATTTCAATATATGATCTTTACAGCGGAAATTTTAAATACATACATCAAAGTCTATCCTAATCTCAGCATGGATAGTTACAAATCTCTGTCCCTACTAGTGCTAAATACAAACAGTAAAAAATTGTAACAACCCGGTTTTTCGCGTCAGTTTTTAAATGACGATTAAATCATTTTTAACTGCTAATGCAGATTTGATTCAAGTTTAAATTCATTCGAAAATTTGTTAAAAGAATTGTTTGGGCCTTTAGATGTAAACGGGTCCATTTTGTTTGTTTGCCCTGACCGTGGTTATTACCTAGGGCATAATGGTTCCCCCTGATTCATTCTTTTAGCAACCACAAAACAAACGAAAGAATTATAAATGGTGGCGGCCTCGTTTACCTCGTTCGTCCCCAAAAAATTAGGGCTTCCTGATATCTCGAAGTGCTGGCTTAGCTTAATCGAATCAGTGAGTATTCGCGTGGAGCCTCGTCAATCGTTCATCCACGTGAGCGCGTTCGGGTGCTCCAATCCGTCGAAGGGGAATTCGAGCTTGGCTTCGATCGACTGAGAGGTGCCACAGCTTCAACTCGGAGGTGTTCAATCCTCAAATTCGTGTCGTTCGAGTTTGATTCTTGCTCTAAGTGATCATTGTCCCTTTGAGGTCGCTCGACAGCAAATCTGAGTGGTTCGTCGAAAATAGGTGAGTGATAATCTCGCTCACATCTAGTTCAACTTTATGTTATTTCTGAGTTGAGTTCTTGTTCTCGTTCATATGATTTTCTGAATTGTTTTGGGTTTTGCTGATTTGAATTACATTGTAACATTCGCTTTGAAATACCGTTGTTTCATTGTTCTTGACTAGTGCTAGTTCGATTGAGCGTTGCTCGATCTCATCTCGGTCATTCGAGTATATTTTAGTGTTGATGATTTTTGGGTTGTCGACTTTGGCCATTCTTCGGCCACTCGATTTTGTTAAAACTGTACCCTGATCTTCAATTGCTTTGTTGTCTTCAACCTTAACTCAAATTTTGTTTTCATCCGTGACTTCGACATTGCTTTACATTTGTCTTCGGTCACTCTGATTTTGTTGTGGAAATTTCTGGGGTTTTGGGTCTGCAGTAGCCTTGGAATTGGGTGGGTTGTTTTTATCACATTATTTATTATCTTTGACATTGCATTTCTTAAATGGGAAATCTTTGTTCAAACGTATCACCAGTGGTATATTTCTCTTGTGACGTGATCTGGTTCATGTCTGCGTTTACTTCTGTCCATAGTACTTCGAGTTGTGTTGCATTCATTCATCACCAGGATGTTTGGAGTCTGATATTTCCGTGTACATCTGCATTCGTGATTGCATTGAGGCTCACTGCACTCGTGTCTCGCCATTGCTAGCTGCTGTACACATTTGTATATCTCTCTTTGTTCCATTTGATATAGACATGTATGTGTATACTTATATATATTTGCATACATGTAAAAATTGTATTTGCTTGGCTTTGGGATTATTCGAGCTAGCCACATCGAGTTTTAAATTGTTTTAAAACTGCTGCCTTGCGTGATTTTGTCTCATCCTTGGACACTACAGCCCTGGATATGTATGTGTTCTTAGGAAGTTTTAGTTGTTTTGGTTGCCATGGGTTTGGTTATGAGATGGTTGTTCTTTTCCTGTTCACCACGACTTTGACTTTAGTTGATTCATGATTTTGTCTTCATTGAATTGGTTATACTGTTTTAGTATCAGCAGTTAATAACTGTTTCACTGTGTGAAAATTGCAACTACATTTTGATTCGAACCCCCTTGCTTTGATATCAGTCTCTTCTGGTTTCATTGTATAATATAAGTTAGTCTGCATTGGTAGTTGCATTCCTTTGTATCCGAGTATATATTTGCATTGGGTTTGTTCTTGGTTATAACTGGACCTGAACTTGTAGTCCTCATTGTATACGCTTTGAGTCAGGGTTGTTGTGTGCTGTTCACTGGCGCATACTTGTTGGTTTGTGGTTTTACTTCCTTGACATGTTAAGTATTCAGTAGCAGTTACACTTCATATTATCTGTGCATTTGAGCCATATTGCAACCGCAGTTGCACTTCAGTTGCGTGTATACATGTACACACCTGTTCACTTAATTCATTGCTGTATTGTGTTCACGTGATTACTTGAGTTAACATATGTTAGTGATGTCTTACTCACTATTGCCTGGTTTACATATATGAAGTGTTCATCTCTGATGGCACTGTCCAATGTTGTTTGAGACTATTTACCTCGTGACAGTGTCAGGTCCATATTACTTTTGCACTGTTCAGTTTCATGTTGCCCTCTAGTTCTGTCCTCCGTTCTTTGAGACATTTAGTATAAGTGTACATCACTGGCTCTTGTTTTACTTGTTGCCAGTTGAGCTTCACTGTTCATCTGACTGTTTCTTGCTCCTGACTGTTTCTTTGTTCGAATTGGCATTGCTTTGAGTTGTTGTTGACCATATGTGGTTGTGTTTGCACTTTATTTATCAGTGCATCACTCGCCTCTCTTGTATCGCTTTTCACTGATCTGTCTTGATCTGGGCTATCGTTTTTATGGCGCACTTGCTTGGCCATTTTGTACTTCTGGCCTTTGTTTGGTTCTGGTCTTGCTTGTGTTGTTGCCTTTGTTGGTTCGTGATTATTTCAAATTGATTTTTGAGATTTTACAGCGAGTTGAATCCGGTATCAAAGACTCGGGTTTGACCCAGTAAGTTTATTTATGTTGACTTCTACCATTTTGATTGCTGTTAGTTTCCACCGTCGTGATGATTTCACGTACTGTGTGGCGAGGCAGTGCACGCATGCGTGTGCTGCAGCCACCCAGAAATTTGATGTGTTTGATCATTTTAAGATTTCTGATTTGTTGATTTACACTGCTTAGTGTTATATTTGTCGTTATCCAATTCTCGTATCGGGAGTTGAATATACGAGATTTCTGCGACTGTCGTCTATTTGACGTTTGATTATTATTGCTCCTATGCACTAATAACTGAGTTTGAATTAGACTGACCCGTGTATTATTTTCTTTTGAATGTAATACTCGGGTCAGACCCGAGTTATTTCAGGTTGTAGATTTCTTTCTTTGAGTTGCTGTTCGGGATTTGAAGACTTTTCACATCTTCTGAAGTTGTCATTGTCCTTTTGTAGTAGTCGTGTCATTGTATAGAACGATATATATTCATGTATATTAGTTGATAATGTACTTGTATATATAACTTCTAGAGTCGACAGTTGTAGTTGTATCATATGTATCGTGTCAACTATGTTGTAACTGACATCGGTTATATATATATATATGAGATTTTTGTTAATCTGTGTTCCGCATTTATATTATCTGTGTTATTGTTATATCTAATGTCCTAAACTATTATGAACTATCATGGTTTGTTTTATACTGATAATTGGGTGTGTCGATGGGAGTAAATAAATAATAGATGAAAAATAAAAAGTATATACCACTCCTATCGAGATAACCAATATTAGTGTAAGGCCAACTACGGATGGTCGCTCCTATCCAGCCTTATTCTTCGTAATAATAGACAGTATTTCTTTTAATACTCTTTGTTATTATGAGCATAGAGGTGGGGCGTCAAAGTTGGTATCAGAGCTTGGGGTTTATGGACATAATATAAAACATAACTTGGATGGAACATATGTTATAACTATGGGTCGATGTTTTATTTGTACTTTGAGTCAAAACTAAAGTTTTGAAATTTTGATGAAATTTTTAAATATCTTTATTTAAAAATAATAGTGAAACTGTGTTTTGTTGATTTGATTGAATTGTGTTCTGTTTATCAGAGTGCGCAGCGGAAACTGTCTTCGCTGAGTACAACTGGTAATCTTTTTGATTTAAAAATCAAAATACGAAATTGATATGAATTTCATTTGTTGTTTACATAGCTGTAATTATTTTGTTTCTTTGAGAACTTCGAATCCGAATTGAGGATTCGAAGAAATTGCAGATATGTGATTTTTGTTGAAATTTCCGTTGGCTTTCTTTTGTACTAATCATCTATTGATTAGATTTTTGCTGTTTTAAATTATCTTCATTGAAGATACATTTGAATGATTCTTTGTTCATTTTGTAGTACGTGCAAAAATTTAAATTGCACGTTATTGCATTTATTTTATGTTGAACCGATGCTTGGTTATGAAACGTATTTTGTTGCCGTTATTTTTACAACGGAATTTTACACCAATGCTATATTTTGAAGTACGGTGTTTTGTGGCATTTGATGAATGAAAATTCACTGACATTACATTTTGATGTAGATTGTTTTGATGTGATTTCGACGTTTTAAAACTACTGTCGCTTTGGCTTCAGTAACCGCCAAATTTTAAAAGTGGATTTTCAAGCGGATATTCCGCAATACTGATTTGTAACCGTTTTTACGGTATTTTGAGAAGTACAATTTCCTTATCGAAATTGTTACTGATTTGCTGTTTTAATCACGTGATTGGAAAATTGTTTTAAAATGAAAATTGTTTTATAAAATTGTAACAGTTTGCGTTTTCAAAAGAATGAGAAAGCAACTTAAACGATTCAGCAAAATCGAGGATTATGACCCCTTTCTTTTACTGTTTCGCTTAACTCCGGACTTGTCCAGTTGAGAAGGTGAATTGTTATTTTTACAAAGTAAATAAAATTGTTTTCAGAAATTTAACAGTTTACGCTTTCAAAAGAATGAGGAAGCGATTTAAACGTTTCAGCAAAATCGAGGACTATGACCCCTTTCTTTTACTGATTCGCTTAATTCCGGACTTGTCCTTTTGAGAATGTAAAGTGTATTTTTACAAAATACACAATTTTGCACTTTCAAGGAAACGATGAAGAGAATCAAACGATTTAGTAAAACACGTGGTATGGGACATGTGCGTTTGCTATTTCGGTTAATTCCGGACTCGTTAATTGAAACATTTTGATGCTTTCGTGTGCTTTCGAGCCACTCTGCGGACCTTCGGGTCATTTGTTGGGCTTTCGGGCCACTCTGCGGACCTTCGGGTCAAATACCAGTACTAGACCTTCGGGTCACTCTGCGGACCTTCGGGTCAATCTGATGGGCGCCAAAATTATGTTGAGTACTTGGTAGGCTTCGGCCACTCTGAGATGCACGTGCGGCGAATTAAAAACTCGCCATCTGATGGGATCGATCCAAGCTTTTATGTTGATTTTCTAGTCTTCTTAATTGATTTCTAGATATTTGTTGCTTCCAATTATCTGCAGGTAATTGGATATTTGTTGATATGAGTTCTGATTATCGATTTTGATAATCAGATATTTGTTGTTTCTAATTATCGCTTGTGATAATTAGATATTTGTTGATATGAGTTCTGATTATCGTTTTTGATAATCAGATATTTGTTGTTTCTAATTATCGCTTGTGATAATTAGATATTTGTTGATATGAGTTCTGATTATCGTTTTTGATAATCAGATATTTGTTGTTTCTAATTATCGCTTGTGATAATTAGATATTTGTTGATATGAGTTCTGGTTATCGTTTTTGATAATCAGATATTTGTTGTTTCTAATTATCGCTTGTGATAATTAGATATTTGTTGATATGAGTTCTGATTATCGTTTTTGATAATCGGATATTTGTTGTTTCTAATTATCGCTTGTGATAATTAGATATTTGTGGATATGAGATAATTAAATATTTGTTGATTTGAGATTTAATTATCGCTTCAGATAATTAAATATTTGTTGATTTTAGATTTAATTATCGCTTGAGATAATTAAATATTTGTTGATTTAGATTTAATTATCGCTTGAGATAATTAAATATTTGTTGATTTTAGATTTAATTATCGCTTGAGATAATTAAATAGTTGTTGATTGAGATTTAATTATCGCTTGAGATAATTAAATATTTGTTGATTGGAATTTAATTATCGCTTTAGATAATTAAATATTTGCTGATTTCGAATTTAATTATCGCTTGAGATAATCAAATATTTGTTGAATTTGAAATTTGATTATCGCTTTTGATAATCGAATAATTGTTGAATTTGAAATTTGATTATCACTTGAGATAATCAAATATTTATTGAATTTGAAATTTGATTATCGCTTTTGATAATCGAATATTTGTTGAATTTGAAATTTGATTATCGCTTGAGATAATCAAATATTTGTTGAATTTGAAATTTGATTATCGCTTTTGATAATCGAATATTTGTTGGAATTGAAATTTGATTATCGTTTTGATAATCGAATATTTGTTTTCTGATTATCGTTTGAGATACTCAGATATTTGATTTGTCTTCTGATTATCGTTTGAGATAAGTGAATATTTGCGATTTTTGAGATTTGAGCTTCGTCTATTTCTCTGGCGATTCAGGTGAGTAATTTGATTTACTCACATTCAATTCGTGCTCTGTATGGGATTTCTGCTCTGTTTTTCCTTCTCTTTTAGTTGCTGGAACTCGATTGTTCTTGCTTTTGTTAGTCGTTTGATTTTGATCCCTGATTCCCACGATGTTGATTCTTTTGATTTGAAGCAGTCGAACCTTTCGATTTCTTATCTAATACCTCCCCGCTGACACTTGCTTTGCTTATACATTCGACATTGCCATGCTCTTGTGGTTGTTACCTTTTATCCATTTATTCCCTATGATTGCGTGGACGCAATTTCTTTAAGGGGGGGAGTCTGTAACAACCCGGTTTTTCGCGTCAGTTTTTAAATGACGATTAAATCATTTTTAACTGCTAATGCAGATTTGATTCAAGTTTAAATTCATTCGAAAATTTGTTAAAATAATTGTTTGGGCCTTTAGATGTAAACGGGTCCATTTTGTTTGTTTGCCCTGACCGTGGTTATTACCTAGGGCATAATGGTTCCCCCTGATTCATTCTTTTAGCAACCACAAAACAAACGAAAGAATTATAAATGGTGGCGGCCTCGTTTACCTCGTTCGTCCCCAAAAAATTAGGGCTTCCTGATATCTCGAAGTGCTGGCTTAGCTTAATCGAATCAGTGAGTATTCGCGTGGAGCCTCGTCAATCGTTCATTCACGTGAGCGCGTTCGGCTGCTCCAATCCGTCGAAGGGGAATTCGAGCTTGGCTTCGATCGACTGAGAGGTGCCACAGCTTCAACTCGGAGGTGTTCAATCCTCAAATTCGTGTCGTTCGAGTTTGATTCTTGCTCTAAGTGATCATTGTCCCTTTGAGGTCGCTCGACAGCAAATCTGAGTGGTTCGTCGAAAATAGGTGAGTGATAATCTCGCTCACATCTAGTTCAACTTTATGTTATTTCTAAGTTGAGTTCTTGTTCTCGTTCATATGATTTTCTGAATTGTTTTGGGTTTTGCTGATTTGAGTTACATTGTAACATTCGCTTTGAAATACCGTTGTTTCATTGTTCTTGACTAGTGCTAGTTCGATTGAGCGTTGCTCGATCTCATCTCGGTCATTCGAGTATATTTTAGTGTTGATGATTTTTGGGTTGTCGACTTTGGCCATTCTTCGGCCACTCGATTTTGTTAAAACTGTACCCTGATCTTCAATTGCTTTGTTGTCTTCAGCCTTAACTCAAATTTTGTTTTCATCCGTGACTTCGACATTGCTTTACATTTGTCTTCGGTCACTCTGATTTTGTTGTGGAAATTTCTGGGGTTTTGGGTCTGCAGTAGCCTTGGAATTGGGTGGGTTGTTTTTATCACATTATTTATTATCTTTGACATTGCATTTCTTAAATGGGAAATCTTTGTTCAAACGTATCACCAGTGGTATATTTCTCTTGTGACATGATCTGGTTCATGTCTGCGTTTACTTCTGTCCATAGTACTTCGAGTTGTGTTGCATTCATTCATCACCAGGATGTTTGGAGTCTGATATTTCCGTGTACAGCTGCATTCGTGATTGCATTGAGGCTCACTGCACTCGTATCTCGCCATTGCTAGCTACTGTACACATTTGTATATCTCTCTTTGTTCCATTTGATATAGACATGTATGTGTATACTTATATATATTTGCATACATGTAAAAATTGTATTTGCTTGGCTTTGGGATTATTCGAGCTAGCCACATCGAGTTTTAAATTGTTTTAAAACTGCTGCCTTGCGTGATTTTGTCTCATCCTTGGACACTACAGCCCTGGATATGTATGTGTTCTTGGGAAGTTTTAGTTGTTTTGGTTGCCATGGGTTTGGTTATGAGATGGTTGTTCTTTTCCTGTTCACCACGACTTTGACTTTAGTTGATTCATGATTTTGTCTTCATTGAATTGGTTATACTGTTTTAGTATCAGCAGTTAATAACTATTTCACTGTGTGAAAATTGCAACTACATTTTGATTCGAACCCCCTTGCTTTGATATCAGTCTCTTCTGGTTTCATTGTATAATATAAGTTAGTCTGCATTGGTAGTTGCATTCCTTTGTATCCGAGTATATATTTGCATTGGGTTTGTTCTTGGTTATAACTGGACCTGAACTTGTAGTCCTCATTATATACGCTTTGAGTCAGGGTTGTTGTGTGATGTTCACTGGCGCATACTTGTTGGTTTGTGGTTTTACTTCCTTGACATGTTAAGTATTCAGTAGCAGTTACACTTCATATTATCTGTGCATTTGAGCCATATTGCAACCGCAGTTGCACTTCAGTTGCGTGTATACATGTACACACCTGTTCACTTAATTCATTGTTGTATTGTGTTCACGTGATTACTTGAGTTCACATATGTTAGTGATGTCTTACTCACTATTGCCTGGTTTACATATATGAAGTGTTCATCTCTGATGGCACTGTCCAATGTTGTTTGAGACTATTTACCTCGTGACAGTGTCAGGTCCATATTACTTTTGCACTGTTCAGTTTCATGTTGCCCTCTAGTTCTGTCCTACGTTCTTTGAGACATTTAGTATAAGTGTACATCACTGGCTCTTGTTTTACTTGTTGCCAGTTGAGCTTCACTGTTCATCTGACTGTTTCTTGCTCCTGACTGTTTCTTTGTTCGAATTGGCATTGCTTTGAGTTGTTTTTGACCATATGCGGTTGTGTTTGCACTTTATTTATCAGTGCATCACTCGCCTCTCTTGTATCGCTTTTCACTGATCTGTCTTGATCTGGGCTATCGTTTTTATGGCGCACTTGCTTGGCCATTTTGTACTTCTGGCCTTTGTTTGGTTCTGGTCTTGCTTGTGTTGTTGCCTTTGTTGGTTCGTGATTATTTCAAATTGATTTTTGAGATTTTACAGCGAGTTGAATCCGGTCTCAAAGACCCGGGTTTGACCCTGTAAGTTTATTTATGTTGACTTCTACCGTTTTGATTGCTGTTAGTTTCCACCGTCGTGATGATTCCACGTACTGTGTGGCGAGGCAGTGCACGCGTGCGTGTGCTGCAGCCACCCAGAAATTTGATGTGTTTGATCATTTTAAGATTTCTGATTTGTTGATTTACACTGCTTAGTGTTATATTTGTCGTTATCCAATTCTCGTATCGAGAGTTGAATATACGAGATTTCTGCGACTGTCGTCTATTTGACGTTTGATTATTATTGCTCCTATGCACTAATAACTGAGTTTGAATTAGACTGACCCATGTATTATTTTCTTTTGAATGTAATACTCGGGTCAGACCCGAGTTATTTCAGGTTGTAGATTTCTTTCTTTGAGTTGCTGTTCGGGATTTGAAGACTTTTCACATCTTCTGAAGTTGTCATTGTCCTTTTGTAGTAGTCGTGTCATTGTATAGAACGATATGTATTCATGTATATTAGTTGATAATGTACTTGTATATATAACTTCTAGAGTCGACAGTTGTAGTTGTATCATATGTATCGTGTCAACTATGTTGTAACTGACATCGGTTATATATATATGAGATTTTTGTTAATCTGTGTTCCGCATTTATATTATCTGTGTTATTGTTATATCTAATGTCCTAAACTATTATGAACTATCGTGGTTTGTTTTATACTGATAATTGGGTGTGTCGATGGGAGTAAATAAATAATAGATGAAAAATAAAAAGTATATACCACTCCTATCGAGATAACCAATATTAGTGTAAGGCCAACTACGGATGGTCACTCCTATCCAGCCTTATTCTTCGTAATAATAGACAGTATTTCTTTTAATACTCTTTGTTATTATGAGCATAGAGGTGGGGCGTCACACAAATGCAGCGGAAATGGAAATGGATAACCATCTACAGAGGAAAATCCAGCCCCTGCTACAAGCTCCTTAAAATGTTCCAAGATAGACCTGAACTACTTTGCTACCCAAAAAAATAGGGCACTCAGAGTTTAAGGGCAAGAAAATAAACTCTGGGTCAGTCATGGGACTGGTGTGAGAAAACTCAAAACATGGATATTTTTGAAAATAAAGGGTATCTCATAAGACCACGCCGCACATAAACACGGACGGGTTTTACCTTATGATAACCAAATCATTTGCTATGCAAAATCAAAGATATTATTTTAATGACATTCTTTGAAAGCTCTTTCAAAAAATATATAAATATATAATCCTAGCCGAAATTGTTACATTAATTAAATTACAGCATACTAGATTCTACAATCAAAACTGTAAAGGCTCGTATTGGAGAATGGATTGCATACAATGACAAGGTAAGGGACTACCTTCCGATGGTACATCTCTAATGGGATGCACTTGAGGCTCCAACTTCAACCAACACAGAACCGGCCTACCTCTACCATAGATAGTACCGAATACACCATCACCTCGGTCGTTCCCGACCTATCTGTGGCCACAGCATACACAACAAACCCGAAATATAGAGTGTAATCTAGAAAGGGGATGACTATATCCTAATGGGTGCGACCCACTTAGCCCTACCACATCTACCCAGTTTTTCCAATACCGATGTGTGAGGCTTGAGATAACGTTTTACATTTCACATGACAAATCCCACTTTGAATGCCCCATTGCCCTTTCTAACAACACACTATTAATTTCCACGAAATTTAAGCTCCGAGCTCGTCTGTCTCAGAGAAGGGTGTTAAGTGTAAGAGGGGTTACCTCCTACACCACCAAACAGATGTACGTTTGTAAAAATCAATATGCGTGGTCTTCGAAATGCAGTGTTAGACACTCGTCCATTAAAGTTGTCCAGGCACAGGACAAACGGAAGGCAACTATCCTACTACATCATGTTTGGGAATCACCCCTAGGATTAGAAGCGAGTAGTCCTTGCAATGAAGATTTCAAATTGAAGGAACCACTGCCACCATATATATGATAAGTGAATTAACTCAAAGGTTAGTGACAAGTGGCCCTACATTATGAAGATCTTCGTCTTCAAAATAATTGCCTTCGACTTGTTTTCACTTTCGCACGTATATTAATTTGAAGTGGTTTTCAGATAGGAATCACCCAAATCCGACCTCGGTTTCTCCAAACCAATTATCAATAAAAGATGTCAAGTATATAGTGATCATTATTCAATTAATCGATATTTTTTTATCCAATTAAAATACCTCTTTAGAGATATACATTTGTAAAACATATTCTATTTCAGTATATACGGGATAATTAAACCTCTTTTATCAAATCCTTTGGTTAATTAAAACCCATTTTTAACTTTGGAAATACCAAAACATTTCTTCTTTAATTACATAGGAAAAGAATAATTCAAACCTTAATGAAGATTTCAAATTTCCAAAACATATCTTTAATGGGTCAAAAACAATGTTATTTAAGACATCGTTTACTGCAAACCCAAACCAGTTAGTATTGAATAATTGTATCCATAAATTTTGGACTAATTATATGCAATACTAATTTCCGTATTCAACCTGTACTATTAGTCGAATAATGGTGAAATCACCTTTTAAATTCATACGGATGGTACGACTTCCCTCCTCGGAATTTAATAAGGAGTTTAACTAGAATGTTTGACAACCAAATCCTATTTTAAATCTTGTTTGCCTTTTGGAAAGCTCCAAATCCCTTTTTATCTTAGGAAGATGTGGTCCAAGTAAATCAAATTTACTATCCCCTCTATCGGGCCTGTCCGGATAGCTAGAGCGGAACCCAAACACTAGTTATTCAAGCGTGGGTCTAGAGACTATCTCTTTGTCACTCATAAGGTGGTAAAGTTATTTGATCAAATCTAAACTCTTTTATATGATCTTTTAGAGATGATTTTCATTTACTTAACACAATTCCAAATATTGTTTAATTTTTTTTCTTTTAACCATTATTTAAAACTCCTTTAAAATAATTATATAACTTCCAAATCAACTTCAAAATACTTAATTATTCATTTGAAAAGATTTCTAAAAAGATTTGGAAAGCAAATCCCAAGTTTAAATCTCAATTTCAAAAGTTATCAAAAAGTGCTGCAATAAGTGCTACGAATAGTGTTTTTAAAAGTTTCTTTGATCAAAACATTAACTTCATTCCATATATGTCCATTTCTATAACTCAAATCCCTTTAAAACATTTGAGTATATTTATGGAATTTATTTCATATTTTTAAAGATTTAAAAATATCCATTTTGAAGATTTTGCCATTTTGGTTTCCGAACTGCCAAAGCACGATGATTTTTAAAAACTTGATTTGGACATAACACAAATTCTATTCAATGAAATCTTGATTTTTCTTCTTCATTTGAAAACTACAGTTATAAGTGTTTGGAAAATTCTAATTTCAAATAATTCTGATCTATATTCCATTCTACACATTGATTTAATTTTTATGGCGCGAAATCGCGAACAACCGTTACGCGGCGCGCCTATTTTTCACTCAAATTTCATACCTTGTAAAAACTTTACCAAAATGAGTTTTAATGTTTATAAAACATTTATAAACCATTTTAAACCATTTTATTCATGTTTAAATAGATTTAACTATTCCGTAACACTTTTATATTTTATATAGGAAAGTGATTTTCTTTGTGTAAATTCGACGTGTATTTAACGTGAATTATTTCCCCAACCAAACAAACATATTATCCCATCCAAACATGATGATAAACCATAGGAAAAAATTATAGCAAACATATCATATCATCATATAATTTATAATAAAAATAAGTAGAGTTTCTCACCTCTATTGGTTTCTATATTTTCTAAATCTGACTATAGCTTTGCTACTATCTCATCGAAGCTTATGGAATCAACTCTGGTTCCCTTTAGAAGTGCACGGCCTAGGCTTATAAGAGAGATAGGCTCGGCCTTGACTTGTGAAGGTGGTGGCCGTGGGTTTAGAAGGAGAAGAGAAGGAGTTTGAACTTGTTTTTGAAGTGGATAGATAATATATATGTATATATACTTATATAAATTTACTTTCTCTTAGCCATAATTTTCACTATTATTTCTTTAAGGTAAGTTGCCATTAAAATAGCTTGAGAGAAAGGAGAAGATGAAGAAGATTGGTGTGTAAAATTTTGAGAGAATGGGTGGGTATTCATAGAAAGAAAATGTGTAAAGTATTTAAATGGTACAATTACCATTCTACCCCTCGCCCACACCCCTCCTCTCCCATCATGCATAGCCGACCCTTCCTCACTCATACCACCTCCTATGTGCTACCTCCATGTGGTGTGCAAGTGTGTAAGGTGATGCGAAGTCTATTTTTATTACCTTTGTATAAATATCATGATATTTTATGATATTTATATGTGTATATGTATGTATGTATTTGGTATGTATACATGTGTATATGTATATGTTAGGACATGCATGTGTATGTATATATGTGCATAAGACATATCAACAATGTTGCAATCACTTTGAACAACTTCCGTTCGTTAAACCGTTGAAAATCTGAAAGCCAATTCCCGATCACATTTTCACTTATTAATTAAATTACATATAAATTTAAAAAAACTTAAAATTTATTTCTCATCATTATTAATTAATTAAAATGATCCCATTTGAATTATAAAACCATATAAACCAATATTAAACCAGTGTTTACAAAAAGTGTTGTTACATCGATAAAGCGTTATGAATTTTTTTATATTTTCAAGTCGAATATATATCTTTATAAAACTATTATAAATGATTTATTATCACTATATTAGTAATTAAAATGAATTATTATCATTTAAAATAATTAGTAAATTATTTAAACTAAATTTAAATTCAAAAATCAATTATTTAAAAATGATGACATCATTGATGATGTCATAAAGGCATTTTATCTACAAAAGTAAAATAAATAATTTTATTACATATCCTCGCTTAAATGGAGAAATAAGTGTATGTAAAAAAATCGTGTGTGACTTTTGATGGTTAAAAGGCTGTTTATTGATAAAACGATTTTCGGTCATTTTTCTGATTGAAAAACCCTCAAATATCCATATTTGTTAATATACATTTAAAACTAGTTTACCATCATTATTTATGGTTCAAAACAATATAATTTGGGTTATAAAATCTTGTATTTGAATATTTCAAATATAAACATAATTTATCAAAGTGATAAATTTGTGGGTCGTTATAGACTTTCCCCCTTAAAAGAAACTTATCCCCAAAATTTTGCCTCACCAAAAGTCCGATGAAAACATTATTTTAAATTTTCAAATACAACTCCATGTTATGCTCATAGATTATCTGTATGTACTATCTGACTCAATCTTAAATTCGAATATACCACTTTACTTCTGAATTAGTATTGATCCTCCAATTCTTTAGTGCAGACTTTGATCAGGCTCGGAAGCTTTTATTTTCCTTGCATAATTCTCCACTATGATAAAAATGTAAGTACCCGATTACAAATCCTCATCAATGTTCACCGTCAAGAATCGAGTGATAAATCCATTTTTGGACAGGTGTAAATATCTCAAAAGTTCCGTACTCGAATCTTAAATCAGAATCGTGCGACGAAATGATCTATGTACATTATATTTACTTAGTTATTAAAAATTCCTTTTCAAGATTATTTATGTAAACATTTCATCAAATCTTTATCTTTTATCCAAACATTTTTATAAAGATGCTTCTCTATATATAATAAAAATTTCTATCTTCTTTCCAAAAGAAACCATTTCAATTTCAACACTCTGTATACTTAAATCCATAAAAATCTTTCAGGAAGGCTTCATATTTTCCAAAACACACTTTAATGGGTCAAAACGAATGTTGCGTAAAACATCGTTACAACAACCCAAAAACACTAGTATAGGGATCTGATTAGTTATACTTAACATTAATTTTTGATGTCGAACTTAAATTATTTATTAGTTAACAATGAAGCCGATCAAGTTAGGGTATCATTACCTATCAAACCTTGAATGAACGACATTATTAACTTAAAAATAGATATAGTTACTCACCTCGAATCTTAACATCAAATATAGGATATGTATAAATCCCGTATACTATATAAAATATCTCCTTTCAAAAATCACTTGCTATAACAATATTGTTATAGTCTATTTCTTCCTCACTTTTCCGAAAACATTTATTTACGACAATGATGTCGAAACCCATGTCTTCTTCTACTTAAGCCTTTTTAAATCACTTTTAAAATATAGTTTAAATCTCATTTTAAATATCACTTTCAAATCATTTCTCTTAAAAGATATTTTAACTTTATAAAAACTATTTTATAAATATGAAATTTCCATTTTATAAACTCTACTCCAAAAATTATAACTTCTACCAAATCATTCTAAATTTTTCAAAGCTTTTCCAAAAAACAAGGATTTAAATACTAAAATTCTCTTTTTATAAAACATATCTTCTAAATCCATCTTTTACAGAATCGTTTCATTTTTGTAAAACACACTTTTATACAACATGCTCAATTATTATCTTATATAAATTCATTATCCTTAACCTAAGATTATTATTAAACACCTTATAATCAAATCGTGAATCTTAATTAACAAGATGTTCGTTAAATTAACAAATGTTAATACTGAATGTTATTACTTCCACTATTAAATGAAAACACCTTGATAAAAATTAAAAATCGCTAATTAAACTATCAATTAATGATTTACATTATTTTTTTTTAACTTTAGAAAATTATACAGATCGAGTGACTCAAAATTGGTACTAAGGAACTGGGTACTACCAATCGTATAGCATATTCCCTTAACAAGAAGGGAATACTTAAGAGAAGTGTTTACCATCCAAACACAACTCCTGCCCATTTTAGTTACTTTCGAGCCACTTGAACTAGTTAATCATCAGATTCTTTTCAAAAATACTGAGATTTAAATTATCAAAAATCCTTTTACAGAATACGTTTTATAAATCCTATTTATAAAATCACTTATATAATGCATTCGTAAAATTTATTTATCTTAAATAAATTCCTTTAATCTTAATCCAATATTATTTATCGAACACCACATAGTCAAATTGTGAAACTAAATTCAAGAGGTGTTCATATTTAAACTTTTAAATCAAACAATAAATCAATAAATGATAATGGCTGAATATTATCACTCCCTTAACAACCAAACAGTACGTAAATAACTATATTATTTGAAAGATATTCCTTTATATTCCAAATATAATCCTAGGTAAAATTATTTCATTTACCAATTTTTCAAAACAAAAATCATTTTTATATAATATTAACAAATACGTGCTCATATATAATACGCTCAAACTTATTCTAGGATGTCACTTACCCTATCTCTAATTATTTACTCATCTTAGGGTATTACTAACCCTGTCTCTGATGAGACTTTACCCCTATCAAGCTCACGTGTTCACTCAACCTAAGCTCTGATACCAAATGTGGCGACCCGCCTTTTCGACCTTTGAAAATCGACAATAATACGTCTTCGGTATTCACATGCCGCAAATGCAACTGCTGAAAAGACGAATCGATCAAGAATAAGAAGAAAAAGAAGACGGAACAAAATCTTAGACGAATGGAATAACATATATTA
The DNA here is from genome assembly GCA_030737815.1 of Allium fistulosum. Taxonomy (NCBI): domain Eukaryota; kingdom Viridiplantae; phylum Streptophyta; class Magnoliopsida; order Asparagales; family Amaryllidaceae; genus Allium; species Allium fistulosum. The sequence continues at coordinate 1,095,524,551 of CM060904.1, read as the reverse complement.
TTTCAATATATAATCTTTACAACGGAAATTTTAAATACATACATCAGAGTCTATCCTAATATCATTCTGGACAGTTATAAATCTCCGTCCCTACTGGTGCTGAATACAAACAGTAAAAAATGCAGCGGAAATGGAAATGGATAACCATCTACAGAGGAAACTCCGGCTCATGTTCCAAGCGCCTCAAAATGTTCCAAGCTAGACATGAACTACTTGGTTGTCCAGAAAAATAGGGCACCTGGAGTTTAAAGGAAAAGAAAATAAACTACAGGTCAGTCATTGGACTAGTGTAAAAAAAACTCAAAACATAGATATTTTTTAAAACAAAGGGTATCTCATAAGACCACACCACACATAGACACAGACTAGTTTTTACCTTATGATAACCAAACCATTTGTTACGCAAAATCTGAGATATTATTTTTAGTGACATTCGTTGAAAATTCTTTCAAATAAATATATATAATCTTAGCCGAAATTGTTACATTAATTAAATTCCAACATACTAGATTCTACAACTAAATCATAAAGGCTTGTATTAGAGAATGGATTCCATATAATGACAAGGTAAGGGACTACCTTCCAATAGTACATCTCTAGAGGGATGCACCTGAGGCTCCAACCTCTACTAACACAAAACCAGCCTACCTCTACCATAGATAGTATCGAATACGCCACCACCCCGGTAGTTCCCGACCTATCCGTGGCCACAACATACACTACAAACCCGAAATATAGAGAGTAATCTATTAGGTGATGGCTAATCCTAATGGGTGCGACCCACTTAGCCATGTGCATCTACCCTGTTTTTTCCATTACCGATGTGTGAGGCTTGAGGTAACGTTTTACCATTCATATGACAAATCCTACTTTGAATGTCACATTTTCATTTCTAACAACACATTATTGCTTTCCATAAAAGTACAACCTCCGAGCTTGTACGTCTCAAAGAAGGGTGTTAAGTGTAAGAGGGGTTACCATTTACACCACCAAACAGATGTATGTTTGTAAAAATCAATGTAAGTGGTCTTAGAAATGCAATGTTAGACACTCGTCCATAAAAGTTGTTTAGGCACAAGACAAACCTAAGGCACCTCTCTTACTACATCTCGTTTGGAAATCACCCCTAGGATTAGTAGCGAGTGGTCCTTGCATTAAAGATTTCAAATTGAAGGAACTACTACCACCATATATATGATAAGGGATTTACCCAGAGGTTAGTGATAAGCGGCCCTACATTATGAAGTTCTCCATCTTTAAAATTATTGACTTCAACATATTTTCACTTTCGAACGTATATTAGTTCGAAGTGGTTTTGGGATAGGAATCACCCAAATTTGACCCTGGTTTCTCCGAACCAATTATCGATAAAAGATGTCAAGTACATAGGTGATTATTATTCAATTAATCAATATCTTTTGTCCAAGTAAAATACCTCTTTAGAGATATACATTTTTGAAACATGTTCTGTTTCAGTGTATACGGGATAATTAAATCTCTTTTATCAAATCCTTTGGTTAATTTAAACCCCGTTTTACTTTGGAAATACCAAAATATTTCATCTTTAATTACGTAGGAAAAGTAGAATTCAAATCTTAATGAAGATTTCACATTTCCAAGCCATATCTTTAATGGGTCAAAAACAATGTTATTTAAAACATCGTTTACTATAAACCCAAACCAGTTAATTTTGAATAAAGGGGATCCATAAACTTTAGACTGATTATACCCAATAATAATTTCCATATTCAACCTGTACTAGTCGAATAACGGTGAAATCACCTTTTAAATTCATACGAATGGTACAAGTTTCCTCCTCGGAATTTAATATGGAGTTTAACTAGAAAGTTTAACAACCAAAATCCTATTTTAAATCTTGTTTAACTTTTGGAAAGCTCCAAATCTCTTTTTATCTTAGGAAGATGTGGTCTGAGTAAATCAAATTTACTATCCCCTCCGTCAGGCCAGTCCGGATAGCTAGAGCAGAACCCATACACTGGTTGTCCAAACTTGGGTCAAGAGACTATCTCTTTATCATCCATAAGGTGGTCAAGTTATTTGATCAACTCTAAACTCTTTTATATGATCATTTAGAGATGATTTTCATTTACTTAACACAATTCCAAATAATTTTTAAATCAATTTTCCTTTAACCATTTATTTAAAACTCCTTTAAAATAATAATAAAACTTCCAAATCATCCGCAAAATACTTAATTATTCATTTGAAAAGATTGCTAAAAAGATTTGGGAAGAAAATCCCAAGGTTAAATAAATGTTAATTTCAAAAATTATCAAAACGTGCTACAAAAAGTGCTATGAATAGTGTTTTTAAAAGCTTCTTTGATCGAAACATTAACTTCATTCTATATATATCCATTTCTATAACTCAAATTCCTTTGAAAACATTTTAATATATTTATGGAACTTATTTCATATTTTTAAAGATTTAAAAATATCCATTTTGAAGATTTTGCCATTTTGGTTTTTGAACTGCTAAAGCGCGATGTTTTTTAAAAAACTTACTTTGGACATAACTCAAACTCTATTCAATGAAATCTTGAATTTTCTTCTTTATTTGAAAACTATAGTTATAAAAGTTTGGAAAATTCTTATTTTGAATAATTTCGAGCTATATTCCATTTTATACATTGATTTAACTTTTATGGCGCGAATTGCGAACTCCAGTTACGCGACGCACCTATCTTTCACTCAAATTTCATGTCTTGTAAAAACTTTACCGAAATGAGTTTTAATTTTTATAAAATGTTTATAAACCATTTTATTCATGTTTAAAGAGGTTAAACTATTCCATAACACATTTATAATTCATAAAGGAAAGTGATTTCCTTTGTGTAAATTCGATGTGCATTTAACTATAGCTTCGCTACTATCTCACTGAAGCTTATGGAATCAATCCCGATTCCCTTTAGAAGTGCATGGCCTAGACTTGTAGGAGATATGGGATCGGCCTTGACTTGTGAAGGTGGTGGCCGTAGGTTTTGAAGGAGAAGAGAAGGAGTTTGAAGTTGTTTTTGAGGTGGATTGATAATATATATATATATACACTTATATAAATTTACTTTCTCTTTGCCATAATTTTCACCATTATTTCTCTAAGGTAAGTAGCCATTAAAATAGCTAGAGAGGAAGGAGAAGATGAAGAAGATTGGGAGGTAAAATCATGAGAGAATGGGTGGGAATTTATAGAAAGAAAATGTGTAACTTATCTAAATGGTACAATTACCATTCTACCCCCTTGCACACACCTCTCCTCTCCTACCATGCATGACCATCCCCTCCTCACCCATACCCCTCCCATGTGCTACCTCCATGTGGTGTGTAAGTGTTTAAGGTGCCTTTGTATAAATATCATGATATTTTATGATATTTATATATGTCTATTTATGTATTTGGTATGTATACAAGTGTATATGTATATGTTAGGACATGATGTGTATGTTATATATGTGCACAAGGCATATCAACAACGTTGGAATCACTTTGAACAACTTTCGTTCGTTAAACCGTTGAAAATCGAAAGCCGATTCCCGGTCACATTTTCACTTGTTAATTAAATTACCTACAAATGTAAAAATAATTTGAAAAATAATTTCTCATCATTATTAATTGATTAAAATGATCACATTTGGATTATAAAACCATATAAACCAATATTAATCAAGTGTTTACAAAAAGTGCCGTTAAATCAATAAAGCGTTATGAATTTTGTCATATTTTCAAATCAAGTATATATCTATATAAAACTATTGTAAATGATTTATTATCACTATATTACTAATTAAAATGAATTATTAAATCATTTAAACTAAATTTAAATTCAAAAATCAATTATTTAAAAATGATTTCATAAAGGCATTTTATTTCCAAAAGTAAAATAAATAATTTTATTACATATTCTTGCTTAAATGGAGAAATATGTGTATGTGAAAAAAATCATGTGCGACTTTTGATGGTTAAAAGGCTGTTTATTGATAAAACGATTTTCGGTCATTTTTCTGATGAAAAACCCCTAATATCCATATTTGTTTATATACCTTTAAAACTAGTTTACCATCATTATTTATGGTTCAAAACATTATAATTTGGGTTGTATAATCTTGTATTTGAATATTTCAAATATAAATATAATTTATCAAAGTGATAAATTTGCAAGTCGTTACAAAGATGTACTAAGATATGATGAGGAGTTTCTTTTTGGAAGGAATGAAGAAAGATGTAGGAGAGTATGTGAGACGATGTCTTACATGCCAACAAGTGAAGGTAGAACATCAGAAGCCAAGTGGGCTCCAACGACCTTTAGAAGGTCTAGTGTGGAAATGGGATTCAATATCTATGGACTTCATTGATGAATTGCCAAGGACAAGGATATGGAATGAAGCCATATGGATCATAGTTGATAGACTAACTAAGTATGCTAATTTCATTCCGGTGAAGGCTAAGAGAATTACATCGAAGTTAGCAGAATATACGTGAAGATGATAGTGAGACTGTATAGGGTGCCAAGTTCTATTATTAGTGACCCGGATTCGCTGTTCACTCATGAATTTTGGAGAAGTCTGTAGAAGGTATTAAGTATTGAACTGAGCATTAGTATTGCGCACCATCCATAGACAGATGGGTAGACTGAGGGGGTCAACAAGGTCCTAGAAGATCTGCTAAGAGCATGTATCTTAGACTTCGGTGGATATTGAGAAGATTATCTACATCTGGTAGAGGTCTCATATAATAACAGCTATCAGAGCAGTATTAGGATGGCTCTATTTGAGGGTTTGTAAGGAAGGCCGTGTAAGTCGCCTACACGTTAGTTGGAAGCTGGAGATAGTGTTGTGCTAGGATCATATGTGGTGAAGGATGCTACTAAGAAGGTAGAGCTATTTCGAGCAAGGATGAAAGAAGCACAGTCTAGGCAAAAGAGTTATGTTAACACAAGAAGTAAGGAATTGGAGGTAGCAGTAGGCAACCAGGTGTTCGTGAAGGTTTCTTCGTTGAGAGGCATGATGCATTTCAGAAAAGTTGGGAAGTTAGAACCGAAATATTTAAGAACATTTCTGATCATAGGAAGGATTGGGAAGGTGGCATATAAGGTGGATCTTCTTAGTGTTTTTGCTAGGATTCTAATGTATTTCACGTATCATGTTTGCAAAAATGCATCAGGGACCCGAGAGCAGTAGTTTATCAGAGGGTAGTGGAAGACTTGGTTATCAAAGCAGATATGACTTATGTGCACAGACCGGGTCAGATAGTGGATCGGGACAAGAAGTGGCTTCGCAACAGGGTAGTGAAGCTAATACGCATTCAATGAAGCGCCGATCGGGAGGACTACATGTGGGAAATGGAGCATAAGGTTAGGAGGACCTATAAAGAGTTTTATGTCACAGATTAGCGCATATGTTATGTATCGAGTTATGCTAATGTAGATCATTCATATATATTTGATATTATGATTGTTTGTTGTGTTAGCAGGTAGTACTAGTACATTTTATGTATGCATGGATTGGGAATTCATGGGGATATTTAAGGTAAGCATAAAAGAGAGGACTAGTCTCTAGTTGACCTTAACTGAATTTTGAGGAAAAATTCCTTTAAGGAGGAGAGACTGCAATAATCCTAAAATTTTATAATTAATTAAATAAGCTAATTAAAGGAAAAATGCAGGTTGAACAAGAAGGGCAAAAGGAAATAAATTATAGAAGCGGGTATGAGGGCCCAGGCCCAACTTCTTTTGGGACAGTATACATTACTCATTTTTATTCTATACGAACTAAAAAAAGGCTAGAGAAACACTTTAATGGTGGACGCATAAAAAGGAAAATAAGGAGAAGGTACAAAAACGCAAGCTAGAAGAGACTAAAGCTATACATCTAAAAGATCTAGGTGAGTAATACTTAATTCTTCTAAACCGATTTTCTTATATGTATTGTTTCAGTTTAGATCTAAATGATTTATGTATGATAGGGTTCATACAGGCTTGCATGTAAAGATCTAAAGGTTTAATGAATGTTTTAAGGAAGGATAAGTGTAATGAGATGTTTAAAGGTGTTTTTCCTACTTTAGTGATCTCGAAACTTAATGGAAATTTTATATAATGTTTAAATCATGATTTTTGAAGTGGATCTTTGATTTAAGGAATTTGTTAAGCTCATATTATTCTATATGAATTTTTGAAGTTTCTTAACTTGAAAGTAACAAGTAAAATATTCTTAAGAAAGCAAAATATATGTAAACGATGGAAGAATGGAGGTTCAGGAACTTTAGATAATTTTATCTAAATTTTTTATGAGAAAATAAAAGAGTTAAACAGCTAAATACCGCGCTGGATAATGGGGTACTATAGGGGATGCAAGGGAATAAAATCCATGGAAAAATATATTAATAGGGGTTAGGAAAAAGGGAGACAATCCAAATTGTTTGCTGAAAATAACACTGCAAATAATAGAAAGTGAAATAAGATCCAGTGGGATAACGACACTTACAAAGGTGTTGTCAAGATTGTCAGAGTTGTCAGGGTATGACGCTGGGGCAGTGGCTTTATTTTATAAGTGTACTGCATTGAATATGAAGGGATTGTACTGCACCGAAATTTAGAAAGGAACACTTAATAAGTAAAGTGTATAGCGTACTACGTGGGTCGAGAGGATTCTGTGCTGGAAAGGATAAACATATAAGACTTATAAAAGATAAGTTAACGGGACTCGAGGAAAGGCCAGGTCAAAACAGGGGAAAGGATCCCACGTTAAATAAAGGGAAGGAGTTGAAAGGGCTATTGACACCGTATGGGGATGCTTACTTGAATGCACACCTAAGAAAGGTGAGTGGAGGCATTCAACTTTCGAAAACCGCGGTGGGAGTTCCAAATTATACAAATGGTAGAGGTTGCATGTGAGTTTCTTTGTCGTCTAAGGCAGGATGTGGGTTTCTTTGTGGTCTATTAGGAGGCGTGGTTCTAAGCAGTTTGGAAAATAAGTAAATAAATTACTACAGTGATGTGATGCCAAGCAGAAAGAAAATTTAGTAAATAAATATAAGGGACTATAGGTGGCTATTTCTTTGTAGTCCAAGGCTTAACTAACTAAATAGTTAAATACTACGAAGGGGGCTGAGTCTACACAATTCGAACTAAAGAATGAATTTAAAGGGATACTGCGGTGGGCGATTCCAAGCAGTATTAGATAAGAGAAACTTCTGAAATATGAATTTAAAAAGGATACTGCGAGGAGCGATTCCAAGCAAGAAGGGTTAAGGGACAAATCTCAACGGGAAGCTAAGCAAGTTCTACAAAGGGACGCAGTACCATATACTAAAGTAAGTTACATAAAAACTGCATGGGGCGCTGCGTCAAATACTTTAAAATAATTCTTTATAGATCAAAGAAGAATTTATAAGGAAAACGTGGTGGGTCTGCACAGGGAGCGCAGTATTGTATGCTTATATTCAAAAATGATCTAAACCAAGACTCAGATGGGGTCAGTGCTGGGTGCGTAGTAGTAAAAAGATCTGCATAAGGAAGCATTTAATAGAAGACATCAATAAGAAATAATTTGTATTAGAAGTTTAAAGTGTTTCACACATGATTGGTCAAACAATCAAGGGTAAAGCTAACCTGTTCAGTGCAGGTTGGTCTCACTATATGTGTAACACCCCATATTTTTATAACATTATTTAGAATAATTAATTGGGTAAATTAAATAAAATAATGTGGAGATTAATGGGTTGAGACTTGATTAAATTAAGGGTAGCCATGCCATGTTAATTATAAATCAAATAAAACAATTTGAACCAATATGTTAGGAATGAGTAAGGGCAACATGGGAAATAAGGAAGGCTTATAACCTAAACCCTTAGGAAATGAAACCCACATTCATTTCATTTTCATTCAAACTAAAATTTTACCAAGGCCGGCCACCATTGTTGTTCCCAAGGAAAGATTAAAGTTAGGATTCAAGTGAAGGAAGATAATCAACATCAAATCTCACATCTTATAATCTCAATGCTAAGGTGGATAATTACTACATCCCATTTTCGTATGGTTTTTGGTTTTTGATTAGATCTGAAATGTTTTTTGCAAGTATATGCCATGTTTTGATGATTAAAGTTATATATATGCTTGTTGATGAATTATATATGTCCATGCTAGTTTTTATGATATGTTTGACATGAAAACCCTATTAGATGACATCCAAATGCCTTGAAAATTTAAATATAGGTCGAAAGTGATATTTTAGAGATGGGTTTCAATCTTCATAATTTTCAGAGATAATGTGGATTTTATATTAATTTTCTAGTGAAGAAAATGATTTATTAGGTCATAAATTATTTACAGTTGAAATATTAATTATTTGGGATTGAAATTTTTATATGTTGGAAAACATATTAAAATAGATTTTCTGGGGTTTTTCCAAATTTTTCCTAAGTGATTTGATGAATATATAAAATTATTTAAGGTATGAGAGTTAAACGTTTTATATATTTTATTAAGGAGAAGGGGCATTTTATAAAATAAAATGATTATTTAATTCTGAAAATAGTGGCAGCACTTTTTTGAAAAATATTTGTTAACCAATGAGAATTTGACAAACAAAGGCAGGTTAGTTGAAAAGTTATCCATTTTAAGTTAAAAACAAAGAAATCATACTTTTAGCATGTTTCATCCTTTTACGACATTAAACCTTCCAACCCAGACCTTTCGACAAGGTCGAGAGGTTCATAGTTTTCGACAAGGTCAAACCAATGCATATGGTATCAAGTTACTTGGTACGTAATGAATTGGACCGAGTCGAAGGGTTCTAAGTCGAAAGGTTGGTTGCCAAAGAGGTTAAAGTGTATTTGTTTTATAAACCAAAGATAGCCTGCTTTGCTTTCGAATAAGAGCTGTCGACTTGGTTGCTTTCGACCAGGTCAAATGTTTAAAATAAAGGTTTTAAACCTTTCGACGAAGCCAAAAGGTTACTACTGTTTTATCACTATTTTGTTTTGAAACCTTTCGACACAGTCGAAAGGTTACTACCGCTTTTGTTTCGTTTTGATTTGAACCTTCCGACGAAGTCGAAAGGTTTACTTGTTTTAAAATTATCCGCTTCTCCGTGCTTTCGAAAGAGAGCTTTCGACTTAAGTGATTTACCTTTGTTTTCTAATTGAAGTATGACAAAAGCTTTCGAAGCAGACATTTCGACGGAGTCGAAAGGTTGTTTCCAATGAAGTCGAAAGGTTTTAAATGAAGGTTTTCCACTTGTTTTAAATTGAACCCGGTAAGTCTTCGAAAGGTTTATGTTTTAAGAGGATTAATGCCTTCTAAAGGTTGTTTATTGAATGGTTTCGAAAGATTATTTCCAATGAAGTCGAAAGGTTGTTTATTGAATGGTTTCGAAAGGTTGTTTATTGAATGGTTTCGAAAGATTTCGTTCAATGGATTCGAAAGGTTTGAGATGGAAGGTTTTCCAAGGTTTTTCTAAGGCAATGTTTTAAAGTAAATTCTAAAGAATGATGTCCAAAGTCTTATTGCTTTCGAAAGGTTTGTTTTTTCAATAGTTTCGAAAGGTTTGATATTGGTTTTGAAAGAGATGATTTCAAAAGTTTAGAAAGAGGTTCTTCCAAGTGTCTAAATGTTTTCATCAACTAAGATTTGAGTAAAGAAGACATATACATAACATGGTGAAATGATTTTGAGTAAAGCATAAAGATTATATACTTTCCCTTGTTGAAGTTTGATTTAAAGGTTTTAAATCATTTTGAAAATGTTTTCAAGGAAAATTATGGGAGGGGATCCTTAAGAGAAAATGACTCAGATATTAGAATACCATATGAGACTAGTATGGGGTTGCACCCTATACATTAGCTATTAGCCCCAGCTAATTGTTGGCCAAAATTCCAATGTGTAGGGCTTGGTCACAGGTAGACTAAAATTATGATTACACATTGAAAGAAATATATGTTGTATACATATAGGTTATTGGTGAGCCCGAAAAACCAATAGGATCGGGAAGACCTGGGAGATGATTAAGTTAAGGACAGACCGTCCAGAAGAGGAGTATTAAACAGATGGTTAAGGACAGGCCATCCAGAAGTAAATAATTTAACAGATAGTTAAGGATAGATAATCCAAAAGAAGAATAGCTAACAGGTATTAGATTAATTTTGATTATATTGCCTGGTAAGCCCGAGTCAGCCAAAGGTTAAAAGTTATCCAAACAAAACTTATGTGTTTGAACAGATAGTTCATTATTACCTGATGTTTATGAATGTTAACATAATGATGCTTTACAGTGTTTAATCAGTTTTGATTGCAGGAAAATGTTTTGCAAAGATATGTTTTAAAAGGATGTTAGTGAGAGGAAACCAGTTGTGCTAAGTGGTGTGGTCTCACTTAACATATATATATATATATATATATTTCAAGATGTATAGTATTATTCATACCAGGCTTTATGTCTGACTTGAAGTTTATGTTTTTCCCTTAAATTCTCGAGTGCTCAAAATTAATTTGAGTAGGCTGAGGGGTTAAGGTTTTTTTTAGGTTTTAGTAGGATGACCAATAAGGCTATCAGAGGCTTGCAGGAGGCAAACTGATAGCTATTTAGGAATTGCAGTTCTTGTTTTATGTTTTGATGTATTTCTGCTGTGTTTTGTATTAAGTCTATTATGACTCTATGACTAATCATCCAAGGGGGTATCTTCATATACCGCTCTTGGTGTATTTGTAATAAGTATATTTTATCTGTGCTTGGGAACGAATTTGGGATTATGTGTTGGGAATGTGAAACATTTGGTTTTGAAATGTAATGAAGTAAAATTTGTTTCTGAAATCTGTGTTTTGTTTCATATTCAAGTGCTTCTGATATTATTGATACCATTAACATAGTTGTATTTAGTCGTGGAAAACTAATACTATAGATGATTGCAGCATTTGTAGCGCTTAGTTTTGGGCATTTAGATAGGGGATGTTATAATATGTTTGTTTTTGGGAACAGAATTATTCATACCAGACTTTATGCCTAATCCATGTTTTATTATCGTTTTCCCCATAAACTCATGGGTACTCATTTGAGTAGGCTAATTTTATGTGGTTAGGCGGGTTTGGAATAATGGCCACAATACGAGGACTGAAGACAGAGTAGGATGCTCTTTATCTAATAATGGCTTTGTTTCTGCTGTTTGATGGAGTGCGGGTCACATCTTTATATGTGGACCTGACTTTTTATGATGTTATTTTCTATTATATTTGAACCTTGCGTTGGCATGTATTTGGGAAATATTGACCGAAGTAATTGTAATGAAAATTAAAAAGATACTACTGTGTGATGAAATTTTATTAGTTTGCCATGTTTACGTTACCTGTATTTTCATATTATACCGAACTCACCTTAGTCGCCGAAAGATAATTCTGGTGATGACTGCAACATCATCGGCTTTCTACTTCTGGTTTCGAGTATAGGATGTTACATGACCATTGGATTTAACTGTATAAAATCCAATTTGTTCGACCTAACCTAACCCTAGCCTCCTAATCCAGTCGACTTCCTAAAATGCAAGTGCTTATTCCATGTATCCAAAATATATTCAACTTCCTGTATAAGTATACTGGTAGTTCTATATGTATGTGTAACCATTCAATCCATATGCAATAACCATTTGCATATTACTTGGTCAAATAAAACAAGTGATGGTGTGAGTGCATTCTAACCCAAAAATATTTTCCTATGTGCGGAAAGGTAAATTTAATAAATACATCCACTAGCAACCATCATCCAAAACATGTCTTAATGACACACCCGTCACCATTTCTAGCATCCAAATTTCTCTACTTATGGGGTATACTAAGCTAAATCTAAGCACATAAGAAGTTTTACATATTAACTAAATGAAAACGTACCACAAAAGAGTTATGGATGGGTAGCTCGGATCTTCTCTTTAGGCTCCTGTGTACTCTACGCTGGGTCATCTCCACACTGGACCTTAACAAGCTTAATAACTTTATTGGGGAGTCGCTTTGTACTATGCTCAAGGATATGGGTAGCTAAACGGAAAACAAGTGACTTCCTCTCTACTACCACCTCCATTAGCTGAATCGACTCGACTACAACTATTGTATCTTGTAGACACTTCCGCAAGTGTGATACATGGAAAACTTCGTGTACTCTCACTAACTTTTCAAGAAGCTTCAACCTATAAGCTAATTTTCATACTCTACCTTTGACTGGAAAAGGCCCTACAAACCTTGGCGCTAACTTTCTCGAACTACCAGACCTCATGACATGCCTATGCGGTGAGACCTTCACAAAAACCATGTCATCCACTACGGACTCCAACTCCGTGCGTCTCCAGCCAACATAAGACTTCCACCTATCTTTCTCGATTTTTATCTGTATATGGATCAAATCTACCTTCTCTGAAGTCTCCCTCACCTTATTTGGTCCAAGAATGATCCTACTCGTAGTGCCCCACCAACAAGACAGTGCTCTACAAGGTCTCTTGTATAACGCCTCAAACGGTGCCATCCCAATACTTGCCTGATAGTTGTTATTATAAGTAAACTCCACTAGCAGCAAGTAATCCTCCCAAGAGCCTTTGGAATCTAAGACACACATCTGAAGTAAATCCTCTAATATCTGGTTCACTTTCTCCATTTGTCCATCCATTTATGGGTGATAAGAGATACTCAAACTCAACTTAGTGCCTAAAGCCTCCTGAAGACTCCTCCAAAACTCGTTGGTGAAAAGCGGATCTCGGTTGCTAACAATCACTATGCCACAAAGTGAATCAGACAACAATGATCACATAACACATGGTAGATTTCTATTATTCCATTTTTTCACACAATACATTGAAAAATCATCTGTTGTGTGACACAACAGCGATCAGACAACATTTGATTTTAGACAATACTAGTCTGTTGTTTGATTGAAATTTTCAAAAATTTCGTTTTGGTTCCTTATTAAAATTTGGGTTTCCCTCTCAATGTTCATAATATTATTTCGTGGTCACCTTTGTTCCAATTTGTCCCCTCTCTCAATTCTTTCATTTGTAAAAAAAAATTTGCGTTCCAATTCATAGCCGCCTTCGTTACTCTCAAAACGCTTGCTTCTCCCTCTCAATTTTAAAATCCAATACTCTCTCCCTCTTGAAATGTGGGTTAGAGAATTAGGGTTTCTTCCAAATGCTTGCTTCAGGTCACTCCTTTTTTCTTCGAGCCGCCTTCAAAAATTAGGGTTTCACAATCGATTGCTTTCATGATTCGACGATATCTGAATTCAACTACTCGGTGTGATTTTTGCCCCTTGTTGATTTGTTGTGTTCTCGACTTTTGATGCCGCGAGTTAAAAATTGGTATGCCAATAATCATTTCGGGTTATTTATAGGGATTAAAACCCTATATTTCATGAATATAGGTATACTTGTTGGTTTGGTTGCTTTATTACTGATTTCCAAATCTAATAGATGTTAGTATAATCTAATTTTCTGATTTTTCACTTGAGCTTGCTATCTGGTTTCTAATTTCCCCATGCTTATCTGAGTTATCGATATTTATTTGCTTTGATGTTGACTTTAACAAGGCAGTGTGCACTGCCTTGAACTCTATGTACTTCCTGGCCGAGTTTCACTTGAGTTCCACTTGATTTCATATGTATATATGTACATATATGTGTCTATATATGTGTATACCATGTTTGAGTTCCACTTGAGTTCATGTGTTTTGAGATATATGTGTTTTTAGATTTCTGTTTTGAGATATATTTATATATATGTACATATATGTTTTGAGATATATCTGTTGTGATGGTGAAAACTTTGGTTGTTGCTTTATTAGTTCTTGTCTGAGTTAGTGGACATTTTGAACTTCCATGCATATAAATACATACATATGTATGTATATGTGTGTGAATGGTCTTTTGATTCCTGTTTATTTGATTCTTGAACCTTATAATTTCATTGTTTGATTTTGGGAAGTTATGTTCAACTTTGATCACTTCATTTGAGTACGTGCAACTCATTTGATCATTTGAGTTCATGTTTACACTTGTCCCTGCATTCTACTTGTTGTATCCTCGATGGTTTGAACTTTCATGTATATATATATGTATATATGTGTGAATGTTTGTACCATTACTGACTTGTTGTTGGCCTTTGAGTCTGGTTTGTGAAATATCTTCCTTGTATATACATACATACATATGTATTGTTTGTAACAAAATTGGGCACAACACTCTTTGGATGTGATTGAAGAGATTAAAATGAAGAAATTAAATGGAAAAAGAGGCTAATATAACAATCACACCAATAGAAGCATGCGTAAGTAGAAAAGGATAAGAAATTATAGTGGTTCGGCGTTGTAGCCTACGTCCACTTTGAATGTTTTGCTGTTTATTGATGATTGACACTGATTACAACAGTACAACAATCTAACACTCAAGTTACAATGGAGTTGTGGTAGGGTAACGGCGCAGCAGAGTCAAAAAGTCCTTTTTCTATAGGCGTAGGGGTGCTATTTATAGGTGTAGGCCTGAAATATCTGCCCTCGAACTCAGAATACCTCTTCTCACTCGTGGGTGAGCCCACCAGATCGATCTAGGATCATTTGGGATCGATTGGGATCGATCCCCATCATCTTCGTATCAATCAAGATTGTGACCATTTGGGCTGTGATCGATCAGAGGCATTCTTGAGGTGGTAAGTAAGCTCCTGTGAAAATTTCATAGCATTTGGACTTATAGATTTTGAGTTATGATCAATCCAAGGTTGGTTTTGCAAGTAGGCTGAAGCATGCATATCGATACCTGTTCGTATCGATAGGCTCGTATCGATCTGTTGTCCACTGATGATGTGGAGCCATAGTTCAGAAAGATCCACATTTCATGCTGAGTGACCGCTTCTCTTTATTAACTATGCCTTTCGTATCCATCTAGGCCCCAATAATTTGTATTGACGAATCTTCATTGCCTTCGTATCAATGAATCTCCATTGCCTTCATATCGATGCCCGGTCCTTGGTTTCGTATCGATACCCAGTTGATCGATACGAAATGAGTGAAAGGGGGATCGATACGAAATGGATAACGGCTGAGAAAATGAACTATGATCGATGATATTGGTTGATGGATATTAAGGGGATGGTTGCAAAGTGATGGATACGAACCGGATGGATACGAAGTAAACGTGCTTCTCATGAAACTTGATCGATCTATAACTTGAGCATACGAACTCCGATCGACCTGAAATTTCGAATGTTTCCTTTCATAGCTTTGTTTGTTGTACCATGTTAGTTGTAGCTCGATCCGGACTCGGACCAAATTTGTCAGTATCCATAGTGGACCTGTGTATAACCGACCTTCGGGACGGATTGTCTTTAGTTTGTAATCAAGTCCTTGGTGTCACAGCCTTGCCAAAAGGTGGGATAACATTTGTCCCCCAAAGTACGTCCTATGTGAACATGACGTGCTTTGAAAAGCTACAATCTTCATTCTGAAAAAGTTCTATCTGATTTGTTGAATAGTCGTCATCTTTTCGTCAAGAGATATAACCTTTGATGGATTTCCAGCAATATAAATGTTGAACTGTTGTCTTCTAATGATCATGCAGTTTTTGGTTGTAACTGAAGGTCAAGTGCTAGCAATTTGTTGTTCACTGTTTTGATTGTCATCGGGTAAGCATTCAATTCTTGTTAACTTTGAAAATCGAATGTTAGTTCGTCATACATGCACATATGTTAACCTGACTCCCATTCATGTTTTCACATTCACGGGTCGTTGCAAGTTCTCATGTTCTTGATTGAGTCGAGTTTCGTATCGATCCTCTCCCGTATCGATGTGAAATTCAAGTTGTAACAACGAATGATGGTTGTTTTAAGTCATTCCTTCATATCGATCATCTCTTAGATTGATTTGAGATGTTGGAATGCATGCTTCGTATCGATGGTTGTCGTAGGAAATAGATAATTCTTGGAGATGCTTCGTATCGATGAATACAAGGTCTCGGGTCTTTGAGCTAATGGAGACGAAACAGACGCTTCGTATCGATGGAGTGGGATGGTTCAAATGTGATCCTGTTGCATCTTTCGTATCGATGGTCATCGATACGTGATGGTATGATCCTGGAGTACTTGCTTCGTATCGATGGATACGAAGTAAAGGGCTGCCTATCGATGGTTCTGAAATATTAAACTATGGATCGCTCTAGGCTGAGGGATACGAATCAATGTCTTCGTATCGATGCAAGTGATCGTTCTAGGTTTGTTTTCACAACATCTTTTGTATCGATAAATTTTGACTGCTTCAATCGGTTTTGGCTACTGGGATACGAAGCGTTTTCTACCTTGGTTACGAAGTCATATATATATATATATACCATTTGTACTTAGCCAAATTTTCTTACTTGCTTTTGCTTTTAACCTTCCTTCATATCGATCGAGAACACGAGAAAAAAGAATGCCTTCGTCTCCAAATCAAATAACCCATTAATCCTTCAAACCGACTCTTTAAACTAAGTAATTGACTAGTTAAATCGAATTTAAAATGACAAGACTTAGGGCTTGATGCTGTTTCATCCATTGTCGTGGCCGATTCCGGCGTCGTTGATGCCGGAATTTGGTTGGAGTGAGGTCGGGGAAGTAGTAATGGAGTTTTGGCAGCTTGGGGAAGAAGAAGAGCAGTTGATTGGGACGATGGAGTTACTCGTATCGATGGTGGATGGAGGAAGCATCTTTGTATCGATCTGGAAGGTGGAAGTTCGTATCGATCTGGAAATGATGGATGGAGGGAGCAGCTTCATGTCAATCTGGAATTATGGGAATTTGTATCGATCTGGAGCGATCGATACGAAGCCATGGCCGTGTGATCGATACGAAGCCATGGTTGGTGATTGATACGAAGCCTTGGTTGGTGATTGATATGAAGCCTTGGCTGGTGATCAATACGAAGCCGGGCTCTTATGGAACGATCCAAGTTTGAACTTCAATGGATATGAACTTTTGCATATTTGAACACTCGACTCCGACGAGCTTTAGCCTTGCATATCTAGACTAGACCATTAATCTGCATATCTTTCTATCCTTCGAAGCTCGTCGAGGGAACTGTAAAACTTAATGAACTTTAACACAGATCGTTCTTCGAAGTCGGGATGGCACGGTTGGGACGGTCGGTGATGACGGTCACTCCGGTTGATACTCGAAGTTTTGTCGTTTTAACATCCTTTGTAGAAATTTAAAGTATTATGTCGCACTGCATTACACAACACGATCATGCACTTCACACTGGAAGGAACACGGGTTTATTTCCATCTAATGATGATTTTTACTGAGTTCAATAGCTATGGATCTCGGAAGCTCCAAGCTATAGGATATTCAGAGTCCTCCACTCCCTGGAATGGAAGTGCCAGACATTGCGGCAGATGTAGTTAGTCCCTCCCCGGATGAACTGTTGGGTGCAGTTTTAGTGCTAAACTCGGAGGATTCTGTTCATTCTAAAATTTCCAAAGACATGCTAGGCAGGATCTTCCTTAGGCATGGATTATCTTTGAATGATGTTTTATTGCCGGGGCCAGAAGACAGAGCCCACAATCCTCCAGAAGGGTATACCGCCTACAATAGGTTCATGTGCGCAGCCGAGATGTTGCACCCATTCAACCAATTTATTCGACAAGTGCTATTCTTTTTTAGGATTGCGCCTTCTCAATTGCATCCAAATGGATATGCTCTACTCAACAGCTTGTATATTATCTTCATGGAGCATCTTTTTCGGCCCCCGACTGTCGAGGAAATCAGATATATATTTAACATCAAAAGTTGTGGGGACAACCCTTCGTTCACCTTCTTAGAAGAAGTCAGAAACTGCCAAGTAGTGGCAGGCGCTTGGAGTAAATTAAGCTACTTTAAAACCGAGTGGTTCTTCGTTCGGTGTCCACCAGGATTAGCCAGACGGTGGCTAGTTATACATAAGTTCCCCAACTTCTTTGTCGATTAACTGGATAATATAAGTTGATGTTAATACTTCACTTCTTTTGCAGCTTCGATTCCACGGCCCAAAGGAGCGCAATTTAAGGAGATAGTAAGGAATCTCCAATCGGTGCCGGTCGAGCATAAAGAAATCGATGAAGTCCTTACCGGTGAAAACTTAATAGTCGTGGGGTTGATAGAGGGAGATCAAAGTATCGGGCTAGTAGGAGTTCCCAGGGTGGCTCCAGTGAGGCAAGTAAGAAGGAAAGTTCCCATTTTGCCCCAAAGTTGGGGGAGTTCAGAGTGCTCCTGGGGTCGTAATCGTTGAACAAGGCGATGACGAGAGCACGTCAGCCATGGATGAGCCCGCAGTTGCGCCTTTGCAGAGTTATCGATCATTTGAGTCTAAAAGAAAAGGCAAGACTCTCACCCTTAAATCCCAGAGGCATAAAACTATTGTGGTATCTCTACCTGCTGCAACTGCTATAATTCGAGAGACTTCTCCTCCGCAAATGGAGAGTTCTTTGAAAGGATTGGCGAATATCCCTATTCCAGATGACTTGACTTCATTTCAAGATTTTGGATTAGAGGGACTTCACTCCCCATCGCAAACCGATGCAGGCTTAAGTGCTTTAGATGTAGGGGAGCCAACTCCTGTGAGCAAGGCCACCACAATCGGTTGGTTGGGGGGTTTGCACATGCACACACACATTTCACGGCATCACACAACTTCTAATCACATGTTTTCTAGTTTCAGGAGGTAACTAATTCTCTCTTTTCATTTTACAGACATAATGGTGAGGTAAGGGTCGATGCTTAGTAGTCTTCGTTCTAAACGCCACACATCTAGCTCTCACTCTAAATCTTATAGGCGCGAATATGAAAGAGATTGCAACCGTGGCCATCACTCCAGCCAAAAGCGTGAGCATTATGAAAGGGAGAGGGAGATACCAAATCAATAAAGGCATCACTCTCGGTCGCAATCTCCTCCACCTAAAGGTTCATCAAAACCCTATAGCTCCGGCAGACAACCCTCTGAGACTGCCTACCAAATAGTGCCTCCTTATACTTCAAAGTCTAGCAAACAACACGGTAGGACTAAGGCGGAAGCTCCCATCGTTACAGAACCGACCGCTATAGATCCCACTGGAGAGGGAGCCATTCGGATTGCTAAGTTAAAGCAAGACTTCCCAAATATCTGCTTTGATGGCTTCCACTTCCCTCCGAACTTGAAATGGATTACCAATGACATGGATAGAATGGTACAGGACTACATGCACGATGCTTATAGTCAGTACCGGAAATGGGTGAAAACTGCAAAAAAAGCTTCAGCGGTAGCCTTCAAGCGGGCCAAGATAATTGAGAAAATGGAGACCGATCTCGCTCAAAAAATCGGATAATAGAAGTGCTCAGTAACGAAGTCGAATCTTCAAGGAAGTTAGAGATGGAGGCCGATAAGAGAGCCGATGAGGCAAAACAATCCATGGAAAGAATGCTACAGACACACATGGCCTTAGGAAGGATAGGCCACCGGAATATTACTGTCATGGCAGAGAGAGACACTGCGCTGAAAGAGCTTAACGAGCTAAAGGCGAAATTTGCTGAGGTCATCAAGGAGAAGGAGGAGGCCAACAAATCTGCCCAGGATGCATGTGAACAGGCAGTGATACTCAAGGATGAAAGGGATGCGACGAACTTAAAGGCTCAAGAAGCCGAGGCCAGAATTGAGAATGAAATTAAAGCGGTGGAGGCTAGGATGGAGAATGAATTTGAAAATCTCCTGGTTACATACAATGCAAACGTCCTAAGGATCCACAATTTAAACTGGCCCGGCGAAGATTAACCCTTCTAACTGTACAAGGCCTGGAGTCGCTTGGTGGAGGACAAGAAGGTGATCCGAAACACCACAATTGTTGATGAGTTCGAACTGGAAGCTCAAATACTTGTCGGAGATGAACTGAAAGTCCTCTACGACACTATCGCTGCCCTTAAAAAAGAAAAGTTGGCTGCTAAGTATCCGGACGCTGGAGAAGGATCTGGAGTTGAGCATCATGAAGTAAGTTTCGAAGTGCTCCCGGTCTCTCAATCTGAGCCTACTTCTTCTATCGATCCTCTAGTTGTCCCAGGATATGACCCTGACAAGCCGCACCTTTCCTCGATAACTGAACGCGGCTCTAGAGGCACATTATCCCAGCACATGAGTCAACCTGAGGAAGGTATTCTTAACACTTCTCCCATTTATCCAAATGCAGGAGCACTGTCAGAAGATGTCACTAATATTTCCTCCTATCTTTATTCAGCTCTATATTCTGCATCAGTTGATCCTCCTGCATCCCAAGAAATGCATCATGAGAAGGAGGCTATAATTACAGAGGCCACAACTACAATGGTCACTACATCGGTTGGGGAGTTGCATGAAAGCAGCTGCGTGCTCGACAAACAAATGCTGGAAGCACTCCTCAGTCATCAAAGCGACCCAAACATAGAAATGCCTTTCGTCATAGATGAAGATGTGATCATTACGGGCTCCTCGGGCCTCACTAGTAGCATTTCGATGACTGTTCGCGTAGACCAGGCTGAGCAAATAATGGAAGAGATCAAGACCGAGATGGAGCAAGCCGAGAAGGCTCGCAGGGTTGGTGGCATGGCAGGTCCCAGCTCGGTTCCCATACTTGTCATTTTTCCTGGTGGTACAGTCATTGATACGGGCGCTCCTCCGTCTTCTAACATCGAGAGTGCCACCATTTCTCCAGCCCTGCGTACAGAGGACACTCTGATCCATGTGAGTTCCAAGGAGGAGACAGTTGTAATTCCTCCGGCCGAAGACAAACTAGCTGGAGCGGGCCGGGGAGGTAATTGCTCAAAGAGAGGATGGAGTGGCAGTACAAGCGGGTCTACGCCAAAGAAGAGCGGGAAGGAGAAAAAATCAAAGGTGTAGATTTGCACTTTTGCTTCTTCTTTTTGTAGATAGCTGGAATAGGATTCTCTTTTGCTTATTGTAGGCCGTGTATAGATGCGGGTTCGGCCCCTACTTATAGGAATTCTTCGAATAAGATTTTGTACTTATCTTTTTCAAATAATAGTGGAAATAAAACTTCATTTTGTTTTTTCTAGCATAACTCTGTGTTTATTTGTTTAAGTATTTCAGCACTCGCGTTTTGATTCAATGTACTTGTAAGGATTTAGTCTCTGTGTTGAACTTGAGTCCGGTCGTTAAGTCCCGAAGTCTTGGCTTCGAGCCATAACCAAACGTCAAGTCGAGTCCTAACGTTGTATTGTCTCAGTCAACGGTTGGTACTTGAGTTATGCCCCTAGTCTTGGGGATAAATTGAAGTAGTTGGTCAGCAGTTATCTTCCACCTTTGCTAATTTTAATTTAACTAAGTCGGAACAAAGTTAAAGTAAAACGAGTTTGAGTGGTCGGATCACACTCGTTCGGTATTCAGAATTATGTCCACACTCCAGGGACATAAGTTATTATACGGGCGGTCAGTCACACCCGTTTAATGCTTGGAATCATATTTGCACTCCGGGGACATGAGTTAATTTACGGGCGGTCAATCACACCCGTTTGGTGTTCCTACTCTAGTATGCGCTCTCGGGGCTAGAGTTTGTCGATGGATGGTCAGTCACACTCATTTAATGTTTTGGATTACGTCCGCACTCTGGGGACATAAGTTGTTTTACGGGTGGTCGATAACACCCGTTTAATGTTTATGCTCCGGTTCGCGCTCTCAGGACCAGGATTAGTTGATGGGTGGTCAGTCACACCCATTTGGTGGTTATACTCCAGTTTGCTCTCTCGGGACCGGAGTTAGTTGGTGGGTGGTCAGTCACACGCGTTTAGGCATTGGGTTTTTGTTCGCACTCTAGGAACAAGGAGTTGATCAAGGTTGAGGAAGTCGGATCACATCTACCTTAATTTGGCAATCAAAGTCGCGGATGGACGGATCCATCCTCTTCGAGTTTGAATTTGGATTCTATACCCCAGCTCGCACTCTGGGAGCTGGAGTTCGTTAGACGATTGTCATGTTTCAATCCTTCTTTTCTTTATAGCTGTTTGCCCCCGAGCTCGAGGTTTCACTTAGTGAGTGACCTATCGGATCACGATCACTCCCTATTTGATGAGTTCCACCGTGGGATGGGACTTAGCTCTTCGTACTTCATGACGGTCGCACGATGCATGTCAAGGATCGCCACTCTGGCTTGATGAGTCTGCATTTTATTGCTGGAATAAGAAAGTACGGCAAAGTTAGTTGCCCTATTACAAGTTCGAATTCAAAAAATGCATAAACAAATTTTAAAGGAAAAGTAGACTAAAATGAATAAAAGCCAGTTATGTGTAATAATGACGGAGACTTTCGCTATTCCATGTTCTGGGCAAAGTGAGGCCGTCAACAATTGATAGTTTGAACGTGTCATCTCCAAGTCTCCGCTCAATGACATATGATCACTCCCATGTCGGTTTCATGTGCAAAGGAATCAGATAAATTTTTTTGAGTACAAGATCGCCAACTTCGAAGGTTCTGGGTCGGACCTTAGCATTGTATAATTGGGAGGCTCGACTGCGGTGTGCGGCTATCGTCAAATCAGCCTCTTCACGCTTCTCATCCAGCAAATCCAGAGATTCTGCAAGTAGTATGGCATTTGTCTTTGGATTGTAATAGGTCACACGGTAAGAAGGTACTTCTAGTTCAACTCGAATAACGACTTCAGAGCCATAGGAAAGTGCAAACGGAGTGTGGTCGATCGCGTACTTGTGGGTAGTTCGATATGCCCATAGGGCCATGGGAAGCTCATCGACCCAGTTGCCCCCAGCCTTCTCCATTCTTCTCTTTAGAATGGACTTGATAACTTTGTTGACAACTTCGACTTGTCCATTCGCTTGAGGGTGAGCTACTGCTGAAAATTTCTTCTGGATGCGGTAGCGTTGACATAAATCTTTGAACTCAAATTGGATACCGTTATCAGTTACAATTGTCTGTGGGAGGCCAAAATGACAGATGATGTTGCGCACAACAAAGTTGATTACTTTCTTCGTCATGATAGTAGCAAGGAGCACGGCTTCCGCCAATTTGGTAAAGTAATCGAATGCAACGATGGCATACTTTGCACCACCCTTGGCTAAAGGTAAAGACCCTATTATATCAATGCCCAATATGGAAAACGGCCATGGACTTACCATCTGCGTGATTTCGGTAGGCGGGGCTCTTGGAATCCTGACATGCTTCTGGCATCTATCGCATTTCTTGGCATAAGACAATGCGTCTCGATTCACGGTTGGTTAGTAGTATACATACCTAAGTATCTTTTTTGCAAGGGCTTGCCCCCTAGTGTGGTCGCCACACTCTCCTTCGTGCACATCGTGTAACACTCGTTTGATTTCATCATGGGCGATACACCCGAGTAAAGGAATAGAATACCCTCTCCTGTACAGGACTCTACTCTAGATAATAAATCATGAAGCTTTTGGAAGAATCTGTCTTTTCTCACTTCTATGCTCGAGTAAAGCTCCATGCTCAAGGTAGTTTTTGAATGGAGTCGTCAACGACTCCTTCTCGGGCGTTGCCTTGTGCACCCAGTCTGTCTCTAATTGATCGATACTCAGAGTGGTAAGTGTCCCAACGAGGACGAGTCCCATTTGTTGCGCTTAGCCAGTGCTGGAAAGTTTTGCTAAAGAATCAGCTTTTTGATTTTGCTCTCGGGGTATACAATGGATAGCATAGTAGTCGAACTGATTCAACACTTCTCGGACCCGAGTAAGGTAAGTGGCCAATCATTTTTTCTCGATTGACCTCCTCTTTGCCTCCGGTCTCTGGCTTGATACTCTCCTCGAACCTGACATACGACCAATTGTGAATCACAGTGAATCTCCACAGCAATAATTCCTAAGTCTTTGGTAAGTCTAAGTCCAGTGAGTAGAGCTTCATACTCAGCTTCATTGTTAGTTACATGGAAGTCAAATTTTAGAGCGTAGCATATGGACCGACCTTCTGGAGTTTCGAGTACCACTTCAGCGCTTGAGCAATGGTCGTTTGATGCGCCGTCAGTGTATAGCTTCTATATGTGTTTGGGAGATTCACTAGTTTCAAGCAAGTCCTCCGGTATGGTGAATTAAGCTATGAAGTCCGCCAGAACTTGTCCTTGAATGGCTCGCCTTGGTATATAAGCGATGTCAAACTAACTCAACTTTATATTCCACTTGAGCAATCTGCCAGACGTCTCAGGTCGTGTAAGGATCCGTCGTAACGGTTGGTCGGTGTAGACTGTGATTGGATGAGCCTTGAGATATGGATGGAGCTTTCTCGAGGATATGATGAGACAATAAGCCAGCTTTTCCAACTTTGGGTAGTTTCTTTCTGCCCCTATCAACCTTTTGCTGATATAATAGACCGGTCGTTGGATCGATCCTCTTCTCGAATTAGCACAGCACTGATCTCGTTTGCTGAAACCGCCAGATAGATGTATTATCTCTTGTGATCAACCGGCTTCGACAAAATGGGAGGTGTCGCCAACTGTTGAACTAGTGCTTGGAATGCGCCTTCACACTCCTCTATCCATTCGAATTTCCGCTTTCCTTTTCTAATTAGATCAAAGAAAGAGATGCACTTGTCTATGGATATGGAAATAAATTTGCTTAAGGCTGCCACCTTCCCGTTGATGCTTTGTACTTGCTTTATGGTTCTGGGAGTTCGAGATTTCGAATCGCCCAGATTTTCTCAGGATTGGCTTCAATTCCTTGAGCGTTGACAATGAATCCAAGAAACTTTCCCGATGCAACTCCAAAGTGACACTTCAACAGATTGAGCTTCATTCTGTATTGTCGGAGTATGTTGAACATCGTTTCCAAATCTCCGACATGGTTGATGGACAGTCGCGACTTCACAAGCATATCATCCACATACACCTCCATGGTCTTCCCGATCTGGTTAGCGAACATTCGATTCACGAGCCTTTGATAAGTTGCCCCAGCGTTCTTAAGTTTGAACGTCATTACTTTGTAACAATGGAGTCCCAAATCAGTGACGAAGCTAGTATGCTCTTGGTCGAGAAGGTGCATTGGGATTTGATTATAGCCAGAATACGCGTCCGTGAAAGATAAGAGCTCGTGTCCGGCTGTTGAATCCACAAGTTGATCAATTCTGGGAAGTGGAAACTACCTTTGGAGCATGCTTTGTTTAATTTGAGTAGTCCACACATGTTTGCCATTTCCCATTCGATTTTCTGACAAGCACTGGATTTGATACCCACTCCGGGTATAATGCATCACGAATAAACCCATTCGACTTGAGTTTATTAACTTCTTCCTTAATGGCGGCAAATCTCTCTGGATCCATACCGTGCCTTTTTTGTTTGACCGGGATGTGCCGCGGGTCAATATTTAATGCATGGCTCGCGATGTCTGATGAGATCCCACACATGTCTGAATGAGTCTAGGCAAACACATCAAGGTTTATAGAGAAAATCAACCAATTCATGTCTCATCTGGGGCTAAGTTGAGATCTGACCATTATCATTCTGGAGTCATCATTTTCGTGGATCGGAACATCGATCGTCAACTCTGCTGAGAAAGCCTGATTGTCTTTGACTTCCTCTTTATCACTATTGTCTCGGGGATCAAGATCTTTAAGGAACTGGTTGTGGCGCTCGGGCCTATGCCTAGGCGTTAGTTGTCAATTCTCTTAAAAATGGACATAGAGATTCCTCTACGCCCTTTCCATTCTCCTTATGCTGCGCATCCCGTAGCTCAACAACATAACAGGCGCGTCCAGCCGCCTGATCACCATGTACTACTCCAACCCTGTTATCAGTGGGGAACTTCAGAGTCAAACACCATAGGGCAATTGCTGCCCTGAATTCTACGAGGGCCGATCGGCCCAAGAAAGCATTGTAGGGGGAATGAATGTCTAACACAACAAACTGCAGCATCCGGACTCTCTGGCGGTCTCCAATACCCAACTCAACTGGCAACTCCACCATCCCAGCCGGTACAGTTGTGCTTTCGTTAAAACCATGTATACGTGACTGGCACGGTTTTAGATCTTTTGCCTCCATTCTCACTTGGTCGTAAGCTCGCTTAAAAGAATGTTCACAGAGCTTCCAATGTCGACCAAGATCCCCTTCATCTAAGCAGGACCTATTTGGGCTGAAATGACTAACAGATCGATAGTTGGGGCCTCGATTCTATCAGCATCTCGGATTTTTAAAACGATGTCGTCTGTCATTGTTCTTTGTTATTTTGCCAGGGCCCCATCATCAGAATTACTACAAAACTTAAAGTCCACATGCCTAATCGAACTAGCATATCACTCCATTTCCTTCCAGCTCCGGTCAGCTGGATGAGGACCACCACTCACTGTGTTTATTACTAATCTCCCGCCAATACGCACGTATTCTTCGAGCCCAGCTTGGCCTTGACCTTGATTCGGGTTAGATGGGCCCGTACCTCCATCTTACGGAGCCCACACAAACTGTTCCAACTTCCTCTCTCTAATCAACTTCTCAATGATGTCTTGTAAATGACGGCACTCATACATGTTATGGCCGTAACAATCATGGAATCTGCAAAATTTTCCAGTCTGAATTTGTTTCTCAGATTATGGTTTTGGAGCTGGGTTTCTTATACTGTCCGGTATTACAAGTCTGAATGTAAACATTTTCCAGTGATGTGTTTAAAGGGGTATATCGGTCGAACATGGGAGCTCTAGGTCTTGGCCCGCGATATGGGTCTCTTTTTTCCCTAACCTCCATTACCCTTCGGTTGACCTTGTTTGTTCTGAATATTCAATTGTACCTTGCCAGAACTCTCGCCGGTCTGTTTCACAGCAACATTACTCTGAATGCCTCTAACACTACGCCCCGCATCGTCATGCTTCCTAAATCGTCTAGCATCTTCTTTCCTCAAAAGCTGGGCTGCCTTAGCATAGAAATGATCCAACGAAGCGGTGGCTTTCCCAGCGAACCAATTGCCAAACTCGGACTCGGGATCGATCCCTTTAGTCGATGCCATCAATATTGAATTATCATTAGGGTTGCTGACCTCAGTGCAAGCAGCATGAAACCTTTTCAGATAATGCCTAAGAGTCTCTCCCGGAGCTCGAGTGTCACTGAACAAGGTGTTGACATCCTTCGGTCTTGTAATGTGCATACAGAATTATTCAACGAACTTTGTAGCAAACTGATCGAAACATGAAATGGATCTGGGTGGCAGACGAGTGAACCACATGGTTGCAATGCCTCCTAAGGAGATAGGGAAACTCCTACATTTGACTGCATCGTCGTCTCGAGCGGCGTTCATGAGCCATTCATACTTCAAGATGTGCTGGTTAGGATTCGAACTTCCTTCATACATGGGCAAGGTAGGCATCCTGAATTGACAAGGTGACTCAGCGTAAAGAATGCTTTTGGTGAACGGAGTATGACTTCGAGAGATTCCCCAATCGTCGTTGGTAAGACCTTGACTTTCTCGAATCATTTGGCGGATCATGGTTGGAATGTCAGGCATCTGGATGTTCGGGGCCAAGGCATGGTCGGGTTCCATGTTGCGGGGACGGTCCAGGCGCTATCGACAGTCCATTCCTCGCCTCCTTGGCTCCCGGTCTTCGGGAACGTAGGGTTCGTGAGCATGGATGTGTTGACGAAGGGATGGATTTGGCTGGTTCTGGATCTCAACTTCCAGATCTATAGCGGCAGTAGCTGCATGGTCATGGACGGTGTGATAAGGAAGCGCCCATCCTCGAGAGGAGGGTCCAGCTTGGTGCCCTGTAGAAGGACCAACCCCGACTTGTCCCAGATTCACAGCACGCTGATGCCCGGAGGCTTCTGCATAATTTCCATCTAGCCGACAGCGTGTAGATCTGTGGTTGAAGTCAGATGAACCCGAGCTTTCGGTCGTGGAATGAGAGTCATGATCCCTTCTAGATCTCCTTCGTCTTTCCTCGTTCAACTGGTTTACGAGCTCCATGTTGGCACGGATCTATTGAGTGAGCTCTTGAAGGCTTTGAGTAAGCTCATGCATGAGGGTTTGGAACTCCTCTCTAGTCACACGACCTTGTGGATCTGGAGCTCCAGTTGATGTTTGGCCTGTTGTGGCCAGTTGCATGGGATCTTGCCTATCCCTTCCTTCTGGATCTGCAGCATATAAAGCAGTTCTGGTAGTACGCACCATGATTGATGTAGCTCTTTCCTAGATCTGGAGTAATCTGAATAGAATGAAAGGAACTATGGAAGATAGATCTGGATCTCCTCCTTAGATTTTAGCAATCCAACAACAGCAGTAGATCCAAAGAATCAGAAAAAAAGGAGTTCTCTCGGTGAAATCACCAAAGTGTTTGTAGCAAAATTGGGCACAACACTCTTCGGATCTGACTGAAGAGATTAAAATGAAGAAATTAAATGGAAAAAGGGGCTAATCTAACAATCACACCAATAAAAGCATGCAGAAGTAGAAAAAGACAAGAAATTATAGTGGTTCGGCATTGTAGCCTACGTCTACTTTGAATGTTTTGCTATTTATTGGTGATTGACAACTGATTACAACAGTACAACACTCTAACACTCAAGATACAATGGAGTTGTGGTAGAGTAACGACGTAGCAGAGTCAAAAAGTCCTTTTTCTGTAGGCGTAGGGGTGCTATTTATAGGTGTAGGTCTGAAGTATCTGGCCCCAAACTCGGAATACCTCTTGTCACTCGTGGGTGGGCCCACCAGATCGATTTGGGGTCATTTGGGATCGATCCCCATCATCTTTGTATCAATCAAGATTGTGTCCGTTTGGGCTGCGATCGATCACAGGCATTCTTGAGGTGGTAAGCAAGCTCCTGTGAAAATTTCATAGCATTTGGACTTATAGATTTTGAGTTTTGATCGATCAAAGGTTGTTTTGCAAGTAGGCTGAAGCATGCGTATCGATACTTGTTCATATCGATATTCCTTCGTATCGATAGGCTGCGTATCAATTAGTTGTCCATTGATGACGTGGAGAGATAGTACAGGAGAGGTCCACATTTAATGCCGAGTGACCACTTCTCTTGGTTGACTATGCCTTTCATATCCATCTAGGGCCCAGTCATTCGTATCGATGAACCTTCATTTCCTTCGTATCGATGAATCTCCATTGCCTTTGTACCGATGCCTGGTCCTTGGTTTCATATCGATACTCAGTTGATCGATACGAAATGGGTGAAAGGGGGACCGATACGAAATGGATAGCGGCTGAACAAATGAACTATGATCGATGATATTGGTTGATGGATACGAAGGGGATGGTTGCAAAGTGATGGATACGAACCGGATGGATACGAAGTAAACGTGCTTCTCATGAAACTTTATCGATCCATAACTTGAGCATACGAACTTCGATTGACCTGAAATTTGGAATGTTGCCTTTCATTGCTTTGTTTGTCGTATCATGTTAATTGTAGCTCGATCCGGACTCGGACCAAATTTGCCAGTATCCATAGTGGACCTGTGTATAATTGATCTTCGGGACGGATTGTCTTTTGTTTCTAGTCAAGTCCTTGGTGTCACGGCCTTGCCAAAAGGCGGCATAACATGTATGTATATATATATATATTTGTGTGTGTGTGTGTGAAATATTACCATGTTTTTACTTTGAACTTCTATATATATGTGTCTCTTGTGTGTTGCAATCTTGCTTTTTCTTTGCCTTGGTCCATGTTGTTGGCCTTGTTCACATGTTGCATTGTAGACTTGTCTATGTACTTGCACACTGCCTTTAGTGCACACTGCCTTGTTCAAGGCAGTGTGTTGGCACTGACTTGAACAAGGCAGTGCCTTAACATTGGTTGAATCCCATTCATGTGCTTTGGTTTCTTGTTTGTGCACTTTGATAATTGCTTCAGCACTTTTTGTTTTGTATGAGCTTGTTTATGTTCACTGTGATTTCTTATTACACTTTCAATTTCAAATCTTATTCCAATTCATTTCTTGTATATATACTTGTATGTACTTGTATGTACACTCGAGCTTGTATATGCTTCAACACTGTGATTTCTTATTTTGCCTAAGCACTTGTTGTTTGATGCCTATGTATATGTATACATATATACATATATATGTATATATGTACATTCTCACTTTGATGATATATGCTTACTGCCTATAGCATGAAATGCATGTACCATTATACATGCTTCATGTCTGCATTTTCTGGTGCTCCTTGTTCATTCCTTTATCTGAACCATTTATAGTTTCTGAACCATTTTGATTTGAACTTATTTTGAGTTGCTTCTATATGCACTACAGTTTTGCCTAAGCTTGTTTATATGCACTTGAATTCTTGTTTATGTGCACTGTAGTTCTTAACATTATGTGCACTGTAGTTTTGCCTTGAATTCTTACCTAGTTGGCTTGTTTGCATTTCCTGGATGTGCAAGTCTGCATTTTCGTGTATAAACATACATATGTATGTATGTATGTATGTATGTGTGAATGTGCAAGTGTGCATTTCCTGGTTTGAGTATTCTGGTTGTATTATCTCACACTTGAATTTCATATACTGCTGGTTTGAGTATTCTGGTGTTTCACTTTTTGGTGCACTTGTTTTGAACTTGAATTGTTGAAACTTGTTTTGAACCCGAATTGCTGAAACTTGTTTTGAAGTATGTGCATCTGAGTTGAGCCCGAGGAGGCTTGGGCTTGACCTTGTGCATATTTGCACTGTGTTGAGCCTTCGGGCTTGACCTTTGCAACAATCCATGAGATTTAATCGATGCTCGGCCTTGTGATATTCACAGTGATACATTGTGCATATCATAAGTTGTCCATGCATATATATATATATATATATCTGTGTAGTTAAAGCGCTCGGCATATTCAATGCGGCGGAGGTGCAAAAAGTCATAGCGGGGATACAGCAAGGATATAGCGGGATATAGCGGATGACTCTAAAATAGCATATAAAAATCGTACTTATTATTTTTACAAATGTATAAATGGTAATTTAATGAAAAATTAAGATTCAACTGAATTATAATAAATACATAAATAATTAACATGTGTGAATATACTATAAATAAACGTAAAACTGTTATATAACATAATTGAATTTAGAATAATATCAGAGTATTTTCATTTCTAAAATTACATTAAAAATTAAATTAAATTAATTAATTTCTTAATTTTGATAATGTATAAATGTCATTTTTCAGTTCATTTCTTTTAAAAAAGATATAGCGGAAATAGCAGAATATAGCGGGAATAACGAGATATAGCGGAAATAGCGGGGCTTAAAGCGGAAAGGCTATATTTGGGGCTATATGGAAAAATCGTAGCGGTAGAAATCCGCTATAAGATATAGCAGGGTTATAGCAGGGTAATAGCGGGGCATTAACTGCACAGATATATATATATATATATATATATATATATTTGTCACTGTCTAAAACATGAAGAGAAAACAAACCCATAAACTGAGGCAATATTAATATCCAATTCAATTTTATTTTTGCAATTAGGTTTGTTTCCTTTTCCATTTTACTGTGTTGTATATTTGATAGGTATAGGAGATGGTTGGACACAAGCTGGAGCAAGTAAATGAAGAACAACATCAAAAACAAACTCGTGCGAGTAAAAAAAATGTTATATATGAGAGTGGAGAGAAATGTTGTATATATGAGAGTGATAGTGAAAGTTGTAGTTGAAAATGTAAGTAGAGTGATAGTGAAAGTTGTATTGTATTTGAATTTGATTTTAAATAAAATATTTGTTTAAATAAAATATTTGAATTTTCGTTCTGTGAACAATTATTCATATTAATCAGTATTTATATGTTGTCTAACTAGAATTTCAGAAATGATACTATAACATCAGACAACATTTGGTTTTTTTGTTGTGCTAGTGCATATCAGACGACGGGGCATCTTTGTGGTCTGATGTGCAATGAGACGGCATGAGATTTAACGACATATAGGTATTCAATCAGACAACGGAGCATATATGTCATGTGATTTGTTTTTTCCATAGTGAATGCTAGAAAGAACCCTGTGTAACATAACTATTTCCCTCATGTATAAAGTCTCCAAAGACGTAGTAGTGCTCGTACTTCTAACCGAAACAAAGTGAGTGCATTTGATCAGTCAGTTGACTATGACTCAAATACTCTCATTCCCCCTCCCATTCCAAGGTAGTCCATCAATGAAATCACAGAAACATCCTCCCACTTCCACTATGGTATATACAATAGTTGTGACAATCCACCTTGCTTCTTTTGCTCCGTCTTTACCTTTTGGAAAGTCATACATCCAGATACATAGTCACTGCTTATTGCTTCTTCATACCAAGCTAATAATAGACTCTCTTCATATCATGGTATATTTTGTCTCAAATGGGATGAATGATCATCCTAAAACGATGGAAATAAGTTAGTACCATGTCAATCAAATCCAGAATGAGAGAAACACATAGTACCATCTCTCCGTAACCACCCCTTCGAGTCAATGGTATAGCGCCTCAAATGGGTCAACTGTTTC
This sequence comes from Allium fistulosum, assembly GCA_030737815.1. Taxonomy (NCBI): domain Eukaryota; kingdom Viridiplantae; phylum Streptophyta; class Magnoliopsida; order Asparagales; family Amaryllidaceae; genus Allium; species Allium fistulosum. Next base: position 1,095,492,117 of record CM060904.1, on the reverse strand, counting down.
CCTCTACCAAGCTTCTCGAAAATGTCCAGTAGCTCCATGTCTTGCTTCTGACTTGACCTAATGTGGTCCATGAGTGTAGGATGCACATCCAAAACTGCTAACAATCTCAAAGTGATGTTTGACGATGGTCGAAAATCGAACATAGAGATAAACTCCAAGTGCTTCCACTCTAAGAACATAGGACTCAACATCGCATGTTTCCTATTCAAGGAATCAGTTACAGCATTGCCCTTGCTTGGAGTATAGGAGATAACAAAATCATACAATGTCAAGAACTCCATCCATCACTGTTGTCTTAAATTCAAATCCTTCCGAGAGAAAAAATACTTCAAAGACTTATGATCCATGAAAAGCTCAAATCGCTCTGCTGATAAATAACGTCTCCATGACTTGAGTTCAAAACAATAGCTGCCAACTCAAGATCTTGGGTAGGATAGCTTCTCTCGTGGACTTTCAATTATCAACTAACATAGCTCACCACTCTCCGTTCCTGCATCAAGTACTACTATGAATGCATGGGTAGGATAGCTTCTCTCATGGACTATGCTCATAGACTATCATCCAATAGGGTTTGATACAGCTAATGGGTCAGTAACTATGCTAGCTTCTAAGTGCAACTCACCTACAAGTCTACTCGAAATAAAAGAGTGTGATGCCCGAGTATCAAATAAGGTACGAACATATAAATCAGATAAAGTTAACACACCTTCAATTGTGACCTTCTTCCCCTTGTCTACTACTGGAGGAGCACTCGAGCGAGGAACAACATCTAGGAGGTAAGTTGAAACCACTTGGTTAGAGTCTTTGGTGGTGCTGGACACTCCCTCCTCATGTGCCCGAGTTGATTACAGCTGCAACATTTAATCTTTGAGGTATCCATCTTGGACTCCTTCACAACATGTCCCTTCTTACCGATCTTCTACACTTAATCTCTTGCTTCTTAATCTTCCCTTGGGTCTACATTTTTCCCTTGCAATGTTTCTGCTGGGATGTGTTTCCTCCTGACTTCTTGGTCTCGCTCCTCACCTCTTCCTAGAAAATGGTATTTAGCAAGGCCATCTCCACCGAACCCTTATAAGTCGCTTATATGAGAATGTGACTAAGGACCAAACCTTAAAGACGTTGATTCAACCCCTTTGCAAGCTTCAAAACTTTCTTGTGAGGGATATTTATCAAATATAGTCCAAACCTAGCTAACTCATTGAACTAATTTACATATTCCATTAGTGACATCTCCTCTTACGGCAAATGTATGAACTTCTCCAACTGTATTCCCTGCTCTGCCATGGAAAGAAATCTGATCTCAAAACGCCTCCTAAACTCTCCCTAAGTTATCTCTTCTTCATTGGTCTCCACCACTATAACGTCCCACTGATTTAGAGCCTCTCCTTGTAAATGCCAAGTAGCAAGGTGTCTCTTAATGTCATCTCAAAGGACTGTAAATTCGAAAATCCTCTCACAACTACAAATCCACGCTTTTGAGTCCACATAAGATTCAATCCCCACATATGGCTTTCCTCTTAGACTCAAAATGTCCTTAAATAACTTGGTGAAATTAGAGGGAGGTGGGTGGCCATGAACGGCACTTCTCCGTAGATCCATTACTAGGGTTAAGCTCAGCTTGTCCTCTCACTTGCAGATACGGCGGAACCATATCGGGACCTTCATGGCCGGAATCTCGGCTACATCACTTAAGCCGCATCCAATAGAATTGCTCAATTATCTATGATTAGGGTTTGTTAGTAACTTTCCCATAGATAGTATTAACAAAAACGAATGATTGCATTACTCATGATATACTTTCATATACGAAAATTTTGAAATTTCTTATCTACACATGTATACTTTTTGGAAACCCGTTTTGAAACCCCTTTTTTTAAAATATACAAGTAAGTTTTCTCAATACATAGCTAATCCCTAAGGAATCTTAAACCTAAGCTCTAATACTAAGTGTATTAACCCACACCTTTAGACATACCGATCCAAAGCCTAGGGTGACTTTCTGACTCACATCGTGCCAAGAAATGCGAGATGTTGGTTTTTAATTCATTACAGGACATGATTATATGGATAAAATTTAAGACATTATAAACTTTTAGATCTCACGATAGATGGTAGTAAAATATAAATACAAAAAATAATCATCTTAGAAAATACCCTAGAAAACACAGTCTCAAAATATACACGGTCAAAATCCAGAGTTTACAAAATAACAACAAATAATCTGATAGTTGCTAAAATACGATAGGCAGTTACATGGATAGTAATAAAGATTAATATGCAATGCCAATGCCAAGTTCACCTCTCCATGTACTAGATCTAGGCCAATCGCCTACTGCCCTATCCTCCTATAGTGGGGGAAAAAGGAAAGGAGTGGACAGACAAAAGTTTGATGAATGAGTTACATCATTAATATATGGTGATCACATGAAATTGACTTCATTTATAATCTATGTGACCTAGGGTGTCCTACTAGTGTTTTGTTTCATTAACCTAAGGAATATAGCTCTAAACACACCTACACCCAACCATCTCATGAAGGTTTACACTTAGGATCAAACAATCAATCTAACCTCAAATCAATGACGGATCAAACTAATAACCTTTAGGACTACTCCTAACATATGATCGCATACAATATTACCCTTAGGACAACATTACCCAAACTACGACTATCACGTTTTGTACTTATGCTTTAAGAGGAGCCCATAATGTTGACTCGTATCGAAGAGTCTTAGGGTCCGCTACATTCGTGTCCAAGCTCAATGGTAATGCAACTTATCGCACCCCACCAACCATCCACTAATAGTGTTACATCCTAATTACCGTATGCATCAAGGTACCCCCTGTTAGTGCTAGGCTATGCACCTCTCTAGGCATCCACCAACAATGTTGCGCATGCACCGAGGAACCTCTTGTGAGTGCCACTTGCGATCGAACTGCCTTTTTCAACTATTGAATTCGCTGAATGAATGGTGTCCAGGTCTTATTGCCCACATACACATCTATCTAGTCCCGTAACATCTAAAAGTCAAGAATTAGGGTACTAGTTTCCCTACTAATATACTATTATATATCCAGCAATATATGTAAATCCATAAACCTGGGCCATAGGCCAAGGTTCGGATAGGGCCTGAAACTTAATGACCGGTCGACCATCAGCTATTATAGCGATCGACCACTCATTGTCGATTTGCTATAGTAAGCCTGTCGATCGTTGATTATAATTAATGAATACTGCTACTTAATTTTTGTTCATTTGTTTGATAATTAATTATCCTTTTACTATACATTTTCAATAGTAAATACTATTTCGTTAAATATACAATTCCAGTAATTTACAATTTCGGTTTTTAATCATTTTGTAATTACATATGTGTATTTGTATCATAAAATTATCTCAGGATTGGAATCAAGTGGGCATCGACATGAAATTATATATTCAATTTGAACAAAAAGGGTATGTTCGTATCAAAATCAATTTAAATCAACTTATACAACAAATTTTACTTTAGTCCAATTTAAATCAAACAGATGTCATATTCATATGGTTTAGATTCCTATCAAATTTCCAATTAGTTGCAATTACTAGATAAATAATATCTCATATTAATTGGACAAATTCTAGATTAAATAGGTGTATAGATAAATTTGACTATGTATAAATCAACATAGTTAATAATGAACCTACTCACCTCTTTAGCGCTTTCTTCCATTTGTTAACTTGGTTTGCCACTTCTTGGATTAGATTCTAGCTTGATTATATCGTCCTCTTCCCTAACCTCTAATTTTTTCCTAAAATTGTTATTTCAAAAAGTTTTTGAAAGAGAAAGAGAGTCTGGAGCATAAAGGATAGATTAGGGTTCTTACTGTCAGGTTAATGTTCTATTTATAGATGCTCAAATCGATGTAGACATTGGATTTAATTATATTAAATCCCGACCGTTTGGTCTAACCTAACCCTAGCCGTTGAAGCTTAACTGGTCGATTGGCTGGCTTACGGCAGTCGACCATTGGGGGCTGACTGATACCAGTCAAGGTGTCGACCGGTTAAAGTTGCCTATTTTATAATTTGTTACCATATATATATTAATTATTTTTGATTCCGCATATTTAAACTTTAATAAAATTTTCATACGAGCTCTGCTTATAAAATTTCATATATGAAAATTGTCTAGGAAATAACCATGAACGCTGCGGTGCAAGTTTAATAGTCAAATTTCGATGTTTGTGAAAATTTCACTTTTACCCTTATTATATATAATTAAATTAAATTTTTTTATTAATTTTTGGTTAACTTTTCTGAGGAGTTACAGTTACAAAGGGCTTCATTTTATTTTATTCATTCATGATGTTCAACCTTGACCGATTTCACATATATGTATATAGAATTGCCATTTATAGAATTTAACCAAAATCTCTTATGTCTTGTTTTCTAATTAAATAAATCGATTTTGTGTTTTTTTGTTTTGTGTCTTACTATTGTTCATTGGATATGATACAATTATTAATGTAGTTTGTTTTTCTAAAATAGAATTCACATTTGTTTTCACAATTTAATTTAGTTATATTTATGGATTTGATATTTAATTAGTTGAATTGTGTATGTATATGTTCACATGCTTCTTTTTCATTGTAAACCAACATCAAGTTAGATTTTGGTGTAGTTGATTTTATTTTACAAATATATATTCGATGATTTATTATTTAGTCTAATATGTGTATTTGAATTTTAAATTTTAAACATATAGTATACACATATGTTTATACATATACATGGATTGTTCTAAAATTATTCATGGTTATTAATGTAATATATTGGCTATGATAATATTTTCTTTTGACAATTTGGTTTACATGCTGAATGTGTATTTTTAGATTTTTGATTTTTAAACTTTGTTTATTTTGTTGTGATTAAGTGTGAGATTTTTATGGTATTGAGTATATTATTGATTATTTTTTGTAAAAGAGGAAATCAAAATAGCACCTTATTCCATTTCCTTTTAATTTTGATTTAATTAGATTTAAATTCAATGTGAAACTTTATTTTCATCTTCACTTCCAGTCAAGCATTCTCTTATTGTGGAATTATCTAATTTTATTACATAGGTTTATACACACACACATTTATAAGTGACAACAAAATTATCATATATGTATGTATGTATGTATATCTACATACATATATGTATTTCAAAACTATACACACACACACACACACATTCATATGGTACTATAAATATTTATGTACAAACCATATACACATAGTATAGTATATTAAAACTTATGAATATACGTAGGCATTTATATTCCTGATATTCATGTGAAATTGTTATATGCATATCTAAGTATAATACACACACGTAACAGATATAAATATCAATATGTATATGTATATATACATACACATGTTTTTACAACATTATGTTATGTTGTTATATCATTGAATGTATACGTATACATTTAAATAAAATATTTGCTTAGATTAGTTAATGTGATTAATTAATAAATAAAAAATAATGTTAAACAAAATGTGATTTTGTTGAATAATTTAATTGGATCTAGTGTAACCTGTTAGACTTCATGGGTTCACTTTGACACAAATAGGAAAAAATTGAAATCCGCCTATTTCACCTATTGTAGACTGGTCCATTCCTTTACAAGGACCCAATGAATTCCACATTAAGCTATCCCATACCAAAAGGTTTCGAGCTACCAACTAGCGCAGCCCTTTCTGAGCTACAATGTCATAGCCTTGCACTAGAATTTTATAACAATATTCTCAAGGTACATTGTGTAACGACCCACAAAGTTGACATATATATTACTAATTAATTATCAATAGTTGTTTAAATTAAATTAACGATAAAAAATTTTTTGAGCAAAATTGTCTTTATTGACATTTTGATATTTCCATTATGTGCAAAACGTTCGAGAAATGAATTTGATATATAATATGTTGGGGTTTGGACCCGTTGGCCAAAATGGGTATTTTGGGTCCAGAATTGCTTTAAGCTCAAAATACCCAAATATTTGATATAAATATGAGTCTTTCCTAACCTTACCACCATTAGATCAGTCTCTTTTCTCTAGTCCAAAAGTTATTCTACATATGATTTTAATGGCGGATAGTTTCTCTAATTACAAATTGTTCCAAAAATAAAAGTGCCCAAACCTCATTGAATTATATATGAAATCGTCTGTCATGATGAGATGAAGAGATGCAAATTATTCATTTTCCAAAATGATGCTTAGATTGGTTGGAATTATGGTCAAAGACGGCAAATGCAATGACTTAGGATTTGTGAATGAGCTGATCAACTGGCAAAATTAAGGACATGGGTCTGTAGAGCTAGATAAGTGGAGTTGGATGGTGGTTGGATCGTAGCTTAACTTGGCCTAAGTCATCAAAATTTGATGAAATCCCCGCATTAGCTATGGTTCTAGGGAGGAGAAATCGGCGGTGGCATAGGATGAACGGTTTCTACTAGAAGGCAGAGGGCGATGCGTTGAATTAATTAGAGGTGGTTGTGCACCCTATCAGGGCCTAAGGTAATCAAATTTTGTGGTTAAAGAAGGACATCAAATGGTGCTATTCTGATTTGGGGAAGAAGGTAGATTTCAATTTAGCACTTATACTATATCATATTGTAAATTAAACCCTACATCTTCTATGTAACGACCCGTAAATTTTGTAAATTAAATTGGCCTATTTATAAGATTTTTGGAATTTAATTATAAAGAAATATAATGGTTATAATATGGTAACGAAATAAATGTTAATAATTAACCTATGAAAATATTACATTGGTTGTAATAGACTTAAGTATAAAGATTGAATTTAATAAACCCCATTTATTTGAAACCTTGTTTATTGATATGCAAAAGTATAATAAATGAGTTATTACAAGAGATTGAAATTTACATAGAATGCTAATGAATGAATAGTGGAAAGGATTATACAGGTGTACAATTTAATACGAGAAAGGAAAGTAATTAATTGATTATGTAATAAAAACATTGTAACGGTAATTGGAATAAATTAAGGAATATGTTAGTATAAGTTAATTTTTAATAACTTGAAAGGAAATCCAACCAATTCAAGTTAAAAGTTACACTTGGTTATAAATATAATATGAGAAAACTAATAAATATTGAATAAATTTTGGAATAGTTTGTAATAAATGTTAATTGAGTAAAACCAGTGTTATGTAAGTAATTACAATATTGGGGTGTAAATAGTGAACCTCTAAAAGTGTAATTAGGAGTTAATGACAATATTGATTGTACGTTACTTATTTTATTAGGTTGTTAAGTTAATTTGTAATCAAAGGGGATTAATTGCAATTAAATGGTTTTAGTATTTAAAGATTTTATAAATATTTATTAGATGAATTTGAAGCTATTATATGAGTATGAATCTAATGTTAATTTTACTTATAGAATGGACAATTGATATTGAATGAAAAGAATAAAATTTAAGTGGGTCAATGAATTGGAATTAAATGAAATCTAACATCTAAATGTTATGTTAATTGAGAAGATAGTACTAAATAGATTGCAATTTGATTTAATAAGGATAGGTAAGTAATTTTAATAAATTGTAGTTGATATTTAATTATGAATGTGAGTAGAATTTGGCATTTAGTGATAATTGTTAAAATTTGCCCATTCATCTAATTTACTTAATTAGAGCTAAGTCAATGAAAACATTTGTGTTAATAGTAGCTTGTAAGTGGAAGTGAATGCTAAATGGTAAAAAAATTTGGTTAACCATTTTTTTTAGTATATTAAAGTATAACTAGTAAATCGATTGCAATAGATATAAATATATTTTTACGTTAATGTTAATATAAAGTAATTTTTGAAAATAATGTCAAATTCATTTATGGAGATTTAGTTAAATGGGAACTTTGATTTTTGAGAAATAAAAGCGTATTAATGTGACTAAAGGTTAGAGTACGATTATTGTATGTTGCCTATTTTGGTAGCTTGTTAATTTACAATTTTGAAATCAGTTACAATAATTTAAATTTAAGTATTGCGTTAATGTTAATTAAAGTAGTATTTGTAAAAATATTAAGACTTTCGTATTGGATAGTTTGTTGTAATATAAGACTTGGAAATAAAGTTATTAACGTATTGGAAAACAATTACATTTGATGAAACTAAATGTTGAAATATTACATAGATAAGAATTTAGATGAAATGGATTAATTTATGAAATAAATTTAAGGATAGGATAGCAACTATATAAATTACCTAATTAATTGGTCAATGAATTTATTGTAAATAAAGTTCATTTAAAATGTAAGTAATTATAATATTGTTATTAATAATAAACGTTACTTTAAGGATAATTAGTGTAGTAACGAAAGGTGAAAATTGTAAATTAAAGGGGAAACGTTAAATTTTAGTTAAGGTAGTAATTTATGAATTGGAAATAAAATTCAAATGCTATGTTAGGCTGTAAATCAATTTGGGTAATTGGATATATACTAATGTTAAATATATATACATAAGAGGATGATTGATTTAATAAATAGAATTGAATACGAATGGTATAAAATTTCATTGAAATAAGATTTTATAATTTATTGAATTTACTTTAATTAAAGGTAAACACTAAATTTTTTGCAATAAATCCTTATTTGATATGGAGGTTTGGTTAATAAATTTGAAGCTAATTGCAATCAGAAATGATAGAAATGGTAAGTTGACCATTTATTCATAATAAGATCTAGATATCAAATAAATGGATTATTGGAATTTAAATTGACAAATTGTGAATTCATTAAAATTCGGATCCATCTGTCTATTCCAACTTCATCTATAAATACCCCGCTAAACCCTAGCCTCCGCCTATTCTCATTTGTTTGTGCGTAAAATTTCATCATCTCCTTCTCATCCTCAATGGCAGACAAAAATCTCGGATCCAGATCCATTTCAAAATCAAAGTCAAAAATTCAAAGTCCTCAAAAACATCTCAAAATTTTATATGTTGAAGCTCTCGACGAGCGTAATTCAATGGTGTTGTCTCGTGCGCGTCAATTTGCTTAGAGATAATTGCGTGCGTTGTTGTAGAGAATGAAAAGAAGAAGGCAGTGACGTGTGATCTAGCGACGTGGCGGTAAATGTGTTCTCTTTTTGTTTCTATTTAAATTTAATTTCAATCACAATTTTCGCTATAACTCTCGCATACGAACTCCGTTTCACGCGCGTTTTTTTTGTTAGGATCGTAATAAAATTCCGGACTTGATGATGCTGGTTTGGACAAATTATGAGACAGTCAAATTTTTGGGTTTAAATTGGATTTGAATTCAATTTAAATTCAAAAGGTGAGTGTTTTAACTCACTCACAACTTCTAAGATTTCTTATGTTTGTTAAATTAAATTTTGATGTGATTTAAAATTTATCTATGATTGTTTGGGCATATATTTAATCATCATCTCAGTTAGATAGCATTTATTTAAATTAAATTGTTATGTAATTTTATTTTTGCATATAATTTGACAGTTAAATTTATTTATTATTGCATATAAACTGTCAGTTGAATAGTTATTAATTTTTATTGAATATAAACTATTCGTTGATGCCTGTTATATTTTATATGCTTTATATTGATGTTTTGTTTAAATTGGATGATGATTGTAATGAATGGTTGTTTATTGATATTTGGATGAATGGATGCTATATTTTATATTGTATAAACTGCAAGTTATTATGCATTTTCATTTCATTCGGGATTGCGGTTTGAAATGATATATATAACCGTAAACTTTTATTTTTAAATTACGGATTGAAATGATAAATATCTGTATCACTTGACCATAGGATAGAAAATTTTATACAGGCACCGTGGTCTATATATAAAATATTTTAAGGGATTTTCTATGGTTTGGAAAGAAATATACGGTTTAATAAATATTAAATTTTGATATTATATAAATATTATTTTATATATGGTTAAATTCTAAAATTTAAGCTATGTATAACTTGATGATGTTTTAAGTTTGATTTACGAATATTTCAAGTTTGAGCTTTATTTAAGTGATATTGAATTTATTAAATAAATATTTCTAAACTAAATAATAGTAAATTGAATTAAGGTATATATAAGATTATCATATTTGGTTGGGAATTTTGGAATATTTAAAGACTTGAAATATATCAAAATTGAAATGTTTTATTGAAATTAAGGTATTATTGTTTTCAAAGTATTGGTTTTCGAAATTGTTATAACTTTGAAAGTAATATGGTTTGAAAATGAATTTATTTGAAATAGAATTTATTTAAGAATTATCTTTAAATATATTGATTTGAAACCGATTGAAATTTTGAGATTAAGAATATGAATGCATTATGTGATTTGGGTTTAAGATGGTTTTAAAGAATATTTCAAGTTTTATAATTAAAAGTAAGAATAGTGATTGAAAATTTGGATTTTATTTAAATGATATATTATTGAATTTGGTTTTAAAGTATATACTATTTTGAAGTAAATGATATGTTTTGAAATAGCAATAATATTTTGGTTTTAAAGTATATACTAATTTGAAGTAAAGGATATGGTTTGAAATGGCAATAATATTTTGGTTTTTGATGTATATACTATTTTGAAATAAGGAATATGTTTTGAAAGGGCAATGATTGTGTTTTTAAAAGTATATATATTTTTAAAATGACCACGGTGTTATAATAACGTTTGGTTGTTAAAGAGACCGGGATCGGATATGGACATACTCTCTGTCGATACCGAAAACCACTTTGACAACTGTGTACGCGGTGGAGTTTCCAGAATGAAGTAGGATGGTGGCGACGATCCTAAGGTATATACGTGGACCCAACTCTCGTGAGTTGGCATAAGGTGGCTAAAACAGGAGCGATCGACGGGCCAAGGAGGTAGCACCTCTGATCGGACACACTTCTTCATTACCATTCTATTACTTGTGATTGATTTGGTGGCCACCCTTGATTTGGGAGTGTTGTTCGAGGTGGGCGGTAGTGGCTGCTATGCGTCACCACCAGTCCAGATGCGTAATTGGTATATCTACCCTGGCATTGCCTTGTGTGCCGTGTCACCTACCATATCGAACCCACTACGAGTTTGGTTTAAAGATCCGACTGCATTAAGGTTCACCGTCCCCTTAATGCTATTTTCTATATGATTATACTTTACTGATTAGACATTATTATAATAGCGAATATTACTACATAGTAGATAGTTTAACGGATCCTTAAGAGGTGTGAATCCCGAACATTTCTTTAGTTACTGCACTCACGTTAGACACTGGATAGGAGATGTCAAACCCCGTAAACATCTCTGACGCCGTTTACACTCATATTTATTTCATTGATTTAACTTACATAAGTTCTTTTAGTTCTGACTTGAGTGTTTTGTCTTTTCAATTCGCTCGGGTCAGCCTGAGCATTACAGGATTTGAAGGCCCTATTTCTGGAGGACGAAGACGAAGATTTTATTACTACTATTTATTATATTACACTACACCATTGTATTCCGCTGCATTTATTATCATTCTCTGGTATGTGTAACTCTGATATGTATTGTATAAGTATAATCAAATGTTTTGTAAAACAGCTTCATGAACTGTTATTTGATTATTATATTTTATCGTTCCGCTGCAAGATTCTATTTTGTTTCTTTTATTTCTCCACTTTTTCTTATTTACCCCATAACAATCCGCCCTTCTGTATGGTTTAAGTTGGCATGTGTGTCTGCTTAAGCGTACAAAAAGGTGGGATGTTACATCTGATATCAGAGCTTTGGTTTAGCGATAAACCTTAGCCTTGTGGGGTTTGACTCTTTACTAATAGGGTAGTAATACCCTATGGGAGTCGCTGAGCGTATGTATATGAGAGAGCGTATTTGTTAGTGTTATAAAAAAAAGTTTTAATATTGCGTTAATCTGTTCCGTTTTGTATTTATAAATTCTGGTTGGTGCATGGGACGCTGTGACATCAATAGGGATTTCTAAACACTTAATAGGACATACCGACATAATATTTGTTTTAATATAGGTGAATGAAATAATTTTGCCTATTATATTTTCTATATATATAAAATAAACTTTTTATAAAATCTATATTTGGTTGTATTATATTGATTGTTAGGTAATAAAATTTATAATTAATAGTCGAAATAAGATTTAAAATAAATAAATAAAAATTGGAAATATAGAACTTAAGTCCCGGGGATTTGGAAATTCTTTCAATTGGTTTTGGAATAATAATATTATTAGAAGTATTTTCTGATATGAACATTTTGATATAATTTGAAAGAAATGTTTTTTTAAAACAAAATTCGGAAAGATAAAATTGTACTCCCCTCTCTGTCGCTGGAAAATAATTTCGGTGATGAGTGCATGCATCATCGACATTCATTTTCGAGTTTCAAAGTGGGAAGGCCACTGTAGTAGCTTACTGCAGATTTGTTTGAGAAAAATTTATCGTTTTAATTATAATTGGATATATATGTATTTTAAGTATATACATCTATCTATTATTTTACATGATTTAAAATTAAACCCGGCATTTGGTTCTTAAGTTCCAGTTAATTAATAGTTCAATTAAGTGTAGTAAATTGGAATATGACTAATTAATAATTGGAACCTTTAATAAAAAAAATTAATATAATAGGAAGTTAAGTAATATAAATAAATGATTTTAAACCTTTGTAAATGAAATTATTTATTTATAAGAATTGATGTATAAAGTTATAAATTTAAGTGTAATTAAAATGTTACTATAATTAAATATAATAGAAGGTAAGCATTAAATAAATGAATGAAATTAAACGTAATTTGAAATTGTAACTTATTCATAGATGAAATTATTCAACCATTAATTAATTAAAAGAATTGAGGAAACTAGTATAACTTTCAATTACATTCTTAAAGGCATATATATAACTTACCAAAATATATAAAAGTTCAAAATGTTATAAGAAAATGTAATAGATATTATACAAGTAATTAACTTGAGATAATGAAAATAATTAATGGAATTCTTTGATAAATAAGAATTGATGTGTAGGGTTATAAACTTAAGTATAATTTAAATGCTACTAGTTTAATATAATAGAAAAGTAAGTAATATAAATAAATGATTGCAAACCTTAGGAAATGAATTAATGAAATCCTTTACTTATAAGAATTGATTTTATAAGGTTAAGAATTTAAGTGTAATTTAAAGGTTTACTATAATTAAATATAATAGAAATGTAAGCATTAAATAAATGATTGAAATTGAAAATTGCATAAATGTAATGCAATAAAAAGAACTTACATGACTTGAATTAATGAAAATTAATAATTATAAGTAATAGGTGAAAATAAATGAAACAAACATTTAATGAGTAAATGAATTTAAAAGTTTGTTAGAAGTAAATGTAAACTAAAAGATAAATCATTGTGTAAGTAAAAAGGAAATCAAACAACAAATGTATGGAAAAAAAATTTAAGTTAATTTGATTTGTTGGTTGGAATTGTTATTGTTTAGTTTATGGTTGGTTGGGTAAGGAAATGTGAAATTGTTTGAATGAATAAATTATCTATTTTGTAACATCTAAGACTGTTGAGTAAATGATACACTTGATAGTTTATTTTTCATTATGTACAATTTAAAGTTTTGAACCCGAACAACTATTTGTTTTGTGTGCTTGAATGGTTGATTTGTATTTGTTGTGTACTGTTGTTGAAATTTATGGTTGTTGTATTGATTTGTGGTTAGTGTTTGAAACCACCTAAATATTTCATCTTATATAATTGTTAACCCTTTGGATTATATAAGTGAAATGCAGGTTATGGAAGCAATTGCTAGTGATTTGGTTCCATAAAATAAGCCTAAATTGCCCAACAAATAGGTACGTTTTCAGATTTCGGTTTATAGCGCTATTTTATATATTTTCCCTTGTTGGGATATAATATTTTGAGTATTATATGTGATATTTTGTTATATTTAATATTATATTTCTCCCGAGCCTCTCCGTACAAAGGAGACTCTGCCAAAATTTTCCATAAATTTTGGACTTAAAAAAATTTGAAAATGTTTTACAAACCTTAATAATTTATGTATAAAGGATTTAAACGGGTATAAATTGGTATATATTATTTTAAATTATTTTTTAAACTTATTGTTTATAAATTAATATTTAAGACAGATATATTGTTTCCTTATTTCTTCTTTTCCCTTCTTTTCCTTTTCGGGGATGAAAAGTTTTGAGTAGGGGAGATTGTAACGACCCGTAAATTTTGTAAATTAAATTGGCCTATTTATAAGATTTTTGGAATTTAATTATAAAGAAATATAATAGTTATAATGTGGTAACGAAATAAATGTTAATAATTAACCTATGAAAATATTACATTGGTTGTAATAGACTTAAGTATAAAGATTGAATTTAATAAACCCCATTTATTTGAAACCTTGTTTATTGATATGCAAAAGTATAATAAATGAGTTATTACAAGAGATTGAAATTTACATAGAATGCTAATGAATGAATAGTGGAAAGGATTATACAGGTGTACAATTTAATACGAGAAAGGAAAGTAATTAATTGATTATGTAATAAAAACATTGTAACGGTAATTGGAATAAATTAAGGAATATGTTAGTATAAGTTAATTTTTAATAACTTGAAAGGAAATCCAACCAATTCAAGTTAAAAGTTACACTTGGTTATAAATATAATATAAGAAAACTAATAAATATTGAATAAATTTTGGAATAGTTTGTAATAAATGTTAATTGAGTAAAACCAGTGTTATGTAAGTAATTACAATATTGGGGTGTAAATAGTGAACCTCTAAAAGTGTAATTAGGAGTTAATGACAATATTGATTGTACGTTACTTATTTTATTAGGTTGTTAAGTTAATTTGTAATCAAAGGGGATTAATTGCAATTAAATGGTTTTAGCATTTAAAGATTTTATAAATATTTATTAGATGAATTTGAAGCTATTATATGAGTATGAATCTAATGTTAATTTTACTTATAGAATGGACAATTGATATTGAATGAAAAGAATAAAATTTAAGTGGGTCAATAAATTGGAATTAAATGAAATCTAACATCTAAATGTTATGTTAATTGAGAAGATAGTACTAAATAGATTGCAATTTGATTTAATAAGGATAGGTAAGTAATTTTAATAAATTGTAGTTGATATTTAATTGTGAATGTGAGTAGAATTTGGCATTTAGTGATAATTGTTAAAATTTACCCATTCATCTAATTTACTTAATTAGAGCTAAGTCAATGACAACATTTGTGTTAATAGTAGCTTGTAAGTGGAAGTGAATGCTAAATGGTAAAAAAATTTGGTTAACCATTTTTTTTAGTATATTAAAGTATAACTAGTAAATCGATTGCAATAGATATAAATATATTTTTACTTTAATGTTAATATAAATTAATTTTTGAAAATAATGTCAAATTCATTTATGGAGATTTAGTTAAATGGGAACTTTGATTTTTGAGAAATAAAAGCGTATTAATGTGACTAAAGGTTAGAGTACGATTATTGTATGTTGCCTATTTTGGTAGCTTGTTAATTTACAATTTTGAAATCAGTTACAATAATTTAAATTGAGTATTGCGTTAATGTTAATTAAAGTAGTATTTGTAAAAATATTTAGACTTTCATATTGGATAGTTTGTTGTAATATAAGACTTGGAAATAAAGTTATTAACGTATTGGAAAACAATTATATTTGATGAAACTAAATGTTGAAATATTACATAGATAAGAATTTAGATGAAATGGATTAATTTATGAAATAAATTTAAGGATAGGATAGCAACTATATAAATTACCTAATTAATTGGTCAATGAATTTATTGTAAATAAAATTCATTTAAAATGTAAGTAATTATAATATTGTTATTAATAATAAACGTTACTTTAAGGATAATTAGTGTAGTAACGAAAGGTGAAAAATGTAAATTAAAGGGGAAACGTTAAATTTTAGTTAAGGTAGTAATTTATGAATTGGGAATAAAATTCAAATGTTATGTTAGGCTGTAAATCAATTTGGGTAATTGGATATATACTAATGTTAAATATATATACATAAGAGGATGATTGATTTAATAAAGAGAATTGAATACGAATGGTATAAAATTTCATTGAAATAAGATTTTATAATTTATTGAATTTACTTTAATTAAAGGTAAACACTAAATTTTTTCCAATAAATCCTTATTTGATATGGAGGTTTGGTTAATAAATTTGAAACTAATTGCAATCAGAAATGATAGAAATGGTAAGTTTACCATTTATTCATAATAAGATCTAGAAATCAAATAAATGGATTATTGGAATTTAAATTGAAAAATTGTGAATTCATTAAAATTCGGATCCATCTGTCTATTCCAACTTCATCTATAAATACCCCGCTAAACCCTAGCCTCCGCCTATTCTCATTTGTTTGTGTGTAAAATTTCATCAGCTCCTTCTCCTCCTCAATGGCAGACAAAAATCTCAGATCCAGATCCATTTCAAAATCAAAGTCAAAAATTCAAAGTCCTCAAAAACATCTCAAAATTTTATATGTTGAAGCTCTCGACGAGCGTAATTCAATGGTGTTGTCTCGTGCGCGTCAATTTGCCTAGAGATAATTGCGTGCGTTGTTGTAGAGAATGAAAAGAAGAAGGCAGTGACGTGTGATCTAGCGATGTGGCGGTAAATGTGTTCTCTTTTTGTTTCTATTTAAATTTAATTTCAATCACAATTTTCGCTATAACTCTCGCATACGAACTCCGTTTCACGCGCGGTTTTTTTTGTTAGGATCGTAATAAAATTCCGAACTTGATGATGCTGGTTTGGACAAATTATGAGATGGTCAAATTTTTGGGTTTAAATTGGATTTGAATTCAATTTAAATTCAAAAGGTGAGTGTTTTAACCCACTCACAACTTCTAAGATTTCTTATGTTTGTTAAATTAAATTTTGATGTGATTTAAAATTTATCTATGATTGTTTGGGCATATATTTAATCATCATCTCAGTTAGATAGCATTTATTTAAATTAAATTGTTATGTAATTTTATTTTTGCATATAATTTGACAGTTAAATTTATTTATTATTGCATATAAACTGTCAGTTGAATAGTTATTAATTTTTATTGAATATAAACTATTCGTTGATGCCTGTTATATTTTATATGCTTTATATTGATGTTTTGTTTAAATTGGATGATGATTATAATGAATGGTTGTTTATTGATATTTGGATGAATGGATGCTATATTTTATATTGTATAAACTGCAAGTTATTATGCATTTTCATTTCATTCGGGATTGCGGTTTGAAATGATATATATAACCGTAAACTTTTATTTTTAAATTACGTATTGAAATGATAAATATCCGTATCACTTGATCATAGGATAGAAAATTTTATACAGGCACCGTGGTCTATATATAAAATATTTTAAGGGATTTTCTATGGTTTGGAAAGAAATATACGGTTTAATAAATATTAAATTTTGATATTATATAAATATTATTTTATATATGGTTAAATTCTAAAATTTAAGCTATGTATAACTTGATGATGTTTTAAGTTTGATTTACGAATATTTCAAGTTTGAGCTTTATTTAAGTGATATTGAATTTATTAAATAAATATTTCTAAACTAAATAATAGTAAATTGAATTAAGGTATATATAAGATTATAATATTTAGTTGGGAATTTTGGAATATTTAAAGACTTGAAATATATCAAAATTGAAATGTTTTATTGAAATTAAGGTATTATTGTTTTCAAAGTATTGGTTTTCGAAATTGTTATAACTTTGAAAGTAATATGGTTTGAAAATGAATTTATTTGAAATAGAATTTATTTAAGAATTATCTTTAAATATATTGATTTGAAACCGATTGAAATTTTGAGATTAAGAATATGAATGCATTATGTGATTTGGGTTTAAGATGGTTTTAAAGAATATTTCAAGTTTTATAATTAAAAGTAAGAATAGTGATTGAAAATTTGGATTTTATTTAAATGATATATTATTGAATTTGGTTTTAAAGTATATACTATTTTGAAGTAAATGATATGTTTTGAAATAGCAATAATATTTTGGTTTTAAAGTATATACTAATTTGAAGTAAAGGATATGGTTTGAAATGGCAATAATATTTTGGTTTTTGATGTATATACTATTTTGAAATAAGGAATATGTTTTGAAAGGGCAATGATTGTGTTTTTAAAAGTATATATATTTTTAAAATGACCACGGTGTTATAATAACGTTTGGTTGTTAAAGAGACCGGGATCGGATATGGACATACTCTCTGTCGATACCGAAAACCACTTTGACAACTGTGTACGCGGTGGAGTTTCCAAAATGAAGTAGGATGGTGGCGACGATCCTAAGGTATATACGTAGACCCAACTCCCATGAGTTGGCATAAGGTGGCTAAAACAGGAGCGATCGACGGGCCAAGGAGGTAGCACCTCTGATCGGACACACTTCTTCGATACCATTCTATTACTTGTGATTGATTTGGTGGCCACCCTTGATTTGGGATTGTTGTTCGAGGTGGGCGGTAGTGGCTGCTATGCGTCACCACCAGTCCGGATGCGTAATTGGTATATCTACCCTGGAATTGCCTTGTGTGCCGTGTCACCTACCATATCGAACCCACTACGAGTTTGGTTTAAAGATCCGACCGCGTTAAGGTTCACCATCCCCTTAACGCTATTTTCTATATGATTATACTTTACTGATTAGACATTATTATAATAGCGAATATTACTACATAGTAGATAGTTTAACGAATCCTTAAGAGGTGTGAATCCCAAACATTTCTTAAGTTACTGCACTCACGTTAGACACTGGATAGGAGATGTCAAACCCCATAAACTTCTCTGACGCCGTTTACACTCATATTTATTTCATCGATTTAACTTACATAAGATCTTTTAGTTCTGACTCGAGTGTTTTATCTTTTCAATTCGCTCGGGTTAGCCTGAGCATTTCAGGATTTGAAGGCCCTATTTCTGGAGGACGAAGATGAAGATTTTATTACTACTATTTATTATATTACACTACACCATTGTATTCCGCTGCATTTATTATCATTCTCTGGTACGTGTAACTCTGATATGTATTGTATAAGTACAATCAAATGTTTTGTAAAACAGCTTCATGAACTGTTATTTGATTATTATATTTTATCGTTCCGCTGCAAGATTCTATTTTGTTTCTTTTATTTCTCCACTTTTTCTTATTTACCCCATAACAATCCGCCCTTCTGTATGGTTTAAGTTGGCACGTGTGTCTGCTTAAGCGTACAAAAAGGTGGGATGTTACATTCTAGTCGTCATATCTTTTGCATACGACATCTGTTTAACACGCGGTTTGTTACATTGGATTCATGTTAAAATTTTGAACTTTTGGCATATGGTTTGCTTCCACCTGGAGCTATTGTGAAAGTGCTTTGGTAGGATTTAATGGTTAGAACTATTTATATCTTAAAATAATAAATAGGTATTCATCGATATATATACATGCATATACGTATGTATGCATACACACACAAATACATACATATACATACATACATACATACATACAAATATATATCTGTGTGTGTGTACCCACTAAGATATATTATACCCCTTTTTGATGATTGTTAGGATTTTGTAATGTTTTGATCTGATCTGTGTTCTTCTATGATTGTTGTTAATTACTGCATTATTGGGTGATGGATGCTTTATAGTAATTATTCCTATATTTAGGAAAAATACATAATTAACTTGAGGATAAATAAAAACTTGTAACTTTGGAGTAAATAACATTATTTATAAATTTAGGTCGATATTTGTGAATAATCATAGTTGATAGTTTGTTCTAAAATTAATGTTTAAATAATTTTAGTAAGTTTATTATTTATGAATTTATGGAAAACTCATAAATAATAACAAAAAAATTATTTTAAAATGAATTTGGAGAATTTTTTTTAACAAGAGTGATACTTAATTTAACCAGAGTACTCATAAAATGAATTTAGGGATATTATTATTTATAAAGTAAAGTAAAATTTAATAAATAATATATGATGTAACAACCCGCATAATTTACGATTCGTATATTTAAATGTTTAATTTAAATATAGCATCGTTAGTCGGATTTAAGTCCGAAAATGTCACTATTTCGTAAAAGAACAGTCGAATTAGTGAAAAGACAATGTGGATCATGCTAAATGGAAGTGTCTATTTGAAAATACAGTCAAATAGATATTCAAACGTCTGAAATGAATAGTTCAGACGTCTGAAATTGCTCGAGTTCAAACCAGAAAGAAAATAGGCTAAAAATTGCCATTTTGAGACGTCTGAAATGAACGAGTCAGACGTCTGAATATTGTACTAGACAATATATATTTTTCCAGATTCAGACGCCTGGTTTGGAAATTTCAGACGTCTGAATGTAGACTGAAATTGAGATTCAACAATTTGGACTCGAGACCACTTCCATTGAGTCCAAAATGGTGTTTGCGACCTTGTTGAGTATAAACATCAATATGTTTTGAGTTGGGTAAAATTTTGAGGTTTTCAATTAGGGCTTTGGGTTTGGGTTTCAGCCCATCAACCTTCTAATAACCTAACCCTTCATCCAACTCCTCTTCACTCACTCTATTATTTCCTAACACTCAAGATAGAAGAAAAAAATGGGGGAAGAGAAAAGAAATTAGAAATTCCTAAGCCCTAATTCTCTTAGGAATCATCAACTTCAACCTAGAAATCAAAGAAAAGCTTAGGTAAGCATCCTCTTCATCTTCTCCATCTCAATACCTCTTCAATTTTCAGAAATTTCTATAACCTAACTTAAGAAAAACTTCACCTTTGATATTAGATTGAAGATTCTAGAGGAGGTGTTGAAGAGAGATCAACATATTGCTTGTTCTAGAGCTTATCATTTATGTTTGGGTTTAAAAAGGTGAGTTTTTGGAACTCACATCTATGTCTATATCTTTGATAGTTGTTGGGTATGAATTCCTAACATCTATTTCTTCTCCATTTGCCTTTGAATTGAATTGGTTTGATGAATATTCCAATTTTTGGTGCTTTGAAATCAAAATCTATGAAGATCCTTAAATGGATGTTTGGACATGTTGGTCGGAGTGTATTGGTGAGTTTTTAAGGTTGGGTAGTCGTTTGGCGTAAACCCCTAGCGATCGTCACTCATTCGATCATTTCCGATATGATTTGGCCATCATTGGCCTAGGCAAAATATTGCCCGGAGCTTCAGGTTCAGACGTCTAAAATATCAAAGTCAGACGTCTAAATCTGTTTGTCTCGGCCCAATTTGCCTAATTTGTGTGGGTTTCCAATTTTAATCGATTCGTGTTGATCCGATTTGTTGTTATCATTTATCGACTTTGATGACTTCTTTTTCGAGATTTTTGGGGAATATCCATTTTGATGGATTCGGTATTGATTTCTATGGATTTGATTCACGTCTTCGTATGTGAATTTTTGGTGATTGATTGTTTCTACAATCATTTCTGTGATTTGTCACTTTAAAATACAAAGGTTTCTATACTAATAGTAAATATTCAAACTCTTTCACAAAGATGATTTCAAATCTATTTTTAAATACAAAGCTCGTTATAAAACCGTTTTCCAATCTATTAGTATATACAAACCTTTACCTCATTCGTATGAGAAATCAAATTAAACGGCTTAGCAAAACAAGTGGTATGAAACGCTTGCGTTTACTTCATCGGTTAATTTTTGGACTTATTCGGTTGAACTCTCGTGACAATCTTTGAGTGATCTACAATTTGTTCGTAAATATTTAAGTTAAGCCAGCGGTTATAGGACATGAAGCTAAACTCATTTATTTACTAGCTTAGTGTAATTTACACTTCTTGTTGATCGATGATGATCATTTTGTGATTTAGACTAGCGATGTGCGATGTCTTTTTGTTTGCGTGGGGGACTAAACCCCGTTTGTGGAGTTTCAACTCAAAAGTTGGTGGGGTAGCGACCCATGGTCTTCGGGCCGTTTTTGGAGCCTCGGCTCAAAATTGATGGTTAGCGACCATGGAATAGCGTTCCGTTTGTGATGCACGTGTTGGTGAGTTTTCATGCTCCCATTTGTGATAGGCCTCCGCCTTTTGTGATTTCTGGATTTCTAGTTGATGATTTTCGGAATTTTGTGTTTCACCAATTTTGATGATAGGCATTGATGGGTTCTATCAATATTTGTGTTTTGGTGAATAATTTAAAGAATGTGATTCTTTTTGGGTGTTTGAGACGATTTGAGATATTGTATGATTTTTGTTGTTATTTAATGTATACTTGTCACAGTATGGCATTTTATTGTTATCATATGTTTTTATCATATCTCTTATTC
This sequence comes from Allium fistulosum, assembly GCA_030737815.1. NCBI lineage: Eukaryota > Viridiplantae > Streptophyta > Magnoliopsida > Asparagales > Amaryllidaceae > Allium > Allium fistulosum. The sequence continues at coordinate 1,095,469,721 of CM060904.1, read as the reverse complement.
TATATCATTTTATATGATATTTAAAGCTAGACTGATCCGTTTATTATTTTCTTCTTAAATAATACTCGAGTCGGACCGAGGTGGTACAGGTGCCTCCACTTGACTATTTAGCAGGGACTAGCTTCTGACTTTTGGCTAACTACTTTCGATTAGTAGTTTTTGCTTTTATACATTCGAGATAGAGACTCCTTGATGTATACTTATTCTTTTGTCTAGTACTTGTACCTATTCTTTTGTGATGTAGTGGATCTTGTATGACCACTACTTTGATGTACACTTTTATATGGTATATTCATATCTGTTTTCGCCTTTGTGATATGGATATCTATGACTGATTTGTGTTATGTTTATTTCTATATTTGTTTTCGAAGGCCTCATAGCCACTGTGTGGTAGCTTTGAGTTTGTATTTGATATGTCGGATTTCCGTATATTATCTGACATATCGGTACTCGCACAAAGCAATTACACAGATGGTCGCTCCTCAACAGCCTTATTCTTCATGATAGTCGACGATATTACTCCGTAGTGTCCTTGGCTAGTGTGAGTATAAAGGTGGGGTGTTACATATGACTTTTGAGAAGATCGTATTATTTTTGAGTAAATAAAATACGATTGTTTTTATGTAGTTTTTGGAAAATGATACTATTGTTGTTATTATTTAAACTAATAGTAACAAAAGATAATTTTAGAATAAAAACATAAAGATGTATTTTTCATAAGTATTTTGCTTAAATTATTATTATTTTCCAAATAAATAACAATAAAAGGATATACGAGATTTAATACATTATATTATCATTTTTGAGTTAAATATTAATAAAGTGGTTAAGAAAGATGGTAGACGATTTAAATAAATATTATTATTTTGATATAAAGTAATAATAGTATTGTTTTTGAAAGTAATTGGACCTAAATTACTATTTTGATTGAATAATTAAGTTTTGAGATATTTAAAGTAGATTTTGATAATTAATGATTTTTGATGTGTATTATTATTTTGAGAATATTATTGTTTTGAGATAATAGGAATAAATGTATTTTTATAGTAAACAATAATAAGATGATTTTATACTTCTTTGAATACAAGAGTGATACTTTATTTAAGTAGAGCACTCATTATGGTGTCTTAGGGACTCTAACCCATGACCTCTTCAACCTTTGTCTAAAGAACCATATCTCAAACCACTTAAACTAGAGGTCTTGATGTAACGACCCAGAAAATTTAAATTTATTTAAATTAATAATTTAACGAATTTTTGAATTTAATTGAGTAATTAAATAAATTTTTGATAAAATTTGTAGAATTAAATGATAAGGTAATGCGAGTTTCCCCGATATCCAAGTATATTCTGTATAAAACATTTAAAATTAAAATATGTACATATGTGTATATATGAGAATATATATATGTATTTGAACACATCGGAGCAAATTTGAAATAATATAATATGTATTTGATTTGAATTTAAAATGTAAGTAAATGGTTTTAAAATAAAATAAATATAGAGATAAATATATGCTTTGAATACAAGACAAATTCAAAAGGAATAAATATTGTAAAGTAAAATATAAATAATATAGTTTTTATACAATATATAAAGTAAATATATTGGAATAAATATAAACATCATGTTAAAATTTGAATTCATTTTATATCACAAAGCATGTAAACTAAAATAGAAACATATGTACTTGAGGCTATTATATCAGCCGAAATGCAAAGCATTTAATACTGGCACAAGGAAACTAATAATCACCTTATACAAAAATATTATATCACACAATAAACAAAGTAAAGTAAAACATAAAGTACTAGGCAAATAAATGCAAATATCCCTTAGTACACAACAACATCTGCTCAGCCATAAAAGAAGGAAGAAAGGAGAGTATGTGAACAAGTAAGCAAGTATATGTAAATGAATGAAATAAGTGAAATGGCTTGCAAATGAAGATATGCGTATAGATAAATATATATTTGTACAAAGCAATTAATGCAGCACCCAAACTTTCTCTCATCAGCCTACAAACAAAGAAAATATCCCTGTAAAGAAATTGTACAACACAACCTCATCACTTGTACAAAAAACAACATACCCTGTAATTCGTTCTTTTGTATGTCAATCTTTTCATTCAGTTTCGTTCCTTCAAAGCTAAGAAAAACTGAAGCAACTATCATCTTAATAACTTAAACAAAAATCAACAATACAACTCAAGATCAAACCAGAGATTTAGGAGAGTTTCAGCTTGCAACCTGTTCAAAGAAGCTCTGTTTTCTTTCTCTGGAAAAACAACTGTGAGTAACATCAACCTTTTAAAATTTTAAACTTGACTTGGTTGCATTTATATCTGGAAAAACAAGTATAGTTTACATATTTTGAATGCTCTGTGAGCAAACTTTCTTAAATTTTCTATCTTGATTGTGTTCAGTAATGATAAATGAGATGAAAAATGTAGAAACTTGTTTGAACGCATACATATGTGATCATCTGTGCATAGGTTGATAATGTATATACTGCTGATAAAAAAAAAACAACAACAGTGCTCTCTGTTTTCAAACTGAATGTGAGTAAACTCATCTTTAAACAGTTTTAAATATAGTATGTGATGATCTTGTGTGATTAAATTAGGATATGGATGGTATGACTTATTTTATCTGAATATATGTAAGGAAATCTGCTTGGTTACCAGTGTGTGTCTGTATATGATTATATGGAGCTCTGCATTTGTGATTGATTCATCATCATCATCAAAAACAATTACCAACTTCTCAAAACAAGCAATATTTGACCTTGATTACTAAAGGAAATTTGTTAATAACAGTATACTCTTGTTTTCAAAAATAAAATTCAGTGATTACATTTGATAAATATTCTATAACTTTAAATTGACAGTGAAAATGTATAATATATCGAATTTTCAATTGAGATAATTCATCGTTTCAGGTATATAATTAGTTCTATTATCAGAAGACATGAATTTTACAAGTTAAATCATAAATTTTAGTTGGAAAATTCGTGTGAATTCTGGGTTTGAACGTTTGGAGATTTTGATGGATTACCATCGAATTGCTTGGTGATTGAGGTTGAAATTTGGATCGAGGCTAGCTTGTATGATGTTGATAATGGGAAAAATATGTTTGGAATTTTCGAATAGTAGATTCATTCGAAATCGATTGGAGTAGGGTTTTGGGCTTTGGTTTTGATGCCGTTGCATCTGTGGGTTTCTCGTCGTCGATGCTTGACTGGAGTTGATCGCATTTGGGAAGGTTGTCGACATGGGTTGTGGCAGCATGATGGTGTAGTCGAAGTGGCGGCGTCTCTGGTGGTATGAGGAACGGCGGCGAAGCGTTTTAGTTGGTTGGGTCAACTGCAGTTTTTCGAGCGAACGATTACATTTTGATTTCGAGCCGATGGCTTCTGATTGATGGTCGATTTCGAGTGTTTGTGAGTTTTCAGACTTGCTGGAACGAGTGGCGATGGCCGGAGAGTCTCCGACCAAGTGTGCATGTGCACGGGGGACGATGCGTATCGGTTGCGTTCGAATTTGAAGAAGACGAAGCTAACCGGGGGTAACTCGTGAAGGATGGAAGAAAACTCGAAGTGTTACTCGAGTTGAACCGGGTAAATCTCGGGTTTGAGTGTTGGTAACAGTTTTCAAGTCTGAAGTAAATGATGTTCAGGTTTAAAACTTCAACAAAATAAATCTTGAACCGGGTAAATCTCGGGTTAGCAGTTAACAATAAATTAGATTTCAAATTTAAAGATTATTTATAAATTGTTAACGAGTAATTAATATAAATTAATTACTTTTGGAAAGAAATTACAAATAATTACATTATAATTGTAATTAAAGTTAGAATAAATCAATCCTTAAGAAATAAATAATTAATAAATAAATGATTAAAGAAAAATTTATCAAAATGATTTGATTAATTTCACAATTAAGTGTTTAAAATCTATTTGTAATTACGAATTGTTAATCAGATAATCAAAGTTAACTAATCTCTAATTAGTAGTTGATTAAGGTAATTGATTTAAGAAATAATTAATTAAATAGTGTGAATAAAGTAATTTAGTAATCAAGACTAAATAATTGATTAAGAATTGATTTGTAAATTAATTAATTTGAAATGAAATAAGTAATAAATTGATAATTCATGATTTATTAAACAGGGTTAAGTAATTAATTCTTAAGTAATTGATTAAATTTGAATTTACTACAATAAGAATTGAAGATGATTGCTTATGGATTGTGTAAGTAGGATATCTGATTTGTTGTCTAACGAATTGATATTTATGATTGTAATTATGATGTTGTGAGATGTGCATTACTCTGTGTTGGATTTTGATTGGTGATTTTATTCTGTATTGATGAGGAAACCTTTGGCCTTTAAAATGGCATTTGAATTTCGATGCGACAGGGATTCGTATTCTGGTTAGTTATCTGAAACCCACATCGAATAATAATAACGAATCTTTATGATTGATAAATTTAATTATCTATGAATCGATAAGCGTTATGGATTTATATCGCTTATCGAGATTGATAAAATTGAATCTGTGATGATTGATGTTATACTTCTATTGTGTTGAACCCCTGGACCACACTTATACACACACAAATATGGATTTCATGTGGAAATCGGTTAAGTCACAGATGATTTAAATTTGATGTTTTTGAAATTGAAATTTTAATTTCAATTGATTTTGGAAATGAATTTGGGTTAAATGTTAAAGCTTTTGAAATGGAATTTCAAAGATAAAAGTTATTTTGAATAACTTAATCGAGTTTTGAAAATTTAAATAATTTGATTTAAATTTGAATTCAAGTTTGGAATTGAATCCTATGATTTGAAACTAGGGATTAAAAATGATATAAATGTGTTTATATAAAGTTAAACCATTTAAAAGTATAATTTTGAGAATTTGGATTTAACCCAAATGACTTTAACTCATATAAATGAATCAGGTTTCCAAAATGAAAACTGTTGTTTTCAAAAGAATAAAAGCTTTCAGATAAGAAATGAAATTCCAGCTTAATTAAAGGAATTTCAAGATTAGATTGAAAAATGGTTTCTAAGTTATGAATGAATTCTTTTTGAAAGCTATGAATTAAATCTGTTTATTTTTAACAGATTTATAATGATGATTTGTTTAAAGATTTGAAATGGGAATTAATTTGGAAAATCTGTGAATGAATCTTTTGTTTAAAAGATTAAAGTGTGGAAAATTGTTAAACCGTTGAAGGTTGTTAAAATGAATCTTTTTGTTTAAAGATTTGAAATGGTAATTTGTTTAAACCATTTGAAAGAAAATTTGGGGTAATAAGTTGTGACTTAATTGAAATCCCAATATCCATATGTTTTTAAAGTATCGCGCTCATTATTCGGTTTAGCCGGGAGAGGACCTTTGTGTCATATAACCCGTTCCGAATACTGATACGTCGTATATGGATAGCATTTGAAGACCGGTGGTGAAGACCGGATATTTTCGAAAACGAAAGGACAACTCGTCGAATGTCTCTGCATCGACTGGTCCCCGGTATAGAGATTTTAGCACCCTTTGTGATGGGAAGTCCGGACGTGATTGGAAATTATCCGGAATTGCAAGGGCTTCGTGAGAAGTGCCTTCGGTTCTGTTCGAACCCGGAACAGACTTGTATGGATACATGTCTGACATTACACTTTGAGATATAAAGCCGATTTCTTTCAAATACATTTCTGTTGGTGGCGGAGAATTTATTCTCTTAGCTTAACACCCTTCTCTGAGACGTACGAGCTCAGAGGTTATGTAGTTGAAATTTATCAGCGATATATCCCAATTTGGTAATGTGACATGCTGAGTGTAGCTGTGTGATGATCATCGTTTGATCATTCGTGATATGATCATTTGTTTGATCATTTATCTTTGTGATCATAGGTTGATCATCTGTTGACCCAAAGCATGGATTTGTGACAAAGCGTAGCTTTGTGGACGAGACTTCGTCAGGACCTCACAACCCGGAAATGGTCGAAACAGGATCGTTGCGGCAAGGTTATGAGGGTCGCGCCCTTTAGGGTATGTCATTTCCTTCTGGAAAGGGGTGGTATTATGGTATGGAGCCCAGATACTTACTCATGTGGATACACTTTCTTTATGATGTGTGATGTTGGATACCGAGCTCGGATAAAGGTCCCAAAGGACCGGGAGGTGGCATATTCGTGAGTTACCTGTTACAGGGGTAACCCGGCCTTGTTAGCAGAGAGCAGTTTGTCTCTCGGGACGTCCCGCCAGAGGCGATCCCATGCGACGGAAGGAAGTTCCTTAGCTTGACCATTTGTTGGAAATCCATTTCTCCAATACGAACCTTGTACGATTTTAGTTGTATAACCTACCATCTAATATGGTAGCTATAGTAGGCATAGTATAATGGTACCTATGCTGGCTAAGATTTATATTCTACTTTCAAATTGTTTTACACTATGCACTAATAATAATAATCCAATGATTTGCGTAGTAAGCATCTTTGACTATCATAAGAAGAAATCTCCTCCAATTCTGCGTTTGCATTGTGTGTGTGGTGGGAGGTCTTATGGTAGTTTCATTTTCTAAAAGCATTGCGGATTTCAATGTTTAAAACCCTTTGTGTTTGTTTAAAGATAAAACTGTTTTTGTTGCTCACACCAGTCCCATGACTGATCCGGAGTTTATTGTTCCTTTCCTAAACTCTGGGTGCTCATAATTTTCCACACGAGCAGTCTAGAGTTGGGTTTCTTTTCAGATATTCAGGTTTAGTAGATTATCTGGAGCTAGTTCATTCATCGGAGTTGCTTATCTTGGAGTTGTGGATTCATTCTTGTCTGAAGATCATTTTGGAGTTATCATTTCTATTGATATTGTTCCGCTGCTGTTGTTATCGTTTTCTTTTCCGCTGCTATTTGTTGTATCATATCTCTGATGTATATTGATATTCATTGTATCACTCTGTTGTATCAGATATTGTATATCAATGTATTATTCTTTTCTTCCGCTGTGTTATTTACTTAATGTTGTTATAGCTCCGGCGAATCGGATTTGAACGGTCGAATCTGCGGCATTCTAGTACAATGTGAAGTACAGATGTTGATTTTCGAACGGGCAAAACCCGATACGTTACATGTGGTATCAGAGCTAAGGTTGAACTTTAGCTCAGGAGTATAACACGTTAAGTAGCTCATTAGAGATAGAGTGAAGTAAACTCTAGAATGAGTAATTCTCAGATATCCGTCTGAATGTCTCAGTAAATTCTCTTACTATCCACTGATAGTAAGTATGAGTGCAAGAAGAGGATGAGATAGGGGACAGAGGGAATACGACTATAAATGGTCGATACTCTGTAACAATAAGGAAGCAATCTTTTCTCTATCAATCTCTTTTGTTCGTCATCTTTTCTCAATTCTTCGATAATTTCTGGTCGATCCAGGAAAAAAATTCGATATATTAATATGGGACATAAACTCCAGATAGGCCAGACTTGTTTGTTTGGATGAATTGTTTGCTTTGATTGTTATGGTTAATAGGTATACTTTAGTTTAAACTGAAAATTTGAAATTGTATCCATATATCTGTCTATTCTTTGGGATTCCGATTTATTCTACGGATGGTTAGTTATCCCTTCGAACTAACCGATGCCACTGCATATTTCGTAGATCTGGATAACCCGAGTATCTTGTGAAGTGTTAAACAGATTCGTTCTTGTATCTGTTATTGATATTCTGATTTGATAAGCCAAATGCAGAATAGATATTCAGTTTGATTTGATGAAATCTTCTTCACATATTTTTGTGTCTCCTTGGAAATTTCGAGGACGAAATTCTTTTAAGGGGGGAAGTTTGTAACGACCCAGAAAATTTAAATTTATTTAAATTAATAATTTAACGAATTTTTGAATTTAATTGAGTAATTAAATAAATTTTTGATAAAATTTGTAGAATTAAATGATAAGGTAATGCGAGTTTCCCCGATATCCAAGTATATTCTGTATAAAACATTTAAAATTAAAATATGTACATATGTGTATATATGAGAATATATATATGTATTTGAACACATCGGAGCAAATTTGAAATAATATAATATGTATTTGATTTGAATTTAAAATGTAAGTAAATGGTTTTAAAATAAAATAAATATAGAGATAAATATATGCTTTGAATACAAGACAAATTCAAAAGGAATAAATATTGTAAAGTAAAATATAAATAATATAGTTTTTATACAATATATAAAGTAAATATATTGGAATAAATATAAACATCATGTTAAAATTTGAATTCATTTTATATCACAAAGCATGTAAACTAAAATAGAAACATATGTACTTGAGGCTATTATATCAGCCGAAATGCAAAGCATTTAATACTGGCACAAGGAAACTAATAATCACCTTATACAAAAATATTATATCACACAATAAACAAAGTAAAGTAAAACATAAAGTACTAGGCAAATAAATGCAAATATCCCTTCGTACACAACAACATCTGCTCAGCCACAAAAGAAGGAAGAAAGGAGAGTATGTGAACAAGTAAGCAAGTATATGTAAATGAATGAAATAAGTGAAATGGCTTGCAAATGAAGATATGCGTATAGATAAATATATATTTGTACAAAGCAATTAATGCAGCACCCAAACTTTCTCTCATCAGCCTACAAACAAAGAAAATATCCCTGTAAAGAAATTGTACAACACAACCTCATCACTTGTACAAAAAACAACATACCCTGTAATTCGTTCTTTTGTATGTCAATCTTTTCATTCAGTTTCGTTCCTTCAAAGCTAAGAAAAACTGAAGCAACTATCATCTTAATAACTTAAACAAAAATCAACAATACAACTCAAGATCAAATCAGAGATTTAGGAGAGTTTCAGCTTGCAACCTGTTCAAAGAAGCTCTGTTTTCTTTCTCTGGAAAAACAACTGTGAGTAACATCAACCTTTTAAAATTTTAAACTTGACTTGGTTGCATTTATATCTGGAAAAACAAGTATAGTTTACATATTTTGAATGCTCTGTGAGCAAACTTTCTTAAATTTTCTATCTTGATTGTGTTCAGTAATGATAAATGAGATGAAAAATGTAGAAACTTGTTTGAACGCATACATATGTGATCATCTGTGCATAGGTTGATAATGTATATACTGCTGATAAAAAAAAAACAACAACAGTGCTCTCTGTTTTCAAACTGAATGTGAGTAAACTCATCTTTAAACAGTTTTAAATATAGTATGTGATGATCTTGTGTGATTAAATTAGGATATGGATGGTATGACTTATTTTATCTGAATATATGTAAGGAAATCTGCTTGGTTACCAGTGTGTGTCTGTATATGATTATATGGAGCTCTGCATTTGTGATTGATTCATCATCATCATCAAAAACAATTACCAACTTCTCAAAACAAGCAATATTTGACCTTGATTACTAAAGGAAATTTGTTAATAACAGTATACTCTTGTTTTCAAAAATAAAATTCAGTGATTACATTTGATAAATATTCTATAACTTTAAATTGACAGTGAAAATGTATAATATATCGAATTTTCAATTGAGATAATTCATCGTTTCAGGTATATAATTAGTTCTATTATCAGAAGACATGAATTTTACAAGTTAAATCATAAATTTTAGTTGGAAAATTCGTGTGAATTCTGGGTTTGAACGTTTGGAGATTTTGATGGATTACCATCGAATTGCTTGGTGATTGAGGTTGAAATTTGGATCGAGGCTAGCTTGTATGATGTTGATAATGGGAAAATATGTTTGGAATTTTCGAATAGTAGATTCATTCGAAATCGATTGGAGTAGGGTTTTGGGCTTTGGTTTTGATGCCGTTGCATCTGTGGGTTTCTCGTCGTCGATGCTTGACCAGAGTTGATCGCATTTGGGAAGGTTGTCGACATGGGTTGTGGCAGCATGATGGTGTAGTCGAAGTGGCGGCGTCTCTGGTGGTATGAGGAACGGCGGCGAAGCGTTTTAGTTGGTTGGGTCAACTGCAGTTTTTCGAGCGAACGGCTACATTTTGATTTCGAGCCGATGGCTTCTGATTGATGGTCGATTTCGAGTGTTTGTGAGTTTTCAGACTTGCTGGAACGAGTGGCGATGGCCGGAGAGTCTCCGACCAAGTGTGCATGTGCACGGGGGACGATGCGTATCGGTTGCGTTCGAATTTGAAGAAGACGAAGCTAACCGGGGGTAACTCGTGAAGGATGGAAGAAAACTCAAAGTGTTACTCGAGTTGAACCGGGTAAATCTCGGGTTTGAGTGTTGGTAACAGTTTTCAAGTCTGAAGTAAATGATGTTCAGGTTTAAAACTTCAACAAAATAAATCTTGAACCGGGTAAATCTCGGGTTAGCAGTTAACAATAAATTAGATTTCAAAATTTAAAGATTACTTATAAATTGTTAACGAGTAATTAATATAAATTAATTACTTTTGGAAAGAAATTACAAATAATTACATTATAATTGTAATTAAAGTTAGAATAAATCAATCCTTAAGAAATAAATAATTAATAAATAAATGATTAAAGAAAAATTTATCAAAATGATTTGATTAATTTCACAATTAAGTGTTTAAAATCTATTTGTAATTACGAATTGTTAATCAGATAATCAAAGTTAACTAATCTCTAATTAGTAGTTGATTAAGGTAATTGATTTAAGAAATAATTAATTAAATAGTGTGAATAAAGTAATTTAGTAATCAAGACTAAATAATTGATTAAGAATTGATTTGTAAATTAATTAATTTGAAATGAAATAAGTAATAAATTGATAATTCATGATTTATTAAACAGGGTTAAGTAATTAATTCTTAAGTAATTGATTAAATTTGAATTTACTACAATAAGAATTGAAGATGATTGCTTATGGATTGTGTAAGTAGGATATCTGATTTGTTGTCTAACGAATTGATATTTATGATTGTAATTATGATGTTGTGAGATGTGCATTACTCTGTGTTGGATTTTGATTGGTGATTTTATTCTGTATTGATGAGGAAACCTTTGGCCTTTAAAACGGCATTTGAATTTCGATGCGACAGGGATTCGTATTCTGGTTAGTTATCTGAAACCCACATCGAATAATAATAACGAATCTTTATGATTGATAAATTTAATTATCTATGAATCGATAAGCGTTATGGATTTATATCGCTTATCGAGATTGATAAAATTGAATCTGTGATGATTGATGTTATACTTCTATTGTGTTGAACCCCTGGACCACACTTATACACACACAAATATGGATTTCACGTGGAAATCGGTTAAGTCACAGATGATTTAAATTTGATGTTTTTGAAATTGAAATTTTAATTTCAATTGATTTTGGAAATGAATTTGGGTTAAATGTTAAAGCTTTTGAAATGGAATTTCAAAGATAAAAGTTATTTTGAATAACTTAATCGAGTTTTGAAAATTTAAATAATTTGATTTAAATTTGAATTCAAGTTTGGAATTGAATCCTATGATTTGAAACTAGGGATTAAAAATGATATAAATGTGTTTATATAAAGTTAAACCATTTAAAAGTATAATTTTGAGAATTTGGATTTAACCCAAATGACTTTAACTCATATAAATGAATCAGGTTTCCAAAATGAAAACTGTTGTTTTCAAAAGAATAAAAGCTTTCAGATAAGAAATGAAATTCCAGCTTAATTAAAGGAATTTCAAGATTAGATTGAAAAATGGTTTCTAAGTTATGAATGAATTCTTTTTGAAAGCTATGAATTAAATCTGTTTATTTTTAACAGATTTATAATGATGATTTGTTTAAAGATTTGAAATGGGAATTAATTTGGAAAATCTGTGAATGAATCTTTTGTTTAAAAGATTAAAGTGTGGAAAATTGTTAAACCGTTGAAGGTTGTTAAAATGAATCTTTTTGTTTAAAGATTTGAAATGGTAATTTGTTTAAACCATTTGAAAGAAAATTTGGGGTAATAAGTTGTGACTTAATTGAAATCCCAATATCCATATGTTTTTAAAGTATCGCGCTCATTATTCGGTTTAGCCGGGAGAGGACCTTTGTGTCATATAACCCGTTCCGAATACTGATACGTCGTATATGGATAGCATTTGAAGACCGGTGGTGAAGACCGGATATTTTCGAAAACGAAAGGACAACTCGTCGAATGTCTCTGCATCGACTGGTCCCCGGTATAGAGATTTTAGCACCCTTTGTGATGGGAAGTCCGGACGTGATTGGAAATTATCCGGAATTGCAAGGGCTTCGTGAGAAGTGCCTTCGGTTCTGTTCGAACCCGGAACAGACTTGTATGGATACATGTCTGACATTACACTTTGAGATATAAAGCCGATTTCTTTCAAATACATTTCTGTTGGTGGCGGAGAATTTATTCTCTTAGCTTAACACCCTTCTCTGAGACGTACGAGCTCAGAGGTTATGTAGTTGAAATTTATCAGCGATATATCCCAATTTGGTAATGTGACATGCTGAGTGTAGCTGTGTGATGATCATCGTTTGATCATTCGTGATATGATCATTTGTTTGATCATTTATCTTTGTGATCATAGGTTGATCATCTGTTGACCCAAAGCATGGCTTTGTGACAAAGCGTAGCTTTGTGGACGAGACTTCGTCAGGACCTCACAACCCGGAAATGGTCGAAACAGGATCGTTGCGGCAAGGTTATGAGGGTCGCGCCCTTTAGGGTATGTCATTTCCTTCTGGAAAGGGGTGGTATTATGGTATGGAGCCCAGATACTTACTCATGTGGATACACTTTCTTTATGATGTGTGATGTTGGATACCGAGCTCGGATAAAGGTCCCAAAGGACCGGGAGGTGGCATATTCGTGAGTTACCTGTTACAGGGGTAACCCGACCTTGTTAGCAGAGAGCAGTTTGTCTCTCGGGACGTCCCGCCAGAGGCGATCCCATGCGACGGAAGGAAGTTCCTTAGCCTGACCATTTGTTGGAAATCCATTTCTCCAATACGAACCTTGTACGATTTTAGTTGTAGAACCTACCATCTAATATGGTAGCTATAGTAGGCATAGTATAATGGTACCTATGCTGGCTAAGATTTATATTCTACTTTCAAATTGTTTTACACTATGCACTAATAATAATAATCCAATGATTTGCGTAGTAAGCATCTTTGACTATCATAAGAAGAAATCTCCTCCAATTCTGCGTTTGCATTGTGTGTGTGGTGGGAGGTCTTATGGTAGTTTCATTTTCTAAAAGCATTGCGGATTTCAATGTTTAAAACCCTTTGTGTTTGTTTAAAGATAAAACTGTTTTTGTTGCTCACACCAGTCCCATGACTGATCCGGAGTTTATTGTTCCTTTCCTAAACTCTGGGTGCTCATAATTTTCCACACGAGCAGTCTAGAGTTGGGTTTCTTTTCAGATATTCAGGTTTAGTAGATTATCTGGAGCTAGTTCATTCATCGGAGTTGCTTATCTTGGAGTTGTGGATTCATTCTTGTCTGAAGATCATTTTGGAGTTATCATTTCTATTGATATTGTTCCGCTGCTGTTGTTATCGTTTTCTTTTCCGCTGCTATTTGTTGTATCATATCTCTGATGTATATTGATATTCATTGTATCACTCTGTTGTATCAGATATTGTATATCAATGTATTATTCTTTTCTTCCGCTGTGTTATTTACTTAATGTTGTTATAGCTCCGGCGAATCGGATTTGAACGGTCGAATCTGCGGCATTCTAGTACAATGTGAAGTACGGATGTTGATTTTCGAACGGGCAAAACCCGAGTCGTTACACTTGACAAGAAGATTTTATACTTAGGTGGAAACTATAGTTATAGGTATACCATTTCGAGCAGTTGTGACATGTGTTAATTTTTGGTTGGACCTATCGTATATGTTTGTTGTGTTAACATGGAATCACATTAGGATGAGTTATGCAATGTTTTACCATCATTACTATGCGAACATTGGTATTATGGTTTTTTCTATTGATGGCATTAATGTTTGTATTACTAATATAAAGTAGTTAGTACATATTTGACTACTTTGATGTTTGTGTTACTAGCATAGAGTAGTTAGTACACATTTGATGAGTTTGATGTTTGTGTCATTAATAGGAGTAGTTATTACACATTTGATGAGTTTGATGTTGTGTTAGTAATATGGAGTGTTCAATACATATTCAGTTAATTTATACTTGCATTTATGCTATTGATGTTGTTTTATTAATAATAGGTGAGTAGTAAACATATTTTGATATTTGTTGTTATTGATTAATTTGATGTTTGGGGTTGACATTGAGCATTATTAATCTTGCGTTATGTTTACTGGCTATGTCTTTCTATTTTTATTGTTATCCAATATTTATGATGATTGATTGTGATGGCATACTAGAAAGTGATATTTTCTACCTATAACAGACGCTAGTGCTATACAGTGTGTAGTAAGAATTATTTGATGCGGGAGAAGAACATGAAACAAAACTATATGGGCTAGACCCAGAAAGGGTATGCAGGCATTCCTTTTTATGCAGTAGCCACCAGATCCCTTAAGTAGGGCTAGGTTTATAAATTTTGGCACAATCCAAAACTAGTTGATCACCTTTCCTTTTTATTTTATATGTCCTTGTATTCGTAAAGCTAGCAGATGAGAAAAAGAGGTCTGGTTGTAGCTACATTTATATGTTGTTTATTTTATATATTTTTCCTATATTATGGTTTTATTGTTTGTAAATTTATACCAATTGATGTATAGGCAAATGTAGATGTTTCTACCCATTGTATTGGGCATTGTATGATATTCACTTATGGGCCTAATATACATACATATATATAATTTTTGCTATGAGGTTTTCCTCATTTGTTCACAACTTTAGATTTTGAATGGTATACCTAACGACCAACTGGTTTTGACATTTGAGATTAGTGCAAAAACTTATTTGTACGGTGTTTGTTACTATTTTTATATGTTAATAATAGTAGGGCATTACATTTGGTATCAAAGACTAGTTTTAGTGATTACCTAAGCCTTGGGTAAGTTCAACCCATTTAGAGTAGACTAGTTTACACCTTAGGTTGGGTTAAAGGTTTTAAAGGTAGGACAGGAGAGCATACTTATTGATCATTTTATACCTTGTGTGTGTATGCATTCATATACGAGATGTATGTGTAACCACCATTACCTCCACACTAAGATAACGTTTACTTATGATGGCCTTTGTATAAGAAATAGATGTAGTAGGAATGGGGTAGGATGAGTACTTATAGGAGGGATTGAGTGTTGGTTGTAACCTGAGTAATATACACATAATGTTAAATTGTGAAATTAGAACCTAACCTTAATAGACATGCTTATTATTTAATTTTGTAGAGTTTTAACAGAAAAGCATTTTGTTGAAGAGCTATATATAATTAATAAAATATACATTTTTGGTTTTACAGATATTTTTTTAAAAAGAAAATATACGTTTTTTGATTTTAAGTATCATGTTTAACATTTTGCATGGATAAAAGTAAGGTATTTAGTTTGAGAAATAAGATTTTTAACAATATATTTTCGTACGAAGGATGATTTATGTAAAATATTTTATTTAAAACCATTTTTCTAAAAGGATATATAGTTTGATGTAATTGAAAAAAAAATTGTTAGAAAATATTTTGATTGAAACTGTTTTAGTTTGAAAACATTCTTTGAAAAAGTATATTGTGAAAGGTATTTTTATGGAAATTATTTTAATTTGAAAATGTTTTGTTAAAGGTATTCTATTGAGGAATATCCTAGTGGAAATTCTTATTTGAAAAGGGAGAAATTCTTTTGTTCAAAGAATACTTTATTACAAATACTATTGATGTGAGGGATATTTAATTCAAAGATCTTTAACTGGAAAACTATTTTATGAGAGTTTTTTGTTTTTACTTGGAATTACTTTTTTGGAAGATATCTTATTAAAGAAAATATTTTGACATATTTTGATTTGAGAATTACTTAACTTCATAAAGTATGCTAGGAACATTTTATTAAGAGAAAAAAGTTTTATTCAAGGAATGTTTTTGAGTTTGTAAAACATTCTGTTTGATGTTAATTTCGATTATAAGTATTTTTATTGAAAGATGGTTTTGTTTGAAGATGTTTTTGAAGGAAAGCATTTTTGGGTTAAATACTTTGGTTGAAAAATAATCAGTTTGGCAAAAATATTTTATTGAGAAAGTATTTAGAAAATATTTTATTTAAAAAGGATATAGTATAAGATATCCAGTTTATTAAGTACTTTTTAGAAATATTTTACTAAAATGAGACTGATTTGATTTTGAAATATTTGGTTGGAAAAGTAAAATATTTGATTTGGGAGAGGTGTTTGTTAAGTATTTTATTGGAAATTTTAGAAAAGTTTATTGGAAAAGATTTTGAGAGTTAGGAGACTAAACCAAGTGGCATTAGGTGTGAATTCTATGATGGTATGAGTTTAGGGTTCGTATAACCCACATCTTTATATATCGGTAGGCAGAAAATTTTTATTTACATAACCAAACAATCTTAAAATTAGCTAAAACCTCGGGAAATGTAGTAATTTGACATTTTTGGACTTTAGAATAAATTGTAGACATTTTTGGTCTTTGTAATGACCATTGCTTTTTATAAAAGCATAATTTCGACCCGAAACTTATTCTAAATGAAAGATATGATGGATTGAGTGGTCGTATTAGTAATTTGGCCAAGCTGTTTAAGAGATATTGCAATTTTAAGATAGAAAGCTTTTAGGTAGATTTATGTAATTAGGCCTAAGCCTATTATCTAGGCCTAGTTAATGAGTTCAAGAATTGTGCCTATTCTAAGGGTTAGTCCAACCACCAAATCATTCAACTTTCTTCCAAAAATAGATTTATGCCTCCATTAACACTATCTCCACCGAAATCATCATTGAATCATACTATTTTTTAGTTAAAACTTGAGACTGAGGCAATGCAATCTTAGTGATTAACTAGAGATTATAAACTCAACATATCCAAAGGTAATTTCATGGCTTTTATTTTGAAGATTCGGATTTGTTTAGTTATTGAACTATTTCATCGATTTTACATTGAATGGTGAGTGATCTATGTTCCCTTAATTATTATATATGCAAATATATTTAAAAGGGCTTTGGAACCATTTCTGATGATACATATATGATTTTTAGTGCTTATTTAATTTTAAAAAAAGAGGGGAAAATGTATTTTGGTGGTTTTAAATGTTTTAAATCATTTGTTTATATGATATGGATATGCACATGTATGTTAAGACATGTTAGAATTGTTTTATTCTTGAATGACTTGACATGATGCTTGCTATTGTTATTGTTATTATGCATGTTATGTTTGAATAGATGAAACACTCATGTAGAGTGAAACGGGGTTGAGTCATTCTAGGCTGAGGACTTTTTAGTGTAGATGGAGGTTATTTGATGAAGTCTCTAATTCGATTATGAAAGAATTAGTGGTATGCCCTATGGGAAATTATGTAATCTATTATATATATCTAACTCTGTAATCAATGTTTTCATATGTTTATTTTCTATTACAAACTTTATTATAATGTGATATGATTAATTAAGTAATTAATTTAAAGTATGTTAATAAGAAAATCCTTAAATAAAATGTTGTGTAGTTAAAGTGCAAATAGTTGAAATCATGAGCAATCAATCACTAAATAAAATAAAATTTTGTTTTAAATATTCCCGATTAAGATGTTTCAGGAAAGGATATCAGTACATCCGTTGAGACTAGAGTACGCAACGCTTTCCAAATTTTAGATAATGTATTTTCAATGACTGTTGGGGGGCACCAAGGGATTATGCATTCATAGATATTGGATAGCTACAGAATGACTCATCCTAGAGTTTCCTATTTGTTGATAACAACTAGGTCAAATAAGGAATCTCTATGTGACAATGTTGCACAGTTCCCTCGACTTGAGAATACTATAGAACTTCAATATGCATCCCACTTTTATTATAGTCAAATCACATCATAATATCCATTAAGCGACTATAGTTGGGTCTGAATTAAAGCATTGGAAGTGAAGCACTATTCAATAGAGAATTCGCCTCCTTTGTTGTAAGATGTTAGTATCACAATCAACTACGGTCAACCTAAGTCAAAATCTCTGGCCAGAGTAAAATGACTAATAAAAATGTTATTATTGAACTAAGGGCTTTATTTATGGACTGATCAAGTTAAATGTGGATAATAGTGGAGTTTTGACCAATAATTGACTCCATGCATTCTAATGTGATATTGTGTTGGCAAAGAGATGTGTGTAAAAAATTCACCATTAGTATCGCTTAAGAAAATGTGAAATATGATTTTACCAAACAAAAGATCTATAACAGATGAATTTGGCCTAACTGTACGTCACTAGCTAAGCTGACATGTGAATGCTAATATTTGAACTATACAATATTAATCGCTAACTGAATTTTCATTTTTGAGTCACACAACCACATTTCTGAATTCTACAAAAACCCGCACGGTTTAATTAATTTATAAAGTATGATAAATTAATTAAATTAATTAATATTCAAGAAATATTAGTTTTATTTGATGTTTTGGGTGTTGTTAGTAATTATTTGATGTGTACATAAAAGTTATATATACACATATCGATATACGATGTCAGTATATATTCAAATGGGTTTTAAATATAGTTAATTGATTAATAGAATTTTGGAAATAATGATCCATGTGATGGAATGATGTGGCCAGCCCTATTAGAGAAAGTGAGAGAGAGAGAGGAAGGGATATGGATGAGATCTAATTGAGAACTAATTAGGGAACTAAAAAAGGAAGTTTTAAAAGGAGAATAAGAAATGTTTTCATTCTTTCCTTAAAGCAATATCCTCTCATTCTCTTACTTTTAATTCTTTATTCTTCTTGTTCTTAATTTATGTCCGCCACTTCCATTTCTTCGTAAGGCCGATTTTTTTTAATTAAATAAATAGAAGCATCAAAATTAAATTAAATTACATGGTTCATCCAATTCTAGCAAAATTTGGGTGTTGATTCAAAGAATCTAAGAAGGAATTAACAGATCAAGGTTATCACAAAGACCTTGATCTAACAAGGGTAAATTCTATTCTCTAATTGTAATACCTTAGGATTTTGATAAATATTTTAGTTAAATACTAATAATATGATATCATGAAAATAGCTGAATTTAATAAGTTAATAAAATAAATTGAAAATAAAGCGTGGCAAAATGTTCATTTTTAAGACTTTGGAATTTGATGACGAAACTAGTGCCATTGAGACCGTCTTGTTATTCTGAATCGTGCGACATCTTTTTGCCTTGTTTGGAGTCTGTATGGAGGAGTTGTGGTCGATAATGTTGTCGAATCGAACAGGTGCCAAAACATGAGATTCGAAATATAAATTTGAGCGGATGTCTGGTTTTCCCTCCTTTGGTTTAAAATTAACTCACGTAACCCATTTTAGAAAAAAAAAACTACCCTGGCACTTCTTCTTTCTCCATCTTCTCTAAAACAACTTGCAATCAAATTTAAATATCTCACTCAATACTCCATTGAATTGAACGAAACAAAAAGCATTGCGAAGCTAGAGAATAACTATGTACCAGTAGCAATTTAGAGGTGAAAATCTAAAGAGAGGAGAAGCAATAGCTCAGATAATGAGGATCTTAACAAGAATAAGAAACTCGATGACTGATTCATCCTCTCCTCCTCGTATAATGCAATTATAATGCCATATACATGACATGCTAGCTATATTAGTGTAGTGTGATAATAATAAACACTTAAATTCATATTAAAGGGGATTTGGGAGGGATTTGAATGATAATATTACTAAGAAAGCAAGTTTAGTAATAATTTAGTAATTTAGTGATCATATATCAAAATTGGAGATATAATCGATCAAATCTGACTTAAGAACTTAGGGCTGGGTATATGCACGTTCTTAGACGGTCAAAGGCGAAGCAGGCGACTGGAGGTGGAAACTACGATGAATACTTCAAAATGCAAAACCTAAAAACTGCTTGAAACACATACACCGGTGCACTGGTCATGCCAACTGGTCCATCGGTGCACTATTAAATTGCCAGTCTGAACTTAGACCTTTATGGGTGTAATAACCCTGTATTTTTCAAATATTTTTAAATTGATTTTTTTCAGATTCAAAAGCTTTATTTATGAAAAGAATAAATTTTGTTATTTTAAGTATAAACTTTGATTTTGATGTGGATTAGAATTCCAAATATGACTAAATTTAATATTTCTAGAAAGAGTGAATTTTGGTTAAAATAGTCAAACTTTGACTTTTAAATTTAAATTTTAAATATTTGAAATTATAAATTTTATCTTTTATTATTAAAATAGATTTAATAACATGAATATGGCTTTTCGTTTCGTTGAAAACGGAGTTAAAATGTAAAAGTTATGTACATTTCAATTTTTAGTATAATTTGTTTTATTGTGCAATTTTGCCTATTTTAAATTTTATAAATCATATTTTCTTTCTTATATTTTGTATTAATATGTGTTAATATGTTATTTTATGTATATTTTTGTCTTTTTATATTTTTAAAATGATAATAGAATTTTTCCAAAATTTACTGTATTTATTTTTCATTTTTAAAGGCTGTTTTCCTATTTTCTGCTATTTTCTTCATTTAAAATTATATTTAAAATAAATTTTATTTATTTATTTTGTGAATCTATTTTTATTTTATGTTATTATTTATGTTTAAAAATATATTACAAGCTCATATGAATTTTCTAAAGTTTATACCGTTTATTTTCAAATTTTCTAGCCTAGTTGACAATTTTTGCTATTTTCTTGATTTAATTATTTATAATTAATATTTATTTATTTATATATTTTTTTTATTTGTTAAATTTCGAATTTTAACTGAAATTATATGTATTTTCAGATATTTAAACTTATTAAAAAGAAATAGAGGAAATTTGAAAAGTTTTAAACTCTTGAAACTCCTAAGGCTTTCCATCTCCCGGCCTTACATTTTCCCAACTCTTCTCTTAATTGTTTTGGGCGTGTAATCTACTCATTTCAGCTGCATTTTTTTTTCACTTTCACAAAATTCATTTCTCCTCCTCTCACAAAAAATCACGGCTATTCTCCTTGTGAAGCTTAGGTAAAAAAATTCTATCTTCTTCTTGTCTTTTTATGATTTTTTACTTGAATTTGCACATGCTCTCCACCTTCATAGCTGTATTCCCCTTCCTCCAAGCTGTGGCTGACCACCACCACCACTTTTCTCAGACCATCACACAGCCTAACACCTCTCCTCCTCAGGCCAAGCCAAGCCATGATGAAGATCATCACAAAAATCCATCTAAACTAGCAATAGCCATCACATATGCACTCAAGCTGACCTAGTTTTGGTACCATCACCTTCCACCACCCATGGCCGCCACCAACACCACCTCCAGCACCACCTGGACCCTCTGCCACGTCATCACCTTGGACCCCACTCCTCTGGCCGTGCCCCATGAGCCTTGGCCGAGCCTTGAATTGCCTTGAATCCATGTTAAAGTGACATTGTTTTGCCTTGTTGTGTTGTTTCATGCATACTCACCTTTTGCTATCCTCTAAACATGTTTGGCCGACCCTTAGGCAACCAAAACCTGATCCAAATCTTGCCTTAGACCTGTAGTACACCATATGGCTGAACTTGAAGGTTGTTGGAAGCAAGTGCAAAGCAATTCTACTTTGATTCGTGTAGTTGATTCTATATTATTCTATCGTATTGTGCATTTGAAAACTTATATTGTTTGTATTGTTTTGTCTTATGTATTCGAGGAAGTTAACCTTGTCTCTCCCACACTCATCATCATCATGGCTGAGAAAATGAACCCCTTGTTCGAGCTTTTGAATGGTTAAAGCACAGTCAAGTAATCTATTCCGTTGTTGCTTCTTATCTTCATTGTTTCAACATTGTTTGCGTTGAATATTTATGTGTATATTGTCTTGTTTGGTTATTGTTTACAAGATAAATATCAAGGCTCTCCATTCATTCAAATCAAAATTCATGCTATATCGTGCTTGTTGTGCTTTCTGGAATCTATTCTGTGTGTTTTGATCGCTAATCTCCAGCTTTAACAGGTGAGTTATTCTCACCAGACAATATGTACCTATATAACTAGTAAATTGACACCCTGTGAATCTGTAGAAATATATTATCATGTTATACTTGACTATGTTATTATCATATGATGTTCACACCTGTTATTACACCTGTTATATCATATGTTACTATTGTTTTATGTTATTCTGTTTATTTATATCAGTTTATCACACTGCAAGTTCCCTGTAGACTAGAATCACTATGGGTTGAAATGATACATACCCGAACGGACTTTAGAATAAGGGAATATCGTTATGGGCTAAAATGATAGGCCTGAACGGTTTTCAAATTCATTCATTTAACTTGGGATTGCGGGTTTGAAATGATATAACCTGGATTTTTCTTTTTTTCAAAATTGCGGGTTGAAATGATACATATCTGTATCACTTGACCTAGGTTAGAAAACTATATACAGGCCCGTGGTTATTTTATAAAGTGTTTTGGATGATTTTAAGTATTTTTAAAAATAAATTTATGAAATTTGATTTAAATAGATTTTGAAATGTTTTAGAATAAAGAAATTATGATTTTTCTATGAGTTAAAATGTAATTAATGAATGGTTAAATTGGATTATTGAAATATAACTTAAGTTTGGAATTTGGAATTTTGGTTAAAAATGATATTTAAGTTATATGAATAAAAATGAAAATTTAATTTTATTTGGAAAATGGTAAATATGATAATTTGATTAAATTTGAATTCAAGCGATTTATTAAAGTATTATTGATTTTTCTATGAGTTTAAGTGGTTAAATAAATGAATGTTTAAAAGTGATCTTTTAAAATATAACTTGACTTGGAAATGTGAAATTTGGTTTTAATTAAAGGTTTAAGTTAATTAAATAAAATTGGAAATTTAGTTAAATTTGTGAAATGGTAATTTAAATTTGAAGTGTTAAGTTATTTGTTGAAATGTGAAGAATTGGAAACTTTTACACTTAAATTTATTAAGTAAATTGTTGAAAATTGGATTTAATTATAAGAAATTTATTGTGAAAAAGATATGTTAAATTATATGTAAATGAACATTTTAAATGTTAAAAATATGATTTTTAAAATGTTTATGTGTTTTAAATTGAAGTTATTTAGTTGCTGAAAATACACTAAAATCTGGAATTAACTTTTAATAGCATTCAGAAATGCTATAGTTTCTGAATTGAACTAAAATTGTGTAAAAAGAGCTATTACAGCATTTCTGAAATGTTATAGTTGCTGTAATTGAACTTATAGGCTAATATTGAACTCATGTCTATTATAGCATTCTCTGGAAGTGCTATAGTGGTCTGCAGTCTTTGCTGAAACCAAATTTAACCCTTGTTTCGAAATCTAAACTACCGCAGCACTTCTGAAATGCTGTCTTTTCTGTTTTGATTTATAATTCAACTAAAACTGAGTTTTAACAGCAGTTTTAAGTGCTGTCTTTGCTGAATTAAAAATGTTTTCAAATATACCTTATAGCAGTTGTTTTTAAATGCTGTGAAATGCTGAAATTTTAATAATTAGGGTTTTTGACTTAGTAAACGAACTCAGAATGGTTTGAAACTTTGGAAATTGAATACTTGGTTTGAAAGTATAATGATTACACTTTTAAAAGGTTTAAATGAATTATTTCGATTGAAATATAAACTATTTAAAGGTGATTTAAAAATGATAGTGAATGAATGATATCTTTGAATTTAAAAGGTATTTAAAGTTGAATATTTGGATTTGAACTAATAGGATATTTTATTATATTAAAATGATTTGAAATGAAGTTTTGTGAGGATATGATATTTTATTATATTAAAATGATTTGAAATGAAGTTTTTGTAAGGATATGATATTTTATTATATTAAAATGATTTGAAATGAAGTTTTGAAATGATATAATATTTTTAAATATATGGAAATGGTTTGGAATTGATTTAATCTTTATTTTGATAAATATATGTTTTTGAAATGATATTTTATTTTGAAGTAAAGTATTGTTTTAAAAGTTATGTAATAACCCGCCACTCATTCTACAGAATGACGAATCATTAATAAGAAAGAAAGGGATGAGAAAAGAGAAAAGAAGAGAAGAAAGAAACAACAACCACGATCTCACAGTGGAACGAATAAATTATATTAATAACATAAACTATTACATAGTATACAACAATTTACAGAGTTACACAGCATATACATCACTTACTAGACAGTTATAAACATCTGTCTAGATATTACAACTCAATACAATACAAACACTATCACAGATATCAACACAGCGGAATACTATATCTACGAACGCCGAAGCCTCCTGCTCCATTGCTCCTCCAGAATATTCGTCAAAACTAAACCTGAATCCCTTGGCTACTCGTAAAAATTTGAGTACCCAAGAGTTTATAAAACAGAAATAAACAACTTGGGTCAGACATGGGTCTGGTGTGAGTAACAGGTTAAATTTGTTTAACTTCAAAACCTTTTGAAAGAAAAGGTATCACGTAAGACTTCCCACACATAAACATGGGTAAGTTTTTACCTTACGCTAACCAAAACATTTGATAGGAAATTCGATTGTATTATAATAGGGTCTAGGGTTTTCAAATAAATATGAAATAGCTGAAATTGTTACATTATTAAATTCCAGCATACTAGCCACAAAGTGGGTTATACAATCAAGTCCGTTGGCACTTATTGGATTTTGGATTCCATACAATGGCAGGGCTACCGGGGTACCGCCCGTCACAGTACGTGGCCTAGATCACCGTACCGAGGATCACTCCCAATCCCCTGCAACACAAGGTCGGAACATCCCTTACTGGATAATTCCCGCACAAGATGCCTCACGGTTGGGATCAGCAACCGCACCACTAAGTCGAAAATAGAAAGGGACATCTAGACAGAGGTAACCTTGTCCTACTTGGGTGCTACCCACTAACCTTGCTGCACCTCCCCTGTTTTAGCCATTCCCGGTTTGATGAGGCTTGAGGTCACGATTACCTTTAAATAGAACACATCTATCTTAGAATGCTCATCGTCCACCTGACGATGTGCTGAAAGCATTCAATCCATACAAGTTCGTTCCGGGTTCGAACGAAACCGAAGGCATTATCTCATTACACTCGTTTTGGAATCACCCTCAGAGTTAACGACAATAACCCTTGCACTCTGAATCTTCATCTTCACTTGATTCACGACCTATCGTTAATTTGGATCGATGTGGTATTCGGGTCTCCAGACCTGGAAATCCGGTATACGGAAACCCGATCCCGGTCTCATCGAAATCCAAAGCGTATCTTTTAAGGCCAAGTTGTTTTAAAGGTTAAAACAATTTAATTCATTATCTTTATTCACAAAGGAAGATAACAGATAATCAACATTATCAGATAATCCATACAATTCAACTAACATCCATATCACACAGCATATATCTCATCAGAGATATCAATCAAAGTCAAGTATCCAATACTAACACCCATTCATAAGTAATGATTTATATCATCTTAATTTAAATTGAATTAAATTAATTACTTCATTTTATAAATCCTTCTTACTTAACCATTAATTAATTACAATCAATTAATTAATTATCCTCTAATAATTCATTTCAATTAATCATCTTGATTAATTATCTTTTGATTACATTCAAGTAATTTATTCTCAATTAATTACTTAAATTAATTATCCTTAACCACTTATTGTAATTAACCTTTAATTACTTCATTAATTAATTTACTAAAATTAATTAACTTAATCAACTATAATTAATTACATTAATCCTTAATTAATTACATTGATTAATTACTTCATTTATTAATTATTACTTAATTAATCAATCTTAATTAACATCATTAATTATATTAATTAATGATCCTTAATTACATTTTAATTATTAATTACTCTAATTAAATTAATTACATTAAGTAATTAACCTTTAATTAAACAACATTTATTAATCACCTTTGATTAATCTTCAATTAGTAATTAACTACCCTTAATTACTTTCACTAACTAAATTAATTACTCCTTAATTAATTTCTTAATTAATCCCTTGATTAATTATTCAAAGTAATTAACTCAAATTACTTCTATTAATAAAATCATTATTCAACTAATTACTTCCAGTAATTATCTTATTATTTACTTCCCTAAATAATCTTATTTTAATAATTACATTAAGTAATTATTATCAAATCATCTCTTGATTATCCTAAATTAATTAAACTTAATTAATTAATTTAAACTAAATCAAATCAACTTCAATTAATTACAATAAGTAATTAATTCTTAATTACTTCCAATAAGTAATTACATTTAAACAATTTCATAAATGATTATTCTTAAATTAATTCAACTAATTAATTATCAAATTTAATCCTATTAATTCATTATTTAATAACCCATAGTTAATGACCTCATTAACTATTATTTAATTACTTTCCTTAAGTAATTAACTTATATTAATTATTATTAATCCTAAATTAATAAATCTTAATAACCAATTTATTAATCTCTAATTACTAAATTAATTAAGTTTCAACCATAACTTAATTAATATTTAATTACTTATTAATTAATTCCTAACCATTAATTAATATTCTAATTATAATCCTTAATTACAAATTAATTATTCTAATTAATTAATCTTAATCACTAATTAATTAGTTTAAACCATTAATTACCTATTTAATTAATCCAAATGATTAATTAATCAATTAAATTAATTATCCATTAAATTTCCTAATTAATTTAATGAACACAAATCTTTAATTACTTTAAGATAAAACTTTATTCTTATTGATAAACAAGTTATCATTTACCATTCATATTTGAAACATCCATTTCAAATCTTCTTTTAAATTTCATTTTAAATTCTGTATTTAAAATGAATACCAATTTATTTTTAACTAAGTTTTTAAAACCAAATTAAAAACTTTTACTTATTAAAAATCTTATATTTTCTAAGAAGTTTTTAAAAGAACTTAAATCAAATTTCTTCTTAGATTTAAGATTTAAACATATCTACACTTAACCTATTTAAACATTTAAATTCATAAACTAATTTATTTCCAATCTAAGATTTAAACTTTGATTTAAATTCCTATTTTTATATTTCTTCACAAATTTAAATTCAGTTTAAATTTAAACAAACAGGTTTTTAAAAACCTGGCAACACTAATGTACTCGAGCTCCACCCTAATTACTTCGAGTCGCATCCCCTAAAACCTCGAGTCTCCCTCGAAATAACTCGAACAAAAACGCGAGACCTTCCTCTGTAAAAACAGACTTCACCCAGACACATTCACGATCGCGTGCACGTGCACGACCACCAGCGTCAACTCCGACCATCCACGACAACTCCACCACTTCGGCGATCGTCCACAAACCCGATTACGACCATCACCTCTTCGATCTATACTCGAAATCGAAATCGAGCCTTCTACCCAACCTGGAACCATCAGTTCGAATTCGCCAAAGCCTGTCAACAATCCTTCTTGCTCGCGATTCTGACCATCAGAGAAGCTAATTCTCTGGCCATGCCTTCGTCTATACCTAAACTTCCATTTCCCAAAAACTTGGAACACTCGATCCATCAACAAAGGCAAACGAATCGAACTCATAGCCTAACTTAAA
Organism: Allium fistulosum; assembly: GCA_030737815.1. Lineage (NCBI taxonomy): Eukaryota > Viridiplantae > Streptophyta > Magnoliopsida > Asparagales > Amaryllidaceae > Allium > Allium fistulosum. Next base: position 1,095,442,001 of record CM060904.1, on the reverse strand, counting down.
ACTAGGGCTACAGGAAAAAAAACCATCACCGCGGCTACCAAAAAGATTTGCATCACCATCACCTATTTTTCCCAGCTTCTCTGATTACTCCTCTACCCACAAGAAGAATCCTGACCCTTCAATATCAATAGATCACCAGAATTCACCAGTTTCCCTCTTTTTGTTAAAACCAGAACTGCTCCTTTAATCCTAAACTAACAACTATGATTTTAATACTAAAAATCATGTTATCATTTATGTTTTCAATTTATAAATCTGAATTTATAAATTACAAGGTTCGAATTTTTACTTTTATATAACATGCACTGTTATTTTTGATTTCCAGAGACACTTGTGTTTAAAGTTTAACTTAACTAAATTTTAAAACATTCTTCTATGATAAATCAACAATTCTTACTTATAAGTTAAGTCCTAATAAACTAAATCAAGTGATAAAAGATTTAAAGGAAATTTTGAGTCTGGCAACAAAACAAAACAGAACAGAGAACATATTCATGCATACAATACATCCATATATACCAAACCCAACATGCATTTGAAACCAAACATAACACAGAGAATTACATCACATTTAATTACTGCAAACATGATTATCACATGAAGAAATCAAGCAACTTACTTAAGTTAGTTTTAAATAAAAATTGTTACTCACCATTAAAATGGAGACAGAGCCTATCTTTTGAAAACTGTTTTGAAGACTTGAAAATATAAGGCCAAATCTTCTTTGCTTTTGATAAAACTTGTGATATGTTGTTTTAGACTAGCATGCAGACTTGAACAAATCCAGATTCCCTTTTTACTTTTGAATTTAAACTTGCATGTTGCTTCCAAAGATGAAAAATGCAGGCAGTTCTCTGAGTTGATTCCAGATTTAAAATGAATGCAAGCTTTTTGATTTCAGATCTGTAACTTGGTTACAGATCTTATGTTTTGAGGAAGATTTGATTACAGACTTTGATTTTGTTTGAGGAATAATTACTGATTTAGATTAGAGGAAAAGTTGAGAAGTGGTATTGATTTTCAGGCTTTATTATTGGATTGAGGTATTTGATTCTCTGATTTGTTTCAGATTTTAATTAGAGGAAAGACTGAGTTTTTCTTGTTTTGAAAATGAAGATTAGAAAGAAAATGAAGTAAAGAGATAAAATGTTTATATACATGTATATTTATGATTTATAAAAATAAAAGAAAAAGAAAATAAAAAGACACTTGTCATAAACATTGATTACTTACATTACACATGTTAAAACAAGGCTTTAGATAAAGACACATGTCTTTTAAGTAATTATTCATATTTTTATTTATTTTTAAATGTAAATAAAATGCCTTTTCTTATTATTTAAATACTTATCTATATATATAAATCACTTTTTAAAGAAACAAACTAATTATATTTATAAATAAAAGTTATACAAATATTCTAAATCCAAATCAATTTAAATATTTATTCTTTTGAATTTCAAAACTTTAAATTCAAATTAAATCTAAATTTCCAATTTACCAAAGCTTTTCTATTTACAATATATACAAATAAATATATATATATATTCAAATAGAAAATATCTTATTAACTTTTTAAAAGATAAAATCATCCATTAATACTAATTTAATCAGATTATTAAATTAAATTCAAATCTTATTATCAAAGATTATCCATATCAATTTAATTATTCAACAGATTATTAAATTGATATTGTTAAAATTTCCGGGATATTACATTCCTCCCCCCTTAAAATAATTTCGTCCCCGAAATTTAAACAAAGGTAATTTAATAATCTTATTAAAGATTTTAATTTCAAAACACAAGCATCTACTATCATCCATATGCTAGCAACCATAGCAACCAAATCATTCAATCAAACAATTCTATCTATCTAGACTAAATTCTAGATAAAATACCTCGAGTTTCCCCAAGTATATATATATACCGGAATACTCGCTCTACAAACAATCTAAACTATCAATACTACTAAGCTATAGATCTCCTACTCATCTAGATCTACAGAACTAAACAGAATATCAGACTACAGACGAGTCTGACTCAACTACCAAACTTCCCAAAACTGCAGATTCTAAAACCAGAGATAGATCAAATACGTACTTCCTCAGAGATACGTAAAACACAATGAATTCCAATTATCCAAACTGACCATTCAATTCCGAAGACCAAACACTTATCCAGGTCAGAACACATAAGAGATCCAAACACAACTCTACTCCTCAATTATCAGTAGATTCCAAACTTACTTCTCCTATCCAGAGATGCACTCCCAAACTGCTTTCGCTGCATTACTCTGATCTGAGGTAGAATGAAAATGCCGATGAAGAACACGAGCACAAACTGAACAACATATTTTAGAAATAAGGTTCACTGATCCATAAAGAAAACTCAGATACTCCATCAAAACTTGGGCTGCTTCACCAAACTCTATCTCTAGGAATCATCCTTCAACTAGACTGAACTACCGGTATCACTCCTGGAATCCTAGTCGATAAGAAAACTCAATCTTCAGATGCAGACAAACCTCTGACTTCCCTAAAGATATCCAGAAAAATCTTCAATAACCCAAGAGAATATTCAGTAATCGCAAGTCACTTTTGCGATTAATCCAGACCAATTATCCAAAGCAAACTGTTCTCTCTTAACTAATTAGAACAGCTCATACTTAACTATCCAATTCATCGAGGAAATGGATCCACACTGCTGTTTCTGAACTCCGCCTCTAGAAAAACTGCTCAGTCAGAAAACTTCCTGCCAAAGCACAGAATACTCCGAGCTGCACTGTTGACACTGATGCCAAAGACTTCCTAATCCAAAGTTCTTGAGAAACTCGAACCTCCAAACTAAACAGAATCACCATGCTGAACTCAGCCCCAACACCGAAGCATACACACTTCCTCAAACTCGTTCCAAAGAAAACATCTTCGGAAACATCCATCGTCACTGTATCTCATCATACAGCTACTATTACCTGAGGTTACCCGGATACTATCACTTGCTTCTGTCTAATCGACAGATCCAACTCTACTCGTCCAGCTTCAAAGATAAACTCCGAACCTTAACAGTTCCCTTCGGAGATTTGTGAAATCCTTACACAACTGCAAAGTTCACTCGAGACAGTATTAGGTTTACAGTCTCGACAAATACACTTCCAACCTCAACACTCAAACTCCTAATCCTAGATGATAAATTATTATCATCTCAACCAATCAATACAAATACCATATACATTTAAAATGATACATTTTTTTTTATATAGAAATTATATCTGGGTAAAATTATTTCATCTACCTTTTTAAAACAATATTGTGTCAGTTGGCCTGGTCCAAGTGTTTAGAGATCCCTATCAATAACGTTAGCTACTCGTATTGACCAGAATCCATATACCACCCAACCGATCAATTAACACAATATAAAATCATTTTATATAACTAACAAATACGCGCTCTCGTATATATATATACACTCAAACAGGTTGCTACAGATCCTATCTCTAATGAACAATCCTTCCGAACCTAGGTATTCACTCAACCTAGTGCTCTGATATTCACTTAACCAAAAGCTTAGGCATTCGCTCAACCTATGCTCTGATACCACTGTAATAACCCGCCACTCATTCTACAGAATGACGAATCATTAATAAGAAAGAAAGGGATGAGAAAAGAGAAAAGAAGAGAAGAAAGAAACAACAACCACGATCTCACAGCGGAACGAATAAATTATATTAATAACATAAACTATTACATAGTATACAACAATTTACAGAGTTACACAGCATATACATCACTTACTAGACAGTTATAAACATCTGTCTAGATATTACAACTAAATACAATACAAACACTATCACAGATATCAACACAGCGGAATACTATATCTACGAACGCCGAAGCCTCCTGCTCCATTGCTCCTCCAGAATATTCGTCAAAACTAAACCTGAATCCCTTGGCTACTCGTAAAAATTTGAGTACCCAAGAGTTTATAAAACAGAAATAAACAACTTGGTTCAGACATGGGTCTGGTGTGAGTAACAGGTTAAATTTGTTTAACTTCAAAACCTTTTGAAAGAAAAGGTATCACGTAAGACTTCCCACACATAAACATGGGTAAGTTTTTACCTTACGCTAACCAAAACATTTGATAGGAAATTCGATTGTATTATAATAGGGTCTAGGGTTTTCAAATAAATATGAAATAGCTGAAATTGTTACATTATTAAATTCCAGCATACTAGCCACAAAGTGGGTTATACAATCAAGTCCGTTGGCACTTATTGGATTTTGGATTCCATACAATGGCAGGGCTACCGGGGTACCGCCCGTCACAGTACGTGGCCTAGATCACCGTACCGAGGATCACTCCCAATCCCCTGCAACACAAGGTCGGAACATCCCTTACTGGATAATTCCCGCACAAGATGCCTCACGGTTGGGATCAGCAACCGCACCACTAAGTCGAAAATAGAAAGGGACATCTAGACAGAGGTAACCTTGTCCTACTTGGGTGCTACCCACTAACCTTGCTGCACCTCCCCTGTTTTAGCCATTCCCGGTTTGATGAGGCTTGAGGTCACGATTACCTTTAAATAGAACACATCTATCTTAGAATGCTCATCGTCCACCTGACGATGTGCTGAAAGCATTCAATCCATACAAGTTCGTTCCGGGTTCGAACGAAACCGAAGGCATTATCTCATTACACTCGTTTTGGAATCACCCTCAGAGTTAACGACAATAACCCTTGCACTCTGAATCTTCATCTTCACTTGATTCACGACCTATCGTTAATTTGGATCGATGTGGTATTCGGGTCTCCAGACCTGGAAATCCGGTATACGGAAACCCGATCCCGGTCTCATCGAAATCCAAAGCGTATCTTTTAAGGCCAAGTTGTTTTAAAGGTTAAAACAATTTAATTCATTATCTTTATTCACAAAGGAAGATAACAGATAATCAACATTATCAGATAATCCATACAATTCAACTAACATCCATATCACACAGCATATATCTCATCAGAGATATCAATCAAAGTCAAGTATCCAATACTAACACCCATTCATAAGTAATGATTTATATCATCTTAATTTAAATTGAATTAAATTAATTACTTCATTTTATAAATCCTTCTTACTTAACCATTAATTAATTACAATCAATTAATTAATTATCCTCTAATAATTCATTTCAATTAATCATCTTGATTAATTATCTTTTGATTACATTCAAGTAATTTATTCTCAATTAATTACTTAAATTAATTATCCTTAACCACTTATTGTAATTAACCTTTAATTACTTCATTAATTAATTTACTAAAATTAATTAACTTAATCAACTATAATTAATTACATTAATCCTTAATTAATTACATTGATTAATTACTTCATTTATTAATTATTACTTAATTAATCAATCTTAATTAACATCATTAATTATATTAATTAATGATCCTTAATTACATTTTAATTATTAATTACTCTAATTAAATTAATTACATTAAGTAATTAACCTTTAATTAAACAACATTTATTAATCACCTTTGATTAATCTTCAATCATGGTAATAACCCGCCACTCATTCTACAGAATGACGAATCATTAATAAGAAAGAAAGGGATGAGAAAAGAGAAAAGAAGAGAAGAAAGAAACAACAACCACGATCTCACAGCGGAACGAATAAATTATATTAATAACATAAACTATTACATAGTATACAACAATTTACAGAGTTACACAGCATATACATCACTTACTAGACAGTTATAAACATCTGTCTAGATAATACAACTCAATACAATACAAACACTATCACAGATATCAACACAGCGGAATACTATATCTACGAACGCCGAAGCCTCCTGCTCCATTGCTCCTCCAGAATATTCGTCAAAACTAAACCTGAATCCCTTGGCTACTCGTAAAAATTTGAGTACCCAAGAGTTTATAAAACAGAAATAAACAACTTGGGTCAGACATGGGTCTGGTGTGAGTAACAGGTTAAATTTGTTTAACTTCAAAACCTTTTGAAAGAAAAGGTATCACGTAAGACTTCCCACACATAAACATGGGTAAGTTTTTACCTTACGCTAACCAAAACATTTGATAGGAAATTCGATTGTATTATAATAGGGTCTAGGGTTTTCAAATAAATATGAAATAGCTGAAATTGTTACATTATTAAATTCCAGCATACTAGCCACAAAGTGGGTTATACAATCAAGTCCGTTGGCACTTATTGGATTTTGGATTCCATACAATGGCAGGGCTACCGGGGTACCGCCCGTCACAGTACGTGGCCTAGATCACCGTACCGAGGATCACTCCCAATCCCCTGCAACACAAGGTCGGAACATCCCTTACTGGATAATTCCCGCACAAGATGCCTCACGGTTGGGATCAGCAACCGCACCACTAAGTCGAAAATAGAAAGGGACATCTAGACAGAGGTAACCTTGTCCTACTTGGGTGCTACCCACTAACCTTGCTGCACCTCCCCTGTTTTAGCCATTCCCGGTTTGATGAGGCTTGAGGTCACGATTACCTTTAAATAGAACACATCTATCTTAGAATGCTCATCGTCCACCTGACGATGTGCTGAAAGCATTCAATCCATACAAGTTCGTTCCGGGTTCGAACGAAACCGAAGGCATTATCTCATTACACTCGTTTTGGAATCACCCTCAGAGTTAACGACAATAACCCTTGCACTCTGAATCTTCATCTTCACTTGATTCACGACCTATCGTTAATTTGGATCGATGTGGTATTCGGGTCTCCAGACCTGGAAATCCGGTATACGGAAACCCGATCCCGGTCTCATCGAAATCCAAAGCGTATCTTTTAAGGCCAAGTTGTTTTAAAGGTTAAAACAATTTAATTCATTATCTTTATTCACAAAGGAAGATAACAGATAATCAACATTATCAGATAATCCATACAATTCAACTAACATCCATATCACACAGCATATATCTCATCAGAGATATCAATCAAAGTCAAGTATCCAATACTAACACCCATTCATAAGTAATGATTTATATCATCTTAATTTAAATTGAATTAAATTAATTACTTCATTTTATAAATCCTTCTTACTTAACCATTAATTAATTACAATCAATTAATTAATTATCCTCTAATAATTCATTTCAATTAATCATCTTGATTAATTATCTTTTGATTACATTCAAGTAATTTATTCTCAATTAATTACTTAAATTAATTATCCTTAACCACTTATTGTAATTAACCTTTAATTACTTCATTAATTAATTTACTAAAATTAATTAACTTAATCAACTATAATTAATTACATTAATCCTTAATTAATTACATTGATTAATTACTTCATTTATTAATTATTACTTAATTAATCAATCTTAATTAACATCATTAATTATATTAATTAATGATCCTTAATTACATTTTAATTATTAATTACTCTAATTAAATTAATTACATTAAGTAATTAACCTTTAATTAAACAACATTTATTAATCACCTTTGATTAATCTTCAATCAGTAATTAACTACCCTTAATTACTTTCACTAACTAAATTAATTACTCCTTAATTAATTTCTTAATTAATCCCTTGATTAATTATTCAAAGTAATTAACTCAAATTACTTCTATTAATAAAATCATTATTCAACTAATTACTTCCAGTAATTATCTTATTATTTACTTCCCTAAATAATCTTATTTTAATAATTACATTAAGTAATTATTATCAAATCATCTCTTTATTATCCTAAATTAATTAAACTTAATTAATTAATTTAAACTAAATCAAATCAACTTCAATTAATTACAATAAGTAATTAATTCTTAATTACTTCCAATAAGTAATTACATTTAAACAATTTCATAAATGATTATTCTTAAATTAATTCAACTAATTAATTATCAAATTTAATCCTATTAATTCATTATTTAATAACCCATAGTTAATGACCTCATTAACTATTATTTAATTACTTTCCTTAAGTAATTAACTTATATTAATTATTATTAATCCTAAATTAATAAATCTTAATAACCAATTTATTAATCTCTAATTACTAAATTAATTAAGTGTCAACCATAACTTAATTAATATTTAATTACTTATTAATTAATTCCTAACCATTAATTAATATTCTAATTATAATCCTTAATTACAAATTAATTATTCTAATTAATTAATCTTAATCACTAATTAATTAGTTTAAACCATTAATTACCTATTTAATTAATCCAAATGATTAATTAATCAATTAAATTAATTATCCATTAAATTTCCTAATTAATTTAATGAACACAAATCTTTAATTACTTTAAGATAAAACTTTATTCTTATTGATAAACAAGTTATCATTTACCATTCATATTTGAAACATCCATTTCAAATCTTCTTTTAAATTTCATTTTAAATTCTGTATTTAAAATAAATACCAATTTATTTTTAACTAAGTTTTTAAAACCAAATTAAAAACTTTTACTTATTAAAAATCTTATATTTTCTAAGAAGTTTTTAAAAGAACTTAAATCAAATTTCTTCTTAGATTTAAGATTTAAACATATCTACACTTAACCTATTTAAACATTTAAATTCATAAACTAATTTATTTCCAATCTAAGATTTAAACTTTGATTTAAATTCCTGTTTTTATATTTCTTCACAAATTTAAATTCAGTTTAAATTTAAACAAACAGGTTTTTAAAAACCTGGCAACACTAATGTACTCGAGCTCCACCCTAATTACTTCGAGTCGCATCCCCTAAAACCTCGAGTCTCCCTCGAAATAACTCGAACAAAAACGCGAGACCTTCCTCTGTAAAAACAGACTTCACCCAGACACATTCACGATCGCGTGCACGTGCACGACCACCAGCGTCAACTCCGACCATCCACGACAACTCCACCACTTCGGCGATCGTCCACAAACCCGATTACGACCATCACCTCTTCGATCTATACTCGAAATCGAAATCGAGCCTTCTACCCAACCTGGAACCATCAGTTCGAATTCGCCAAAGCCTGTCAACAATCCTTCTTGCTCGCGATTCTGACCATCAGAGAAGCTAATTCTCTGGCCATGCCTTCGTCTATACCTAAACTTCCATTTCCCAAAAACTTGGAACACTCGATCCATCAACAAAGGCAAACGAATCGAACTCATAGCCTAACTTAAAACTAGGGCTACAGGAAAAAAAACCATCACCGCGGCTACCAAAAAGATTTGCATCACCATCACCTATTTTTCCCAGCTTCTCTGATTACTCCTCTACCCACAAGAAGAATCCTGACCCTTCAATATCAATAGATCACCAGAATTCACCAGTTTCCCTCTTTTTGTTAAAACCAGAACTGCTCCTTTAATCCTAAACTAACAACTATGATTTTAATACTAAAAATCATGTTATCATTTATGTTTTCAATTTATAAATCTGAATTTATAAATTACAAGGTTCGAATTTTTACTTTTATATAACATGCACTGTTATTTTTGATTTCCAGAGACACTTGTGTTTAAAGTTTAACTTTACTAAATTTTAAAACATTCTTCTATGATAAATCAACAATTCTTACTTATAAGTTAAGTCCTAATAAACTAAATCAAGTGATAAAAGATTTAAAGGAAATTTTGAGTCTGGCAACAAAACAAAACAGAACAGAGAACATATTCATGCATACAATACATCCATATATACCAAACCCAACATGCATTTGAAACCAAACATAACACAGAGAATTACATCACATTTAATTACTGCAAACATGATTATCACATGAAGAAATCAAGCAACTTACTTAAGTTAGTTTTAAATAAAAATTGTTACTCACCATTAAAATGGAGACAGAGCCTATCTTTTGAAAACTGTTTTGAAGACTTGAAAATATAAGGCCAAATCTTCTTTGCTTTTGATAAAACTTGTGATATGTTGTTTTAGACTAGCATGCAGACTTGAACAAATCCAGATTCCCTTTTTACTTTTGAATTTAAACTTGCATGTTGCTTCCAAAGATGAAAAATGCAGGCAGTTCTCTGAGTTGATTCCAGATTTAAAATGAATGCAAGCTTTTTGATTTCAGATCTGTAACTTGGTTACAGATCTTATGTTTTGAGGAAGATTTGATTACAGACTTTGATTTTGTTTGAGGAATAATTACTGATTTAGATTAGAGGAAAAGTTGAGAAGTGGTATTGATTTTCAGGCTTTATTATTGGATTGAGGTATTTGATTCTCTGATTTGTTTCAGATTTTAATTAGAGGAAAGACTGAGTTTTTCTTGTTTTGAAAATGAAGATTAGAAAGAAAATGAAGTAAAGAGATAAAATGTTTATATACATGTATATTTATGATTTATAAAAATAAAAGAAAAAGAAAATAAAAAGACACTTGTCATAAACATTGATTACTTACATTACACATGTTAAAACAAGGCTTTAGATAAAGACACATGTCTTTTAAGTAATTATTCATATTTTTATTTATTTTTAAATGTAAATAAAATGCCTTTTCTTATTATTTAAATACTTATCTATATATATAAATCACTTTTTAAAGAAACAAACTAATTATATTTATAAATAAAAGTTATACAAATATTCTAAATCCAAATCAATTTAAATATTTATTCTTTTGAATTTCAAAACTTTAAATTCAAATTAAATCTAAATTTCCAATTTACCAAAGCTTTTCTATTTACAATATATACAAATAAATATATATATATATTCAAATAGAAAATATCTTATTAACTTTTTAAAAGATAAAATCATCCATTAATACTAATTTAATCAGATTATTAAATTAAATTCAAATCTTATTATCAAAGATTATCCATATCAATTTAATTATTCAACAGATTATTAAATTGATATTGTTAAAATTTCCGGGATATTACATTCCTCCCCCCTTAAAATAATTTCGTCCCCGAAATTTAAACAAAGGTAATTTAATAATCTTATTAAAGATTTTAATTTCAAAACACAAGCATCTACTATCATCCATATGCTAGCAACCATAGCAACCAAATCATTCAATCAAACAATTCTATCTATCTAGACTAAATTCTAGATAAAATACCTCGAGTTTCCCCAAGTATATATATATACCGGAATACTCGCTCTACAAACAATCTAAACTATCAATACTACTAAGCTATAGATCTCCTACTCATCTAGATCTACAGAACTAAACAGAATATCAGACTACAGACGAGTCTGACTCAACTACCAAACTTCCCAAAACTGCAGATTCTAAAACCAGAGATAGATCAAATACGTACTTCCTCAGAGATACGTAAAACACAATGAATTCCAATTATCCAAACTGACCATTCAATTCCGAAGACCAAACACTTATCCAGGTCAGAACACATAAGAGATCCAAACACAACTCTACTCCTCAATTATCAGTAGATTCCAAACTTACTTCTCCTATCCAGAGATGCACTCCCAAACTGCTTTCGCTGCATTACTCTGATCTGAGGTAGAATGAAAATGCCGATGAAGAACACGAGCACAAACTGAACAACATATTTTAGAAATAAGGTTCACTGATCCATAAAGAAAACTCAGATACTCCATCAAAACTTGGGCTGCTTCACCAAACTCTATCTCTAGGAATCATCCTTCAACTAGACTGAACTACCGGTATCACTCCTGGAATCCTAGTCGATAAGAAAACTCAATCTTCAGATGCAGACAAACCTCTGACTTCCCTAAAGATATCCAGAAAAATCTTCAATAACCCAAGAGAATATTCAGTAATCGCAAGTCACTTTTGCGATTAATCCAGACCAATTATCCAAAGCAAACTGTTCTCTCTTAACTAATTAGAACAGCTCATACTTAACTATCCAATTCATCGAGGAAATGGATCCACACTGCTGTTTCTGAACTCCGCCTCTAGAAAAACTGCTCAGTCAGAAAACTTCCTGCCAAAGCACAGAATACTCCGAGCTGCACTGTTGACACTGATGCCAAAGACTTCCTAATCCAAAGTTCTTGAGAAACTCGAACCTCCAAACTAAACAGAATCACCATGCTGAACTCAGCCCCAACACCGAAGCATACACACTTCCTCAAACTCGTTCCAAAGAAAACATCTTCGGAAACATCCATCGTCACTGTATCTCATCATACAGCTACTATTACCTGAGGTTACCCGGATACTATCACTTGCTTCTGTCTAATCGACAGATCCAACTCTACTCGTCCAGCTTCAAAGATAAACTCCGAACCTTAACAGTTCCCTTCGGAGATTTGTGAAATCCTTACACAACTGCAAAGTTCACTCGAGACAGTATTAGGTTTACAGTCTCGACAAATACACTTCCAACCTCAACACTCAAACTCCTAATCCTAGATGATAAATTATTATCATCTCAACCAATCAATACAAATACCATATACATTTAAAATGATACATTTTTTTTTTATATAGAAATTATATCTGGGTAAAATTATTTCATCTACCTTTTTAAAACAATATTGTGTCAGTTGGCCTGGTCCAAGTGTTTAGAGATCCCTATCAATAACGTTAGCTACTCGTATTGACCAGAATCCATATACCACCCAACCGATCAATTAACACAATATAAAATCATTTTATATAACTAACAAATACGCGCTCTCGTATATATATATACACTCAAACAGGTTGCTACAGATCCTATCTCTAATGAACAATCCTTCCGAACCTAGGTATTCACTCAACCTAGTGCTCTGATATTCACTTAACCAAAAGCTTAGGCATTCGCTCAACCTATGCTCTGATACCACTGTAATAACCCGCCACTCATTCTACAGAATGACGAATCATTAATAAGAAAGAAAGGGATGAGAAAAGAGAAAAGAAGAGAAGAAAGAAACAACAACCATGATCTCACAGCGGAACGAATAAATTATATTAATAACATAAACTATTACATAGTATACAACAATTTACAGAGTTACACAGCATATACATCACTTACTAGACAGTTATAAACATCTGTCTAGATATTACAACTAAATACAATACAAACACTATCACAGATATCAACACAGCGGAATACTATATCTACGAACGCCGAAGCCTCCTGCTCCATTGCTCCTCCAGAATATTCGTCAAAACTAAACCTGAATCCCTTGGCTACTCGTAAAAATTTGAGTACCCAAGAGTTTATAAAACAGAAATAAACAACTTGGGTCAGACATGGGTTTGGTGTGAGTAACAGGTTAAATTTGTTTAACTTCAAAACCTTTTGAAAGAAAAGGTATCACGTAAGACTTCCCACACATAAACATGGGTAAGTTTTTACCTTACGCTAACCAAAACATTTGATAGGAAATTCGATTGTATTATAATAGGGTCTAGGGTTTTCAAATAAATATGAAATAGCTGAAATTGTTACATTATTAAATTCCAGCATACTAGCCACAAAGTGGGTTATACAATCAAGTCCGTTGGCACTTATTGGATTTTGGATTCCATACAATGGCAGGGCTACCGGGGTACCGCCCGTCACAGTACGTGGCCTAGATCACCGTACCGAGGATCACTCCCAATCCCCTGCAACACAAGGTCGGAACATCCCTTACTGGATAATTCCCGCACAAGATGCCTCACGGTTGGGATCAGCAACCGCACCACTAAGTCGAAAATAGAAAGGGACATCTAGACAGAGGTAACCTTGTCCTACTTGGGTGCTACCCACTAACCTTGCTGCACCTCCCCTGTTTTAGCCATTCCCGGTTTGATGAGGCTTGAGGTCACGATTACCTTTAAATAGAACACATCTATCTTAGAATGCTCATCGTCCACCTGACGATGTGCTGAAAGCATTCAATCCATACAAGTTCGTTCCGGGTTCGAACGAAACCGAAGGCATTATCTCATTACACTCGTTTTGGAATCACCCTCAGAGTTAACGACAATAACCCTTGCACTCTGAATCTTCATCTTCACTTGATTCACGACCTATCGTTAATTTGGATCGATGTGGTATTCGGGTCTCCAGACCTGGAAATCCGGTATACGGAAACCCGATCCCGGTCTCATCGAAATCCAAAGCGTATCTTTTAAGGCCAAGTTGTTTTAAAGGTTAAAACAATTTAATTCATTATCTTTATTCACAAAGGAAGATAACAGATAATCAACATTATCAGATAATCCATACAATTCAACTAACATCCATATCACACAGCATATATCTCATCAGAGATATCAATCAAAGTCAAGTATCCAATACTAACACCCATTCATAAGTAATGATTTATATCATCTTAATTTAAATTGAATTAAATTAATTACTTCATTTTATAAATCCTTCTTACTTAACCATTAATTAATTACAATCAATTAATTAATTATCCTCTAATAATTCATTTCAATTAATCATCTTGATTAATTATCTTTTGATTACATTCAAGTAATTTATTCTCAATTAATTACTTAAATTAATTATCCTTAACCACTTATTGTAATTAACCTTTAATTACTTCATTAATTAATTTACTAAAATTAATTAACTTAATCAACTATAATTAATTACATTAATCCTTAATTAATTACATTGATTAATTACTTCATTTATTAATTATTACTTAATTAATCAATCTTAATTAACATCATTAATTATATTAATTAATGATCCTTAATTACATTTTAATTATTAATTACTCTAATTAAATTAATTACATTAAGTAATTAACCTTTAATTAAACAACATTTATTAATCACCTTTGATTAATCTTCAATCATGGTAATAACCCGCCACTCATTCTACAGAATGACGAATCATTAATAAGAAAGAAAGGGATGAGAAAAGAGAAAAGAAGAGAAGAAAGAAACAACAACCACGATCTCACAGCGGAACGAATAAATTATATTAATAACATAAACTATTACATAGTATACAACAATTTACAGAGTTACACAGCATATACATCACTTACTAGACAGTTATAAACATCTGTCTAGATATTACAACTCAATACAATACAAACACTATCACAGATATCAACACAGCGGAATACTATATCTACGAACGCCGAAGCCTCCTGCTCCATTGCTCCTCCAGAATATTCATCAAAACTAAACCTGAATCCCTTGGCTACTCGTAAAAATTTGAGTACCCAAGAGTTTATAAAACAGAAATAAACAACTTGGGTCAGACATGGGTCTGGTGTGAGTAACAGGTTAAATTTGTTTAACTTCAAAACCTTTTGAAAGAAAAGGTATCACGTAAGACTTCCCACACATAAACATGGGTAAGTTTTTACCTTACGCTAACCAAAACATTTGATAGGAAATTCGATTGTATTATAATAGGGTCTAGGGTTTTCAAATAAATATGAAATAGCTGAAATTGTTACATTATTAAATTCCAGCATACTAGCCACAAAGTGGGTTATACAATCAAGTCCGTTGGCACTTATTGGATTTTGGATTCCATACAATGGCAGGGCTACCGGGGTACCGCCCGTCACAGTACGTGGCCTAGATCACCGTACCGAGGATCACTCCCAATCCCCTGCAACACAAGGTCGGAACATCCCTTACTGGATAATTCCCGCACAAGATGCCTCACGGTTGGGATCAGCAACCGCACCACTAAGTCGAAAATAGAAAGGGACATCTAGACAGAGGTAACCTTGTCCTACTTGGGTGCTACCCACTAACCTTGCTGCACCTCCCCTGTTTTAGCCATTCCCGGTTTGATGAGGCTTGAGGTCACGATTACCTTTAAATAGAACACATCTATCTTAGAATGCTCATCGTCCACCTGACGATGTGCTGAAAGCATTCAATCCATACAAGTTCGTTCCGGGTTCGAACGAAACCGAAGGCATTATCTCATTACACTCGTTTTGGAATCACCCTCAGAGTTAACGACAATAACCCTTGCACTCTGAATCTTCATCTTCACTTGATTCACGACCTATCGTTAATTTGGATCGATGTGGTATTCGGGTCTCCAGACCTGGAAATCCGGTATACGGAAACCCGATCCCGGTCTCATCAAAATCCAAAGCGTATCTTTTAAGGCCAAGTTGTTTTAAAGGTTAAAACAATTTAATTCATTATCTTTATTCACAAAGGAAGATAACAGATAATCAACATTATCAGATAATCCATACAATTCAACTAACATCCATATCACACAGCATATATCTCATCAGAGATATCAATCAAAGTCAAGTATCCAATACTAACACCCATTCATAAGTAATGATTTATATCATCTTAATTTAAATTGAATTAAATTAATTACTTCATTTTATAAATCCTTCTTACTTAACCATTAATTAATTACAATCAATTAATTAATTATCCTCTAATAATTCATTTCAATTAATCATCTTGATTAATTATCTTTTGATTACATTCAAGTAATTTATTCTCAATTAATTACTTAAATTAATTATCCTTAACCACTTATTGTAATTAACCTTTAATTACTTCATTAATTAATTTACTAAAATTAATTAACTTAATCAACTATAATTAATTACATTAATCCTTAATTAATTACATTGATTAATTACTTCATTTATTAATTATTACTTAATTAATCAATCTTAATTAACATCATTAATTATATTAATTAATGATCCTTAATTACATTTTAATTATTAATTACTCTAATTAAATTAATTACATTAAGTAATTAACCTTTAATTAAACAACATTTATTAATCACCTTTGATTAATCTTCAATCAGTAATTAACTACCCTTAATTACTTTCACTAACTAAATTAATTACTCCTTAATTAATTTCTTAATTAATCCCTTGATTAATTATTCAAAGTAATTAACTCAAATTACTTCTATTAATAAAATCATTATTCAACTAATTACTTCCAGTAATTATCTTATTATTTACTTCCCTAAATAATCTTATTTTAATAATTACATTAAGTAATTATTATCAAATCATCTCTTGATTATCCTAAATTAATTAAACTTAATTAATTAATTTAAACTAAATCAAATCAACTTCAATTAATTACAATAAGTAATTAATTCTTAATTACTTCCAATAAGTAATTACATTTAAACAATTTCATAAATGATTATTCTTAAATTAATTCAACTAATTAATTATCAAAATTAATCCTATTAATTCATTATTTAATAACCCATAGTTAATGACCTCATTAACTATTATTTAATTACTTTCCTTAAGTAATTAACTTATATTAATTATTATTAATCCTAAATTAATAAATCTTAATAACCAATTTATTAATCTCTAATTACTAAATTAATTAAGTGTCAACCATAACTTAATTAATATTTAATTACTTATTAATTAATTCCTAACCATTAATTAATATTCTAATTATAATCCTTAATTACAAATTAATTATTCTAATTAATTAATCTTAATCACTAATTAATTAGTTTAAACCATTAATTACCTATTTAATTAATCCAAATGATTAATTAATCAATTAAATTAATTATCCATTAAATTTCCTAATTAATTTAATGAACACAAATCTTTAATTACTTTAAGATAAAACTTTATTCTTATTGATAAACAAGTTATCATTTACCATTCATATTTGAAACATCCATTTCAAATCTTCTTTTAAATTTCATTTTAAATTCTGTATTTAAAATGAATACCAATTTATTTTTAACTAAGTTTTTAAAACCAAATTAAAAACTTTTACTTATTAAAAATCTTATATTTTCTAAGAAGTTTTTAAAAGAACTTAAATCAAATTTCTTCTTAGATTTAAGATTTAAACATATCTACACTTAACCTATTTAAACATTTAAATTCATAAACTAATTTATTTCCAATCTAAGATTTAAACTTTGATTTAAATTCCTATTTTTATATTTCTTCACAAATTTAAATTCAGTTTAAATTTAAACAAACAGGTTTTTAAAAACCTGGCAACACTAATGTACTCGAGCTCCACCCTAATTACTTCGAGTCGCATCCCCTAAAACCTCGAGTCTCCCTCGAAATAACTCGAACAAAAACGCGAGACCTTCCTCTGTAAAAACAGACTTCACCCAGACACATTCACGATCGCGTGCACGTGCACGACCACCAGCGTCAACTCCGACCATCCACGACAACTCCACCACTTCGGCGATCGTCCACAAACCCGATTACGACCATCACCTCTTCGATCTATACTCGAAATCGAAATCGAGCCTTCTACCCAACCTGGAACCATCAGTTCGAATTCGCCAAAGCCTGTCAACAATCCTTCTTGCTCGCGATTCTGACCATCAGAGAAGCTAATTCTCTGGCCATGCCTTCGTCTATACCTAAACTTCCATTTCCCAAAAACTTGGAACACTCGATCCATCAACAAAGGCAAACGAATCGAACTCATAGCCTAACTTAAAACTAGGGCTACAGGAAAAAAAACCATCACCGCGGCTACCAAAAAGATTTGCATCACCATCACCTATTTTTCCCAGCTTCTCTGATTACTCCTCTACCCACAAGAAGAATCCTGACCCTTCAATATCAATAGATCACCAGAATTCACCAGTTTCCCTCTTTTTGTTAAAACCAGAACTGCTCCTTTAATCCTAAACTAACAACTATGATTTTAATACTAAAAATCATGTTATCATTTATGTTTTCAATTTATAAATCTGAATTTATAAATTACAAGGTTCGAATTTTTACTTTTATATAACATGCACTGTTATTTTTGATTTCCAGAGACACTTGTGTTTAAAGTTTAACTTAACTAAATTTTAAAACATTCTTCTATGATAAATCAACAATTCTTACTTATAAGTTAAGTCCTAATAAACTAAATCAAGTGATAAAAGATTTAAAGGAAATTTTGAGTCTGGCAACAAAACAAAACAGAACAGAGAACATATTCATGCATACAATACATCCATATATACCAAACCCAACATGCATTTGAAACCAAACATAACACAGAGAATTACATCACATTTAATTACTGCAAACATGATTATCACATGAAGAAATCAAGCAACTTACTTAAGTTAGTTTTAAATAAAAATTGTTACTCACCATTAAAATGGAGACAGAGCCTATCTTTTGAAAACTGTTTTGAAGACTTGAAAATATAAGGCCAAATCTTCTTTGCTTTTGATAAAACTTGTGATATGTTGTTTTAGACTAGCATGCAGACTTGAACAAATCCAGATTCCCTTTTTACTTTTGAATTTAAACTTGCATGTTGCTTCCAGAGATGAAAAATGCAGGCAGTTCTCTGAGTTGATTCCAGATTTAAAATGAATGCAAGCTTTTTGATTTCAGATCTGTAACTTGGTTACAAATCTTATGTTTTGAGGAAGATTTGATTACAGACTTTGATTTTGTTTGAGGAATAATTACTGATTTAGATTAGAGGAAAAGTTGAGAAGTGGTATTGATTTTCTGGCTTTATTATTGGATTGAGGTATTTGATTCTCTGATTTGTTTCAGATTTTAATTAGAGGAAAGACTGAGTTTTTCTTGTTTTGAAAATGAAGATTAGAAAGAAAATGAAGTAAAGAGATAAAATGTTTATATACATGTATATTTATGATTTATAAAAATAAAAGAAAAAGAAAATAAAAAGACACTTGTCATAAACATTGATTACTTACATTACACATGTTAAAACAAGGCTTTAGATAAAGACACATGTCTTTTAAGTAATTATTCATATTTTTATTTATTTTTTAAATGTAAATAAAATGCCTTTTCTTATTATTTAAATACTTATCTATATATATAAATCACTTTTTAAAGAAACAAACTAATTATATTTATAAATAAAAGTTATACAAATATTCTAAATCCAAATCAATTTAAATATTTCTTCTTTTGAATTTCAAAACTTTAAATTCAAATTAAATCTAAATTTCCAATTTACCAAAGCTTTTCTATTTACAATATATACAAATAAATATATATATATATTCAAATAGAAAATATCTTATTAACTTTTTAAAAGATAAAATCATCCATTAATACTAATTTAATCAGATTATTAAATTAAATTCAAATCTTATTATCAAAGATTATCCATATCAATTTAATTATTCAACAGATTATTAAATTGATATTGTTAAAATTTCCGGGATATTACAAGTTATAACCATGGGTTATAATAACGATTGGTTGTGTGACGACCCGGAATTTTTGAGCATTTGAAATTGGAATATTTAATTAATTTTAAATATTCAGAGGTTAATTATAAACTTAAATTTCAAATATTGCTATTTATTGAGTAATTTAATAATTAAATTAAATTTATTTGAAGTTGGATAAAATAGTAAATCGGGTATTCTAAGCTAATTAAAAATATTTTGAAGGCTTGGAAAATTCATATTAATAATACTAAAGGTAATAGAGCTTTTAAAATTTAAATTTAAAAGTGTTTTGTTCAGTTTTGAAAATATATCGTTTAAATTGAATTTAAAAATAGCCTTCCGAGGCACAGTCTCGGAATTCGACGAAACCAGTTCCATTGGATCCGTAATATTTTATTTTTATCGGATTTTAAATTTCGTAGCTTTTGGAGTGATTGTGTGAGCGTCCGATAGCCAAAAGTGTTGAATTTATATCAAAAATTTGAGTTGTTATAACGAGATATTTTATACCTAAAAAATAAATTATTATAAAGGGCAGATCAAAAAATCAACTCAACCATCACCCTATTTTTTTCTCAGCCGACCTACCTACTGATGTACGAGTTAATTAACTTCACATTACCGGTTCTTTCTTTCATTTCAAGCGCGTCGTTCCTCTTATTTTATAATGGTAGCCTTCTTTCAGAAGCAAATAACAGATCAAATTCAACAACGAAAAAAAAGGAAAGATAAAATCGAATTCGAAAGTAACTAAGGAATGGGGAATCGAGCCTTTCCCTTCCATTCTTCATTTCTAACCACGAAGCGATTTAACTCGAGAAAATGAAGACTTCGATCTCAGCATTTGGGGAAGCTCGCGATTCGGTTAAGCTGGAGGGAGAGCTCGCGGTTGAGGTTCTGGTCGCGATTACCTATCGAGCGGCGATTAGGGAAGCTCGAAACGTCGAGAGGCACACGAATAAATCACGGAAGTGATTTGTGAAGTTCTCGAGTATGGGAAGGGGGAAGTTCGAAGACGTGGTTCTAGGCCACGAGTTTGATGTGGTAGTCGCGAGTTCGAGCTGATGTTTGCCTCGCGGAGGCGAAGTGACGATAGCGTCGTGGTGGACTTGGGGTTTGGCGTAGTCACGTAGGGGGCTCTCGGCTGTGATGTTGTCGTTGACGAGGGCTTGGTCATCTCGAAATCGATCGAGCAGTGAGGTACGGTAGTTTAATTTCTGTAATGATTTAAATAGTTATATATACACTATATTAAAATGAGGATAGTGAATTGTTTAGCTAGCATTGAATATAGCAGTTAGTAAATTAATTTATAATTAGAGAAAGAAAAGGGTATATATTTATATATGAGTGAAAATATAAATTGTTAATATGGAATAATAAAAATAAATAATATATATAGTTAAGTAGGAATATTATGGACAGTTTAGTAAATTTCTGGTATTTTATTAAGAAAAGGAAAACAAATTTTGATAATAAAATTTTATATATAAATATACACATCTATTTTAATAAATATGGGAAATTGGTTTAATAAACTTATTTGATTTACTTTAGTCATAAAAAAAAAATTTATTGATAGAAAATTTGTTTAAAAATAAATTATCGGTTTAAACCCAAATTATTAGCTAAATTAAATGAATAAATAGAGATTAATTATTTGACTAATTTAAATATTAATATACCGTACAAATGCTTATACAAGGTCTAAAATCGAGAAAATACAATTCAGAATGGGACTGGAGTGGAATAGACTGCAAATTTAAAAGCAAAGGTGAGTTAATCTCACTCAGTTGAATTTAAATTTAAATGGTTAAATTTAAATCATTGATTGGATGATTGCATTGATTGATGTGCTATATATATATAGTAGTATATACCAATATATACATATTGGCATATGTATATATTTGAGTTGTTGATATTCCCGCATTTATATAGCGGATGAGACCCTATGCGCCGCATAATAGCGGATGATATTTTATAAAACCCATATACCGCGATATTTCACTTTGAAGTGAAATTGGTATTGTGCTAACATCTGTGGATGCAGGGAAACAGGTTGGAGGGATCCAACTGGATTCCTCAAAATATTTAATTTTGTTTAAATATTCTATGATATGATTTTTGATATCCCGGGATGAATTATATGGATAATTGGATGTTATGGTTTGGTTGGACTAATTTGGATATACTGAGTTATCAAAATCTCTAGAATGGAATTTTGAAAGGAAATAAAAGAGTAAATTTTTAAGTGAAATAATTCAAGTGAATTAGAATGAATTAATAATAAATTGGAAATAAAATAAAAGTGATTGCAAAATTCTAACAATTTGGAATAAGAAGGAATTAACAAGGGAAATAATAAATTGTAAAGCTTAAGTGATATTATTTGAAAGAATAAAGAATTTATTTTTAAATTTAAGGATTGAATTTAATTAAGTAATAAAGAAGGAATTTTGGAAGATTAAATTGGTATTTTCAATTAAAAAGGGTTTAACTCACAATAAAGAAATAAATCTAAAGTTATTGTATTTTGAAATAAATGAAGTAAGCAAGAAATTTATTTCGAAGTAAAGTAAATGGGAAATTCAATGGGAATTTGATTTGGTTGTTTAAAAATTGGAATTTAAAAGAGAAGTGAGATTTTGGAATTTATAAACTGGGTTTATAAAGTAAAATCAAATATCAGGGAATATTTGAGGATATAAATTCAAGGTGGTGAATTTATAAAGGGATATGAATTGGTTTAAAAATAAGTGTTGATTTATTTTTAAAGGATGTGAAGAGAAGTGTATTTCTCTGGATAGCCAAGTACGTTTTTCAAAGAAATTTTAAATATAAGTTAAAAGTTTTCACGTTGTTTAAAAAGGCATGTTTAGAAAATTTATTATTTCTAATATTTAAATTCTAAAGTAAATATTTTCCAAATCTATTATCGTAATAATTATTTAAAGGGTGACTAGTATTTTATTTAAAAAGGTGAAAACTTAGTTTTATATTGTATAAAGTAACCTTATTTTAAATATTCTTAAAAGTATTATTTTTAATTAAGTATTAAAGTAGTTTTCCAAATTTAAATGTTAAAGTATAATTATAATAAAGTGTTTTAAAGTTATTTTAAAATCTATAGGTATTTTGTACTTGGTGATTCAGTGGAAATAATTATTTGGGAAATGTATTCCGTAAGCGGGAACTGTTTTGAAATTGTTTTCAAATGAGCTTTGAAAATTTGGAAATATATCTTGGAAAGATATTTGGGCAAATAAATAATGTGGGAAATTATTTATTGTGTGATGGTTGCTTGTGGATGTTAATTGATAGTTAAATAACCGACTATCAATATTGGCCAAACGCGCTGATCGTTTCGAAGAGACCGGGATCGAGTTTCCGTATACCGGGATTCTAGGTCTGGAGACTCGAATACCACTTCGATCCGGTTGTACGTTTCGTGTAACGTGTTCGGAGTCGAAGATGGAGCTATGAAGTGCAAGGGCTAGTCGCTACTAATCCTGAGGATATTTCCAAAATGGATGTAGTAGGAATAGTGCCTTCGGTTCCGTTCGAACCCGGGACGGACTTGTATGGACGAATGCTTTCGTGACATCGTCAGGTGGACGATGGGCATTCTAAGGGATGTGTTCTGAAAAAGGTATCGTTTAGCCTCGAGCCTCATCAACCGGGAATGACTGAAAATCAGGGGTTATGCAGCAAGGCTTCGTGGGTAGCACCCACTTGAGAGTAAGGTCATCCCTGTCTAGATGTCCCTTTTATTTCGGCTTAGTGGTGCGGTTGCTGATCCCAACCGTGGGGTGATTTTACTTGGAATTATCCAGTAAGGGATGATTCCGGCTTTGTGTTGCAGGGGAGCGGGCGTACTCCTCGGTACTGTGATCTAGGCCACGTACTGTGACAGGTGGTACCCCAGTGCCTAGTCATTCGTTGGAAATCCATTCTCCCTACGTGCCTTGTACGAGTTTGTTTGTATTACCCACGTTGTGGCTAGTATGCTGGAATTTAATAATGTAACAATTTCAGCTATTTTAATAAGTATTTGTGAATAGACACTATTATAATATCAGAGGATTTTGATAAAAAGTGTTTTAGCTATCGTAAGGTAAAAACCCGACATGTTTATTTGTGGCGCGGTCTTACGAGATGCTTTTATTTTCAAAAGGATTTTTGAAACTTTAATAATCAATTGAGTGTGATTTTCTCACGCTGGTTTTCCAGACTGACTCGGGTATTGTTTTATATGATGCTCGGGTCAGACCGAGATAAACAGGTTCAGATTGTAGCTGTGGAGCTCAGGAGACGAGCAGGATGGTGATACGTACTTCCGTATTTGTTTATTGTTCCGTTGTGTATTTGGATGTATGTCATTGATGTGATGAACTCTGATGATGTATTCTGTAAATATATTGTATAAACAGATATATTTTTCTGTTTGAGTAAAGATCTGTTTTGTATATATTATATTTTATTCCGCTGCGATGTGAGATTCTGTTGTTGATTTTCTGTTTCTTCTTCTTCTACCTCTTCTTCTTTAACACAAATGGTTCGATTTTCCGGGTCTGGAAATTCTGGTCGTTACAGTGGTATCAGAGCATAGGTTGGCGATAACCTTGGCTCTGGTGGGAATTTTGAGAGTATTAATAGATATGAGCGCGTATTTGTTAGTGAATATAAAATGGTTTTATATTGTGTTGGCTGGTTTATTGAGTAGTTTATGGATTTTGGTCGATGTGTGGGACGCCACAACATTGATAGGAATCTCTAAACACTTGAATAGAACAGTTCGACACAGTATTGTTTTAAATAGGGTGAATGAAATAATTTTGCCCAAATTATTTTGTATATAAAAGAAATAATTATTCGAAATTTATTATAGTTATATTTGGATGCTTGGTTGTTAGAAAATGACAATAATGAGTTAGTCTCATTATTGAGTAGAAATTGAAAACTTATAACCTAAGTTGAAGAATAAATTTATATAACAAATGGAATTTGAGAATATAAATTATAAATGTAATTTATAAGTTGAAATAAAACTTCATATACAAATGTGATCTAAAATTTGAAATAGGATTCCAGAGAAATATTTGGAAATAAATCGGAATGGGTTTCAAATTTGGAATTTTGGGAAAGGTTTAAATTCCTTTGGATTTTAAAGATAGTTTTCAAAGAGTTTGAGGAAATAATAAGTGGTATTATTTCAGGAATATTTTGAGTTGAGTTTGGAATCTGGAAGGATTTGAAATTTAAAAATATTTGAAATGGTTTAAAAAGATAAAAACATTTAATTCTCTTCCGGTCGCTGGGAAATAATTTCGGTGATGACTGCAGCATCATCGATGTTCATTTTCGAGTTTCCAAAGAGAAATTGCTACCAAACTGTTTTAAATTGGAATTGATTGTGAACTGGGTTGGTTTTGAAATTTCAAAGGGATAATTGAATTTACCAAAGGAGTTTGGATGTGATTGATTTCAAAAGTGATTTTGAAATTTTGGAAAATTGTTTAAAACTCTGGAATCTTATTTAAAGTTATTTATGGAATAATAAAAATATTTATTGGCTAAATAAAATGTATAATTCTGAGTTAAAAGATAAAATGTGAATAAAATTTATTTTAAATAGATGGAAGTATGAATATAAAAGAATGTGACTTATAAAATTTGGAAGTAAGATAAATAAGCCAAATAAAATTGCTTGTAACGGTAATGAATATAAAAATCCAAATTTTAAATTATGAAATAGATTGAGCTCAAGTAAAAGTGTTAAGAGTGATTTTTGAAATAAAAATCGAATATTGGGTTTAAAATTTGGGAACAAACTAATTTGATAATAAGTTAGTTAATGGAATTTAAAGTGGTTAAATTTAGATTAAACTGTGAGTTAGCAATAGAGTTTGGAAATAAACTCGAAGTTTAAATAGAATTCGACCTAGACTGACGATGATTTAAAATTTAGCAAAGGTGTTGTAAAAATAAAACGGAATTGGATTAAAGTGGTGATGGTTTGTATTGCAAATAAAATCCAATTTAGTAGAGATAAATTGAAATGGCCTTGCTATTAATCAAATAAATTTGTAGAGTGAAATGAGATTTGATTGAAATAGAATCAAGTTAAATAGAGATGGATTGAATAACTATGGTCTGAGTTGAAAGTAAAATTCAAGTGGGAAGGAATAAATTGAAATAAATTGAATGAGATGGTGTGTAAATGGATTTGGAAGCATTTAAATTTGCATTGGAACCTTATAAACTTACTTATGGAGGTGTTTAGTGGATATTGCTTAGGTTATACAAATGTTAACTATTGAAATTTAGTAAGATGTTAATAAACTTTGAATATTTGTCACTAACCTGTTTAAATTGAGTAAGTACAGGTTTATGGAAGTCGCTTTGCTGGTTTTGACTGCGGTAAATGCTAAAATAAATAGCCGCTTGTTTAAAAATGCTAAAATAAGGTACGCTTACGCAAAAATTCAAAATAGGAAATATGAACTGCATATATTGATATATATTGTGATTTCCGGCCTGAGGCCGATGTATATATATATTTGTGCATCCTGCGATATCGCAGAAGTCCCTCCGTGCAAGGGAGACTCTGCCAAAATTTTCCGTAAATTTTGAGGGTTAGAAAATTTTTGAAAATTTTGAAAATTTTAATTAACAATAAATAATCTAAATTTGCTAAGCAAATGGAAATGGGAACCGGATAATTGAATCTAGTTTAAATATGAATGTAAAGTAAGTGAAATCGAAAGAACTAAGGAAAGTAAGCTTACAAGTAAACTTTTAATTGAGATTTAAATTAATTAGTAAGTGGAACTAATTCAATAGTCAAATGGAAGCCAATTTGAATTCAAATGAAGTTGTGTGGGCAGAATGAATAGTAATGAAAATAAACTTTGATAGTAAGGTGAAAATTAATGTAAGAAGTGTATAAATATTTATATTAAACTTAAGGATTGGAAAAATGAAATTCTTTAAGTGAAGTGGGTATCGAGGAAATTATTCTAAGTGGATAATTGCATGAAGGGTTAAATTGGAAGTTGTGAAATGGGATAGTTGTGAATAAATGGATAACAATCAAAATGAATGTGAATAAAAAGGAAATTGATAAAATGGATAATTCAATTGGGCTAATTACGTAAGATGTACGTATATTATTTTATTCGCATAGTTATTTGATCCGGATTCGAACACAGAATTTCGAGGTAATTATACCGATCCGAGTTGGGATTTTTCACTCGATTTTCAACGGCGAACCTGGATATGGATTGTTGATTGATTCTGGTAATTCTCTATCATAGTTGGTGGCTATGCTAGGAGAATGACGGTTTCTGATCAAGAAACCAAATCTGAGTCCGCACTAGGAAGTCGAGTGGATGATACTAGTTCGGAAGTGAAATTGTGTGATCGATTGAGCGATCGAATGTGATATTGCGTACGGATGATATATGTGCATCGTACGGGCTTAAGTAAAGCAAATGTTGAAAATTTGTAAAGGAAAGTATAAAATGATTTTGAATGTTATGATTTGAATATTATTGCTTAGTAGGATATACAGGTGTATAAAAGCAATGGATAAATTGGGATTTTGATTTTTGAAGATAAAATTTAATGGCCCGACCAAAAAGGTATGTATTTGAATTTCTATATGAAATTTGATTGGGTTTTGGATCCAGCCACTTGGCTTTTTGTTTTCTTTTTGAGATTGGGAGGTCGTAGAGCCATTTTGTAGCAGTACCGAGCTAGCCGCGCAAAGGAGACGCTGGCAAAATTTTTCGGAAATTTAGGGAGTTAGAAAAATTTTGGAAAATTTTGATAATTCAAAATTTGAATTCAAATTTAGATTTGAATTGATAAGTAAGTGATTTGGGTTGAACTTATGAATAAGTTGGAAAGTTAAAAGATGATTAGTGTATCATTAATAAAAGAAGACTTTGGAAAGTGGTTAAAACTGTTCGATTTGGAAAATAGGTAACGGGGATTGAATCAGTCTTCCTAACTAGTAATTTCGGGGACGAAATTCTTTTAAGGGGGGAGGAATGTGACGACCCGGAATTTTTTAGCATTTGAAATTGGAATATTTAATTAATTTTAAATATTCAGAGGTTAATTATAAACTTAAATTTCAAATATTGCTATTTATTGAGTAATTTAATAATTAAATTAAATTTATTTGAAGTTGGATAAAATAGTAAATCGGGTATTCTAAGCTAATTAAAAATATTTTGAAGGCTTGGAAAATTCATATTAATAATACTAAAGGTAATAGAGCTTTTAAAATTTAAATTTAAAAGTGTTTTGTTCAGTTTTGAAAATATATCGTTTAAATTGAATTTAAAAATAGCCTTCCGAGGCACAGTCTCGGAATTCGACGAAACCAGTTCCATTGGATCCGTAATATTTTATTTTTATCGGATTTTAAATTTCGTAGCTTTTGGAGTGATTGTGTGAGCGTCCGATAGCCAAAAGTGTTGAATTTATATCAAAAATTTGAGTTGTTATAACGAGATATTTTATACCTAAAAAAATAAATTATTATAAAGGGCAGATCAAAAAATCAACTCAACCATCACCCTATTTTTTTCTCAGCCGACCTACCTACTGATGTACGAGTTAATTAACTTCACATTACCGGTTCTTTCTTTCATTTCAAGCGCGTCGTTCCTCTTATTTTATAATGGTAGCCTTCTTTCAGAAGCAAATAACAGATCAAATTCAACAACGAAAAAAAAGGAAAGATAAAATCGAATTCGAAAGTAACTAAGGAATGGGGAATCGAGCCTTTCCCTTCCATTCTTCATTTCAAACCACGAAGCGATTTAACTCGAGAAAATGAAGACTTCGATCTCAGCATTTGGGGAAGCTCGCGATTCGGTTAAGCTGGAGGGAGAGCTCGCGGTTGAGGTTCTGGTCGCGATTACCTATCGAGCGGCGATTAGGGAAGCTCGAAACGTCGAGAGGCACACGAATAAATCACGGAAGTGATTTGTGAAGTTCTCGAGTATGGGAAGGGGGCAGTTCGAAGACGTGGTTCTAGGCCACGAGTTTGATGTGGTAGTCGCGAGTTCGAGCTGATGTTTGCCTCGCGGAGGCGAAGTGACGATAGCGTCGTGGTGGACTTGGGGTTTGGCGTAGTCACGTAGGGGGCTCTCGGCTGTGATGTTGTCGTTGACGAGGGCTTGGTCATCTCGAAATCGATCGAGCAGTGAGGTACGGTAGTTTAATTTCTGTAATGATTTAAATAGTTATATATACACTATATTTTTTTTTTTGAGATCATGGGGAACCTTAAGATCATGGTATTCATTGATACTCACTTAAGTAAACCCCACGCCGTGTGTCTACCCCGCTTTTATTTAGTCGTCGCACACGGATGCTTAACGTTGAAACTCCCACTGATGGTTTGGCGTTGAGATTCGAACCTGCCCGGACACAGTCCTTTGGTTCCCATCTCCCAACTCCCAAACCAACCGAGCTACGAACGGCGGGTATATATACACTATATTAAAATGAGGATAGTGAATTGTTTAGCTAGCATTGAATATAGCAGTTAGTAAATTAATTTATAATTAGAGAAAGAAAAGGGTATATATTTATATATGAGTGAAAATATAAATTGTTAATATGGAATAATAAAAATAAATAATATATATAGTTAAGTAGGAATATTATGGACAGTCTAGTAAATTTCTGGTATTTTATTAAGAAAAGGAAAACAAATTTTGATAATAAAATTTTATATATAAATATACACATCTATTTTAATAAATATGGGAAATTGGTTTAATAAACTTATTTGATTTACTTTAGTCATAAAAAAAAAATTTATTGATAGAAAATTTGTTTAAAAATAAATTATCGGTTTAAACCCAAATTATTAGCTAAATTAAATGAATAAATAGAGATTAATTATTTGACTAATTTAAATATTAATATACCGTACAAATGCTTATACAAGGTCTAAAATCGAGAAAATACAATTCAGAATGGGACTGGAGTGGAATAGACTGCAAATTTAAAAGCAAAGGTGAGTTAATCTCACTCAGTTGAATTTAAATTCAAATGGTTAAATTTAAATCATTGATTGGATGATTGCATTGATTGATGTGCTATATATATATAGTAGTATATACCAATATATACATATTGGCATATGTATATATTTGAGTTGTTGATATTCCCGCATTTATATAGCGGATGAGACCCTATGCGCCGCATAATAGCGGATGATATTTTATAAAACCCATATACCGCGATATTTCACTTTGAAGTGAAATTGGTATTGTGCTAACATCTGTGGATGCAGGGAAACAGGTTGGAGGGATCCAACTGGATTCCTCAAAATATTTAATTTTGTTTAAATATTCTGTGATATGATTTTTGATATCCCGGGATGAATTATATGGATAATTGGATGTTATGGTTTGGTTGGACTAATTTGGATATACTGAGTTATCAAAATCTCTAGAATGGAATTTTGAAAGGAAATAAAAGAGTAAATTTTTAAGTGAAATAATTCAAGTGAATTAGAATGAATTAATAATAAATTGGAAATAAAATAAAAGTGATTGCAAAATTCTAACAATTTGGAATAAGAAGGAATTAACAAGGGAAATAATAAATTGTAAAGCTTAAGTGATATTATTTGAAAGAATAAAGAATTTATTTTTAAATTTAAGGATTGAATTTAATTAAGTAATAAAGAAGGAATTTTGGAAGATTAAATTGGTATTTTCAATTAAAAAGGGTTTAACTCACAATAAAGAAATAAATCTAAAGTTATTGTATTTTGAAATAAATGAAGTAAGCAAGAAATTTATTTCGAAGTAAAGTAAATGGGAAAATCAATGGGAATTTGATTTGGTTGTTTAAAAATTGGAATTTAAAAGAGAAGTGAGATTTTGGAATTTATAAACTGGGTTTATAAAGTAAAATAAAATATCAGGGAATATTTGAGGATATAAATTCAAGGTGGTGAATTTATAAAGGGATATGAATTGGTTTAAAAATAAGTGTTGATTTATTTTTAAAGGATGTGAAGAGAAGTGTATTTCTCTGGATAGCCAAGTACGTTTTTCAAAGAAATTTTAAATATAAGTTAAAAGTTTTCACGTTGTTTAAAAAGGCATGTTTAGAAAATTTATTATTTCTAATATTTAAATTCTAAAGTAAATATTTTCCAAATCTATTATCGTAATAATTATTTAAAGGGTGACTAGTATTTTATTTAAAAAGGTGAAAACTTAGTTTTATATTGTATAAAGTAACCTTATTTTAAATATTCTTAAAAGTATTATTTTTAATTAAGTATTAAAGTAGTTTTCCAAATTTAAATGTTAAAGTATAATTATAATAAAGTGTTTTAAAGTTATTTTAAAATCTATAGGTATTTTGTACTTGGTGATTCAGTGGAAATAATTATTTGGGAAATGTATTCCGTAAGCGGGAACTGTTTTGAAATTGTTTTCAAATGAGCTTTGAAAATTTGGAAATATATCTTGGAAAGATATTTGGGCAAATAAATAATGTGGGAAATTATTTATTGTGTGATGGTTGCTTGTGGATGTTAATTGATAGTTAAATAACCGACTATCAATATTGGCCAAACGCGCTGATCGTTTCGAAGAGACCGGGATCGAGTTTCCGTATACCGGGATTCTAGGTTTGGAGACTCGAATACCACTTCGATCCGGTTGTACGTTTCGTGTAACGTGTTCGGAGTCGAAGATGGAGCTATGAAGTGCAAGGGCTAGTCGCTACTAATCCTGAGGATATTTCCAAAATGGATGTAGTAGGAATAGTGCCTTCGGTTCCGTTCGAACCCGGGACGGACTTGTATGGACGAATGCTTTCGTGACATCGTCAGGTGGACGATGGGCATTCTAAGGGATGTGTTCTGAAAAAGGTATCGTTTAGCCTCGAGCCTCATCAACCGGGAATGACTGAAAATCAGGGGTTATGCAGCAAGGCTTCGTGGGTAGCACCCACTTGAGAGTAAGGTCATCCCTGTCTAGATGTCCCTTTTATTTCGGCTTAGTGGTGCGGTTGCTGATCCCAACCGTGGGGTGATTTTACTTGGAATTATCCAGTAAGGGATGATTCCGGCTTTGTGTTGCAGGGGAGCGGGCGTACTCCTCGGTACTGTGATCTAGGCCACGTACTGTGACAGGTGGTACCCCAGTGCCTAGTCATTCGTTGGAAATCCATTCTCCCTACGTGCCTTGTACGAGTTTGTTTGTATTACCCACGTTGTGGCTAGTATGCTGGAATTTAATAATGTAACAATTTCAGCTATTTTAATAAGTATTTGTGAATAGACACTATTATAATATCAGAGGATTTTGATAAAAAGTGTTTTAGCTATCGTAAGGTAAAAACCCGACATGTTTATTTGTGGCGCGGTCTTACGAGATGCTTTTATTTTCAAAAGGATTTTTGAAACTTTAATAATCAATTGAGTGTGATTTTCTCACGCTGGTTTTCCAGACTGACTCGGGTATTGTTTTATATGATGCTCGGGTCAGACCGAGATAAACAGGTTCAGATTGTAGCTGTGGAGCTCAGGAGACGAGCAGGATGGTGATACGTACTTCCGTATTTGTTTATTGTTCCGTTGTGTATTTGGATGTATGTCATTGATGTGATGAACTCTGATGATGTATTCTGTAAATATATTGTATAAACAGATATATTTTTCTGTTTGAGTAAAGATCTGTTTTGTATATATTATATTTTATTCCGCTGCGATGTGAGATTCTGTTGTTGATTTTCTGTTTCTTCTTCTTCTACCTCTTCTTCTTTAACACAAATGGTTCGATTTTCCGGGTCTGGAAATTCTGGTCGTTACAGGTTGTTAAAGAGACCGGGATCGGATATGGCCATACTCTCTGTCGATACCGAAAACCACTTTGACAAAGGTGTACGCTGTGGAGTTTCCAGAATGAAGTAGGATGGTGGCGACAATCCTAAGGTATATACGTGGACCCAATTCCCGTGAGTTGGCATAAGTTGGCTAAAACAGGAGCGATTGACGGACCAAGGAGGTAGCACCTCTTATTGGACACACTTCTTCGATACCATTCTATTACTTGTGATTGATTTGGTGGCCACCCTTGATTTGGGAGTGTTGTTCGAGGTGGGCGGTAGTGGCTACTATGCGTCACCACTAGTCCGGATGCGTAATTGGTATATCTACCCTGGCATTGCCTAGTTGTGCCGTGTCACCTACCATATCGAGCTTTACTACGATTATGATTTTAAGATCCGACCGCGTTAAGGTTCTCCATCCCCTTAACGCTATTTTCTATATGATTATACTTTACTTATTAGACATTATTATAATAGCGAATATTACTACATAGTAGATATTTTAATGGATCCTTAGAGGATGGGCGGTCCCAAGCATCTTCTAAGTTACTTGTACCTTTATTACAGTTCACTTGAGTTGGTTTACAATATATAAGTATATATTGTCCTGACTCGAGTGTTTTGTGCTTTTCTTTACGCTCGGGTCAGCCTGAGTATTCACAAATTTGGATTTCCACCTTCTGGAGATTTGAATCACTGGAGATTATCTGCTAGTCTTGTTCTATCAACTTCGGTTCCGTTGTTCTATTCAGCCTATACTTGGGTATTGTATTGAGACTTCTGCTGTACTTTATTTCTTATGTTGTATCTTATGTAACTCTGATATATTTACATAGTAACTTCATGAACTACTATTTCTTTTACTTCCGCTGCATTATTTTACTCTGTGTCTGTGATCTGTGATTATATTTATTTACTGTATATTCTGAGATTTGCCAAATTTTATTTACAACGCGGTATTTTGAGCAATTCAATTCCGACATGTGTGTCTACCTATACACTTATAATGGATGCGAATGGTTGAAAATACCGGGTCGTTACAGTTGGTATCAGAGCTTTGGCTTTGAGGCAAAACTCAGCATATGGAGTAGATTTATTTACAGAATCACTTTCGTTCGAGTTTGAATCTTTTCCTCTTGATTCGAATTTCCTTTGAATTTTTGGAACGTTCCCTACGGTTTCAAAATCCATTCTTGTCCCTCACTATTCATCTTCTTCTGATTCTGGAGTATCCCATAACTCCACTTCGAATGATCTTTATATTGAATTGGCGGTCTCGCCAATATTCTAATTTTCTTGTAAAAGGGTGAAAATCCTTCACAATCAGCATCGATTCACCAGAGATTTATATTTATCCTTGGTATAGATGCTAATATCTATTGTATTCCAAACTCTATCTCTTGAGATCGGATGTAGATTTACCCTAGAAAAAAATACACATTTGATCTTATTCATTAAGTCACGGTTGACCCGGTTAAGGTTGCCCGCGATTTATTTAAGCTTACCCATCTCCCTATTTTGTTATTTAATCATCTTGTCTTTTGTTTCCAAACTATCTCCAAACATTTTTAAATTGTACTTGTAAATCTATGTTTTGTTTTATATATTGTGTTGTTTGAGTTGTTGATGTTGATTTGGGCTTCCGATCGATTCGTCTGATCAACGCTATCGATGGGATTTCTAAAACACTTTGACAGAACAAACTGACACAATATTATTTTTAAATTTGGTTAATGGAATAAATTTTGTTATATAAGTAAATTTATGGAACTTAATAAATTGATTTAAATTGATTTTTTGAAATGATAATACTTGATTTATCATTCTATAAATGAATTTATAAATAGTTGTTTATAAATTGATTTGGGAACTGAAATGAATTTAAATCAAGGATTTGAGAATTTAATTTTCGATGGTTTCAAACCTTGTGTTTAAAATTTTAAAAGGATATTATTTAAAGTATTTTGAATAAAAATTTGTCTCTAAAGGATTTTAAAGTTTAAAAATTAAGTGCTCTTCTCTTTGTCGCTGGAAAATAATTTCGGTGATGACTGTAGCATCATCGACGTTCATTTTCGAGTTTCGAAGTGAAGAGGTCGTTCTGTAGTCTTGCTACAGCTCTGTTTTGGAAAATCTAATTGATTTGAATTTCTAAAATATGACTGGATTATAATATATATAGATATATGATTTAAATTTGATT
Source organism: Allium fistulosum (assembly GCA_030737815.1). Taxonomy (NCBI): domain Eukaryota; kingdom Viridiplantae; phylum Streptophyta; class Magnoliopsida; order Asparagales; family Amaryllidaceae; genus Allium; species Allium fistulosum. The sequence goes on along the minus strand of CM060904.1, from coordinate 1,095,406,836 downwards.
TGACATATTATGTATATATAATTACTTATCTCTAAATGGTTTGAAAGTAATCGTAAGTTTAATTCTTAAATTTTATTTTAAAGAATAATTTCAGTTATAAGAAGAAAATCAAAAATTTGAATAAATGATTCAAACTTGAGATAATTGAATTGGAAAGTTTTACTTGTATAACACACAATTTCATTCCAATATAACTTACCTAAATTACACAGAAGTTGAATATGGAATTGGATAATATACAATATAAAAAGGATTTTTATAAATAAAATTTGAGTGGTTATAATACATGTTATACACTTAAATTTTAGTTATAAAAGATTAACAGAGGCAAATAGTGAAAAAGGAATTTAAAGAGATTTTATTTAAATAACTTAATAATCAAATTTGATTTACTATGGAACCTTAAGTCTAACCTAGGAATTTTAATAAAGGTTATTTCCTAAAATAAATATGTTGTATAATAAATAATGTATCTTTGAATAGATAAAATAAAATACATTTGAATTGGACATTTTGTAATAAAGTTTATTTAACTTGAATTCATAGTTTAATTGATGTCCAAATGAATAAATGTGTAAAGAAATTTGATTGTTATATTTGCTATGATAAATATTTTATTTATGAAATAGATATGTCTTGAAAAATGAATGATTATAATTTAAATAGTTAAAATGTATTTTAACATCACTAAAAATTGATAATTGAGAATTTGGTTTTCAAATGGAATTTTAAGTGTAACTTATTAAAGGAATATCTATTTGTGAAATGGGTATTTTAAATAAAGTGTTAGGTTATGTGTTAAATTAAGAGCTAACTAAAATAGTGAACTTTTAACTTAATAAATGAAGTATAGTTTGATTTGAATATTCCATTCATAAAAGTTTGTTTTAATAAGTCATAAGTTAAATGATATCCAAATGAATATTTCTGAAATTGAACTGATTTGAAATACTAATATACCTACTGTAGCATTTTATAAGTGCTACTATCGATAAAAATTTAATATAATTGAAACATTGCAATTAATCTACTTAAATATTCCAGTGAATATGAATTAAAATGATAACTGTAGAATATTGATGTAATAAATGGTAAACCAATGTTAATTATATCCATAAAGTGATAGTTGATTTAATAATAAGATTGAAATCAAAATAAATGAATTTATTGGAATTTAAATTATAATTAATGAATTTATTGCAATTGAAATTGAACGTTGTAATTTGTACACTATTTAATATTGAATTTGACATAGGAAATTTGTTTTAAAAGATTATTTAATTTCTGTGTAATTAGAAATGATAAAAATTGTTAGTTATAAAATTTGAATTTAAAAGTGATTAATTAATTTAATAATAATTTATTTAATTAACGTGAAAATTAGCCATTTTGGCAACTGTCTCGGATTTCGACGAAACTAGTTTTATCGGATCCATAATAGTGAATTATTGTAGGATTTCAAGTTTTGTAGTGATCGGACTTGTCGTTTGATCGTGCGTGCTCGAAACGCGTAGAAATTAATTTAATGAATTCAATTTAAATAAGTTGATTTTAAAGCTAACTTCTGTATACAATGGAATTAGGGTTTGAAACTAGTTCCATTGAGTTTAAAAATATCAAAAACATCGGTTTTGATATATGGGATGACGTACTTTTGTTTCGGAAGCGGAACGGGCTTTTCGGGTTCGCGTAATCATTTTGACCAATACGATCTGTCCATTCATTTCTTATCTATCTTCGTCCATATAAATAGATTTTGTTTCTCAAACCCTAGCAACCTTTACGTACATTTTCATCTGTTCCTTTCTTCTAATGGCAGAAACCAAATTCCAATTACAAACCCTAATTTCAAAATCAAATTCAATCTCAAAATTTCAACCTCTCCAAAATATATCGGATTATATATCGTTGGAAAGCTCTCAACAAGCGCAACCTACTGCAACAATTCGTTTTTCAATTTGATGCATTGTTTGATCAGAAATCGTCGAAGAACCTCGGCCGTCGAAATTAGGTTTTTGCGATCCAACGGTGGATCTTAATCTAATCAACGATCAGGAGGCGGCATTGGGAAGAGGAGGTCGAGCAGGTTTGGGCGGTGGTGTTCGCTCGTCTCGGCAGTGCTTGGTTTCACCAGAAAATGGCCTTAAATGTGGCGACGGCGGTGATCACCAGAAGGAGGCAGATGGTCGCGCTCGGCCATGGGAGAGGCGGCTCGAGGCAAGGGGATGAATGACGGTTTCAGATCTGGTGGTAGTTGATCGGCGTGGTGGCAAAATCGACGTGAAGGTGGCGGCCTAGGGTTCAAATACGGCTGGTTTGTGATCGAGAGTGTCGCGTGGAAGAAACGTGTATAGATGACGTGTAAATCCTGTTTATGAGATCAGATTTACGCGCGAATTTTTCCGTTGCGATCGTATCAGAATTCCGGACATTTTGGAATTGGTTTGGTTGAATTCTGAGACTGTTCAAATTTGGGCCTTTATTTGGATTTTTAAATCGACGAAAAATCAAAGGTGAGTATTTTAACCCACTCACAACTACTAAATTGTCTTATGTTAGTTAAATTAAATTTGTGATGTGGTTAGAAGTTGATTGATTAATGTTTGGTATATTTAAATTGTCATTCCAGTTAAATCTGACTTTTTTTGAATTTTTAATCGCCATTTATTTAATATTGAATTTTAAATTGCTAGTTAAATACCTGTTAATGATAACCAGTAAATTGTTGTTAGTTATTGGTTGATTTGAATGATGATTGTGTTATATGTTTAATAGTTGATATTTGGAAGATTGGATGGATGTTTATTTTATATCTTGTTATCACACTCCAAGTTCACTTAGTTTATTGTTAGTAAATCACTATGGGTTGAAATGATACATAACCGAACGATCAATAGATTAGGGAAAAATCGTTATGGGTTGAAATGATAGACTCGAACGATTTTATGGATTTTGAAATTTTAACTCGGGATTGTGGGTTGAAATGATATATATCGTAAATTTAAATTATTGCGGGTTGAAATGATAGATATCCAAGTCACTTGACCAGAGGGTAGAAAATTATATACGGATACCGGATTGGTTAAATTAAATGATTTTTAAATTCTTAATTTTTGAATCCAGTTAAATGATGTTATGAAATAAAATTTGATTTATATAAACTGAATTATTTTCAAATTTAAGTTTTAAATGTTGAAATTGAAATTGATTTAAATGAATTGTTTAAAGAATTTAAATTGAAAATTTAAAGTTGAATTTTGAAATATAAATGAAATTATCAAAATTGAGTTATTGTAAACGTTGAATATTTAAATTTTGAAATCTATTGAATTTGAAGTGGTTTAAATTTATAGTTCAAACATGGACTTGAAATCGATATAAGTTAAAATGGTTTTAATGGGAATTTGAATGGAAAGATTTAAATTGAGTTTGTTGATTTGAAATTTGGATATGGTCCAGATTTGTTGAAGTGGAAGAAACATATGATTTGATATTATTTCCAAATTAATTATTTTAATATAAACTGTTTAAAGATATATTATTTTAAATTCAGATTTATTTAGATTTTCAAAATATTTACTATATAAACCATTTCCAATAATCAAACCATTTTATATTAGACTATTAAAACTATATTAAATCTATTTTAAACTATTTTAATCTATTTTAAAATATTTAACTATTTTAATCTATTTTTAACTACTTTTAACTATTAAAACTATTCTAAACAATTTTAATCTATTTTAAACTATTTAACCATTTTAATCTATTTTAAACTATTTTTAAATATTAAAACTATTTTAAACTATATTTAAATCCTTGATTTAAAAACGAATATGGTTAAATGATGTTATAACTTACGTTGGAATTTGAAATGATATTTTCTAGTGAAATGACATATTTTGAGTAAAGATGATGATTTTGAAATGAGGGTTTAACCAATTTTGTGAATATGATTTCGAAAGTGATAATGATTTCGAAAGTGAATATGATTTCGAAAGTAACATGATTTTAAGTGGATATGATATTTTGATATCAATTATGAATTGGTTTTGGAAATGTAAAAGAACCATCCGGTCTGAAATAAGCGTTTGGTTGTTAAAGAGACCGGCATCGGATATTGTCATACTCTCTGCCAATACCGAAAACCACTTTAACAACTGTGTACATGGTGGAGATTCCAGAATGAAGTAGGATGGTTTGGCGAACGATTCTGTATGAGGTATTAACATAGCCCTGACTCCCTCGAGTCAGCTTGATGTAACTAAAACAGGAACCACGCCGGGCTAAGTGTGGTCGCACCTCCGATCGGACATGCTTCTTCGATACCATATTATGACTTTGTGATTGATTTGGTGGCCACCCTCGATTTGATTTGGGAGTGTGTTCTGAGGTGGGCGATAGTAGCTGCTATGCGTTACCACCAGTCCGGATCCGCAAAATGGTAGTATCCTACCCCGGGCATTGCCTCGCGTGCCTTGTCACATGCCTTATCGTGTCCATTACGAGTTTGGATTGTACCGTACCTATGGAGTGCCCTCTGATAGTCGTCCAGTTTACAGAGGAATTACAGTACTGTATAGACTATGAGAATATATAAAAATGTGTTAAGGGGGATATGAGTAACACCTTAACGCTATTTTAATACTTTACTTTAGTGATAGACATATTATAATAGCGTATATTACTACATAGTAAATAGTTTAATGGATCCTTAGGAGATGGTAATCCCGAACATCCCTTAAGTTATTGCACTCATATTAGACCCTGGATAGGAGATGTAAAACCCGTAAACATCTCTGAAGCCGTTACACTCATATTTATTTACTATTGATTTAACTTACATAAGATCTTTTAGTTCTAACTCGAGTGTTTTGTCTTTTCATTACGCTCGGGTCTGTCTGAGCTTTTTCAGTGTATTGAAGACTATTTTTATCGGAGGATGAAGACGGAGATTAGTCTAATATTTATTTTATTTATTCCACTCCATCATGTTGTTCCGCTGCATTATTTATTTATTCCTATTGTATGTATAACTCTGATTTTATTGTAAAGTGTAATCAAATGTATTTGTAAAACAGCTTCATGAACTGTTTATTTGATTATTATATTTTATCATTCCGTTGTGAGATTCTGTGTTTTGTTGTATTCTTTCTCTTATTTTTCTTATTTACCCCATAACAATCCTCCCTTTTGAATGGTTTGGAATCGACATGTGTGGTTTATTATCGATTTAAACTGTCCAAAAAGGTGGGTCGTTACATTTGGTATCAGAGCATTGGTTTAGCGATAACCTTAGCTTTGTGGGGTCTGACTCATTGGAGATAGCGTAGTAATACCCTAGAATGAGTTGTTTGAGCGTATATATATGAGAGTACGTACTTGTTAGTGTTATAAATTATTTTTATGTTGTGTTAATTTGTTCTGTTTAGTATTTATAAATTCTAGTCGGTACATAGGACGCTATGGCATCGATAAGGATTTCTAAACACTTGATAGAGCAGACTGACACAATATTGTTTTTGTAATATAGATAAATGAAATAATTTTACCTAGTATTATATTTTGTATATAAAAGAATAACTTTTATAAATGGGTATAGTTGTATGTGATATGTTTGTTTGTTAGGAAGTGAAATTTTATAAATATTGGTTGCAAAATAAAATTTACAAATAATGTAAATATGAATTGGAAATTTGGGAACTTAAGTTCCGGGGTTTTGAAATTAGTTTTCAAAAGATTTTGGAATATAATATTTGTATTATTTGGAAGTGTTTTCGGATATAAATATTCAAAGTGATTTAAAAGAAATGTTTAAAAGAACTTTAATTGGAAATAAGCTTTGTACTCCCCTCTTCTATCGTTGGAAAATAATTTCGGTGATGAGTGCACGCATCATCAACGTTCATTTTTCGAGTTTCAAAGTGGGAAGACTGCTGTAGTAGTTTTACTGCACATTTGTTTTGATAAACAAATCTTAATTTTTAATTTCTAAATATGATCGATATATAAAGGATATGAGTATATATATTATTTTTTCAAATGATTTGAAAGGGAACCCGGTATTTAGTTATTAAGTTTCTATAAATTAGGAATTTTAATTATTATAATGAATGAAATCTTAACTATTTTAATAATTCGAAAATTCTAAAATGAAAAATAAGAAATTAGAAGCTAAGTCATTAATAGAACTGTAAAGAAATTAGAAATTTATAACTTGTAAATCAAAAGAGTAATGAAAATTTAGAAGATGTAATTATTGAACATTTTGTTAATTTAAAACGAATAAGATAAACTTGTGTAACATCCAATTGCATTCTTAAACATTTATATAACTTACCAGAAATGTTAAAAGTTGAAATGTTAATAAGAATTTGTAATAGAATATTATTAAAGTAAAACTTAAGTAATGAAAGGGTTAAATGGAATTATGTTTATAAATGAAGAAATAAGATGTATAAGAATATTATAAGCTTAAGTCAATGCCTGAAGTTATTTCTAATTAAAATGTGTAGTAAAAGTGAATACCATATTAAGTAAATGATTATAACTTCAGAAAATGGTGAAATGATTTAGAAATAGATTAATATTCAATGATGCTATATATATATGAAGGAAATAAATATGAAAAAAAAGTTGAAATTATAAGTGTGAGTTGATTCACAAATGAATATTGATATAAAAAGGAAATCAACGTAAATAATAATGGTGAATTAAATTTGCGAAGAGACTTACATAATATTTTGAGAATTGATTATGGGTGATCTAAATAATTGAATGGAAATAACTTATGTAAGTAAATGAATGTAAATGAATGGAAAGGAAGATATTATATGGATGAATGAAAATAAATAAAAAGTAAATAATGATGTGAAAGGAAATTAATAAGGATAAACTTAAATGATATTTGGAACTCTTAGTTGATTTGGCTTATGAGATGTTTGGGAAGTGATACTTTAAATTGTTAAGGTTATATGAATAATCTATTAAGTAATTATCTAAGGTTGTAGAACAAACCATTAGTTTATTCATTATCTAAGGATACACTTGATAGTTTATTCATTATCCTTTTACCATGAAAAGTGTTTGAACCTGAATAAACCATTAGTTTGGTTGCTATGGATGTATGGCTGATTTCTTTTATTGCATATGATGGTTGTACGGTTTTGTTTGCATATGTATTGTGTTGATTTGCTTTTGTTACTAATTGAAACAACTAAATATCTCTCTTATACATAATTCTCACTATTTTGGATTTATAAGTGAAGTACAGGTTTATGGAAGCAATAGCTACTGTTTTTTGTTTCATAAATAAAGCGTTGTTTGCCCGACAAATAGGTACGTTTTCAGATTGCGGTTTTATAGCAATATTATATTGTTTTTCCCGTGGTTTGGGATGTTTTATTTTTTGAAATATGATATATATATATATATTGTTATTATTTATATTATTTTTCCGGACCTATCCATACAAAGGAGACTTAGCCAAAATAATTCGTGAATTTTGGACTTAGAAAATTTAGTGACATTTTTGAAATTTTTTGTGAAAGTGAAAATATTTTCAAAATTTATTTATACTTGAATATGAAAGATTTAATGGTTTATAAATTGACATATTTTATTTAAATACTTAATTATGTTAGTTTAAAGTACTTATAAATTTATTATTTGAATAAAATATATTAGTTTCTTAATTCCTTCCTTTTCCTTTTTCGAGGACGAAAAATTTTGAGTGGGGGAGAGTGTAACGACCCGTATTTTTCGATAATTAAGATATTAAATTAAATAAGATTTTGGGAATTTAATATTATAAGAAATTTAATATTATAAGAAATTTAATATTATAAGAAATTTAAATTTATGATTCATTAACGGAACAATAGTTAAAACATGATTTAATAATGTTGTTTGAATGTTAATAACAACTATTTTAATGTAATCCCAATCAATTGGAATAATTGTAAAGTTAATTTGGGTAGAAACTGTAAATAAGAGATAAATTGAATGTTGGATTTAAATGTTGTAATTATATGTTATAAATCGGAATATAAAAATAAATTAACTAGTATGTAAATTTAGTAGCTTTTGTTTGTAAATAATAAACTTGGAAATGTGTTTGAATTATTAATGTATAATAATTGTCATTTTGTTATCTAATCGGTAAATTAATTTGGAAATCGATAAAAATTTAATATAATTGAAATATTGCAATTAATCTACTTAAATATTGCAGTGAATATGAATTAAAATGATAACTGTAGAATATTGATGTAATAAATGGTAAACCAATGTTAATTATATCCATAAAGTGATAGTTGATTTAATAATAAGATTGAAATCAAAATAAATGAATTTATTGGAATTTAAATTATAATTAATTAATTTATTGCAATTGAAATTGAACGATGTAATTTGTGCAATATTTAATATTGAATTTGACATGGGAAATTTGTTTTAAAAGATTATTTAATTTCTTTGTAATTAGAAATGATAAAAATTGTTAGTTATAAAATTTGAATTTAAAAGTGATTTAATTAATTTAATAATAATTTATTTAATTAACGTGAAAATTAGCCATTTTGGCCACTGTCTCGGATTTCGATGAAACAAGTTTCATCGGATCCGTAACAGTGAATTATTGTAAGATTTCAAGTTTCATGGCGATCGGACTTGTCGTTTGATCGTGTGGGCTCGAAACGCGTAGAAATCAATTTAATGAATTCAATTTAAAATAAGCTGATTTTAAAAGCTAACTTCTATATACAATGGAATTAGGGTTTGAAACTAGTTCCATTGAGTTTAAAAATATCGAAATCATCTATTTTGATATATGAGATGACCTACTTTCATTTCGGAAGCGGAACGGGCTTTCCGGGTTCGCGTAATCGTTTCGACCAATACGATCTGTCCATTCATTTCTTATCTATCTTCATCCATATAAATAGATTTTGTTTCTCAAACCCTAGCAGCCTTTCAGTTTATTATGTACATACATTTTCATCTATTCCTTTCTTCCAATGGCAGAAACCAAATTCCAATTACAAAGCCTAATTTCAAAATCAAAATCAATCTCAAAATTTCAACCTCTCCAAACTATAAAGAATCATATATCGTTGGAAATCTCTCGACGAGCGCGACCTACTGCAGCAATTTGTTTTTCGATTTGATGCATCATTTGACCAGAAATCATTGAAGAAACTCGACCGTCAAAATAAGATTTTCGCGATCCAACGGTGGATCTTCATCCAATCAACGATCGGGAGGCGGCGTTGGGAAGAGGAGATCGAGCAGGTTTGGGCGGTGGTGTTCGTTCGTCTTGGTAGTGCTTGGTTTTGCCAGAAAATGGATTCAAATGTGGCGGCGGCGGTGATCACCAGAGGGAGGCGGAGGGTCGCGCTTGGTCATGGGAAAGGCGGCTTAAGGCGAGGGGATGAATGGCGGCTTCGGATTTGGTGGTAGTTGATCGGCGTGGTGGCGAAATCGACGTGAAGATGGCGGCCTAGGGTTCGAGCATGGCTAGTTTGCGATCGAGAGTGTCGCGTGGAAGAAACGTGTATATGTGACGTGTAAATCCTGTTTATTTATTTAATTATAAAATATGTTGAAATTTAAATGTTCTAATGTGTATAACTTTTACATACGAGGTCGGATTTACGTGCGGCTTTCTCCGTTGCGATCATATCGGAATTCCAAACATTATGGAACTGGTTTGGTCGAATTCTGAGACTGTTCAAATTTGGGCCTTTATTTGGATTTTTAAATCGACGAAAAATCAAAGGTGAGTGTTTTAACCCACTCACAACTACTAAATTGTCATGTGTTAGTTAAATTAAATCTATGATGTGATTAGAAGTTGATTGATTGTTGTTTGGTATATTTAAATTGTCATTCCAGTTAAATCTGACTTTTTTTGAATTTAATCGCCATTTAATTTAATATTGAATTTTAAATTGCCAGTTAAATACCTGTTAATGATAACCAGTAAATTGTTGTTAGTTATTGGTTGATTTGAATGATGATTGTGTTGTATGTTTAATTGTTGATATTTGGATGATTGGATGGATGTTTATTTTTTATGTTGTTATCACACTGCAAGTTTCCTTATTTTATTGTTAGTAAATCACTATGCGTTGAAATGATACATACCTGAACGATCTATAGATTAGGGAAAAATCATTATGGGTTGAAATGATAGACTCGAACGATTTTATGGATTTTGAAATTTTAACTCGGGATTGCGGGTTGAAATGATATACACCCGTAAATTTAAATTATTACGGGTTAAAATGATAGATATCCATATCACTTGACCATAGGGTAGAAAATTATATACGGACACCGGATTGGTTAAATTAAATGATTTTTAAATTCTTAATTTTTGAATTCAGTTAAATGATATTATAAAATAAATTTTGATTTATATAAACTGAATTATTTTCAAATTTAAGTTTTAAATGTTGAAATTGAAATTGATTTAAATGAATTGTTTAAAGAATTTAAATTGAAATTTTAAAGTTGAATTTTAAAATATAAATGATGTTAGCACCAAAATTGGTCACCAACCTCGTTGAGAAAGATCGTGTAGAGAGATAAATGATGAAAGTAAATTTAAACAAAGAGCAATATGCTAAATTGAATGCAAAGACGAGAACACCGGATTTATAGTGGTTCGGCGTAACTGCCTACGTCCACTTTGAGGTTAATCTTTATTTCTTTACTTGATAATTGGTTACAGATACAATCCGAACACCAACTACTTGAATGCAATTGCTAAGTAAAGAGAATGAGTCTTGAAAGCAGCAGAGTCTCCCCAGTGTTCTCGAAAAAAAAGGTCCCTTTCACTGTGCCCCTGCCTCTCTATTTATAGACAAAGATGGGTTGGACTTCCCTGGTGGGCCTGGCAGCTGAACACCTCGGCCCAGAAAGAGTGAGTTCTGTGTGTCGAACCATAGATGTCGAACAAACTGATGCCGAACGATGTCGTCATGCCGAACGAAGTGCTGTGCTGAGTGGAGAGTGCAGGCCGAGCAATAGTTGAAGCCGATCGAGATTGGATGAATGTCGAACACCTCTGGATGTCAAACATCTCTAGATGCCGAACAACTCTGAATGTCGAACGAGGTGTGGATGCCGAACACTCTTGAATGCCGAACGATCCATGTATGCCGAACGCTCTGCCATGCCGAACGATCCAGGTATGTTGAACGCTCTGCCATGTCGAACGATCCAGGTGTGCCGAACGATCCAGGTATGCCGAACGCTCTGCCATGCCGAACACTCTAGAATGTCGAACGATCCATGTATGCCGAACGCTCTGCCATGCCGAACGATCCAGGTATGCCGAACGCTCTGCCATGCCGAACGATCCATGTATGCCGAACGATATACAATACCGAACGACTCTTAATGTCGAACGGTATGTAAGTGCCGAGTGCCTAGTTGCCTGGTCAAACCTCCAGGTAACACTTGCCCCCCAAAGTACATCATGTGGTTAAACGTGGTGTGCTTTGAATCATGAATCGTACTTTGCTTCAAGCTGTGGCTTAGTCTTCATGATAGTGTCTTCTCTCGAATTCCAGGTAAGGCGATGTGTGCCAAAGGACATGCAAATACCGAACGACACAGCCGAAGCCGAGCACCCTGGATGTCGAACGACATAGCCGATGCCGAACAATGTCGTTTTGACCGGTTCTACCGGTTATAGTCTCTTCGACTTCCTCTCCTCTCCTATAAAAGATGGCATTCTTCTTCTTCTTATCTTTTTCACTTTTTACCTCCATGACTCTCCAAGAATACATAACTTACCTCCCTTAAATTTTATTAACCTCCTACGATCTTTCCTTCTTACTTCGAATCCAACAAGCCCTTTCCAAGTTAAGGTCGAACACTCTATCAATCTTAAGTCCACAGATACCCAAGCTCCTACCGTTTCCTTCGGTAAGAAACTCTCAATCGTTTTCTTGAATTAGGAAGCTTAACACACAACTCGAAATCGTAAATTCTCCGTAGATTAAATGAAGTAAGAGACGTGTGGGTGATGAATTGGAGGTAAAGCCTAATGAAGTGGATCGGCATGACCGTGGTTTGACATGGCTTGCCGAAAGACTTGGCCATGCTGGTCGGGAGAGATGGAGGAAAAGAGGAGAAGTGATGTTAAGGGCAGAAGGCCGAGCGAATCGGCTCGGCATGACTTGCTGCGTGCACTCGTTTTCAAGCCGAACAGAAGAGAGGTCGAACAGAATTCTGGACGGACAGAATTTTGGTCGAACAGAATTTAAGCCGAACAAAATCTAAGCCGAGCAGAATCTAAGCCGAGCAGAATCTAAGCCGAGCAGAATCTAAGCCGGACAAAATCTAAGCCGGACAGAATTTAAGCCGAACAGAACTTAAGCCGAACAGAACTTAAGCCGAACAGAACTTAAGTCGAACAGAATTTTAGCCGAACAAAATTTTGGCCGAACAGAACTTAAGCCGAACAGAACTTATGCCGAACAGAATTTAAGCCGAACAGAATTTCGTCCGAACTCCTATTCACCTTGCCTAATCATATAACAAACACAAGGACAAGGACCTAAGCATACTAGCATATCGAACTAATCCAGACTGATAGCTTCCTAGTTTCAATAATCACAAGCCTGAACTTAAACCAATAAAAACAGATTAAAGCTTTTAACACGCGGTGCTAATGTCCAAGTTCAAAATTGAAAACATTTCAATGCTGGCTTTCGGAGACGGTCTTCGAAGACGACAGTTCAAATCTCAACTTTATACCATCAATTCTGTGACTTATAATTTCTCAGCGTTTACACCTGAATGATCGCACTAGTTCACACACTACACGGGGGGAATATTCGTATTGTTAAGTCTAACATCGATTATTTTTCAAGTATAGTTTGGACAGGTACTTTGCTAGATTCAATCTTTATCAGCGATGTCTAGGAAATCTAGCTCCGCCATGATTTCAGACAGGCCTGGGCCGTCCTCCCGATGGGAAGTCGCAGATACTTCAAACCCGTTAACTTCCCTTGCACATGACTTAGCTCCCGATGCTCTGGAGGCAGCAATTCTTTTGTACAACCCTGTCGATTCACATGCTTCGAAGATTAATGAAAGTACACTCCGTTGGATATGCTCTATCCACGGAATCCCCTTCGATGACGTGCTAGTTCCATCGGGGCACGATCGTCCACACTTGCCCCCAGTCGGATACACAGCATGTAATAAATTCATGTGCTGGGTTGGCAGTGTGCCACCGTTCAACTCGTTTCTTCGGGATGTGCTGCAATACATTGACATTGCCCCTATCGCAACTGCACCCGAACGGCCATGCATTCCTCTACGGTACTTGCGTCCTCTTCATGAATGTCTTCTCTAGGCTTCCAACTCCGGGCGATATCTGATACATATATTGCATCAAGAAGCGGAAGGATAGCCCATCATTCATGTTTCTCGAGCCGCATAACAAATGTCAGATCTTAACTGGGGCGTGGACCAAGTTCGCCTTGTATAAACAAGAATGGTTTTATGTGCGTTGTCCTCCCGGCTTTGCGAGTAGATGGGTTGAAGGAAGTAAGCCTTTTTCTTGGATTGTTACTCATGTTTAGTCGAAGCCGTACCTTTTCTAAACTTTACCCATCTTTTCAGGTATTAACCCACGTCCTGACGGCCGCGGATATTCTGATGCCGTCGAAGCCATTCGAGCCCTTCCTGCCGAAGAACGGGACAATAGAACTCTCATTTCGAATGAGTCACTTACAAGGCTCGGACTGTTGGCAGAAGGCCGTCAGATAAGCCTTCCTCAAGGCATCACCATCCCCAGGCCTGGCTCTGGTAAAGGAAAAAAACAAGTTGAGTCTTCAGCATGCAATGCTCCTGATGCATTAGAAGAGGGGGAAATTAAGGAGACTGAGACTCCCGAAGTACAGGGCGAGAATATTAGTCCGTCTCGGGGACCGACAGTTGAAGTTCATGACATTGAAACGTCGTCTTCCCCTTCGAAAGGGAAGAAGAAACTGACGTGTAAGCTGAGGAAGAAAACTATGGACGGAAATTCCAAAGTTACCCTTATTCCAACGGAAAATGAAACTTCCTTGGAACACTTAGAAAGTTCTCTGAAGGGCCTGTTGAACCTTACCATTCCTGATGACCTACTCAACTACGGTTTCGATGATCCAAAGGCCCTCAAGCTTCATTCGCCCGCTAGAGGCAGTATGGGAGTTCAAGCCCAAGTCCAGGGAGATAAAACTCTAATTAGTAAAGAAACTGGTCCGTCGGGGGGAAACACTAGGACACACACGGACACATGCACTTCACTCTGCACTTCAATCTTAATCGCCACCTTGATCTTTTCTAACTTTTCGTTATTCTCATTATATGCAGGTGACATGGGACGCTCCCACGGATTCGATCGCCTCCACGGCTCTTCCATATTTCACCATTCCGGCCGGGATTCGGGCTCCGGTAAACGTCGAGATAGGGACGATTACGGAGATCGAGACAACCATCCCCGAGAGTCGACTTATCGAAAGAAATCACATTCCTAGTCTTCATACTCTCGCGATCCTCCTCCTCAAATAGAGCAAGGCAGAGAAAAGTCTTCGCAGAAGGGGTCTCAACCCGATGTTTCCCGAGATCAACATTCTGGCTCTTCAAGAACATGGCAATCTCGGGAACATCGTAAGAGAACGGAATTTTCAAAACCTCCTCCCCCTGTTCCTGCGGTAGACCCAACAATATCGAAGAAGCTGGCCAAACTTAAAGTCAAATTTCCCAAAATCTTCTTCGACGGTCTGAAGTTCCTTCCAGCAATTCATCATATTCCGGGGCATGTCAAGCAGAGTGCCATCGCTTGCAACAACGACGTCTATGTTCAACATGACGCGTTTGTTCATTTAGTCGAAAAAGTCCCGGAAATCTCCGTTGAGCGCCAACAGGAAATTGACCGCTTGAAGCTATCTTTGATAAAGACATCATTAAAAATCAAGATGAAGAGCTCGCTTCGTACAAGTCCAAGCTCGAGGCTGCAGAACAGAGTGCTATGGAGACTGCGGAGGCCGTCGCTCATTTAGAGACGATTCATAAGAAGGAACTTGACGTCGCGGTCCAACGCAGTGGGGCCCTAGCTTTAGAAAAATATTCTATTCAGAAAGAAAGGGATGCACTCGCCCTGCGGGTCAAAGAGTTGAAGGAGCTACTCTCTAAGGAGAGGGAAAAGAAGATAGCGGCTCAAGAGGAGTCTCAACGGTACTGTAACGAGATTGTCGATACACGTCTCTTAAAGGCAAAGCTCGACGATGAGCTTTCTAAGGTTGGGACAATGAAGGATGAAGCCCGCGAGGAGGGTAAGAGAATAGCTTCCGTGGAGATCGACTCCCGCCTTGAAGCAGCTGCAGAGGCCGGTAGAGAAGAGATCAAGTGTATGTTCGACCCATTGATAGCCGAATACAATGCCCGAGTCCTCATGCACCGGGACTTGACTTTCTTAGGCGAGGGCTACTTTGAATCTTTGGCCGAGGCTTGGGAGACTTTGATACGGATTAGAAAGGTGGAGTCTGGCACTGAGGAGGTGGATGAGGAGGCTTTAGTGAAAGAGTTTCTCAGGGGGAATGAGCCATCGGACTTGTCTGCAGCTATGGCTCTCTTTGGTAAAGGCTCTCCTCCATCAAAGGAGAAAGATGACAAAGCCGGTCCATCTAGAACCGAAGCTGTAGCTCCTCCTTCTACTCAATCGACCGATCGGCCAACACTTGACCAATTCGAGCGGCACGCCGGCTATGATTTGGAAAACCCCCGTCTCGGCATTCACGTGCTATCTCCCATTCTAGAGGGTGAAACTCCGCTCACAGCTGAAAGCCAGCAAGAAATCGGTATAACACTCTTCTTCTAGAAGTTCAAAGATCTGTCGCTTTCTGCGAGCGGTTATTGATTCTAATGTTCGTTCTTTATGTTTTTATGCAGGCCGCTCTGATCTTGAGCCAACTCCGAGGAGCGATGACGCCAAGGAGGAGACGGGGAAAACAAGCGATGTTATTCGCGCGGGAGTAACCCCCGGTCCTGATGCTCAAGTGATCGGGGCGCTAGATGATGATAAGTCTGAAACTTCATCTCCCGTCGAAGGGAGTTATGAAATTGAAATCAAAGGCGCCTCAGAACACACTTCGAAGGTGAGTATGAAGGAGCGACTCACGGAGAGAAGAAAAAGAAAGTTGAGATCAAGGTCGAGCCTCAAGTAATAGAACTTAACGACCCGCTGAACAGGCCTCTGAAAGTCATTCTTCCCGGCAAATCCAAACCTCTGGATGTTCCTCCTCCCACTCCTGACTCTGCTTCTTTGGCGAGCAAAAAGTCCAAGAGGAAGCGTGAGGGAGAGGAGTCATCCGAGAAAGCAAAGGAGGACAAGAAACTAAAGAAGTCGAAGAAGTAGCCACTATACTCGTTCAACGAGGTTTAGCTTAGGTCATGTAACTACTTTTACTTTTTCATTTTCGTAGTTTATGTAGATAGACTTTTGACTCCAAGTTTTGAAGGAGTGGTTGTATAACCCCATTTTGGATTATTGAATAAAGTTTAGTTTCTTTGTCATTTGAACGATTTCTGCTTTTTAGCTTTTTGTATAACTGTGGTCGAAACTCAAGTTCTTATGAGTTACATAAATTCCCAATCCATTCTTACATTGTTCGGACATTCTCTGGAATTGTACATCTCTTGTTTCACACTTTTGGTACTTAAAATATTTTTTAATCCGCACTCCGGGGACTTAGAGTAATCCGGTCGGCCTTCAGGGGACTCGGAGATTCAAGTCGTTTATACTCTAGTCCGCGCTCCGGGGACATAGAGTACTCCGGTCCGCGTTTAGGGGACTTGGAGATTCAAGTCGTTTATACTCTAGTCCGCGCTCCGGAGACTTACAGTACTCCGGTCCGCACTCAGGGGACTCGGAGATTCAAGTCGTTTATACTCTAGTCCGCGCTCCGGGGACTAAGAGTACTCCGGTCCGCGTTCAGGGGACTCAAAGATTCAAGTCGTTTATACTCTAGTCCGTGCTCCGGGGACTTAGCGTACTCCGGTCCGCGTTCAGGGGACTCAGAGATTCAAGTCGTTTATACTCTAGTCCGCGCTCCGAGGACTTAGAGTACTCCGGTCCGCGTTCAGGGAACTCGGAGATTCAAGTCGTTTATACTCTAGTCCGCGCTCCGGGGACTTAGAGTACTTCGGTCCTCGTTCAGGGGACTCAGAGATTCAAGTCGTTTATACTCTAGTCCACGCTCCGGGGACTTAGAGTACTCCGGTCCGCGTTCAGGGGACTCGGAGATTCAAGTCGTTTATGCGAGTTCGTACGTCAGGTAGAATAATGCAACTTCAGTTGTTTATCACCGAACTATAAGGTTCAGAAACATTAATAATTCATAGAAAGGATGGCTTCAAGCCTTTGTTAATGGAAACAAACTAAATCTTCTGATTACATGCTAAAAAGGAAACTAAGAATCAATGGAATATAAACATATGGGAAACAATTGCACCTAAAACAGAAAAGAAACAAGCTAAATATAATAACGTCGCAAATGCTCACTGTTCCACGCTCGGGGGAGTGTCACTCCATCAACGGTCGCTAGCTTGAAAGTTCCCTCTCCAAGCTTCCGTTCGACGACATATGGACCTTCCCAGTTGGGATTCATACGTGATGGTACCGGGAAAACTCGTTTCAAAACGAGATCACCCACATCAAAGATTCTTGGGCGGACTTTGTCGTCGTAATATCGCTTGACTCGATGCCTATATGCTGCCGCTCTTAATTCAGCTTCTTCACGTTTTTCATCGATGCAGTCCAGTGATTCTAGCAAGAGATCCTGGTTCGTCTTAGGATCATAATATGTCACCGATGCGATGGAACTTCAAGTTCCACGGGTATAACAACCTCCGAGCCGTATGCCAATGCGAATGGAGTGTGGCCGGTCGCGGACTTGTGGGTAGTTCTATAAGCCCATAGCGCTGTTGGGAGTTCATCTACCCACTTGCCTCCAGCCTTTTCCAAACGCTTCTTCAATATGGACTTGATTATTTTGTTCACGGCCTCGACTTGTCCGTTAGCCTTCGGATGAGCAACGGCGGTGAACTTTTTCTCAATGCCGTACTTTAAACAGAAATCTTTGAATTTTCTACTTTCAAACTGAGTTCCGTTGTCCGTAATGATGGTTCGCGGGAGGCCAAAGCGGCATATAATGTTTCGTACAACGAAATTAATGACCTTCTTGGAGGTGATTGTGGCTAGAGGCTCTGCCTCGGCCCATTTCGTGAAGTAGTCGACCGCAACTATGGCGTATTTTGCACCGCCTTTGGATATAGGCAAGGAACCGATTATGTCAATTCCCCAGATTTCAAACGGCCATGGACTAACCATTTGCGTGAGTTCCGTCGGTGGAGCTCTCGGGATTTTTGCGTATCTTTGACACTTGTCACATTTTCTTACATAGTCTGCAGCATCCCGATTCACAGTTGGCCAATAGTATCCGTAGCGGAGGATCTTTTTTGCTAGTGTCTGCCCCCCAATATGATCGCCACACTCTCCTTCGTGAACTTCCTCGAGTACTCGCTTTGTTTCATCACGTGCAATGCACCATAGTAAGGGAACCGAGAACCCCCTCCGATACATCACTCCTCCCTGCATCACATATCGCGCGGCTTTGCGAATGACCTATCGCCTTTCGCTTCTCTTTTCGGGCAGAGTCTCATTTAGCAGGTATTGTTTGAACGGAGTTATCCATGACTCTTTCTCAATTTCCGTTTCCAACGCAAAATCGACATCCATCACATCTATGCTTGGAGCATGTAAGGTTTCGACGGGAACTAATCCCATTTGTTGTGCATCGCCAGTGCTTGCAAATTTGGCCAACGAGTCGGCTTCCTTGTTATGTTCATGCGGGACATGCGAAATGTCATAATGTTCGAAGTTCGCCAACAGTTCCTGGACCAGAGCAAGGTATGGAGTAAGATTTTGTCCCCTTGCTTGGTACACCACCAGCTGCGAGTCACAAAAGATTTCAACTGATTTTACCCCGAGTTCTCCAACGAGCTTTAAGCCAGTAATCAATGCTTCATATTCTGCTTCATTATTCGTAGCCGGGAAATTGAGCTTCAAAGCATAACAAATCGACCGATTTTTTGGAGTCACAAGGACTACACCAGCCCTGGAGCAACGGTCGTTTGATGCTCCATCGGTGTACAATTTCCATTGAATGGGAGGAATGACACTGTGTCCATCTGGTTCGTCTGGCACAGTAAACTCGGCAATGAAATCTGCTAATGCTTGCCCTTGTATGGCTCTTTGGGGCAGGTAGGTAATATCGAACTGACTCAATTCGATATTCCATTTTAACATCCTTCCAGAAGTTTCTGTTCGTTGGAGTACCTGCCGCAAGGGCTGATCAGTATAAATACTGACCGAGTGCGCTTGAAAGTATGGACGCAACTTGCGTGATGCAATCACCAAGCAATAGGCTAATTTCTCAATTTTAGGATAATTTCTCTCTGCCCCCGTTAAACGTTTACTAACGTAATACACCGGCTTTTGAACTCGGTCCTCCTCGCGGACCAAAGCCGCACTTATAGCATGCGGGGATACGGCCAAGTATACATACAACATCTCGTGGTCTACTGGCTTTGACAGCACTGGAGGACTCTCCAAATGCCTCACCAGATCTCAAAACGCTTCCTCACAGCTGGATGTCCATTCGAAATTCCTCTTTCCTTTCTTTATTATATCAAAGAAGGGAATGCACTTGTCTGTGGATCTGGATATAAAACGACTCAGAGCAGCCACCTTTCCATTCAAGCTTTGTACCTGTTTTATAGTTCTGGGCACTTGTACATCTCGAATAGCTTGAACCTTTTTCGGGTTAGCTTCAATTCCCCTAGCATTAACAATGAATCCCAAAAACTTCCCTGACGCAACGCCGAAGGAATACTTCAGAGGGTTGATCTTCATCCCATAATATCTGAGTATACCAAACATCTCTGCTAAGTCTCGAATGTGGTCGTTTGACTGTCGTGACTTCACGAGCATGTCATCCACATAGACTTCTATCGTCCTACCAATCTGGTCTTTGAACATTCGATTCACCAAACACTGATAGGTCGCTCCCGCATTTTTCAATCCAAAAGGCATTACTACATAACAATATAGCCCAACGTCTATGACGAAACTGGTGTGCTCCTGGTCCGGAATATGCATCGGGATCTAATTGTATCCCGAGTACGCATCCATGAATGACAACAACTCGTGTCCTGCAGTGGAGTCGACCAACTGATCAATCCTAGGTAGTGGGAAATTATCCTTGGGGCATGCTTTGTTCAAATCGGAATAATCTACGCAAGTTCTCCATTTCCCGTTCGCCTTTTTCACCAGCACGGGGTTTGATACCCATTCAGGGTAGAGGGCGTCGCGGACGAACCCATTGGCTTTGAGTTTGTCCACCTCCTCTCTGAGGGCAGCGGACCTCTTCGGGTCCATTCCTCTCCTCTTTTGCTTAACGGGGACATACTTCGGGTCTATGTTCAACATATGACTCGTAATAGCGGGAGAGATCCCGCACATGTCAGAATGTGTCCAAGCGAAAACATCGAGATTCGCTCGGAGGAAATCACTAAGGTCTTCAGTCATTGCGGGGCTGAATTGTGATCCAATCTTCAGTACTCGCGATGGATCGTCTCGACTGACTGAAATGTCAATTGTCAGTTCAGCCGGTGCTGCTTTCTCTTCCCTGGGTTCCTCATCGTCGTCTCTCGGATCTATGTCTCTGAATATCCGAGAATCGTGCCCGAGCCAGGGCTCGGGCTGCTGGATGCGGACGGGATTGTCCGCAACCTTTCCTTTCTCCCTCCGATGGGCCTCTCGGAGCTCAGCCACATAACATGCATGACCGGTCGCTTGGTCGCCATGAACAACACCTGCTCCTTTGTCAGTCGGAAATTTTAAAGTCAAACACCACGGGGCTAATGCTGCCCTAAACTCAGCCAGGGCCGGTCGGCCCAAAAACACATTGTACGGAGAATCCACATCCAAAACTACGAAAGGTAGGATTCACACCCTCCTACGCTCACCTTGTCCCAATTCAACTAGCAACTCAACATATCCCACTGCATCGGTCGCTGCGCCATTAAAGCCATGTATACGAGCTTTAGATGGCTTCAAAGTTCAAATCCTTCGTCTCCATCTTCATCTGATCATAAGCCTTCTTGAAGATGATATTGACAGAACTTCCACAATCAATCAAAATTCTCTTTACATAATCCGGCCTGATTGTCGTGGATATGACCATCGGGTCGATGGTAGGAGCCTCCACTTGGTCAGCATCTCTGCTCCTGAATACTATATCATCTGTCATCATGCGCAGCTGTTTAGCAGGGGTCCCATCCTCTACATTGGAACAACACTCGAAGTCT
Organism: Allium fistulosum; assembly: GCA_030737815.1. Lineage (NCBI taxonomy): Eukaryota > Viridiplantae > Streptophyta > Magnoliopsida > Asparagales > Amaryllidaceae > Allium > Allium fistulosum. The sequence continues at coordinate 1,095,385,398 of CM060904.1, read as the reverse complement.
GCGTGCCTCAAGGAATTAGCATACCGTTCCATCTCTTGCCAGTTCTTATCTGCAGGGTGAGGTCCGCCGATGATCGTGTTTATGACTAGTTTGCCCACGGTCCGAGCAGGCTCCTCGGGATGACGTGGAGCTGGTGCACGACCGGGATTGGATGTTCCTTGTCCACCTTCCTGGGGAATCTTCACAAACTCCTGTAACTTTTTCTGCCTAATCAACTTCTCTATAGCGTCGTGTAGGTGTCTGCACTCTTCAGTATTGTGCCCATAAGTCTCATGAAAGCGGCAGTACTTCCCGGTCTGCTTTTGTTCTTCGGTTGACTCCTTTGGACGTGGCTTTCTGTACTGAAAGGTATTGCAGGTTGATAGGTAAATGTTCTCAAGAGATGCATTCAGTGGGGTGTACTCGTTGTAGGTTGGAATTCTCGGCTTCCATTTCCCCACTTCTCTCTTCTTCCCCTGATTTCTTCCTCCGGATTCCTTAGATTGCCCGATCTTGTTCTGGACATTGACTTGAACTTTCCCCGAGTTGTCTCCGGACTGCTTCACAGCAATGTTGCTTTTTACGGACTCTTGAACAGGCCCCGGTGCCTTATCTCGCCTTATCCACCTGGCTTCCTCTCTTCTTATGAACTGATGTGCCTTTGAGTAAAAACGCTCTAGCGTAGTTGGAGGTTTTCCTGCTAACCAATCTCCAAACTCTGAATCCGGATCCACACCTCGCATCACAGCCATAAGAATTGCATGATCATTGGGATTACTGACTTCAGTAGCCGCAACATGGAATCTCTATAAATACTCCTTCAACGACTCCCCAGGAGCTTGGATTACACTTGATAGTGACATCACGTCCTTGGGACGAGTAGTATGTATTCTGAATTGTTCTATAAATTTCTTTGCCAACTCCTCGAAACTGGATACGAACCGTGGAGGGAGTCGGGTGAACCACATGGTAGCGATCCCAGATAGAGTTATTGGAAAGCACCGGCACTTGGTTGCGTCATTTGCTCTAGCTGAATCCATCATCCATTCGTACCTCATCACATGTTGCCTGGGATCGGTCTTTTCTTCGTAAGCCTAAATAGTTGGCATGCTGAACTTCCTGGGGTACTCAGCCTGTAGAACAACATCTGTGAACGGAGTATGACTTCTGGACACTCCCCAATCATCATTTGATAAGCCTTGATTCTCTTTCATCAACTGCCTGATCATAGCTGTCAGGTCTGGGGTTTGTATGAAAGGTGGAAGGTTGGAGTCTTTCCTATGGGATTGATCAAGCTGATGCCTCCTCTGTTGGCGATCTGCCAAACGTGCATCATGAGGTTCAACATCATTGGCATCTTGGTGAGTCGGGCGTCCAGCCTCCACCTGCACTCCAGCTCCTAAGTTTCCAGTTCCTGCTTGGCCATGGTCTCCGAGGCGTAAATGGTTCCCAGCTGTTCGAACAGCAGCACCTGCCTGCGTAGTTTCAGTCTTGCGGCGTCTATGCCTGGGAGGTTCATCGAACGAAGTTGAGCTGTCAGATGAAGAATAAGGAGCTGGACTACCCCCAGCATTCTGATGTTGTTGTTGAGTGAGTTGTGCCATGAGGTTGGCGTTAGATTGCATCTGCTCTCCGAGTTGTCTCCTGCTTTCCCTGAGCTCTCTCAACAAGTCGTTGAACTCTATTCTGGTGACAACTGGCATTTGGTCCTAGGCGGTAGTCCCTACACCTAGATTTGCTTGCTGATTGCTAGGCCCTGCTTGTTGTACGCTAGCAGTCTCATGGGCTTCCGCATTATGAGAGGCTGATCTGGTACGTGGTCTTCCCATTGTAGAGTTATTGGTATGAACTCTGAGTAGAATCAACGGACGTCCTACGAATGACTCGGATCTTCTTCGGGGGATTTATTCAATCCAGTAGCTTCAAAGCAGATCCTTGAGGTCTGAGAATTCGATTCTCAGTGAAAGCCCCAAAGTGTTAGCACCAAAATTGGTCACTAACCTCGTTGAGAAAGATCGTGTAGAGAGATAAATGATGAAGGTAAATTTAAACAAAGAGCAATATGCTAAATTGAATGCAAAGACGAGAACACCATATTTATAGTGGTTCGGCGTAACTTCCTACGTCCACTTTGAGGTTAATCTTTATTGCTTTACTTGATAATTGGTTACAGGTACAATCCGAACACCAACTACTTGAATACAATTACTAAGTAAAGAGAATGAGTCTTGAAAGCGGGAGAGTCTCCCCAGTGTTCTCGAAAAAAAAAGGTCCCTTTCACTGTGCCCCTGCCTCTCTATTTATAGACAAAGATGGGTTGGACTTCCCTGGTGGGCCTGGCAGCTGAACACCTCGGCCCAGAAAGAGTGAGTTCTGTGTGCCGAACAAACTGATGCCGAATGATGTCGTCATGCCGAACGAAGTGCTGTGCTGAGTGGAGAGTGCATGCCGAGCAATAGTTGAAGCCGGTCGAGATTGGATGAATGTCGAACACCTCTGGATGTCAAACATCTCTAGATGCCAAACAACTCTGAATGCCGAACGAGGTGTGGATGCCGAACAATCTTGAATGCCGAACGATCCATGTATGCTGAACGCTCTGCCATGCCGAACGATCCAGGTATGCCGAACGCTCTGCCATGCCGAACGATCCAGGTATGCCGAACGCTCTGCCATGCCGAACGATCCAGGTATGCCGAACGCTCTGCCATGCCGAACGATCCATGAATGCCGAACGATATACAATACCGAATGACTCTTAATGCCGAACGGTATGTAAGTGCCGAGTGCCTAGTTGCCTGGTCAAACCTCCAGGTAACAAATGAAATTATCAAAATTGAGTTATTGTAAACGTTGAATATTTAAATTCTGAAATCTATTGAATTTCAAGTGGTTTAAATTTATAGTTCAAACATGGACTTGAAATCGATATAAATTAAAATGGTTTTAATGGGAATTTGAATGGAAAGATTTAAATTGAGTTTGTTGATTTGAAATCTGGATATGGTCCAAATTTGTTGAAGTGGAAGAAACAGTTGATTTGATATTATTTTCAAATTAATTATTTTAATATAAACTGTTTAAAGATATATTATTTTAAATTCAGATTTATTTAGATTTTCAAAATATTTACTATATAAACCATTCTGGAAATTAGCCACAAAGGCCTCTTTAGCAAGTGCAATTAGGTTCTAGGACATACAACTGAAATAATTACTTTTAAGGACAAAATGCAAAATAATTAGTTTCTAAGGCCTAAAAACCTATGAAATTATGTCCTTGAAAGTAATTGGACTGCTGACTTTGTCCTTAAAAGTAACTATTCTGCTTACTTTGGCCTTGAAATTAATTTCTGTGGATGCGTGTCCTAGAAACTAATTGGACTGCAAAGTTTGTCCTTCTAGTGGAATGCCCCTAAACCATTTCTAATAATCTAACCATTTTATATTAAACTATTAAAACTATATTAAATCTATTTTAAACTATTTTAATCTATTTTAATCTATTTAACTATTTTAATCTATTTTTAACTATTTTTAACTATTAAAACTATTTTAAACTATTTTAATCTATTTTAAACTATTAAACTATTTTAACCTATTTTTAACTATTTTTAACTATTAAAACTATTTTAAACTACTTTAATCTATTTTAAACTATTTTAACTATTAAAACTATTTTAAACTAATTATGACTATCCAAATTATTTTCAAAAATTCAAACGGTGCAAGGTTGAATTGGTTATATTTAAATCCATGATTTAAAAGCGGATATGGTTAAATGATGTTATAACTTACGTTGGAATTTAAAATGATATTTTCTAGTAAAATGACATATTTTGAGTAAATATAATGATTTTGAAATGAGGGTTTAACCTATTTTGTGAATATGATTTCGAAAGTGATAATGATTTCAAAAGTGAATATGATTTTAAAAGTAAAATGATTTTAAGTTGATATGATATTTTGATATCAATTATGAATTAGTTTTGGAAATGTAAAAGAACCATCCGGTGTGAAATAAGTGTTTGGTTGTTAAAGAGACCGGGATCAGATATTGTCACTCTCTGCCAATACCGAAAACCACTTTGACAACTGTGTACGTGGTGGAGATTCCAGAATGAAGTAGGATGGTTTGGCAAATGATTCTATATGAGGTATTAACGTAGCCCTGACTCCTTCGAGTCAACTTGATGTGACTAAAACAGGAGCCACGCCGGGCCAAGTGAGGTCGCACCTCCGATCGAACATGCTTCTTCGATACCATATTATGACTTTGTGATTGATTTGGTGGCCACCTCTCGATTTGATTTGGGAGTGTGTTCCGAGATGGGCGGTAGTTGCTGCTATGCATTACCACTAGTCCGGATCTGCAAAACGGTAGTATCCTACCCTGGGCATTGCCTCGCGTGCCTTGTCACATGCCTTATCGTGCCCATTACGAGTTTGGTTTGTACGGTGCCTATGGAGTGCCCTCTGATAGCCTCCAGTTTGCGGAGGAATTATGGTACTGTATAAACTATGGAAATATATAAAAATGTGGAGGTGGATATGGGTAACGCCTTAACGCTATTTTAATACTTTAATTTACTGATAAACATATTATAATAGTGTATATTACTACATAGTAAATAGTTTAACGGATCCTTAAGAGATGGTAATCTCGAACATCTCTTAAGTTATTGCACGCACGTTAGACACTAGATAGGAGATGTAAAACCCATAAACATCTCTGAAGCCGTTACACTCATATTTATTTACTGTTGATTTAACTTACATAAGATCTTTTAGTTCTGACTCGAGTGTTTTGTCTTTTCATTATGCTCGGGCCAGTCTGATCTTTTTCAATGTATTGAAGACCATTTTTATTGGAGGATGAAGACGGAGATTATTCTACTATTTATTTTATTTATTACACTGCATCATGTTGTTCCGCTACATTATTTATTTATTCCTATTGTATGTATAACTCTGATTTTATTGTAAAGTGTAATCAAATGTATTTGTAAAATAGCTTCATGAACTGTTTATTTGATTATTATATTTTATCATTCCGCCGTGAGATTTTGTGTTTTGGTTTATTCTTTCTCTTCTTTTTCTTATTTACCCCATAACAATCCTCCCTTTTGAATGGTTTGGAATCGACATGTGTGGTTTATTGTCGATTTAAACTGTCCAAAAAGGTGGGTCGTTACAAATTATAAAAAAATATTCTCCAAAAGTATCTTTAGTTAAAAGAACTAATATTTTGAGATAAATAGAAATAAGGAGGAGTTTTGATGATTCACTGTAGAATGTTGTATTTTTGGAAGAAATAGTAATGAACCAGTTTTGGAATGTATTAAAGAGGTTTTAATGAATATTTTTTTATATAAAATAACAATAATATCGTTTTAAAAGGTAATTTGATGAAGATTACTATTCTAATTTAAAATACGATGTTTTGTGGTTTTTCAAGAAATGGAAGTATGGTAATGAATTTAAAGATTGTATTATTATTTAGAAAGGATTATTATTGTTAAGGAGTACTTTGTAACCTCATTATGACTTAGTATATTTTTCAAAAATATTTTGCTAAGGGATATTTTGGAAAGAAATATTTTTGTTAAAGGATATTTTAGAGTATATATTGTAAGTTTTGAGAAGTATTTATTAAATAAGATGTTTTATGGAAGAGAAAACTGTTTTGATAATAGTGTAAAAATAAAAAACGTTTTTGTCAAAAGTATCTTGTTGGAGAATGTTTAGTGAGACCCTTATTTTAAAATAAAGGAATATTTTGTTGAAACATTATTTACAATAATATTATATGATTTGAAGAAGATTAATTACAAGTGTTATTTCCACAAAAAATTATTTTATTTTTTATTTTTAAAGGAATTATTATCTCAAATTAAGAATTTGAAAATAATATATTAGAAATATTTTTAATTGAGAAATTATTGGTCGAAATATTTGAAAATAGTTTGATGGAAGTATTTTTTTTTTCCTAAGAAGTACCTTTTAAGTAAGGATTGCGATAAAATATTTATTTGAGAGAAAAGTTTTATCAAATGAGTATTTTTTTATTTTCATAAAATTTTATTATGGAAACTGATTTTGGTTGTCAGGATTTTCGCTTAATGGGCTCTTTGAAAAATGTTGTTTGAAAAAAAAAGCATTTTTGAGTAAAGAATTTTAGTTGAAAAGGCCTGATTTGAAGATCGTTTTATTGAGAATGTATTTGGAAATATATTATAAAGAAAAGATATATATTATAAAGTATCTAGTTTTATAATACCTTAAGAAAATATTTTACTAAGATAGAATGGTTTGGTTTGAAAAGTAAGTGGTTGAAAAAGTAAAATACTTAACTACGTAACAAACTTTGGAGGTGTTTGTTAAAAGGTATTTCGTTGAAAAGATGGTTTGTTTGAAAATTTTAATTGAGAATTATAAAACTAGACTTTATAACACAGGGTGTAAGATGACAAGGTAGGATAAGTTTTGAGTTGCCCAACACCCACTATGATGATGTTGCATTTATAACTATGTGTGTGACTTTCCCTAATGAGCTATAGGCATGCCCAGTTATTCCCTTTCATGGGGAAGGAGTGGAAGTGATGTAGGGACTGGCCATTTTGATGTTTATGATAGTGACGGTTTTTTTTATATTTGGGTCACTTTAATTAAGTTGTTTGCACAAATTCGTTTTTTGTTAACTTGCATTTAATAACTTTCATATTTTATTATTTGTTTGACGTACACTTATTGATCTATGTCATGCTTATTTGGATTAGTTTCTTTTAGTTGCGGTGATTGGTTTTAATCATTTGGTCTTTTACGTGTTCACTTGTTTGCTCGTTTGCTTATTTGCTTGTATACCTGATTATTTGCTTGGTTATTCACTTGCTTGATATGTATGGTAAATTTAAGATGAGGTAGTTATCCAATGTTAACTTTTCGGGGATGTACATTGGAGAAACTAGTGGATTATTAATGGACATGTTTGGTTTAGTCATAGTGGGATAACATAGTTTCCTAAGATGAGGAAGACTAGGTATTCAGAAAGACTAAGATATTTGAAGATGTTCCTTGAAGACAAGAATAGTAATTAGAGAATTTTAGTGACTAATGATTTGGTAAGTACCACTTAGGAATCAAGATGACGATTGGGGAGGTACAATATATATTTATTAAAATATGCATTTTGAAATCTATGTTTTTCTTCTTCAAATAATTATCAGATTCCATAAATAGTTTGAACAAAAAGTTTCCATTTTTAAATTTAAAAAAAATGTTGTTTCTCAAAATTTATTTTGAAACCGATTTAAAATGGTAAAAATATTTTTGGATTTTATTTTATATAATGGAGCATTTTAGGAAGAAAAGGAATTTTAGTTTTACTCATAGATGGAAGCTTTGACTTCAAAATTAAAATGTTTTGCTTTGAAGATATATTGGAATACTCCTCGCTAGTGGATCCATCTTTGGTTTTTTAGGTAGGTTATCTTTGTCATCAAATAGAAAATTACTATAAAATGATAATGGAATCGGATTTTCCCATGTGATCTAAAGATTGGAAGAGATGTGATTCGATGTTGATATTTCGGATTTGACGACTCAATGATGGGAGTTGTGATGATGATCTATAAAGACATATTCTAGGATGTGAAATTGCGAAGGGGAGCTATGGTGCGCTCTACTATGGATATGAAGTGTGCTAAGGGATCGTTAATACTCGAAGGTTTTGATGTGCGCTTGTAAAGAAGGGGAATGTGAATACGCTCACCTAGGCTAGGGCGTGCCCCATATCTTCAGACGGGAGATCTGTCTTACCTTGGATTACTAGGACGCATTGTTTAGTTCGTAGCCCTCTAAGTGGCATGGATGCGAGCAAGGAAACTGCATGATGATGAGTACTCATATATTCCAAAGTACAATACTCTAATAATGTGGTCGTTTGGAAGAGACCTCATGATGTGGTTTTGAGAATCGAGGATTGGTGCAGCTGCGGTATGGGTAGATGGGCATACTATTTTGAGAATTCAACGATAACTAGACATATTAGTTTGAGGATGTAGTAATTACTACATGCATAATGTTTTGAGAATATAGCCATGACTAGGAACATGTTATTTTGATGATGTGACCATAAGTGGGTACACAAGATATTCTAAATGGTGTGAAAATGGAACGGTACACCGATTATTATAAAGATGAGACTATGAGGAAGTTCATCGATAGTTTGATGTTACACATATTATGATGGATGTGCAGTCAATATAGGAATCAACACACACGTATTATTGGTTGATAAGTTAGTATGATGATGATACCATATTATTTTGAGTATGTGTGTTTATTTTGATGGGCTATGCTGGTTACTGAGTGTATTCATTTATTTGTAGATGCATGTTTTGATCAGCCTATGTTTTGTTGTGGACTCTTGTTATGGTTCAGTTATTGAGATGCATAATATGAGTTAATCTATGATTGATATTGTTTCACCTTTTTTGATGGAATGTTATTTTACATACTACAGTTTGGATTGTACGATTGAGGTGTTGCATGTGCTATTATAGTATGTATATGCAGAAAATTGAATTCATTGCTGTGAATGAATTATATTGTGTCATGATTGATAGTATTATGCGATCGTTATATGTTTTTTTATAAAGAATTTAATCTATGGTTGGTGTTTTTCCCCATATTTTGTGACTAAACCGATAATGATGATTTATTAATTTGGTTGAGAGTTGCGTTTGGGAAATTGCGAGGGCACAATTCTTTTAAGAGGGATGAATGCAACGACTCGAAAAGTTAACGTTGTTAATATTAAATTAATTAAAAATGGATTTTTAATTCAAAGTTGAATTGGGTATCATATTTACAACAGTTATGAAGGTCTTTCTAAGCTGATCAGTTTGATAAAATTTTAACATGTTTGGAGTTACGGTTCGTGAAATAGAGACGATATTGTGTTTAAATAGCGTACGTAGCTATTTCAGGCGAAACTGGATACACAACGCATAACCCAGCCTAACAACTATATAAGTAAGGCTACGAAACCCTAATCATCACCTCTATCTTCATTTTCTGATTCCTGAATTTCTTTAATCACCAGCTAATGGCAAATGATTATCTCTAGTCCAAAATCGATTTAAAAATTAAAGTGTCCAATCCCTATCGAATTATACATCGTTGCGAAGCACTCGATGAGGAGTCAATGGAAAGTGTTCGTTTTTGAAGTTAATGCTCGGGTCAATGGCAAATCGCAATCAATTTTTTAAATCACGAAACCCTAATGGTCAATTTGGGTAGTAACTCGTGAACTTGATTAGGGGAAATTGTGGATCTTGTTAGGAGAGTCGATTGATGGTGATGACATGTTGCAATTTGAACTATGACGATCAAAGTTTGGATTTTAGGGTTTAAAACCCCTAGCGACTTGCTGATGAGGGCGACCAGATTGCGGCATCGAAGACGACGAGGCGGCGTGCGCTGGAAAGAGGAGGAGGTGTTGGGTCCAACGGTGGTTGTGCAGCCGCGATTGGTGGTCAGACAGCGAAGAATCGCTGGTCAACTTCGGCGTTGATGGATTTAACGGCAGTAGGGGAGTTAAAGTACAATTTGATTTAGTCCCGGCTTATATTTAATTTCATTTTAAACCTTGAAAATTATAACATTCGTATCTTTCACATATGAACTTGGATTCACGCGCGGTTTCTTCCATTGAACTCATGGCGGAATTTCACATGATTTGTTATTGGGTTTGCTGAGTTTGGAGGTTGTTAGCACTATGTTGGTATGAACTATTTAATTTAATTAACTGAATTTTAAATCATAAAATCCATAATTATTGATGAAAAATAATATTTATTTATGTATGTTGTGTTCTATGGATCGCTGTTTAATTACTATAATATTTTCAGTGTATTATACTTTGATTGGATTATTATTATAGATTGTCGTATTTTCAGATGTTTAATTAAAACAAATTCTTTGATTTGGATTGGAAATAATTAATTGGAATAAATTAGATAATAGTGAGAAAATTAAATAAATAAATGATAAATAAGGTTATTCACATATTTTGGATGGTTTGGGTAAATAACGATGATTTAACAAACTGTAATGAAATTAAAGTACGGGATTTAGTATGGTTATTATTTATGAATTTCTAGAAAATTCATAAATTATAATTATAATTATCTTTAAATTAATATTTGGAAAGTTTATTGTTCATAAGATAGAAAGATATTTTAAATGATAATAATGTGAATATTAGTGAAAATAGTAATCGTTTTGTGTAAATGACAAAATGATTTATTTATGGTCGAAAATATCATTATTATCGTTTGAAAACTAAAATATAATAGTATACTCTGAATAATAATGATCATAAAGAAATGTTTTCCAAAATTGTTTTTGGATAAAATAGTTACTATTTTGAGATAAATAGAAATAGGAAGGAGTTACGATGATTTAAAATAGAATGTTGTATTTTTGGAATAAATAATAACGAACTGGTTTTTGAAGGTACTAAAGAGGTTTTAATGAATATTCTTTTTTTGATGTAAAATGATAATAATACCGTTTTAAAAAAGCGATCTAACGAAGATTACTGTTTTGATTTAAAATATGACGTTTGGGGGTATTTGAAGAAATGGAAGTAAGATAAAGAATTTAAAGAGTGTATTATTGTTTAAAAAAGTTTATTATTGTTTTTGAGATGAATACATAAAGGTGACTTTATAATAATAAAATAATAAAATGATTTTATACTAAAAAGGACAGTGGATGCAAATATATTATTTGGATGGTCATTGGATGTGTGATTGATTGTCAGTTGTAATCACACATATATTTGATGATATTAATGTTGCATACTATCGTGGAGTGATTGGTATACACTGGTTGATTTATACTTACTGATGATGTATTATTATAGTTGATAATTAATGACGTATTAAGTATATCTACATTATTGTTTCTTATTTGATGATTGGTGTTGTCATTGAATATGTTGAAGTTTGATGGTTGTGTACTATTTTGGTTGTTACCCCATAAGGTAACTTGTTGTGATGGATGGGGAGGAATATTATTTTCTGCTTGTAATGTTTGCAATGGCTACAATGGTTGCATGGACGCATGGTCGTTATGTACTAACAAGTATTTGGATGCAGGGAAAGAACAGAAAATAGAACTACGTAAGCTTGATCCCCTAAAAAAATTACTTATGTAGCTTTTTCCTATGAAATAACTATCAAGCATATGGTCATAGTTTATAGGGTTTGGCCTAGTCCAAACATAGTAGAAACTTTTTTTCTTTTTTTATCATATGTATATATGTGTTTGTAAGTTTCTAGGTGGAAACAAAGAAGGGGGCAAAGAGTCTAGAATGGGTCATATCCATGAGTTAGATCGGTATATCTCTTGCACCGAAATTTTATAGTTGTTATTTTTATAATTGATGTATTGAAAAAGATATAATATTTGATGTACTAGATTTGTGCAATATTTAATTATTGATATGAGATTTGTACATGCATGTTGATGTTTAAATTCTGCTCTGAGGTTTTCCTTCTTATATCCATTGTTTTATATTTTCAATTTTTATCAATCCTCGGTTCACTGGTTTTAATATCTGAAATTGGTTGTAAGCGTATTTTTCCATCGTTTATAATTGATTTTAGATATTAAAAATAGTGGATCATCACACCTGTATCATCCATGGAAGTATAATATCCCGGTCTCGTGTACTAATGCGCTTCTTGTTATTTTGCTTCCTTCTACCAATGCCGTGGTCCTTTCTCTTGGCATTATTGTTATTATTTCCAATATTTACTGCAACGTTTCCAACACTATCGCCATACTATTTGATAGCAACGTTGCTCTGTATCCCGTACTAGGTCCCACTTAACTGTCGGTAGTTAATTCGACAGCCAAATCTGTCCCTTCCAAGCGTGGAAATTGGGATGCCAATCTATAAAACTCTTCCATGGTAGATGGTTGTTTTCTCTTGAGCCACCTACTGAAATACGTCCTAGGATGAACCCCATTGATCAACGCCATTAGTACAATCTCCTCTCTGGGGTTGCTTACTTTAGTAACTACACCGTTCAATCTCTTTAAAAAGCTCTTCAAAGTCTTTCCGGAACTCTGATGAATGTTTGATAATGACATAACGTCCTTAAGTCGCACAGTGTGGACCTGAAATTGTTACATAAACTTTTTAGCCAATTGATCAAACGATGATATGAATCTTTATGCAGGCCGAGTGAACCACTTCTTCGCTGCTCCATCCAAAAATATATGGAAGCACTACAACTTACAGCATCTGTAGCACGATCACTGTCCATAGCCACTCATATTTCAATAGATGTTTGCCTCGTGTCAGTCGTTCCATCATAGGATGACACAGTCGGCATCACAAGCTTCTTTGGATATTTAGTTTCCAGGATATTTTCAGTGAATGACATCCGACTCGACGATGAATCTCGCTCATCATTATTTCTTTGTTGATTTTCGTTGAACAATCTCTTAACCACATCGACGATATACCCCTGGTTGCTTTGGACGGTTGGACGGCGACCGTCAAGAACAGCCCCGAGTGTTTTGACTCTGCAAATGCTCTCGGTTCGTTGCATGACGTCTAGGCTCCCCTATCTCTGGGGAAGCCATTCGTCCCGACCTTTTTTGTCGATGCCTTGTTGATTCTATAGCGTTCGTTTGAACACCACCGTCTGAGCACCAGTAGCTTGTCCGTCATCAGCACCAACATCCTACAGCTCTGCTTCATTATTAGATAAATTTTCTACCTCGGCAATCATGTCGGTACCGATTTGATTGAACATGTCGGTACCGATATTTTTGACTTCACTTGAGTCTCACCATCTTTTGTATTTCTCTTATGTGCTACCCCAACCCCTCTCTGCATAGGTTATTTTCCATCCTTATGTTTAGTTTAGTCGTAGACGAGCTTTCCAAGCTAGAATCTAATGATGATGATTCCCTTCTATCTTTCTTCGCCCTTACGATTCAGTCCTCTGTCAGGGCTGAGCCATCACTGTCGATTGCTATCGCATAGGTCTCATCAGACCCATTTGATTCATTTGCTACTCTATCATCTTTGTATTCATATCAAGCATCATCCTCTACGTTTTAGCTCTTGCCACGACTTCGGTCGGCTGATATGATGATGCCCGTAGAGCAGGCACAGATTGTGTAGTCTCTTCTTCGACATGCTAAGATCCTTCATTATCTTCTTCAATAATCATTCTAGATTTCATAGCACCTTTTCTTGAAGTCGTCTCTTTTCAAATCTGGTTGTATATTCTTCTTCAATCCAAATAATCATAGACCTTCAATAAAAAAATCTCTAGATCTACCTTTTGAATTCTTCAGATCCAATGTTAAAGTGCAAATGTTCTCCCGAAAACCTTCTTTTACAGTGGAAGCAGCAAAAATATTGCGCCAAAAAATAACACAATATCCCAAATCAACTAAAAACGAGATGAGCAGATCTGAAAACAAAAGTAAATGTATGGATACATGAGGTTTTAGAGTAATTTCACCTCAAGTCACCGCCTACGTCCACTATTAATTTTATTCTAGTGATTTTGCACAAGTACAATCGAATTACAATGCTTTTAGATCTAAAAACCTATTGAAATTCGAATTCAGCGGCACTTCATTGCAAAATAGAGATAAAAGTTCCAAAAGTCAAAAAAAAGATCCTTCTTTTGTTGCCAAAGGATGTGTTTTTATAGTTGAATAAACCCATCAAAGTCGCTACCTCGTGGAAAGACATGAAGAGATCGGATCCCCTTTTCAAGCATGAAGAACGAGTAAAATTCGTAGCTCAAATCATGTTGGTGTCGATATGATTTTGCAATTTGTTCCATCGATTTTTCTTCGTAGTTGTTCAAGTCTTCAAGTTTTCAAACTTCGTTGACAAAATTGCTTCTACAAATCATGTCGGTACTTACATGATTTGTTCTATGCGAATCTTGTCTTTTTGTTCAAAATACATGCCTTCTTCTTCAATGCAAAGTAAATCCCACTTCACAAAACAACTCGGTACCGACATGATTGATCATCGACATGATTTGACTTATGCAAATTTCCACCAAACTTCTCGTACTTCTTTTCATTGTTTCTGACATTTTTTAAGCTTCTTGATTTATTCCTTCGTTATCTTAAAGTGTAGATCCATTAAGAAACATTTGGTTCAGAAGTTGAATAACAAAACTCGTGAAAAAACCTTATTGCAAATAAACTACTAAAAACTTATTACAGAAATAGACCTGGTTTTCAAGTTAAAATTTGTACATGCTCACTTTAAAGTGCACATATACAATTTGCATCTAGTACATACGCACTTCTAAAGTGCACACGTGCTCTTTTTTTATAGAAAAAAATAGGTTGGTATACTGAAAACCAAACCTATTTGAATAATAAATCTTCAACAAACCCTATTTTTACCGTTAGTTTTTTGGACAGTCTATATTTAAAATTTTATCCTTGAATAAACCATTGAAATTTCACCAGCTTTGTTAAGTTTGCTCTTAATATCGTCACTTGTAGATGGATCCCACTCACAGTACGTAGTACAGAGACCACACGGAATACATTCAGCATTGCTGTTGACTCTAAAGCAAAATTCTTAGAAAGAGCTAATTCCCAACTGTTGCCGATGGAGAATATCCAGAATTATAGGTACCAAACACAGTATCTTACAATATCATGTATTTCAAAAAAAGAAAAAGAAAAAAAAATGTTACAAAGAGTACCGGGTCGTTTTTATTTTTACTAAACAAAGTAACATATGAAACAATATTTTCAAAAATACGTACTAGATTTCCAAATATTACCAAACATTTGCTTTGCACAAGCTAAATACCAAACTTGAACCATGGTTTACCTTCTACTGGATCTGCCTCTTTTCCTTTATCGTCTTTTCTTTTCCCTCCTCTCTTTCACTTTCTTTCATACAATTCTAAGCTGCATTATACAAACATTCTCTTTTACTGAATACAAAAGGCAGTCATCCATTATCATTCTGCTCATGTTCTTCTTTGGGGTTGGGGCCATTATACTAATGAGACAAAAAGATAACACCACAGAGGTTTATTTTATGCTAATTATGAAACTATATTACTTTGAAAACAGAGATATGCATATGAATACAAGTTTACAAAAATATATAAACATGCTGTGCAAAAGAATGCAAAGTTTCAATATAAGTCAGTATAATATAGATATAGAATGAACGGAAGGGGAAAAAAAAACTGATTCATGAACAAAGAACCAAGTACATGTTATGCATGTATAAAGCTAAAATACAACATACTCCTGCTTGAATCTTGAGGTCGACGCCTCAGAATTCCCTTATTTTGAGGCAAAATTCTTTTATATTCTTCTGAATACCAGCCTGCTTTGAATAAAGCAAAAAAGGAACATTCTTATGAAATCACTTTGCTTTCTCTGTTAACTATATAAGTGTTCTCCATCCTACTTCATTTACATTAAGCTTTCATGCTTATTTTTCTTCTTCAATATTTTGTCACTGTTAAGATCTGCATGGAGGTATGGTATAATTATTTCAATTCTGCACATCCGAATTTCATAAAGTTTTGTTATTTTTTGTTTGTATGCATTATAAGTGCGATGTCTTATGATGAGATGTCATCATATATGATGCATATATCCAGCATAACAGTTTTTGTGTTTAAAGAACCATATTCAGATTCGTATTCAATCAAACCCGGATAATCATTAAGATAATAGTATGAAACTGGGAAATCAGGGGGGGTTATATCTATATATGGGTATACATACTCTAGTTCCATTTTCAGTGCCAGCTGTGCCAACTCAATCTCAACCATTCATTTATAATATTTTAATTAATTAAAGCAAAAGAAAAGGCAAAATGTATGGTGGAGACTGAAGTAGTCACAGGGACACCGAAGAATGAGACCGAGCGATTATTTCCCCCTATATAATATTGCTTTATATTTAAAGCAACACGGTCCTAGTCTCCATTACATCAATGGTAGCAATAACAACTATACACCAAGCTTTTACATATTCTTTATAAACGCAAGTATTTATGTACGAACAAAAGAACGAAGGAAAGATTATAGTTTCTTAAATGGCATTATATTATAATAATGTCAAATATAAAACACAACTGATTGTAATGCATTAGCAAAAATGCACAGTGCATAAAAATAATAGTAAGAATTTATAGCAGCTAATAATATGCCCCTAAATGTGGATTCAGACCATTGAGCTGAAAGTGGATTTGGTAGCAATACACGAGAAGAGAGTTAGGCGATGTCTCTCTAGAGTTAAAGGTATATTTTATGCATGACAATCGAGTAATTTGACTGTTCGAAATATTTGCCTGCATTTTTATTTCTAATTTGATTATCTTTTTACAGGAATAGAAAAGGTAGAAGTGGAGGCAAATATTCAAAAAGTGGTGATAACAGGATATACAAATAGAAACAAGATAATCAAGGCACTGAAAAGAGTGGGTCTGAAAGCAGAGTTATGGTCGCCACAGAATGATATGTTAAATGCATTTGCTAGGGGAAGCCTAATGATCAATAACTTCAGCTTCTTCTAGCAAGTTATTGATAACATGTTAAAACCTTTGTTTATTATCTATGTTTGATAATTTCCTTTGTTTTGTTTACGAACTTGAGTTTTTCACAAGTTTAATCAATGAAGTAAAAGTTGCAATATATACCGTACAAAGTTAACATACATTCTCCTTGCACAGCTAATTTCATTGATGTTCTTCTTAGACTCTCGTTCGAAAGGAGTGCATTTCAAATTGTCTATTAGTATCCATTATATCCCCAGATTCAGTAGTCAGTTATAAAATTATACCATGTACTTCAAAATAAAGCACAGGCACGAGTGGAACTACAAGCTCACTATGCAAATCATACTGCAATCAAAATCAAAATATCAAACAAACACATACAAAAATAAAATATGGGAATGAAATGTATCATATATTAAAGTGATTAATGAATTCACAAAATGAATCTAAAGCTAGGTTTCATTGTGAATAAGTACTAAAATATTTACTTTAAAATAAAATTAGCCTATGCATGACTTCAATTTAATTAGTACCTCAAATTTTATTTTTATGTAGCAAGTTTCTGAATTCCGAAGTTAGGCTTCAATCAGTGCCGCGTCCTCATACCCCCCATCTTCTAGAAACCCCAAATCACCATCAAAATATTTCTCTGCTTCATTTCTCACATCATTTGAAAGATCAATATCTCCATTAGATTTCAACCCATTTATTAATGTTCTAAATGTCAACTCATCTGGTTCACTTTCCCATAACTTCATCAGCCTAAAGCAATCCATGGCAATATGATTCAATCCAAAGCCAAGTAGAGTTGCAAACAGATTGTTGAATCCTTCAGTATCTGGGTCCAAACGTTCCCTTTTCAAATATAAACATATTTGTTCTACCTTAGCTTGTAAACCATTGTTTGCCAACACTCTTATCATTTCATCGTATAATGACAGTTGTGGCTTATACCAATGCTCCTTCCTAACTTCTTCAAATACCTATCACCAAGAGTAGTAACTGTACATTGAGTTAATTGCCTTAAAGTGGTTTAAAAAATATTTTCTAAATAAACGCAAACCATGGTTAACCTATCAAATAAAATAACTGATCTTCTATCAAACAATTAATAACAGCACTGAACATATTAATAAAGTTCAGTGCTAACAGCTGAATAATATAAATAAATTTCAGAACTTAAATTTGATGCCAATTATTAGTCTCATAAAAAATTATTTTTGCTAAGATGAATCCCCATTCTAATCTCTACCTTAGCATCAATCATTATTTGATGACGGACAGGCAACATCCTTCAATAGCTCATTACTGATTACCTAATTTAAACAGAGATAACAAAAACTATGTAACAAGGAGGTTGCTTTTATGCGGAAGTACTTATTATTGTTTCCAATATCTCATGCAAGATCGCAGAATGCACACTGTTTGGTTATTTTTCGTGTTTCTAGCCTATGCACAACTAATAGTAAGTACGGACAGTGGAAAATAATTTTTTTCTATTCGAGCTGATAGATTAAGGCAATGGAGCATGATACTATAATTTCAAACATAGTACAGCATTACTTTCAGCAAGCTTATAACATTGATGTTTAGTTAAGGAAATTACACGTTATCAAGACATCAGAAAGGCAACAACTGTGCACATGGGTGGATGTGTATAAATTGTTAATCAAGCATGAATATTTTTCATTAGTTGTTGATTAGATATAGAATCCATCTAAATAAAATGCAATCAATGTATTTTCTTGTATGTTATAAGTACCATTACACACAAGAATTATAAATGGTTGAATTTTTAACAGAATATTTGTCACCTATCAGAATTATAATGCACCAAGAAAAATATTGTTGTCCAGCCATAAATTGTTGTTGAAAACTCATTTTAGAACACACACTAGTTAAACAGGAAAGTTAAGGAATCAAAAGCGTATTTAAAAGATACTTGTATTCACTATAACCATGGTAGGAAAAGAGCATCACGGCAGTTGCTCTTTTTGCCTCCATAGCGCGGCTCACATGAAATGGCGGACTAAATGGTGCACATGGGCACAGCGTAAAAAAAGCACGTCTTTCTGTATTTTTTGCTATTTTATTTTATAATCATGATTCAAAAATGTACAAAGATTAGTTTATCATGTCCTAAAGGGTGACCTTTCCCCAAAATTCTCTTTGATTGAAGATAAACATTTGTAGTTATTGATATGAGAAAAATTAGTAGTTTTATGTACTATATATTCTCATAGTAAATAATAAAATAACATCAGTTATTAATGTGCAACTAATATTGATGTTTGAATGTATTAGATATTTATTCATACGATGATATGATAAATTGATGTAAGGTCTAAGTTGTAGAATCTATAGTATACTAATTGTTAATAATTAGGTTAAAAAACAATATAAAAAACATATCATACTAACAGAAAACAATGTAAATATACCAAAATAACATCACACAAAACAAAATATAAATGAAATATTGTATCTCTTCATTTTTATCTCACTTAACACATACAAAACTAGCTATGAGCTCATACTTGAAATTTAATGGTGAAAGAGTGGTCATTTAATCCAAAATTCAACTTTGAAACAAATGATTAAACAGTTAAACAGTCAACCATGTAATGTGGTAGAATGGTGGTCTATGATTATGACATTATGTTTATTGATATTTCTGTGAAATGATTTTAAACAAAACCTTTTTTTATAAATGTATTAGAAAAAGCTATAAAATATATCAATCTTGTTTGATTAATTATGATGTATGATAAACAGGTAGTTATTTTAAATACATGTGCGGAAAATCAAAAAAGCATGCACCATTTACATCATCATGCGTAAAGTCGTCAAGAAGGTTTGGCACCTTTTTACATCATGCACCATAACCATCACAATCACTGCCAGATAGGATTTCACTATATCGGAGTGAAAATTGTTAGAAAAAATCTTAAAATTTTACTCTTTGAATGAACTCATTTCAAATTGAATCTCCCAATCATGATTTGATTATCATATCCTGATTAACTACTCAATCAAATATATAATAGAGAAAAACCATTCAATTCATGTTGAAATATAAATATCAATATACTTATTTCAGGACCAAGCTGATAGTCAGTTGGACCATATGCAATTGAATAACTGAGCCTTCTGTTATGCATACATAAAAAAAAAGGCTAAAACATTTACAATATACAATTTAGAACATCATCATATATTAAAATAAAAAAAGCATATTACAACAAATTATTCATAAGAAGGCATTTTTCAAAGTTTCTTTTGGCCGCATCAATTTTTCTCAAGGGTTTAATTTCTTAGACCTACTTTGCAATTATAAAAAAACTGTTTGCACAAAAAATGGACAAACACCTCAAAGTCGTATGATTTAGTAGATCTAATGTTGTTCTTAGTGGTTTGGGTGATTTATGCAAATATATGAAAAGCAAGGGCTAAACTGTAAAAAGACACGCGGATTTATAGTGGTTCAGCCAGAATGTGCCTACGTCCACTTTATATGTTATTTCTCTTCTCTAGTTTAGATTACAAGTACAAAGCTTTGATACAAGTAAAAGAAGGTTGTTTGAAAGTTCTCTCCGTGCTTGAGCTCTCAAACTTGTCCCCCATTGTTGTACCCCTGCCCCTCTATTTATAGAGTGAGGCAGGGGGGCAGGGGTCTTGGATGTATATAGCTGCTGGTGGATCTGGACTGGCGAAATCTGGACTGGCGAAACCTGGACTGGCGAAACCTGGACTGGCGAAACCTGGACTGGCGAAATCTGGACTGGCGAAACCTGGACTGGCGACTTTGGTTCGGCAACACCCTGGTTCGACGGTGGGTGGAGTATTGATTGGACCGGTGGTGTTTGGACCGGTAGGACTTTGGTCCGGTACCAACATGGTTCGGTCGTGAGATGGTGAGGTTGGTCCGGTGGAGTTGGTCCGGTTGTTGTTTTGGATTGGTGGTACCATGGTTCGGAGGTAGGAGCATGGAGAGGCTTCTTGGTTCGGCATTGGAGGAGAATGGGCTGGTTCGGCATGGAGAATGCCGAATGGACATGCCGAATGGACCTCGGCATTGGGAATGCCGAATGAAATCTGCCGAATGGGCTTGAGTGTTGGAGTACCGAATGGACTCTGAACCTTGAGTGAAATCCCAGACTTATATATGCTTGCTTGCTTCTTCTTGGCTCGGTCGTGGTGGGAACGCATACAACATTGATATTCCAGTTTTGACCAAAAATGGGATAACACTTTGCCCCCCAAAATATGTCTTGCGGTAGGAAGGCGTGTTTTGTAATGCAATGAGCTGGATGTTCATATCCTATCAACAACCTGTAAAGAGCTTGATAATTTTATATGGCCCCAAATGACGACCGTTCGTGATCGAGCTATTTGGGATGAAGCGCGGCCGTTCATGGTCAAGCGCCTAACTTCAAATGACGACCGTTCGCGATCGAGTCATTTGAGGTGAAGTGCGACCGTTCGCGGTCAAGCGTCTAAATCCATGCGACGATCGTTCGAGATCGAGTCATTTGCGGTGGAATGTGATCGTTCACGGTCAAGCGCTTTACTTCAAATGACGACCGTTCGGGATCGAGCCATTCGAGGTAAAGTGCGACCGAGCCCGGTCAGAGGGCGGACCTCAAATGGCGACCGTTCGCGATCAAGCCACTTGGGGTGAAATGTGACCGTTCGCGGTCAAGCGCCTTACTTCGAATGACGATCGTTCGAGATCGAGCCATTCGTGGTAAGGTGCGACTGTTGGCGGTCGGGGGTGGACCTCAAATGGCGACCTTTCGCGATCGAGCCATTTGTGGCGAGGTGAGTTGTGCCGTTCGAGGCGAGTTTTGCCGTTCGAGGCGAATTTTTGCCGTTCGAGGCGAAATTTGTGCCGTTCGAGGCGAGTTTTGCCGTTCGAGGCGAGTTGTGACCGTTCGCGATCGGGTGCCGTTCGAGGCAAGTTGTGTGTGTGCCCGGGAGGGCTTTAATATTATCGATGCCAGGTTCACGTTCGAGTGGGTCCCTGGATTGTTTGGGTGCCTGTTCGAGGCGAATAGGTGTGCCCGGGGGGGCTTAATATTGTCGATACCAGGTTCACGCTCGAGTGGGTCCCTGGATCTTTTTGTCAGGGCGGTTTATCGCCATCTCAGAGCATGCCTAAGGGTCGTTCGCGACCCCGTACACGTGTAAGTAGCTTAGCCATTTCAGAATTATCAGAACCAAATACCCATTCAACAGCTGAGTTTAGAAATAGAAATGTTCAAACAAACCAAGTCTAAATGTTCAAATCAAAACGAAACAAAAGCAAAGCAAAGATGTCAAAGTGTAAATTCTCACTGTGAAACAGTCAATGATCATTCAGAGCATGCCTGGAGATCGTTCGAGATCTCATACATGTGTAAATGATTTAACTGTGTTAGTGGGAAGTTTACGACTTGTTCATCGTTATTTAAATCAGTGGATAACCAAATGGTGTCTTGGTTCAGGGGCAGCCCTGGCTGATGTAGATGGTGGTCGCTCTGGCTCCACCGCTGGAGCTCGCCTCCTTACATACTGAAGAAGCATACCGTTCCTGATATGTCCCTCCACCTCATCTCTCAGATGCCTGCAATCGTTGGTATGATGACCGTTTAGGTCGTGGAACAAACAATATCTGTCTGATCTCCTTTCGTCAGTGGTTGGATCCCTTCGCATTGGTCTACGGTAGGGAACCCGCTCTCTTGTATCTTGATAAATTCGCTCCAAACTCTCATTCAGCTCTGAATAGGTGGTGAATCGTGGCTCTCTTCGTAGCCGCTTTGTCCTGTCATCATTATCCTCAGCCTTTCTCTTTCCATTGCTAGTTTCCGCACCCCTTCCAGGTGGATTTCCGCTCTTGATTGTGTAAACATCATCTTCTTCCCCTCTTTCTGCATTAGCATCTTCCAAACGCAAAAACTTTTCAGCCTCATGATAGAACTCACCTAGATTCATAGGCGGGTCCTTAGTTAACGAATTCTTGAACTCTGTGCTATCAGCTATTCCAGATACAGCCGCCATCATAACCATGGACGGATCTGGTCGATCCACTGATGCTGCTGCCGCATTAAATCGCGTCAGAAAACTCCTCAAAGTCTCTCCAGTTTTCTGCTTCAAGGTTGCCAAAGTCATCACATTCTTAGGTCTCGCAATATGGACCCTGAATTGCCTCATGAATCTCTCAGTTAAATCTGCCCATGTTCCTATGGAGCCGCTCTCCAGTTGCCTAAACCATAACGCTGCGATGTCCGTCAAATACAGTGGAAAGCACCGGGCCATGACCTCCTGTGATGCCCCCAGCACTTCCATGTGCCTCATATACTTAGTAAGATGGACCGCAGGGTCTGTCCTCCCATCGTACATCTCTACCGATGGTAGCTTGAATTCTGGTGGGTTCCTAGCCATCCTAATCGCCGAAGAAAAAGGACTCCTGTTTACATCTTCCAAGTCTCTGTTTACTAAACCGCCTCTCATAGCTTTCCTAACCATCTCTGCTAATCTGTCATTGTCTCCGAGCTGTAGTCCTTGTTCAGTGCCTTCGACCTGCCCCCCGAGTCCGCGGGAGTTGTCGTGTGTTGCCCCCATCTCTCTTCCCTGGGTCGGATCGACATGTTCTGCGTGGGTGCCCCCTAGCTCTGGTGCTACGCCAGATGGTCCTGCTCCGTTCTGAACTCCAGTTGTGCCTTGGTTCCGTGCTCCAAGTTGTCCAATCTGTTGAAGCAAGTTCTGGATCATCTCTTCTTGTCTTCTCATCATGGCCTCCATCTCATCCCTGGTGATGAAGACTGAAGCTTGGTTTGCTCCTGAGGAAGCCTCTTGACTCCCTTCCTGTTGACTTTGCTCTGGTGTTGGTCTTCTGCTTGATTGTCTCGCCATGACTCTTCCAATTCGAATCTCTAAACTCTCAAATTCAAATTCCAAGCTGTAGAATCCCTGAGTTCAATTCTCAGTGAAAGCACCAAAAATGTTTGCACAAAAAATGGACAAACACCTCAAAGTCGTATGATTTAGTAGATCTAATGTTGTTCTTAGTGGTTTGGGTGATTTATGCAAATATATGAAAAGCAGGGGCTAAACTGTAAAAAGACACGCGGATTTATAGTGGTTCAGCCAGAATGTGCCTACGTCCACTTTATATGTTATTTCTCTTCTCTAGTTTAGATTACAAGTACAAAGCTTTGATACAAGTAAAAGAAGGTTGTTTGAAAGTTCTCTCCGTGCTTGAGCTCTCAAACTTGTCCCCCATTGTTGTACCCCTGCCCCTCTATTTATAGAGTGAGGCAGGGGGGCAGGGGTCTTGGATGTATATAGCTGCTGGTGGATCTGGACTGGCGAAATCTGGACTGGCGAAATCTGGACTGGCGAAACCTGGACTGGCGAAATCTGGACTGGCGAAACCTGGACTGGCGAAATCTGGACTGACTGGCGAAACCTGGACTGGCGAAATCTGGACTGGCGAAATCTGGACTGGCGAAACCTGGACTGGCGAAACCTGGACTGGCGAAATCTGGACTGGCGAAACCTGGACTGGCGAAATCTGGACTGGCGAAATCTGGACTGGCGAAACCTGGACTGGCGACTTTGGTTCGGCAACACCCTGGTTCGACGGTGGGTGGAGTATTGATTGGACCGGTGGTGTTTGGACCGGTAGGACTTTGGTCCGGTACCAACATGGTTCGGTCGTGAGATGGTGAGGTTGGTCCGGTGGAGTTGGTCCGGTTGTTGTTTTGGATTGGTGGTACCATGGTTCGGAGGTAGGAGCATGGAGAGGCTTCTTGGTTCGGCATTGGAGGAGAATGGGCTGGTTCGGCATGGAGAATGCCGAATGGACATGCCGAATGGACCTCGGCATTGGGAATGCCGAATGAAATCTGCCGAATGGGCTTGAGTGTTGGAGTACCGAATGGACTCTGAACCTTGAGTGAAATCCCAGACTTATATATGCTTGCTTGCTTCTTCTTGGCTCGGTCGTGGTGGGAACGCATACAACATTGATATTCCAGTTTTGACCAAAAATGGGATAACAAAAACTATCACAATTTTTCGTATAGCCTAAAAAACTATCAGAATTATAGCCTAAAGATTGTGTGGCCTTTAACTTTTTAGTGTTGGATTCAGTCATGGATAGTATCTTTGTATTGGTCATGGATCCAATAAGTAAATTTAAAAGCACAAATACATGTATAGAATTTTTCTTCTATTTATATTGTTCACTTGGCTTTTTAAAACGGGAGTTTTGTTGGGTTTGGTGCTTTGGTTTATGCTATACTAGTGAAAGCATATGGCATCACTCAATTACTTTGGAAGAATTTTTCTTCAGTGATGGTTGGTATTGGTAGAATTTGGGTCCTCGCTTGAAGAGATGGAGGGAGTAGGAAAAATTGTTGGGTTATTAACTAAACCAATTTTATAATTATTATTATTAGTAGTAGTATATGACACCCACGATATGTGATATAAATACGTGTTAGAATATGAAAAATTGGAAGAGTATTTATGTGACATTAACCACAGTTGAAAAGGCGAATGCCAACATATCATGTGCATCCCTCTAATATTAGCGGAGATGTGTAGGTGTTGAAGCCATCTCAAGGGACAACAATTAAAATGGTGTGTCCTAATTATTAATAGTAGAGAGAGATGAAGGGCTGAGCGACTTACTTGAATCAACAATTCAAAAATCAATATTTTAAAACAATATAGAGATGAACCAATGAGAAAATTAAACTTAGGTTTCAAAATCCATTTCAAAAATATAATTTATTAATATGTTATTTTTTATGTTTCCATACACTTGAATGTCATTCGATAACCTACATAAAACAAAATTTCCAGTACACAAGGATATGTACACAGTAGCTTGTGAATCATTTAAATCTACAACGACGACCTTAGTCTAATTTCAATTTATGATTTGAGTTCCACACCGAAAACATTGGAAATGTGATTGTGATCTACTTTAAGTTGGTTGAAGGTTGGAATCATTTATTTTTATGATTTTAAGGAATCATAAAAGTTGGAGTTATTGATGCAAGCAAGAGTATGACTCGTGTTTTCATACAAGTTATATTTATTAACATAATAATGAAATAAGTATTTTGAAAGTACAAATTTTAGTAGTCGATATACAAACACAAAGTGTAGTTATTTTCCTTTTCATTTAGTAGCAATTTGGGAAAGTAGACCCCAAGAAAATAAGCTCAAAAATTAAAAAGAAGTGATCATATCGAATTATATATCATGATAGCAAGATGAAATGGAAACTATTATTTGAACAATTTTTAGTTTCAATTCGACATTAACCGAAAAGTAACGATAAAAATGGTTTGGTTTTATCAAATTTTATATTATAGAAGTACGATGATATAAGGCTACTATTTAAATGGTTTTTCATTTCCATTGGATGTTAAAATCCAGTTAAAAGGTTAATTAGAAATTGAAAGTATAAAGGAATCGATTTAAAGAATATTTTCCACAAGCATAAAAATGAAGTAAACAACAAGGTTTTAAATCTCGGATTTCGATCACGTTTTGCCTCGAAGTTTTAAGAGACTCAATCTCATATCGGAGATCTTGGTAGAAATGAGTACATCTCGAGTGTCCATCTCAGATCTTAAAGTTCATCGCGGGACCATCTCGAAGTATATGTTGTCTAATATTGATTTGCTTACACAATAATACTTATAAATATTGCCTTAAAACTTACTTGATTTGTAACATCCTTGTCATTCGTAGCACAAAGTATAAATCAAATAACATTAAACAACAAATTATGTTAAATTGAATACAAAACACAATCGTACTAAATAGTTGTTCACTTCTTTTATTATTATTATTTTTGAATCTATTATATTTTTATTCAGCAATATATAATAGTTTAACATTACGTTCGCTATTCTAGAACTGAACTATTATATTTGTATATTCAACAATCTATGTTAAAATATTACAAATATAAAAAAACAGTCTATTTTTTGTACATAAGCTATAGTTTAGTAAATAGTTTATCCGAACTAAACCTAATTTAGCCAAATCAGGAAAATAGGCACAATGACAAATTTAGAAAAAAAATAGGCTAAAGGACAACAAGTTTATTTTTTAGTCTGAAGGACAATGCTAGTTATAACTAGCATTTTGTATAGTGTAAAAGTTGAATATAATGTTAATTATAACTAGCATTTGTCTTTCAGTCTAAAAATGAAACTTGATGACCTTCAGCCTAATTTTTTCTCAAAGTTTGTCATTTTCCCTAGTTCTCTCTTAGTAAATAGTTTAGTGTAAATAACTTAAATGAACTAAACCTAATTTGTGTTCAACTATACATATGCTGATCAGTAAACTAATTCATTAAGCATCCATTAATAAACTAAATAAACTAACAATTCTTTAGTAAGTATACATTATTAAACTGACATATGCTAATTAAACTAATTCATATGAGCTTTAATTTTGGCCAAGGAAAAAAAAGCTAATATTGGTCAAGATATCGGCTGATATGTACATATCTCATCCGAAATACTCAAAATGAGGTTTACCCCGAGATTTTCAGTAGTATGGTAAACAAAATGTTAAAAATTTTTAGAAATGTGAAATATGTTAAGAAACATAACTGAAAAAGGTGAAACTAAAAATTAAAGAGGTGCATTACCTGAATAACTAAGGAGAGCATGATGTAAATAGTTGTAATAAAAAAATGTCACATCAACATATGTCTCAATTACATTTTACATACGAGTAAAATGTTTTAATTATATAACAGCAATATTGTCAAAACTGTTATCAAACTAATTTTCAATTTTATATTCAAAGATCTAATTTAAAATGAATGAAGTCGATGAAAATCAAACTGATTAGAAATATTTTTTTAAGCAAAAAAGAAAGTAGAAAATACAATTCTACAAAAACAGATGTTTTAACTTTTAAATAACAAAATAAAAGAAAAAGCGAAAATGGAGAATTGAATACGAGTATTATGTTCAAAATGGAGATTAACAATGAGCACAAAAACCTTAAATAATTAAAATTTAGAATACCATGTCATTGTATGTGATTCTACAAAAATACCAAGTAATTATTGCTATTAAAATAATTCAGTTTCAATTTGATATTAAAAATTGATGAAGTTAAAAATAAAATTATTTAGAAGAACATTCTCAAAATAAATAAATAAAGTAGGCAAGCAATTACAGTCCTTAAAAGATGCAATTTTTTCAGTGGAAGCGTTATAAAAGAAAATGGCGAAAATGAAATTTAAAGAGAAGTTATATTATAAAAAATGAGATAATGAAAGAAGTTGAAATAACAAAAAATTAGAGTGTCGCATCATTTTATATTTATTATTTAGTAACATGCTGATTTTTCTTAATTATTTTCAACTTCAATTCAATATTGAAATTGATTAGAAGGAAAAAATTATAGACTATAAAATGAACTTAAAAACGACTAAAAGGACGTTGTTTTCAACTATGAAAAAAAAACTAAATAAATAATAAAAATAAAACCATAATAAAATGTTGTATTGGAAAATATAATAAAATATAAAGTTGAAAATAAAAATTGAAGATTAGCGATATGTAAGAAATAAGAGAATTAAGGAGAGCATAAATAACTTAAAATGCTAAAAATACAGAATTCCACGTCATAATGTATGAAGTATACTTTATATTAAGGTATTAAATTAATATCAATTTCATTTCAATGTTGTAAACAAATTGAAAGAACACTTTTTTAAAATAAATTGAAACTAAAACAACTGAGTAAAAGAATGTCATCTCAGTGTGTGTTAACCTGCCTTTTGGCAAGGTAGTACACAGACGAATTTAACCCAACATACTTCACGATTATTAAGACCGATGAGTGCAGAGTGACGGTTGTAGGACCCGAAAGTAAAGTACAAATGGTTATACGAAGTCAAAGTTGGATGGAGTTGGTAGATAAACGATGCAGGCTATGTCATGAAGGGATCGGTATGTTCCAATGTAGAGGGATCGGTATGGACATACTACATGAAAGAGGGGTCGATATACTTCAGTACAAATAGAAGGGATCGGCACGTTCAATCTGGAGGGATCGGTATATGTTCAGTAGCTCGGCAAGATGGAGGGATCGGCATAGATGATGGAGAATGGATCGGCATACTCCATAAAGGAAGGATCGGCATAGTTAGTTGGATGGATAGTCGACGTGGATGAGGTATTAGAGGGATCGGCAAAGGTGGTGGTGCCTGGTTCGATATGGCTTGCTCAAGGGATCGGCATGGCATTTAGGATGAGGGGGGAACAGTATAATACTCTGGAGGATGATGGTTTGGCCTAGCATTATGGAAACAGAGGGATCGACATAGTCATATAGAGCAAGAGGGGTCAGCATAGATATATAAAGCAAGATGGATCGGCATTATATAACGAAGTCCAAGGGATAAGCATGAATAAGCAGGGATCGGTATAATCTATTCAAAAGGGATCAGCAGAGAGTAATTTGCAAACGAGTTCGAACCAAAGATGACCAAAAGCACGAGCTACACACATCCAATCAACATGATATTTGGAGAGCCAACATGTCTAAACATAAAGAAGCCACCATATGGATCGCTGCCCCAAAATCAACCAATGGAGGAATCGGTATCGATCCCTCTCCATTGGGATTTGGGCCTAGCGACCCCTATAATGGACCCATATGGATAAGAAGGTCATGTAGCCGAAGTTTCAAAGAGATGGCTAGTCTTCTTTCCCTATAAATACATCAGACATGGCTTTAGAAAATGGAGCTTCATTCTGCTTCTCTTCATCTTCTACATAAGCCATACTCTGTCATTTTTATTCTTGAATTTCAAGAATTTGTAACTGTAATCGGCAGTATAAACTGATAAAGAAAAATCTTTGGAGCGGACGTAGGCTGGAGTTAGCCGAACTACTATAAATCTGTATCTCAATTTACTTGCTTTCTGATTGTTTTAATTTTGTTCTTCATTTATTTTCCTTTATATTTCTGTGACTAAATTGGATTTTGGTGCTTTCACATAATTAGGTGTAGGTGTTCGATTTTGACGCCAACATTTTGGTGTTTTCACTGAGTACTTGCATAAAACATATTTTGAAGCTTGAACACTTAGATCTAGAAAGCAATGGTTAGGCAATCAATAAGAAGAGTGCTACCGAAAAGGAGTCACCATGAATGGAGTCAGGAGGCTTACTCAGAAGCTAGAGCTAATCAAGCATCTATCTACATCACCAGGGACGAAATGAAAACAATGATAGATGTTATGCAGGAGAGGATGCTGAAAAGGCAAGATGAGATGATGCAGATTCTACTCCAACAAATCAGACAAGATGGAGCCATAGGAGTTGTTGGAATGCAAAACCAAAATCAGAATCAAGAACATGGAAATGGAGCTAATAGATAGAGGAGTGGAATAGAGCAGCCGAGAGTAGTCCTCTGCAATACAAAAGGGATCGACACCGATCACTCCAGAGGGATTGGTACCGATCCCCAAAGGCTGGGGGACATGCCCTCGGGTCTGGTCGATTGTGATGCTGGAGGACCTGCGATCGATCCCGTGGAGCTTGGTACGAATCGAAATTTGAATGCTCGTCCGGAGGAGTACGTTCCAGAATTCCCTCATAGACTCGGGTGGCAGCTTGGGCATGACGATAGGAGACTGCCATTGAAAGACAATGACATGTTTGCAGAGATAATAAGGCGAGCTATGCGTGGAGGATTGGTGAACAGGGATCTCAAGTATGTAAATAGAAGTCCATTCGCTCCAAATATCAAGCAAGCTAGGAATCCACCAGAGTTCAAACTACCAACGCTTGAGACATATAACGGAAAAACAGCTCATGTTGTTCATTTGACGAGATACACGAGACACATGAAAGCACTGGGGCATCGGAGGAAGTCATGGCACGGTGCTTCCCCTTGTACTTAACAAATATAGCTGCACTATGGTTTAGACAGTTGGAAAGCGACTTTATTGGCACGTGGACGGAATTGATCGAAAGGTTTATGAGGCAGTTTAGAATTCACATCTCGAGACCCAAAAATGTGATGAGTTTGGCAACACTGAAAAAAGGACCAGAGAGTCCTTGAGAAGTTTCTTAACACGGTTTAATACCGCGGCGGCATCGATGGATTGTCCAGATCCATCCATAGTTTTGATGGCAGCTGTATCTGGAATTGCTGATGGCACAGAGTTCAAGGATTCACTGGCGTAGGATCCACCTATGGATTCGGGGAGTTTTATCATGAAGCAAAAAGGTTCCTGCAGCAGGAAGATGCACGAGCAAACAAACCGAAGGTGAATGTTGTGCAGAGTGGAGGATCATCAGGAGATGTAAACAAGAATGATAAAGGCAAACGGAAAATAAATGATGACATTAATGTGTCAAAGAGGCAATGGAGAGAACCAAAGTTCTCTTCTTACACAGATGTGACCGAATCTCTAGAAAGGATTTATTTGAATACTCGAGGACGTCTACAGTATCGAAGGCCGGCAAGGAGGGAACCCTCCGAACGTGAGCAAGCATCAGGAAGGCGTTGCCTATTCCATGAGCTGAATGGATACAATACAAATGACTACAGACATTTGAAGGATATCATTAAACAATACATGAGGAATGATCGGTTACAACAATACATAAGGATTCGGGCTGCGACGGTGGAACAGGAGCAGCCACCGTCCACCTCGAACGAAAATGACACTGGATCAAGGCATCATCGTCAACTTGTCATTGATTGATTGGGATGACATGGAATAAGTAATAAACTTCGCAGCAATATGGCTAAGTCACTTACACATGTACGGGATCGAGGACGGTCCCTAGACATGCTCCAAGATGATGATGAACTGTAGTGTTCGGGTTTGTGAAATTTTGTTTTTCTTTATTTGCTTCGAACTTTGGTTTATTGATTGTACGGATTTTATTTTATGGACTTAGGGATGGTTGAGTCCGAGTCAATATAATAAATAACACAAGTCACGGTTATAGCCCCGATCGGAGAGACGGGGCAATAACCACGAGTTCCTTCGTCGGAGAGCGACAGAATGGATTCGTACACGGATTAAGTCCTTGATAGGGGATCGAGGCCGGAGAAGGATACCTCACGGTTTAAGTCATCGGCTGGGGATCGAGGTCGGAGAAGAATACCCCACGGTTTAAGTCCTCGATTGGAACCGAGGCCGGAGAAGGACGCTCATTAATTAAGCCCTTGACCGGAGAGTCGAGGCTGGAGAATATAACCTAACAGGTTGTCAAGTATGGATTGTGCTTGGCAAGGATCTGGAGAGATCAAGGTCGTTGGGTATGGACTATGCCTGGCAAGGGTTAGGCCACTTCGCCGGAGAGCGACAGGATCAGCCTATTCATATCGTTGAATACGGATTGTGCTCGGCAAGAATCCGGTGGGATCAAGGATTTTGATTAGGCTAATGACCCGGAGAGGTCTATGGACTTGGATATGGACCCGGTGAGATCAAGGATTTGGATTAGGCTAATGACCCGGAGAGGTCTATGGATTTGGATATGGACCCGGAGCGGTCCCAGATTCGGATAAAACGACCCGAAGAGATCTATGGAATTGGATATAGACCCGGAGTGGTCCCGGATTTGGATAAAACAATCCGGAGAGATCGT
Organism: Allium fistulosum; assembly: GCA_030737815.1. Lineage (NCBI taxonomy): Eukaryota > Viridiplantae > Streptophyta > Magnoliopsida > Asparagales > Amaryllidaceae > Allium > Allium fistulosum. The sequence continues at coordinate 1,095,353,170 of CM060904.1, read as the reverse complement.
GGATTTGGTTAATGAATTTGAAATGGATTCGGAATTGGATATCGACTCAGAACAGTCATGGATTTCGCTAATGATCCAGAGAGATCAATGAATTGGATTAACAACGGAATGGATTATGAATTGGATGATATGACAATAAATGGATTATGGACTTCGGATTTTGAATTTATGACAATTCAAGACACACCTTCCTATCGCAAGGCATGTTTTGGGGAGCGAAGTGTTAACCCGCCTTTCGGCAAAGCAGTACACATGCGGATTTAACCCAACAGACTTCACGATTATCAAGGTCGATGAGTGCAAAGCGATGGTTATAGGACCCCGAAAGTAAAGTACAAATGGTTATACGAAGTTAGAGTTGGATGGAGTTGGTAGATAAATGATGCAGGTTATGTCGTGAAGGGATCAGCATGTTCCAATGTAGAGGGACCGCTATGGACATACTACATGAAAGAGAGGTCAATATACTTCAATACAAATAGAAGGGATCGGCACGTTCAATCTGGAGGAATTGGTATAGTTCAGTAGCTCAACAAGATGGAGGGATCGGCATAGATGATGGTGAATGGGTCGGCATACTCCATAAAGGAAGGATCGGCATAGTTAGTTGGATGAATAGTCGACGTGGATGAAGTGTTAGAGGGATCGACAAAGGTGATGGTGCCTGGTTCGATATGGCTTGCTAGTACTCAAGGGATCGGCATGACATTTAGGATGAGGGGGGATCGGCATAATACTCTAGAGGATGATAGTTCGGCCTAGCATTATGGAAATAGAGGGATCGACATAGTTATAAAGAGCAAGAGGGGTCGGCATAGATATATAGAGCAAGATGGATCAGCATTATATAACGAAGTCCAAGGGATAAGCATGAATAAGCAGGGATCGGTATAATCTATTCAAAAGGGATCGGCAGAGAGTAATTTGCAAACGGGTTCGAACCAAAGATTGACCAAAAGCACGAGCTCCACACATCCAATCAACATGATATTTGAAGAGCCAATATGTCTAAACATAAAGAAGCCACCACAGGGATCGCTGCCCCAAAATCAACCAATGGAGGGATCGGTACCGATCCCTCTCCATTGGGATTTGGGGCTAGCGACCCTTATGGTGGGCCCATATGGATAAGAAGGTCCTGTAGCCAAAGTTTCAGCGAGATGGCGGATCGTCTTCCCTTATAAATACAGCAGACAAGGCTTTAGAAAAGGGGCTTCATTCTGCTTCTCTTCATCTTCTACCTAGGCCATACTCTGCCATTTTTATTCTTGAATTTCATAGATTTGTAACTGTAATCAGCAGTATAAACTAATAAAAGAAAAATCTTTGAAGTGGACGTAGGCTGGAGTTAGCAGAACCACTATAAATTTGTGTCTCGATTTACTTGCTTTCTGATTGTTTTAATTTTGTTCTTTATTTATTTCGCTTCATATTTCTATGACTGGATTGGATTTTGGTGCTTTCACATAATTGGGTGTTGGTGGTCAATTTTGACGCCAACGGTGTGTGTATAAAGAAAGTAAACAAAATATCTAAAAAATATAAAATATCGTTTTACAAAACATAATGAAAGAAAAAGAAATAAAACGAAAATTAAAGACGTGTTATATTTCAAAAAGTGAGAGGTTTGAAGAGAGCATAAAAGCTTGAAATGGTAAAAGTTTAAAATGTCCTACCATCATGTGTACTCTAAATTACATTAAGTACTAGATTGGTTTTTATTAATATTAGTTTCGATCCGATATTATTAAGATTAAGAAACATTTTATTTATCATAAAATTAAAGTAAAAAAATGAAAATTATTAAAATAGAACTTAATTTATAAAATATATATAAAAGAAAATAGAAAGTGAAGATTCTTTAAAAAAGCAAAATTTTGTATTAAAAAACATAATTTTAGAAAGTTATAAATGAAAATTAAAGAAGAGCTATTAAAAAAATCAAGATCACAAATAATCTGAAATAAGAAAATAAATTAAAGAGGCACATTATTGTATTTGGATTTTACTTTGTATTAATTAAAAAAAATTAGTTCAATTTGAAACAAAGATGAAAATATTAATTTTAAAATACAAACTGAAAGTAAAAAATATTGACCAAAATCATTTGTTCAAAACAAAGTAAAAAGAAACAAAATTCATAAAAAATTAAAATGATGTAAAAAGCATAATAAAAGAAAATTTAAATTAAAAATTAAAGAATAGCTATATTTAAAATAGTGAGAGAACAGGATAAAGACTGAAATAATAACAAAAAAAGTGTCATATCGCCGTTGGATTCTACTTCATATTTAAATAATGGATTGTAGCAGAAAAAAGTTTTAGTCTTAACCCTGCAACCTAGGAAACTTTATGGAAAAAGCCAAAAGATTTTACATTCCAACAAATTCCTTGTTAAATGCCAATGTAAAATACTGGTATTTTTGTTTGTTTTAGACCTTATGTAACTAGGTTTTAAAAATTGAACATGGGCTTCAGTACATATATCCACACTCTTGTAGACATGGACACAAATAAGTACATCGATTCAAACACAATATCGTATTCAGATGCATTTTAAAGATATTACATATGTCTTGAAATTAGGTTATAATCATTGGCAAAGCCTTTTACGTCCATCTGAGTCAGCTAATCTCTATCAATTTTGTTTGATATCACCCTCTTATTATACAGTGGTTAACAAACATAGTATATCCAAATTTTAAATTAAATTTGACATCTCAAATTCTAAGTTTGATGTGTGACTTCGCATTAAGTGATTATGTAAAATATTTGTCATAATACCACATAAAGGTGTTATCTGTAATATGTAGAAGGGGTTTTCAAATGTGGTTTTCAAATTTGTAATGCATTTGTGAGCGGATAGCTAATTTGAGGTGGGCATGCCATGACATTTATGATTTAACTGAAATTCTTGCCTTCGCCCTTACAAATAAAATTATTGCTTGTTGAGCGTTTTTAGAATTTAAAGGGCTTCTGGAAAATAATTAAAAGTAGGTATAATAGCTTATAAGTTATATTTGTGACTAAGAAGTGCTTGGCAACAACTTAATTTATTGACTTTAAAGTAGCAAATAAGTTAAGTTAGAAATAAGAAAACTTTGTTTAGGACTTATTCCAATTTTTACACCTAGATTTTGTAAAAAGAAAAATAAAAAACAAGTAAAAATACTTATTTACCAAAAATCTCTTAATTTTTAACATTCACCTGAAACTGCTCAAAAGTTACAAATCAAAACTCCTTTAAAGTAGTTATGAAAAATTGCCCCGAACGTTCTCTAAATAAGTATTTAGAACTTAATAAACAGAATAAAAATGTTCCATGCTTAGTTATACTACAAAACACTTATCACGATATAAGTGCTTATGCCATTAAGTACTTCTTAATTGAGAAACAAACACAGTCAAAGTTGCCTACATTCGAAGGAAAACAGAAGTATAGCTGTGACATATTCTAAATTAACAATATCATTCAACTCTGCAATATTTAGCCTTACACAGAAAAAACATGATACTGAATTCGTGAAACTTCTACTTAATATTTGATTGAACACTACTAGACTCTCAGCTGCTAAAGTTTGTTAAATGTTCAATTAAGATTCATACACTTATAACTCATCTTTAATTCATTAAGAAAGTCCAGATAGTTAAGAAGCCTCAAAAACTAGCGTGCTGCTGAGAGTAGAACACCCTTCCAAACAACAGACCTATAAATTACCAACAAAAACATTTGTATTTCTTAGTAGTTAGTACCACGAATGTTGAAACATTGTTACCACCACTTAAAACATTTATTGTTGAAACAAAATATTAGAAAGCAATGTTAGGGCTAATAGCAGCACGCAGGAACTAATCAAACATGAATAATTAGCACTCTAAGCTCGGAAAATCATGAAAATTTTAGTCAGCTCACAAAAAATGTCAACATTTTTCACTCAAACCTCAAAAAACTTTAGAATTGCAGAAAGGCACTTACTTGAAATGCCAACATGCCTTCACCCTGATTAGCGAGCTCCTTCAGCACAGCCATCATGTCCCTTTTAACCAACCTCTGAACTTTACTATTGATAACAAATCTAATAAAATCTCCGCCGCTTGTCTTAGCCCTCTTCAAGACTTGAACGGCCTGGATTGCCTCGATGCTTAGATAGCGGCCTCTTTGGATTGGTTTGCGGTTTTTGCCGCGATCTCTAGCTTTTATTATAAAGCTTGTTTTCTGTGAAGGGGTTCGTATTTGAGCAGGAGGGAAAGGAAGCAGGGGGCCAAGTAGGAAAGAAGCCATGATTTCGGGTTTCAATCTCATTTACGGAGCAAACAAATACAAACATCCGTGGTGTGCCGTAGAATAGAATGGATATCACTGGTTTGTTGAGACATGGGAATCAATCTTACTCTTGGTACAACAAGTGCGAATCCGTGGGACATTGATACAATTGTTAGAAAAGAATAATGGTTAAAAACATATAATACCTTCGTTTTTTTAAACTTAAATTATAATAAATTTCGATATCATCATAAAATAACGATTTTGAAACTTATAGACGACAATAAGTAATAACGTTCGAAACTAAAATAAATGACAGTAAACATTAATTCCACAATCGTAAATGTTTGAAAGTTTTTAGTTTTCTTTATTGAAATTATTATTATTATTTTAAAAAACATGTTTTCAGGTACTTATAGTATGAATAATAAGGTACTAATAGTGTAAGATAATTGAAACATTGATCTCATTTTTGCTTAGCATATCAAAGGTAAATCTTCATCTCTAGCAAAAGTCGATAAAAGTTAACCTAACGGATACAACAATAAATGTTACTATACAAAATTAACATGACTAATGATAAATTTTCACTCAATGAAATTATGGAATTTCTAAAATAAATAATAGTAGAGAATAATAATATTATAGCAAGGACTTTTATTGATTCAATCAAGTTTCATAAAAGATCCAAACGCGGACATAGTTCTCGGTGTGTCATCATGCAAGGAATATGGAGGACGTACTTTGTTTATTCAAATTCAGGTAAATTCAACTAATGGTATGACCCTTTAAAGAAGCTAATCATTTTCCATCATGAAATTTTAAACGTACAGTTTTTGCAAGTATGGTGTGTTATAGCAACGCATCATGGTTCCATATTTTTTGTTCAGCAAACAGGAACCAATTTGTTAAAGGTTAAGAAATAAATAAATTGAGTACCATTATTTGATAGAAGTCAACTTCCATTTTCATTAATTGATAAAAATAAATGTAACATACACAGCAATAATTATTAACATCCAAAGAAAACATAAACTACCATAAATATTGTTACCAATAAATTATAAATTTAGCACTAAAGCTAACATTTTAAGTCTTAATGATGAGTATATAAGTAAATTCTAGATAATCACACATTAACAAAAAAAAACTTTGAGTAAATATCCGATAATGTATAATAATGCTTTGAATTTTTTTTATTAAAATGGAAACTATAGCTCTTAAACTGATAAATTTGAATGTTTTCTCATCGTTATATTTTATTTATATTATTTATTATTTATTTTATAAATGATTTATTAGTTTAATTTTTTACTCTTGATAATTTTACTATATATGTTTAATGATATTCATTTTTTACCAATAAAGTTTTATTTTTGAAAAAGGGAATCAATAATATACCAAAATAATTTATACTTGCTTATTTAAAAGAACTATAAACGGTTATGGAATTTGGTTTTGATAGAATTCATAATGTAGGAAGAGACATGAAGGAAAAGGTAAAAGTATATTATTGAACTTCATTATTCTAAAATTTATTTTAAAAAATGAGGATAACGGAGTTCGACGCTGCATCTTGTTTTAGATAAATGGAATCAAGGAGAGTTGAATGCTTTAAAATGTATTAGGGAAAATGTGGTTAGTGGGATTAAAACTTAGGTAGAGTTCCCATCGAATGAATGATGCTTAATAACTTAGTGAATCAAGGAGAGTTCAGTACTTTTATTCTAAAATTATGATACAATTAGAAAAATGTCAAGAGAGCTCCACCAAAACGATATAAAGTATAAATATGACATGCAATAGTAATTATATTGTTTCCATGTTTGTTGCTCGGTAAACATGAACCAATTTCTTAAAGGTTAAGAAATAAGTAAATTAAAAACTAATATTTGGTGGAAGTCGACTTTGTTTTCATTGGTTGGTAAAACTAAATATAACATGAACGACATTAGTTATTAATATAAAAAAAACTACCGTAAATATTATTACCAAGAAGTTAAAAAAATTCCATTGAAGTTAACAATTTTTCAAGTGCTAATTATGAGTATATTATATAAATTCTAAACAATCGCACATACGCAAAAAAATTAAGCAAATACCGATAATGCATAGCAATGCTTTGAAAAAAAGACAATTAAATGAAAAGCATGGCTCTTAAATTAAATAGATATGAAGGTTTACTGATTATTATATTTTATTCATATTTATTATCATATATGTTATAAATGATTTATTAGTTTATTTTTTCACTCTTAATACTTTTACTACACATGTTTATTGATATTTATTTTTTACCAAGAAAGTTTTAATTTTGAAAAATAGAACTAATAAGATACCAAAATGGATATGCTTACTCATTTAAAATAATTGCAAAAGGTTTGTAGGACTTTTTTGAAGCTCTCATTAAATGAACGATGTTCAAGAATTGAGTGCATCAAGGAAAGTTGAGTATTTTAATTTTGAAATTATGAAAAAAAAAATTGGAAAAATGTTAAGATGGATCCAGTAAAAAGATACATAGTATAAGATAAAATGAGGGTAATAAAGTTCCAAACTGCATCTTCTTTTAGATAGAGAATATCAAAGAAGGTTGAATGATTTTGAAATATATTAGAGAAAATATGGTGAGTGGGATTCGAACTTGGGTGGATTTCTCATAAGATGATAATGCTTAAGGATTGAGTGGTTTAAGGAAAGTGGATTATTTCAATTCAAAAATCATGAAAAAATCAGAAAAATGTTGACAGAGATCCACTAATAAGATATATAATATAAGATTTTATTCATATTTATTATCATATATGTTATAAATGATTTATTAGTTTATTTTTCACTCTTAATACTTTTACTACACATGTTTATTGATATTTAGTTTTCATCAAAAAGTTTTAATTTTGAAAATTAGAACCAATAAGATACCAAAATGGATATGCTTAATTATTTAAACTAATTACAAAAGGTTTGTAGAACTTTTGTGGAGTTCTCATCAAACGAACGATGTTTAAGAATTGAGTGCATCAAGAAAAGTTGAGTATTTTAATTCTAACATTATGAGAAAATTGAAAAAATATTGAGATAGATCAAGTAATAAGATATATAGTATAAGATAAAATGAGGGTAATAGAGTTCCAAATTGAATCTTGTTTTAGACGAAGAATATAAAAGAAGGTTGAATGATTTTGAAATACAGTAGAGAAAATGTGATTAGTGGGATTCGAACTTAGGTGGATTTCTCATCAAATGAATAATGCTTAAGAATTGAGTGATTCAAGGAGAGTGGAGTATTTTAATTCTAAAATCATGAGAAAATTAGACAAATGTTGAGAGAGATCCACTGATTAAGTATATAGTATAAGATATTCTCTTGTTTATCTTATATTCTAATATTGTTTCTAGCAAATTTAACATTGTTTTAAAATTGACTTAGATAAATAAATTGGACAACAAAACGATGGCGGAATGAGTCAAGAAGCTTGTAAGATGTTAAGATTGAAAAACCAAATATTTGGCTATTTTTTGAAAATGCATGATTTAGTTAATACCAACCATTATTTGGTTGGTACCGACATGATTTGAAAACTATCAAAAATGCTAAAAGAAAGGAGCACGCCAAATTTGATCAAGTTCTGTTGAGCAAAATATATTCGGACCAACATGATTTAATCAGTACCGACATTATTTTGGATTTTGAATTTGCTACTTTGAAGGCTTGGAACTTAAGCCATGAATAAAACTTGAAATTGTGGGGAATGAAAATAGGTCGATAAGGACTATAATATGATCGGTACCAACTATATTTTGTGATCTTGGGTTGCGAGCAAGTTGAGGTAGGGACCCACCATAGAGCAAAGTTTGGAAGTATAGACAACAAAAACAGGTCGTTGCTGAGTGGTTTTGTTTTTTTGGAAGTCGTGTGCAAAGACATGTTATTCATTCTGGAACTTCAGATTTGGAGGAAAAAGGCGCAGTCATTTTGGCAATCAAGATATTTGTGTTGGGGATCATCTATAAATATGAACTTATACTCGATTAGGAAGGGGATTGATTTTTGGATCCTCTTTACTTTTGATCAGCCTTTTTCTTCCTCTAACTCATAAAAAATAGAAAAACCAAGATCTGCTAGATTGTAACTCAAATTTGATTATAAATTATTGTGTTCCGAAGAGAATTCGTTGATAAAACGGACCAAGCAGACGTAGGCCGGAGATTTTGCCGAACCACTATAAAAACTTTTGTGTATTGTTCTCCTTTTCTTCATCTTCTTTATATATACTTGTTAGATTCAGATCCTAATGAAATTGAGGTTTTGTGTTAATTTTTGGCGCAATAATTTTGGTGCTTTCATTGATAAAGGCTTAGATCTAATATTGGGTGAGATAAAGAGGCTTACTACAAGAGATATTGCTGGAGGAAGTCAACCAGAGTATAGGGGTAGGCATGATGTGCCTTCAAGCTCTAATTCGCCTTCTATCTATGTTACAAAGAGGAGATGGAAGGGATGATGGTGAAGATGCAAGAGAGATTGATGGCTCGACAAGAGGAGATGATGAATGAATAATTCCAAAGGATGGAACAATAAAGGACAGTTGGAGTAGCTGGAACTCAAAATTAGAGGCCGAAAGGCGAAGCAAACACACAAAGGAATAGAGTGAAGCAAAATGGAGCCAACCCCTAGCACCCCTACAGGTAGTTACCAATGACAATCACATCGGTACTGACAGGGCATGGCCAATTTAGGTATTAAACGAGTTGGGATACTAGGAATGGGCAATGCTAAAATTAGAGACAAAGATTGGAAAGCGAACGTACAGCCACAAAGATTAGGACCAAAAAGACGAAGATCGAAAAGCGAAACAAATAGAGAATAGGTCCATCAGTACATGAACCGGATTAGTAGAGAAGTTATGAACCAGTTCAGAGCTCATATAGTACGATCAAAAAATGTAATGACACTTTCGAGTGTGAACCAGAAGGCAAATAGACCTTACGGAGTTATTTTACTAGGTTTAATGCAGCAGCCGCAGCGGTGCAGAAACCAAACCTGTCGATAGTTCTGACGGCGATGGTTTTCGAAGTTGCCAATAAAACTAATTTAAAGATAGCATTGGAAAGGGATCTACCTTTGGATCTTACGGATTTCTACTATCAAGTTAAATGATATTTGTGCTAAGATGACACAGAAGCCAAAAGCGGTGAAGTAAATGTCGTTGAGGATGAGGACCATTTATGGAAAGATGTGAAAAAGATAAGGGAAAGAAAAAATCTTATGTTGACTTCGGAGGATCGAAGGACAAAATAGGGAACCAAAATTTTCCTCTTACACTGAATTGACAAAGACCCCGAAGAAGGTCCACATTGATATCATGGGTAGATTCCCTATAGAAAACCCATGGACTGGAAGAGAAAGTCTGGAAAATACTGTTCATTCAATGAGTTAGATAGGCATGAAACCAATGAATGCAGGCATCTATGTGACTTGATAGAGGAGCAATTTTGAAGTAATTAGCTTCAATAGTATGTAAAAAATGAAACCGTAATGGTGCAGCAGAAGTGACTACCCTCTACGGTGGATATAACCGGATGAGGCCAAGGATCTAGCCAAGGATGTTTATCCCATGGTCGGGATGGATCAGATTTAGGTTTATTTTCTAAACTTTACTTTTCCCTTGAATAAACTATGAAGGATTTCTACCGGACTACTGACACATGTATGAGATCGTGAATGGTTCCATAGGCATGCTTCAAGTTAAAGTCCATAAGTAATCCTTGATTAGGTTAGATATTTTGATGCTTTGCTTGATGCATTTAGATTTGAATAAGTATGACAACCACCCTACACCTTCAGTACCTAATATATCTATATAATGCGCTATGGAGGTACCCGACCGATGCAGGATGGTAGCCAAGGGTGTAAAGTAACGAAAATACAAGCACATAAAATGTGGAACATCTCATAGTGTACAAACAAAATATAATATAATAAAGTAGATGTAAAACAGCCGAGACAATGATATAATCAAATGAACCATAAATAAGAACATCAGAGTGCAGTAGGTTCACAAATTATACATAAAATGAAATAATAGAGTTTATACATCCTAAGTCTCCAAAATAAACTCTATAACTATCTATAAGATAATACAAGTACCGATTAGCCCCACAGTACTACATCGTGGTATAAAAGCGATACTAAGCTCCAAGTATAGATATATGAAAGCACAGTCTTCTCCTCGTACTCTGTACAACTCCATGTGTTGTCTAAACTTATTATCCCTAATTTACTCATTTAAGAGTACTCGAGATAATAAGAAGCAAAGCATAAAACTTCAAATCAAACAACGGTATGGTGTGAGCGATGCATCATCTCAAAAATACTATAAAAGTCATATACAATAAATAAGGGCATAGGATATATAGAACCATACCTGACCTGCCATGAAATTTAATAGTAAATTAAGTAATTGAAATAAGATGAAAAATGAAAATTTTGTAAATGTCATAATTTGACTACAGGAGTTGCATCATTGTGTCTGTAGCAATGTTCTAATCAATTTCCATATATAATATGTTTAAATCAGAATTCAAACGGAGAAGTTATGGACGTTTGAAGCTTTCGAATTTAAAATTTAAACATTTGAATTTGAATTTAAAAGTTTAAATTTTGAGTTTAAAAATTAACATTAAGGGGTACTTAACATTTAAGCAAATGCTAGAATTAACATGGATAATGTTTAAGTTAACATGGGTTAAAATAAGTATTAAATAAATAAAAAAGGGAAACGGAATAAAACTTCCAAATATGAAGGGGAGCGGTGGACCAGTGGAAGGTGGCAGTTGACCACCGCTTCCAGGTGGTAGCTAAGGTTTTTGGCTATTTTGATTGTCAGGATTTAATTATTTAAATCTGACAGTTCTAGTTCTTTCCCACCTCTATAAATAGACCCCTAGACCCTCCACTTTTCTCTGTAGCAATGGCGAAGCTCTATTAAATTCTTTCCCCTTAGATTTTTAGAAACAGTAAACTTTCTAGTAAGTAATTCTAATCTCTAATCTCTAATTTAAATTAAATTCCTAATCCTCCTTCTCTCTATCTTCTGATTTCTGAAACTAATCTACATATATATAATCTATTTGTGATATATACAAAAAGGGGAAGATCTAACTGAAAATTAGGAGTGGAATAAATCAGATCCATCTTCTTCTTCTTTAGATTCTAGAATTAGTTAGAATTTTCAGGTAAGTAGATGTTTAATTATTTTTATTTCTAGTTCTATTCCTCTTTAGTTTCTGATTCTAGATCTAATTTCTATATACAATTCACTTTGTTATATATTCCAAAAGAGGGAGATCTGAAAGGGAACTGGGCGTGGTGGAATCAAATCCAATTAGAAAGTAAACAATTCTCCGTGAGTAGAAATATCAAGTTTTTCACATTTTTGTAATTGAATAATATTTATTTGGATTTGATGTATGCCTTGGGAAATTTTGGTAAACGAAAACATAACATCTAAAACCCTCAGAATTTCCCTAAATAAATGTCAATCTTTGAATATGTTGAAATTTCAATTGTTGTATTAACATAGTAGGACCAAATCTATAATTAAGATTTAGATAATTTTTAATATATTCCACCTTATTTCTTTTGATTTCATTTGTAGTAGTAAAAGGGTTTTAAATGCAAATAAAGTTAGAAATTGTGTGCAAAATATGAATTTAATTATATTGTAGTTTGCACCACCCATTTCTGTAAATTAAACATATATGGACAATTTTCACTTCAAGTTGCTATGTGTAAAAGTTGAATAGAATATAAAAGATCTAAATTATAAGAATTGTTTTCCCTGAATTAGAGGAGGTAAATTCTACTATGTTAATAATATGAAATAAGTTAGATATTGTTCCTTTTTTTATACAAGTCAGTTGTTGGCTAATGATATTAGCTATGTTTTTGTTTGGAATTTGGTACTTGCATGAGTTTGACATTTAAATTAATAAGCGGTTCCTTTGCATGTGATTAGAGATATTTTATTCGAATCTCGTGTGTGTATAAATATTAACGTATTGATTATTAAAGTTAATAGTGTAATGATTATAGCATATTGAACGTATTAATTAGAATTATTAGAATAGTTAGATAATATCAATTCTATAGGAAGGTAGTTAATGTTAATTTTGGAGTTAATCCGTAATTAAAGGCGTAATAAGGGGTCACCGTATATGGCCTAAACTATTAATTGTGTAGGATAGTGTATGTATACAACTGGTATACATATGAAATATGACTAAGTTATAAGGATGAGAGATTAGTGTAAAGTTACATAGAAGCCTAACTAGTTAAATCTGGTTACCAGTAGTGTAACTTTGGGGGCTGATGTGGGACATCGTCTATAATAAATAATCTCAACGGATGCGAGGTTAGTCCCAATTCTGTAAGGTAAGTCTGCCCAGTCAATCTAGCTACCAATACCTACGAATAGTCGGACTACTATGAGACATTACAGTTTGGGTTATGGGTCATAATCATGCTATTGATATAATATGTGGAATCTTTAATAAATGTCTGCTTCAGGTTAGAGGTATTAAGTAGCTATTGTAGAGTCCGCCTCTTTCCTTAGGAGAAGTATTAAGTGGCCTAATAGGATTCTTTACGATATCGGTTAGTGAGAACCATGTAGAGACTCGCCTTGGGTTAGGTCTTAAACAACGAGGACCCGCTTTGGGTTATGTTTTAAACAATGAGGACCTGCGTATTTTATGGGTATCAAATGGTCAGAGTCTGCCTAATTTCCGATAAAAAGGTATCAAGTGTTATGGTTCTCTCTCTTGCATCGTTAACGATTAGTTGTACTAGATTTTGGAAATGGGTTAGGTATTAAATGATGGGGACATTCTTATTTTATAGGTATTAAATGGTTTGAGTCCGCCTAATTCTAAAAAAAAGGTATTAGGTGAATTAAATGCTTTCCTGTAATGACCCCAGATTCATTACTTCATATATTTTTTAAAATATTCAAATATAAGATTTTTTAACATAAATGATAATGTTTTGAACAATAAATAATATTAGTTTTCTTATTTTGAATAAATATTTACAAAAATATATACTTTGGAAGATATATTGATAAAATGATCGAAAACCATTTTATCAACAAACAGCTCTTAGACCATCGGAGCTGGATGCATACACTCATTTATATATATGAGTGAGAATATGTAATAAAATTATTTATTTTATTTTTGAAAATAAAACCTCTCTATGACATCATCAATGATATAACTATTTTGGAATAAATGATTTATGAATTTAAATTGAGTTTAGATGATTTAATAATTATTTTAATTATGAAATAAGCCCTTTTAATTATTATATATATAATGGTAAAAATATTATTATTAAACTTTGTTTACAAATATATATTAAATAAGAAGAGAAAATATGATTGGAAATCGGAATCCGTAACGATTCAACGTAGAAAAGTTGTGCAACGTTGTGAACCATTTGGGATATGCATATGCACACATACATATACATATACATGAACACATTCGCATGCACATGAACACATATATACATACAAATATACTTACACATTTAAATATATATACATTACAAAATATTAAGATATTTTCCTAAAAACTTAACACTTAAGCAAACCAAAGTCGACCACTTTTACCTAAAGTACAAGCACATGGGTACACATACATGGGGGTATACATGGCCAAGCATGATAACATGGGAGGGGAGTGTGGTGATGAGCAAATGGTGATGTATTTGTGTAGAAATATCATGATAATTTCCTCCTTACTTTTGCCGATAAATAGCACCCATCTCTCTTCAATTCATTTCTTCGTAAAATTCCTAAGCTTTTTCACTTCTTATACTCTTGCCTAAGAAAAATTATGGTAAAAATTATGGCAAAAATAAATTAAAATTATATAGTAAATATATGTTTATCAAAACTCTTCAAAACCAAGCAAATCCACTCTTTCTCACCTATACAACCCACAGCCACACCTTTCACCAACCAAGGCTGAGCCCATCTCCATTAGCAAGCGTAAGCCGAGCCTTCCCAAAGGTCCAAGGCTTGATTCCATAAGCTTCCGTACGATCGTAGCGGAGCTATAGCCATTTTAAAGTTAGTTCGATCGAAAATCAATGTGAGAAACTCTATTATATATATATATATATATTGATGATGTGATATGATTGCTATTGTTGTTTACTATATTTGATTATTAAGTTTGGATGTTGATTATATTTTTAGTTTTGATGTTGAAATGATTCACATTTAATACACGTCGAGTATCACAAAGAAAATAACTTTCATTTAATAAATGAAATAGTGTATATGAGATTGCTCTTTAAAATGGTTAATAAATGTTTTATAAATACTAAAATCCAATTTGGTGAAGTTTGGCAAGTTATGAAAGTTGAGTCAAAATAGGAGTGTTGAGTAATGGCAGTTCGCGATTTGGCGCCGTTCTGAGTCGGAATTCTTTGTAATAAGAATTTTCCAAACTCTTATAATCATAGTTTTCAAACAAAATAAAACGACCGAAATTTCATCTAGTATATTTTGAAATATGAGCAAAACAATTTTTAAAATAGTCGTGGTTTGGTAGTTCGGAAACTAAATCGACCAATTTTTTAAAATAAAAATTTTTAATTCTTTAAAAATATGGGATAAATTCTATAAATCTTTTAAAATGTTTTGAAAAGATATTTGAATTATTAAAATGAATTTTAAATGATAGAAAAGTTTTTTTGATCAAATAAGCCTTAAAAGTACTATTTGCAGAACTTTTAATAACTTTTAAAATATGGTTTTAAACTTAAGTATCCTTACCTAAACCTTTTATAAACGTTTTCAAATAAATAATTAAGTAATTTAAAGATGATTTGAAGGTTTTATAATTTATTTTAAAATTTTTAAATAAATGATTTAAAGAAAAGTTGTTAAAATCAAGTGATTTAATCTTGGCTCTAAAAGACGATGAGTAGAATGGATTTTTCTATTCGAGAGATCCAGATGTGAGGTTCATAAACTAAAGGGATGTTCAGGAGCAACCAGTACTCTATCACACCTATTATTTTCCTGTACGAGGAATAGATAAGGTCGAAATGTCAGAAACGTGGCAAGTATAAAAGATTTAATTTTCCAAATTTAATACAGCTTGGATTGTAGAAATAATCTTCTTGTACTTGGTATTAAATTTGAGGAGGCAACTTGTACTATCTGTGTGAATTTAAAAGGTGATTTTCCTGTTATTCAGTGGATAGTAAAGGTAGAATACAAAAATTGATGTTGAGTAAAATTAGTATAATTTATATCGACCATTTTTACTCAATATGGTTTTGCAATATGATTTATAAGAAATGATTTTGATTTGGTATTTTCAAAGTTAAAGAGAGGTTTAATGATTCCGTATATACCAAAAAGAAATGTTTTAAAGATATATATCTGTAGAAGATATTTTTGATAAAAAGAAAGTAATTAATCAAATGATAAGCACCTAATTACTTAAAATATTTTATCGATTATTGTTACAAAAGAATCCGGATCAGATTTGAGTGATTCTTATCCGAAAACCACTTCAAATCAATTTACGTATTCGAAGTGAAGACTTGGAATGATAATAAATGGAATGAAGGGCTACTTTCCACTGACCCTTGGGGGAAATTTCCCATATCATATATATGCGACAGTAGTATCTTCATTTGATCTTCGATGTAAGGGTTGCTCGCTACTAATCCTAGGGATGATTCCCAACAGGATGTGGTAGGAGAGTTCCTTCGGTTTGTCCTATTCCTAGGGAACTTGTATAGATGAATGTTTGACGTTGCATTTCCAACATACACATACATTGATTTTTACGAATGTACATCTATTTAGTGGTGTAGGAAGTAACTCTCCTATACTTAACACCCTTCTCTGAGACGTACAAGCTCAGAGGTTGTACATTTGTAAAAATCAATATTGTGTGATGGAATTGGCAATATGGCATTCAAATTGAAATGTGTTATGCGAAAGGTAATCGTTACCTCGGGCCTTATCACCCGGAAATGGCTGAAACAGGGCATGCCATAGGGCTATGTAGTTCGCAACCATTAGGGTATGGTTATCATCTTTCTAGATTACTCTATATATATCGAGTATTTGTGTATGCTGGATCCCAGATAGGTCGGTTACGACCGAGGTGATGTCATATTCGGTTCTATCCCCCACCAAGATGGGTCTACGTGTAGGCCGGTCTTGCCAGGTGCAAAGGTTTCAAAGTTTTGATCCTCGGTACATCCCTATAGAGATGTACTGCATGGAAGGTAGTTCCTTGCCTGCCATTGTATGGAAATCCATTCTCCAACTTGATTGTAGAACCTATTATACTGGAATTTAATCAATGTAACAATTTCGGCTAAGATTATATAAGTTTACTTGAAAAGTGTTTTCAAAAGAATGTCATTAAAAATAATATTACCATATTTTTGCATAGTAAATTTTTTGGCTATCATAAGGTAAAAAAATGTTCCATGTTTATATGTGGCGTGGTCCTATGAGATACCCTTTATTTTCAAATATTTGTATTTCGAGTTTCTCATACCAGTATCATGACTGATTCGGAGTTTATTTTCCTTTTCCCTTAAACTCTGGGTGCCTTACTTTTCTGAGCAGCCAAGTAGTTAGGTAGCATGGAACATTTTGGGAGAAGCTCGGAGAATTTTTAATGGAGCATGGAGCTGGATGGTCCTATATATAGTCATCTATTTCTAATTCTGTTGTATTTTTGTTATGTATCTACTAGCACTTGTGATGATAGACTGTTATAATTATCCTGGCTGGATTAGTACTTACTAGTACTCTGATGGAGCAATTTGGAGTAATTACATGTACTAATCATATGTATAATTAAATGTTGAATACGACGTGAGATTCCATTTTGTTTTGTCTTCTATCTTTATTTTCTTTTACCCCACGATAATCTGCCTCTCCAACACTTGGATTTGCGGCATGTGAATACCGATGATGTATTAGTATCGATTTCTAAGGGTCGAGGAGGTGGGTCTTCACATTTAGCATCGGAGCTTATGGTTGAACGAATACCTAAGCCTGGATGGGGTCAACTCATTAGAGATAGGGTTAGTAATACCCTAGAATGAGTTTAGCCGGAGAGAGTGCGTAATTGAAATTTTATCCGAATAAGTATATTCGAGTCTATACCCATTTCCTAAGATAATTTCATCTATATTTCTAAAGATGGTTCCTTACTATATGCAGAAAGTAGGAGATGGGTAATGGAAGAGGACGAAGGGGAGGTAGCAACACCATGACCACCAACGATCAATCAAATGCTACAGTAATTAAGGAAGTGGTAATCCTGGTGTAGCCTCAAATTAACTTTGCTACTCTATGCAAAGATTACACCAGTTTGGATGGTAAACCATTCAAAGGAACAGAGTCCATTATTGAAGTTCAGGCTTAGATCCACTCTTGTGAAAGAATATTTAAGGTATTGAATACCGGGAATAAGTAGAAAAGGTTCTTAGCTTCTTGGAAGTTACAAGAAGGGGTTATAGCATGGTGGGAGTCCATTGCTCTAAATGATTCAGAAGATAATTTCTCATGGGAACGGTTCAAGGAAGTCTTGGAAGAACAATATATGCCAACTACAGGAAAATCCCACCTTTATCGGAGTTTTATGGATTTAAAGCAAGGAGAGATGTCCGTGGAAGAATATTCCAACAAGTTCAGTGAATTGTCCCATTTTGGGCCAGGTCTGATAGACACTCCTTTAAAGAAAGGTAAAATATTTATTTAGGATGAAGGGGCAGTATCAAGATAGGATAATCGGACATATAAAGGGAACCTTTGTAGATTTGGTAGGCATGGGTTTTTGATATTAAACTCTAGACAAAAAGAATCTGCCCATAACTCAAAGCAGCAGCAATAACTGAAAGAAGAGTAAGTTCAATCATTTTGTGAAGAAGCCATGGCAAGGCAAGCCAGAAGGAGGTCTGCAAGAAAACAATTTGAAGGATACTACTTGTTATAATTGCCAACAGAAGGGTCATTTTGCCACCACTTGTAAGAATCCTAAGGCTTAGGATAGGAATTGCTAATTGTCCCATACCAGGGCACTAGAAGAACGATTGCCCATTAATAAAGAAAGGAGAACAAGACAGATTTTTTTCCATCAAAGATAAACCCTCAACTTTGACTGATGCAAAAGGCAAGAGTGTTCTTGAAGGTAATATCTACATTAATGAAAATCTAGTTAGAGTGTTATTTGATACTGGGGATTCCCATAGTTTTATTTCTAAATAATTAGTTGATAAATTGAAACTTACCATAAAGTTATTAGATATCCCTACCAATGTCTCTAACCCCATAGGTGGTAAAACTTATCTTGGTATAGTTTGGGGAAAAGTACAAGTTGCTTACGTATCTCAAAAAATTTCATGTGACCTAATCATCCTCAATTTTATTGGATTTGATATTATACTCGGTATGGATTGGTTATCTGAATATAAGACCCTTCTTGATTGTGTAAAAAGGACGGTGCGTGTGGAAAATAAAAGAAGTGAACCTTTTAAAATAACGTGTGAAGAATCAAGTCGTATGCCTTAAATTCATTTCAAAAACATTTAGAAGAAATACCAATTGTTAAGAATTTTTGGATGTTTTTGAGGAAGTCAAAAGTTTACCTCCACATAGGGAAATTGAGTTTCGAATCAACTTTATTTCCAATGCGAGGTCTATTTTTCATTTTTCTCAAAGAATGGCTCCAAAGGAAGTAAATTAATTAAGGAATCAAACGAATGAATTGTTAAAGAAATGACTAATTAGACCAAGTCACTCATGTTGGAGCTCGGCAGTAGTTTTTGTTGCTAATTCAGATGGCTCCCTAAGGCTTTGTGTAGACCATCGAGACCTAAATAAGCAAACGATTAAGAATAAGTATCCTCTACCTCGTATTGATGACTTGTTTGATCGACTTCATGGTGCTTGAATATTCTCCAAAATAGACCTGGCTACATGATTCCATTAACTAAGGATAGCAGAAGATTGTGTTCCTTTAACTGCATTCAGAGGACCGAATGATTTCTACGAGTGGTTGATTATGCCTTTTAGGCAACCAAGGTGCCCGTTTATTTTGTGGACCTTATGAATAGCATATTCAGAGATGTGCTCCACAAATTCATGTTGGTTTTTATTGATGATATTCTTATATATTCAAAGAGCAAAAAAGAACATGAAAGGCATTTAGAAATTGTACTAGAAATATAGAGGAAGAATGTGCTCAAGGCTAAGTTTTCAGAATGCCACTTCTGGAAAGAAAAGATATGGTTCCTTGGATATGTTGTGTCAACGGAAGGAATCTCAGTTGATCTCGGAAAAATTACAGCCATTCTAGATTGGAAACAACCACAAACTCCGAAGGACATTCGCAACTTCTTAGGACTGGCAGGATACTACCAGAGATTTATTCGGACTTTTCCAAGATTTCTCATCACTTAACGACTATGATGGATGTTAAATTTGGATGGATGTTGAAATGTGAAAAAGCATTCCAGGAACTTAAAAAAGGCTAATTACCGCTCTAGTCTTGACTATTATTGATGAAAGCAGCAGTTTAACCGTTTATACTGATGCTTGTGGTGAAGGAGTGGGCACAGTACTGATGTAACATGGAAAGGTTATCACATATGCTAGTAGGCAGTTAAAGATGCATGAGCGAAATTATGCAACACGCGACTAAAAACTATTAGCCGTTGTGTTCGCACTAAGGATTTGGAAACATTATTTACTAGGTAAGAATTTCTCATAGTTTATTTTGATAAACTTTGTTTGACCTTGGTAAATAATATTCCTTCTTTAAATAGATGAGAAGTTTGAACTCTTCATAGATCACAAACCTTTGAGGTATCTTTTCACTCAGAAGGACTTAAATATGAGAGAGCAGCGTTGGGTAGAATTTCTGCCATCATATGATTTAGATAACCTATATACGCCTGGGAAAGCCAATGTGGTAGTGGATGTATTAAGCAGAAAGCATGTCGTTATAGCTTATTTGGTAGTGACTCCGACTCTTCTAGAGAGAATTGCCCACAAACAAAGAGAAGATCGGCGTCTAAGGAAAACTATTAAGATATAAGTAGATGGAAGAATTCAAGCTTTGAAGTAGATAACCATGGGATATTACAGTTAAATGGAAGAATTTGTGTTCCCAATATTAATAACTTAAGACAAGAAGTGTTGACTGAGTGTCATCAATCCAAGCTTAATATCCACCCTAGAGTTAACAAAATGACAAAGACGTAAAATGAACATTTTGTTGAGAAGCATGAAGAGGGACATCTCTATCCATGTTAGTAGATGTGCAAATTGTCAACATATCAAAAACGATCAGCAACAGGTTGTTGGATTTCTTGTAATGACCGGAATTTTTGACCCTAAAAAATCGACACTAATACATCCTCCCGCCGAAAATCCAAGCGCCGAAAAGCCCGATTGTTAGTGGAAAAAGAAAATAAAGACAGAACAAAATCTCACACGAATGGAATAACATATATTATTTCAACAATAATCTTTACAACAGAAAAAATTGAATACAATATCAGAGTCTAACCTAGATTCAGCCTGAACAGTTATAAATCTCTGTCCTTACAAATGCTGAAAAATAAAAACAAATGCAATAGCTGCAGTAGATAATAGAATACGTCTATATATAGATGAAGATCTCCAGCTCTCCTCTAGAAACTCCAAGCATTTTCAACTAAACCTGAAACTACTCGGATCTGACCGGAGTATTAAAAATACCTGGATCAGGCTTGATAAACCAGCGTGGGATACTTGATTTATAAATTGAAGCCAGTTAAAAACCATTGAAAAGAAGGGTATCTCATAAGACCACACCCACACATAAATACGGATGGGTTTTCACCTTATGATAACCAAAATACATTATACCGAAAACACTTTGATATTATCTTTAAAGACATTCTTTTGAAAACATTTCAAGTAAAATATCAAAATAAAGTATCAATGCCCGGACTAAGTCTATGGTAATATATCCGGACTAGGTCAACCGAATATACCTGAACGAAATATATGATACCAAAAGGGGTAGCCGAAATGTTTGCAATGCATTACAACTATTTTAGGACTACAATCAAAACCATAAAGCTCGTATTGGAATTGGATTTCCAACATGATAGGGAACCGGTGGCCTTTTTCTTCGATCCACGTATAGCAATACTAGTTCACTCCAGTGGCTTTACACGGTCTCCATCAGCCTCCGAACTATAATGCTACACTACCATGAACAAAGTATTACTCGGTGGCTTAACACGATCTCCGTCAGCCTCCATACCCGTACATTTCATCATCTTAAGGCAATATATGCCTTTAATATCCAGAAATATGTCCTACAGACCACATAGCATCCCGAATCATTCCTAGGATGTGAGGCTCATGGGGCTACACTTAACTTTAACAAAGTCACGCTTTGCTTTTCACAAAGCCACGCTTTATTCTTCCATAAAGCACATTCCACTTAGAATGCCACATTGTCATTCCTTAATCACACAACTGATTTCTACCAACGTATAATTCCTAAGCTCATACGTCTGAGGAAAGAGTGTTAAGCTAAGAGAAATTGCCTTCTCCACCACCAAGCAGATAATACGTTGATAGAGATCAATTATATGATCAAAAATGCACCGTCAGACATTCATCCATACAAGTTCGTTCTGGGATTGAACAAAACCGAAGACACTCCTCCTACTACCATTAGTAGCGAGCAGTCCTTGCAATCCAAAGATTTCAAAACACAAAAGGACTACCACTATAATAAATGTCACTATATTGGAAGCTACTCGAAGAATGTCAACAAGCAGTCCTTCCGCTATGAAGATCTCCGGTCTTCAATACAACGAGGATTTCAGAATGCAGACACCACTTCCATATAAATATAATGTGGAGTAAACCCCTGGGACTTATGACAGCAATCCCAACATTCTGAAGATCTCCGGTCTTCAATAATCATCATCTTCAACATGTCTTCACTTCCGAACATATACATTGGTTCGAAGTGGTTTTCGGATAGGAGTTACCCAATTCCAATCTTGGTTCCTTCGAACCAATCATAGATAAAAAAAGATGTTAAGTTCGTATATAATTAACAATCATCAATCAATTTAATTCATCTTTTTATTCATTCATAGATATTTCTTAGAGATATAATCTTTGAATCATTTCATTATCCTTTTTACAGTATATGGAATCATTAAGCCTCATTTATCAATTCATTTGGTAAATTTAAAGCTTTTTAATCTTGAAATAATTGTAAACTGTTTCACCTTTTATTTAGGAAAACATTTCCAACTCATTTCTATGAAATCCAAGTTATTTAAATTTGGAAAATTATATCTTTATACTTTGGGAAATTTTGATCCAAGTAAACCAAATTTACTATCTCATCCATCGGGCCAGTTCGGATAGCCAGGGAGAGCAGGAATCTGATTTTCCAAACTCAAGCCTGGACACTATCTCTCTGACACCCATAAGGCGTTCAAGTTATTTAATCGACTCTAAATCATATACATATACTACTAACTTTTGGTCATTTATTTAACCATTCCATACATCCTTCAAATCACCTTTAAAATACTTTATTAGTCGTTTAAAAACATTTACAAAAGATTTGGAAAAGAACGGTTGCATTCAAGACTATAATTTAAAAGTTATAGAAAAGTGCTGCGAAAAAGTGCCTCGGAAAGTGCCTTCTAAGCTATATTGATCAAAACGACTGTTTATCATTTGAAAATTCATTTTTATAACTCAAATCAATTTTAAAACATTTTAAAAGATTTATTCAATATTTTTAAACAATTTCAAAACATCATTTTCAAAGAAATTCAGTTTTGGATTTCGAATTACAAAACCGTGATTTTCCAAAAACTTGTTTTACTCGTATTTCATTATCTACTTATCAAAATCTCGATTTTCTTTCTTCGTTGAAAAACTATGGATATAATAGTTCGGAAAATTTTTATCTCGAAGAATTCTGAGCTAAATTTCGTTCTATACACTCATTTGACATTTATGGCGCGAAATCATGAACTATCGTTACGCGGCGCGCCTGTTTTTGACTAAATTTTCAGTTACCTTTCAAACTTCACAAAAACACTTTTATATATTTATAAAACATTTATAAATCATTTTCAAACATTTAAAGCAATATTTTTCTATATTAAATCTCTTTTTCACTTTTAGATAATTTCATAATATTATATTATTATAATATTCATTTTCAACCTTTTTATATTTTCAAAACCACTAAGAGGCTAAATAAAATCCATATACACATATTATATGAATTAATTTCTATTAATTAACCATTTTATTATGATTTCTCATAATTTATCACAACCAAGTTATAACCATATCAACATCCATATAATCAACCATATAATCAACCAAGTTATCAAACATTCATACAAATCATTAAGAGATTAAACGGTCATATTATCACACTTAAAAATAGTTATAGAAATTATCTATTATTTAATAAACATTGAGTACTCACCATAATCAAACCAAACTTCCTACCGACATTCAACAAATCAACGCTTCACTAAACATCTCCTAAACAACTCCACTTCTCTTTCAAGTGCTCAGCCACCATCCAAAAATGATCTATGCTCGCGGCCCCTGCTTCCATCACCTCCAATGATCTCGGCCTCACCTCCCAAGCTTCCAAACTCACGGCCTAAGTCCCCCTACCATCCAAAACTCATGGCTATATGGCCATTGAAGGGAAGAGAAAGGAGTTATGGTATTCAAAATGGAATGGTGTGTGTATATATATTTAGTTATATATTTTTATCTCTTTTCTATATTTTTTCTATTATTTTATTTAGGAGGAAGTTATTGAAAAGCTTGAGAAAGAAGAGGAAGAAGATGAAGAAATAAATGAATGAAGAAGTGAAATTGTGCATATATTTATAGCCTTGGAAGCCTTAAGGGCCTAACTAACTTTACAAAAATATCTTTATTTCATTATCCATCACATCTCAACTTTCCACCACTCCTCTTATCATGTTTTACACTTGGAAACCCCCACCATGTGCCACCATCTTCTCATATCACATCATGTCCTAATTGTTGACTTATGCAAGTTTAAGGGTGAAGTTTCCATAAAATACCTTTTCCTAAATGTGTATATATATTTGTATATGTTATAGATATGTACATGTGAGTATGTGATATGTATACATGCATATAAATATGTTTTAGTGTCATTTTTAACGTTGCAACAACTTGAAACGACTTTCGTTTATTAAACCATTGAAAATCGGGAAACCGATTCCTGGTCACATTTTCACTTATAATTTAAATTACATATATATGTAAATAAAATTTAAAAATAAATTTATAATCATTTTTAATTAATAAAAACGATCTCAATTGAATTATAAAAATCATATAAATTAATATTAATTATTATTTATAAAATTGCTATTATACCGATAAAGCGATATCGATTTTCTTATATTTTCAAACTGATTATATATTTCTTTATAAAACTTTTATAAATCATTTATTATCACTTTATAACTATTTAAAATGAATCATTATCATTTAAAAACAATTATTTGAATAATTATAATAATTATTAAATCATTAAATCTCAATTTAAAATCATAAATCAATATTTATATATGGACATCATTGAGGATGTCATATATACTTTTAAATTTCCAAAAATAAATAAATTTTATTTCATATTCTTGTTCAATTATAAAAATAAGTGTATGTATCCAGCTTCGTGCGTGATGTTTTACGATTATAGAGCTGTTTATCGATAAAACGGTTTTCGGCTATTTTATCAATATATTTCCAAAGGAAATTTTTTTGTAAATACTTATTACCATTATTATTTATTTTTCAAAACATCATAAATTATGTTATTAAACCTTATAATGGAATATTTTAAAAATAAATATAATTTATCGAACCGATAAATTTGTGGGTCGTTACAGACTTCCCCGCTTAAATGAATTTCATCCCCGAAATTACACCAATACAAAACCCAAAGGTACTTGCCCAAAATATTTTTTTTAAACTTACATTCGTATAATGTATACAGATCATTCGATTTGATGTACTATTCGAATCCGCAACTTTACTTCCAAACTAGTATTGATCCCCCGATCCTCTAGTGCGGACTCTGATCAGGCTTCTTGATCAGAAAACTTCGTTTCCCTTACATAGCCCTCAATTATGATAGAAAACTCAAGTACCCAATCATACACCCTCATCAATGTTCATCGTCAAGAATCGAGTGATAAATCCTTTTTTAGACTGGTGTAAACATCTCCAAGTTCCGTACTCTAATCTTATATCAAAATCATGTAAAGAAACGTTCTACGTATAACATCCGTACTTTATTTAGCTTTTCAAATCTTTATGAAAACATCTCATAAAACTATTACCTTCCATTTAAATATCTTTATAAACCTTTTATTTCTTCAAAATATTTATTCACAAAAATATTTCATTCCTTTTTCCAAAAGAAATCGATTATCCTTTATTTGGAATAATACAATTATAATTCTTATTTCAAAATTCCTTTGAAATTTCTTTGTTAATAAATCTCCTTATAAATTTAATTCCAAACTTATTTTATATTACATAACTTTCCCTTTTATACTTTTTTAAAACATTAGGATATGAATTCTAAATCCATCATTCTTAAATATCATTTTATTTTTGCTAATTACACTTTAATTACTTTTATAAAATATATTCTTAAATAATTTCTTAATAAACACTTTTTATAAAGACACTTCTTTATATTATATAATCTTTTTATTTTAAAATATCTTATTAAATTTGATTGGATATAAGATAGAAGAAGTGCTATGAGAGGATAATCCAAAGAGAAGTTTAATTAACATCTTATTTATACATCCATTCCTAGCTGTATCACAAACTTTTAGGAATAACTTCCTAGGGAATACAGCTTATCATACATCACCATCTTATATATAGATACTTGAACTGCTATATATACTATTCTTGGATCACTTTTTAAGGTAGATAGTACTTTATCTTTGAGGCCTTAAGTCGGCCACCTTCATTTTTGGACAGTCTTTCATTAAGTGTTTACCCTGGTAGCACCAAATGCATGTCCGAGGACATTCTTTGGCCATATGTCCTAGTCCCAACGGTAGCAACCCTTTACCTTTCTTGACCAAATTCTGGGTTTCTTCTTTGTTTTAGGGCACCCACGTAAAAAACATCCTTGCCCTTTTCCACTTGTAACAGAATATATCAACCCTAAAAGATTTTTCTTTCTTCCTTTTCTCTACTCTCTTTTTATCCCTTTCCTTTTGTTTCCTATTCTTACAAAGAACTGCATATGTTTTTCTTTACCGCATCTGTAACAGATGATGTCGGCTTAAAATCCTAGTTTTAATTTCCCTTTTGCTTCTTTTGCTGCACATGCTCTTCGTGTCTGCTTGGAGTCATACAAAAATCTTCCCCCAAAAAATAAGACATCCTGACCTAAGTGATATACCAAGATGTCATTAGATGGTTTATACCATTTATTTATTGACTTAAAACCTTTTGTCCAAATAACTTAATTCAACTTGTTCGGATTTTGAACTTTGCCTTGGTCATAAATGACAAGGAGAATAATTTACCAAGTGTTTCGATACCATTCCCCAAGCCAACATATGATCGATACCTAGAAGATTATTACCACCATCACCAAACATATCAAGACCTTATTCATTGAACTTTCCAAAGGGATAACATCTTATATATTTTCCAGATCACATAAATATTTATACCTTTGGATATATATAAAATATACTCTTTTTGAAACGGTGTGTCGATTTGCCTTGTTTAAGGGTATAGAAACCCTTATCGATATCGTGGCATCTCATGTACCAACCAAAATTTATAAATCACTCAACAGATAAATCAACACAAAACATTTTTATATCAAATAACAAATATACGCTCATATATATAATACTCTCAAAATTCATTCTAGGGTGTTACTAACCCTATCTCTAATGAGTCGCTCATTCTAGGGTATTACTAACCCTATCTATAATGAGCTCCCCAACAAAGCCTAGGTATTCACTCAACCTAAGCACTAATAACAAATGTAACGACTGGGATTTTCGACAATCGAAAATCGACACTAATACATCCTCATGCCGCAAATCCAACTGCCGAAAAGCCCGATTGTTAGGGGAGAAAGAAAATAAAGATAGAACAGAGTCTCACACGAATGGAATAACATATATTATTTCAACAATAATCTTTACAGTGGAATAATTTGAATACAATATCAGAGTCTAACCTAGATTTAGCCTGGACAGTTATAAATCTTCTATCCTTATAAATGCTGAAAAATAAAAACAAATGCAATAGATGCAGTAGATAATAGAATACGTCCATACGTAGATAAAGATCTCTAGCTCTCCTCTGGAAACTCAAAGCGTCTTCAACTAAACCTGAAACTGCTCGGATTTGACCCGAGTATTAAAAATACCCGGATCAGGCTTGATAAACAAGCGTGAGATACTTGATTTATAAATTGATGTCAGTTAAAAACCTTTGAAAAGAAGGGTATCTCATTAAGACCATGCCCACACATAAATACAAATAGGTTTTTACCTTATGATAACCAAAATACTTTATACTAATAACACTTTGATATTATCTTTAAGGACATTCTTTTGAAAACATTTTCAAGTAATATATCAAAATAAAGTATCAGTACCTGGACTAAGTCTATGGTAGTATATCCGGACTAGGTCAACCGAATATACCTGAATGGAATATATGATACCAAAAGGAGTATGTAATGACCTGTAAATTTTCGATAATTAAAATCGGTTAATTTAATAAATTTTGTTATTTAATATTGGAAGAAATAAAAAGTTGTAATGAAATAATGAAATGAAATGTAACAAATGATAATTAAAGCTAATTATTGATAAATTGAATGAAATTACAATAAATGAAATAGTGTAAAATGTTATACTTGGCTATAAAGTGAGTATAAGAAAACAAACGTAAACATTGAATTAATTAATGAATTAATATAATAAATGGTAATTGAATAAAATCAATGTTCTGTAAGTAATTTTGATATTTATTTGAAAGTGATAAACTTAAGTGTAATAAAAGGTAAAAGGTCACAAATGGTTATCTGTTACCAATTTAATAAGTCAATTGTAAATAAACGTAATTAAATGTTACATTAATGCTAGTTAAGAAAATAACTGTAAATTTAGAATGTAATAAAAGGAAAAGAAAAAAATGTAATTATATCCATAAGGTAATAATTGACTAAATACAAAGACTGAAATCAAATTTAATCAATTTTTGGAATTTAAATTATAATAATTGGAGTTATTGCAATTAGTTGTAACTAAATATCATGTTAATGTAAATTAAGATAATAATTGGAAATAATGTTAATGTTATCCATAATATGACAATTGGTTGAGTAAAAGAATGGAAATCAAGATTTGTTAATTTATTGGAATTTTTAAATTATAATAATTGGATTAATTGCAAATAAATGAAATTAAATATTTAAATATTACGTTAAATGGAGATTAAAATGAAATTTGAGAATATTAATGTAATAAATCATGAACCAATGTTAATTTCATCTATTTGATAAATATGGATTGAATAATAGAATGAAAGGTCAATTAAATGGAATTATTGAAAAATTAAATTTATAATTTCTGAATTTAATGAAATTGAAATTAAACACTGGAATTGATGGATTAATCAACATCTAAATTTGTTTAAACTATTGTAAGTGATTAAGGAGTCAAAAATGATAGAAGTTGTAAATTATAAAAAAAATTAAACTGAAAATGTGATTTAATATCAACTTATTTAATTAATTAAAATATAGCCATTTTGGCCACTGACTCGGATTTCGACGAAACCGGTTTCATCGGATCTGTAACAGTAAATTTTTATAGGATTTCAAGTTTCGTAGCGATCGGACTTGTCGTTTGATCGTACGGACTCGAAACGCCTTGAAATCAATTTAATTGAAATTAGTTGAAATCAATTTGAAATTAATTGATTTTACCATAACTTCTTCATACGATAGAATTAGGACTTGAAACATCTTCCATTGAATTTGAAATCATCAAAAATATCTATTTTGATATATGGGATTTCCAATTTTCATTCCGGAGACAGAACGGGCTTTTCGGGCCATTTATCGTTCAACGTTATAGTCAAATCTTATCTGTTCCATCTATTTTCTGTTTTGCCTATATATATATATATCCAATTATAAACCCTAGCTGTCCTCATTTCTATTTGTCTGTACCTACATCTCTTTCTCAGCTCCTCTTCCAATGGCAGACAAATCAAAACCCTAATTCCCCAATTGCAATTTCAATTCAAAATTCAAATCCAAAAATCAAACTCCTCAATATATATCGAATTGTATATTGATTTGAAGCTCTCGACAAGCGCATGTCAGATCTATAATTCATTTTCCAATTTGAATCATCGTCTGTCCAAAAATTCAAGATGAACCTCGGCCGTTCATAGGCCACTATCTCGATCCAACGGCGGATCTTCAGCTATTGGACGATCGGGAAGCACCATGATGTAGAGGGGGAAGAGCAGGACCATGTGTCATCGTCATTGGCCATAGTTTGCTCAGGGTCGCTTGAAATCGGGGGGGGGGGGTTAGTCAGCGTCGGCCGTGGTCACTAGGGCGAGCCGGAGGGTCCCGTTCGAGGAGGAGGCAGGCGTCGTGGCCTAGTCGTCACGGTGATGGCCTTTGATCACTGCATCAGTGGTCGTGGCGGCGGGGGAAAATGAGGGAAGCAGCGGCGGCTTCGACTGGGCATCGCGAGATTTGAGCGTTTTGGTTAGGGTTGCGTCTCGTGTTCTGTGTTGACGTGGCAGAGGTAACGTGTTCTCTCTTTTTTTTAATTAAAATTTAAATCGTTCAATGTTCTAACTAGTGTATCTTTTACATACGAACTTGGTTTTACGCTCGATTTTCTCCGCTAGGATCGTATTGAAATTCCAGGCATGTTGACGTTGGTTTGGACAAATTCTGAAGCTGTTTGAATTTTGGGCTTATTTTTAATTTAAATTCAATTTAATTTCGAAGGTGAGTGTTTTAACCCACTCACAACTTCTAAAATTTCTTATGTTTGTTAAATTAATTTATGATGTGATTAGGAAATTATTTATGGCTGTTTGATATATTTAAATTGCCATCCCTGTTAATTTGTATCCTTTCGAATTAAATTGTTATTTAATTTATTTTCAAAATTTATTTGCCACTTGAATACCTGTTATTGTAAATTTGTAAATTGCTGATATTTATTTGGTTGATTTGGATGATAATTATGATGGATGTTGATTGTTGATATTGGATGATTAGATGTTATGTTAATTTATTTATATGTATATATATATATATACTGTTATCACTCTGCAAGTTCCTTAAATTATTATTATTTGAAAATCGTTATGATTGAAATGATAGACTCGAGCGATTTTATGAATTTTTATATTTATTCGGGATTGCGGTTTGAAATGATATATAACCGTAAAATTTTAAATTGCGGATTGAAATGATAAATATTCGTATCACTTGACCCTAGGGTAGAGAATTATATACGGACACCGGATCAGTTAAATTAAATGATTTTAAAATCCTTAATTTTTGAATGGAATTAAATGATATTTTGAAGTAAAATTTGATTTATATAAATTGAAGTATTTTTGGAAAATCAAGTTTATGTATGAAAGGGTAATTTGGTTTGTTGAGTTGGAAATTGAAATTGGTATAAATGTGTTGAAATGAAATGAATAGTTTAATTGGATATAAATTCCAAACTTATATTTTAATATAAACTGAAAAGAATATATCATTTTAAAATTTCTAATTATTCAGATTTTCAAATTTACTAAACTATTTAACTAATATTAACTATATAAAATTATTTTGATCTGTTTTAAACCATTTTAATTCATTTTAAATATAATTAATCTATTTTAAAGCTATTTAATCTATTTTAATTATACTTAATCTAATTTGAATCCACCTAACTATCTTAAATCAATTTAAAAGCATTTTTAACCTATAATTAAACTATTTATAACTAATTTAACTATTTATAATTATTTAAACTATTTCTAGATTTCCAGACTAAGTAAAGTGGAAGTGTTTAAATGCGATTCATTGTTTTAAAAGAGAATAAACTGAAACGATGATTTTGAAGTAAGGTTTTACCCTATTTTGGAAATATGACTATGGAAGAAATTATGACTTTTTGAAAGAAAATATAATTCCAAAATATGATTTCAAAGTGAATATGATATGAAAGTAAATACGATTTCGAAAGTATTATGATTTTGAGAATATGATATTTTGATATCAATTGTCAATTGACTTTTGAAATGTAAAAGAACCATCCGGTGTGTAATATGCGATCGGTTGTTAATGAGACCGGGATCAGATATTGTCATACTCTCTGCCAATACCGAAAACCACTTTAACAACTGTGTACGTGGTGGAGATTCCAGAAATGAAGTAGGATGGTTTGGTGAACGATATCTGTAAGGTACGACGTGACCCTGACTCCCGTGAGTCAGCTTAGATGTGACTAAAATCAGGAGCTACGCCGGGCCAAGTGAGGTTATTCCTCCTATCGGACACATTTCTTCGATATTATATTCTGATTTTGTGATTGTTTGGTGGCCACCCCTCAATTTTTGATATGGGAGTGTGTTCCGAGGTGGGCGATAGTAGCTGCTATGCGTTACCACCAGTCCGGATCTGCAAATGGTATATCTACCCTGGCATCTCCTCGTGTGCCGTGTTCACATGCCCTAGAGCACCTTCTACGAGTTTGTTTTGTACCGTACCTATGTGATGTCCTCTGGGTAAACCTCCAGTTTACAAAGGAGCGTACGGCATTGTATAGACTACGAGAATATATAAAATGTGTTAAGGGGGATATGGGTAACGCCTTAACGCTATTTTAATACCTTTACTTCACAGTAGACATATTATAATAGCGTATTGTACTACATAGTAGATAGTTTAACGGATCCTTAGGAGATGTGAATCCTGAACATCTCTTAAGTTACTACACTCATGTTAGACACTGGATATGAGATGTCAAACCCCGTAAACATCTCTGACGCTGTTTACACTCATATTTATTTACCGTTGATTTGACTCACATAAGATCTTTTAGTTCTGACTCTAGTGTTTTGCCTTTTCAATTCGCTCGGGTCAGCCTGAGCATTTCAGGATTTGAAGACTTTTTTCTGGAGGACAAAGACGAAGATTGTATTATTATTTACTATATTATTCCACTGCATCATACTGTTCCGCTGCATTATTATTTATTTATCTCTGATATGTGTAACTATGAATTCTGTGTTGTATAAGTATAATCAAATTTATTTGTAAACAGCTTCATGAACTGTTATTTGATTATTATATTTTGTCATTCCGCTGCGAGATTCTGTTTTGTTTTTTTTTCTTTCTCTGCTTTTTCTTATTCACCCCAATAACAATCTGCCCTCTTATATGGTTTGAGTTGGCATGTGTGTCTGCTTAAAGAATCCAAAAAGGCGGGCCGTTACAGAGTAGCTGAAATGTTTGCAAAGCATTACAACTATTTTGGGATTACAATTTGTTTGCACCAAAAATGGTCACAAACCCCAAGTGTTGTGAAAGCACCAGTGTATGAATACAAATCAGCAATATTCAAACACAAATATCAGATCTAAGCAAGCACAAACAACAATCCAGAAATAATGAACAGTGACACGCAATTTATAGTGGTTCGGCTATCTCCGGCCTACGTCCACTTCAAGGATTTTTATCTTTTATTGATGTTTTTCGCTGATTACAGATGATTACAGCGAATACAATGAATGAATCTGAAGATAACAGCAATGGAAAGAAGTAGAGTTGAATCCGGCAGAGTCTGGACGTTGAATGGCGAAAAAGATCCCTTTTCTGTAGGCTTCAGGGGGCTATTTATAGGCGTAGGAGGCCCAGATCTCGTCCAATCTTCAGGAGACTTCTTCTGGCACGTGAGGGGGTCCACGCGCCCGGTCCCACCAAGTTTCAGCTCAATCTATGATCGATTCGAATCAACTTCGTATCGATCAGGAAAAGCTCCAATCGAGCTGAAACTTGGCAGGATTGCTCTTTACCTTGTGTGGAAGCTACTGTGAAAATTTCGTTGCATTTGGATCGAGGGTTTGCGAGATATGGTCGATACGAAATTGGTTTGCTCGATGGCTGTTAGGTTCGAATCCATTTATTCGAACTGATCACTTCGACTCGATGGCAACGCGCGTGAGCAGGTTGACGTGGCGCGCGCTCTTCGTGTCGATCCGCTTCTCACTCCGGTTTGCTCGAGTCACTCCGGGTATTTCTCCGCGTTTGCATCCATAACTCACGCGTCATCTCTGGCTGTTTGACTCAGTGGATACGAACAAGCAATTATTCGCGGATGTGAGCGAGGATTCCTGATGGATACGAAGTGGTCAGCGCCTCATGGATGCAAAGTCATCTGATGGATTCAAGACAGATGGGTACGAAGGACTTGCATCCCCGATCGATACGAAGACGATGGATTCGAATGGAGTCTCATCCATGGATACAGACCGTGTTTGGTTGGATGGATACGAAACAGGGCGTTGCTGATTGATACGAAGCGCATGTCCTGTTGATGGATACGAACTCGGTCAATGCTAGCTGAGGTTCACTGATGGATTCGAACTCGATCGATGCGAGGTTGATGGATACGAATGGAGACGTGATGGTGAATACATACTCTATCGATACGAAGCTAATGCTGCCTGATGGATACGAAAGTGTGACTTTTTTCATCAACTTGCATCGATCATATCCTGAGCATATGGACTCGGATTGTCTTGAAATTTGGAATGCAGGTTTCCATGGCTTTGCTTGCCATGTCTCGTAAATTGCGGCCCGATCCGGACTCGGACAAAATTCATCGATATCCATGGTTATCCTGTAACACATAGTTGACATTAATGACTTGTTATTATCGATTTCCAGCAAATTATTGGGTATCCCAGCTTTGCCAAAAAGTGGGATAACATTTTGCCCCCCAAAACATGCCTTTTTTTTGTAAAAGGCGTGTTTTGAATAACTTCAAATCGAATGCTGTGGGCTCATGTGTTATTCATAGCTAGAGTGTTATCAATCAAATTCATGGTCGTTCGAAGCCGAATCGTTATCAATTTCTTCCAGTGGAAGTTTAAGAATGAAATTCTACAGTCTTTCCGGACTGTTGACGATCGCTCCGGACCCTTGCGAAGCCCATTCTAGACTTAGCGGTTGAATAGAAAGATCCTATTGCAATCCGGCGTTGCTTTCTATTCCTTGCACTCTGGCCCCAGTTAGGACGTGAAGCGATGTCTTGGCCGTTCTGGGCCGATCGTAGCCTCTCCGGGCTCCTGCTGGATCCCATCCTGTCACTCTCCGGTGAAGGGGAAACAACGTTAAGTGGGTCGATCCTGTCGCTCTCCGGCGAAGCGATCCACTTCTTGCACTCCGGTTCAGTGTATCTGAACATTAAGCGATGTCTTGGCCTAAATCGTCGGCCGATCATAGCCTCTCCGGGCCCTTGCTGGATCCCATCCTGTCACTCTTCGGTGAAGGGGAAACAGCGCTTAAGTGAGTCGATCCTGTCGCTCTCTGGCGAAGCAACTCACTTCTTGCACTCCGGACCCCGTCTCTCTGGGTAGGGTCATAAAGCGATCATCATTTTGTATCAGTACATAATATTCGTCCTTTAACTCTCCGGTCAAAGGCTTATTCAGGAAATTCAAGTTCATTTATTAAATTCAGACCCTAGATGTTCAATCTCAAACATCAGGGAAAAACTACACAACGCCTCTCCGGGCTGAACGGTCTATACCATCTCAGAGCATGCCTAGGGATCTCTCTGGTTCCCATACATGAGTGAGTGGAATAGCCGTTTTATTTTGAAAGCAAATCTAAGAAAAGTGATTGACCAGAGTTCATATCTTGAACTTGGCCCTTGCCATCATGATCAGTTGATGATGAGTCGTGATCCCGATCCTGGATCGTTCCTGTTATGTGGAGGCGGTGGCTGTTCAGGCCTTACCGCTGCTGTCGGTTCTCTGACATATTGTGGCAATCTACCACTCCTAGCATGTTCTTCCACTTCATCCTTTAGGTGGCGGCATTCATCGGTCGTGTGCCCATCCAGCTCATGGAATAGGCAATATTTTCCAGTTCTGCGTTCCCGCTCTGTGGGATCTCTTCTCGGCGGCTTTCGATAAGGGAGCTGCCCCCGAGTTTCAGTGTAAATTCGTTCCAGGCTTGCCGTCAAACCGGTGTATTGCCCGAATCTGGGTTCCCGGAATTTCTTCCGTTTATCAGGACCGTCTTGTGCATCGTCCTGCTTTCTCTTTCCTTTGTCTGCTCTAGACTGTCCTCCTGCGGTTCCTTCGCTTCGTGTAGTGTTTATTTCCTGCCTCTCGGCTCGTGATTCCTCTAGTCGAATGAATTTTTCAGCTTCATGATAGAACTCTCCTAGATCTTGCGGTGGGTCTCTGGTCAGAGAATCTTTGAATTCGGTGCCTTCTGCAATTCCTGCTACTGCCGCCATCAAAATCATTGATGGATCCGGGCGATCTACAGAAGCCACCGTTGCATTGAATCGCAATAGAAAATCTTTTATGGACTCTCCGGTCCTTTGCTTTATCGAGGCTAAAGTCATCACACTCTTGGGTCGCGTCACATGGACCCTAAACTGTCTCATGAAGCATTCCACTAGCTCACCCCATGTCCTGATTGATCCAGTCTCTAGTTGTCTGAACCAAAGCGCAGCCAAATCTGATAGAAATAAAGGGAAGCATCGTGCCATTACTTCCTCGGATGCCCCCAGCACTTCCATATGCCTGATGTATCTGGTAACGTGCATGGTCGGGTCTGACTTTCCATCATACGGGTTCAGCGTCGGTAGTTTGAACTTTGGAGGGTTCCTTGCATTTCTGATATTTGGAGTGAACGGACTCCGACTGACTTCCTCCAATCCTCCGATAGACAATCCTCCTCTCATGAGTCGTCGCACTAATCCAGCCATCTTTTCATCTCCATCTTGGGGTTGCCCTCTTGGTCTTGAAGGGTATTCTGGTATGTACTCTTCGTGTGGCCCGTTAGCTTCAGCATTGGCCCTAGCTTGTTGAGCTCCGTCTGTCGGCCTTCCAGTATCGGATCCCGTGGGTCTGCCCCCGAGTCCTTGTCGATTGTCCATTGGATCTGCATTCTGTCCCTCATCAAGTTCCGCAGTCCTAGCTCCCTGTTCCACATTCATAGCCGCTGTAGCTGGTCCTAGGCTCTGCGTCCCTGCAGCTCTCATCTGTTCAAAGAAATTCTGCAGCATCTCTTGTTGACTTTTCATCAGTCTTTCGTGCATCAGATTGGTCATGGTCTCCATTTCGTCTCTAGTGATGTAGATCGAAGCCGGCTCCTCTCCAGCACCAGAGGATGCTTCTTGACTTCCTCCTTGATGGCTTCTCTCCGCTCTTTGTCTTCTACTTGATTGTCGAGTCATTGTCTTCAAATCTGAACTTCGAATCTGGTGTAGCGGGTGGTAGTTCTTCTCAGTGAAAGCACCAAAGTGTTTGCACCAAAAATGGTCACAAACCCCAAGTGTTGTGAAAGCACCAGTGTATGAATACAAATCAGCAATATTCAAACACAAATATCAGATCTAAGCAAGCACAAACAACAATCCAGAAATAATGAACAGTGACACGCAATTTATAGTGGTTCGGCTATCTCCGGCCTACGTCCACTTCAAGGATTTTTATCTTTTATTGATGTTTTTCGCTGATTACAGATGATTACAGCGAATACAATGAATGAATCTGAAGATAACAGCAATGGAAAGAAGTAGAGTTGAATCCGGCAGAGTCTGGACGTTGAATGGCGAAAAAGATCCCTTTTCTGTAGGCTTCAGGGGGCTATTTATAGGCGTAGGAGGCCCAGAT
This sequence comes from Allium fistulosum, assembly GCA_030737815.1. Lineage (NCBI taxonomy): Eukaryota > Viridiplantae > Streptophyta > Magnoliopsida > Asparagales > Amaryllidaceae > Allium > Allium fistulosum. Next base: position 1,095,315,796 of record CM060904.1, on the reverse strand, counting down.
CTCGTCCAATCTTCAGGAGACTTCTTCTGGCACGTGAGGGGGTCCACGCGCCCGGTCCCACCAAGTTTCAGCTCAATCTATGATCGATTCGAATCAACTTCGTATCGATCAGGAAAAGCTCCAATCGAGCTGAAACTTGGCAGGATTGCTCTTTACCTTGTGTGGAAGCTACTGTGAAAATTTCGTTGCATTTGGATCGAGGGTTTGCGAGATATGGTCGATACGAAATTGGTTTGCTCGATGGCTGTTAGGTTCGAATCCATTTATTCGAACTGATCACTTCGACTCGATGGCAACGCGCGTGAGCAGGTTGACGTGGCGCGCGCTCTTCGTGTCGATCCGCTTCTCACTCCGGTTTGCTCGAGTCACTCCGGGTATTTCTCCGCGTTTGCATCCATAACTCACGCGTCATCTCTGGCTGTTTGACTCAGTGGATACGAACAAGCAATTATTCGCGGATGTGAGCGAGGATTCCTGATGGATACGAAGTGGTCAGCGCCTCATGGATGCAAAGTCATCTGATGGATTCAAGACAGATGGGTACGAAGGACTTGCATCCCCGATCGATACGAAGACGATGGATTCGAATGGAGTCTCATCCATGGATACAGACCGTGTTTGGTTGGATGGATACGAAACAGGGCGTTGCTGATTGATACGAAGCGCATGTCCTGTTGATGGATACGAACTCGGTCAATGCTAGCTGAGGTTCACTGATGGATTCGAACTCGATCGATGCGAGGTTGATGGATACGAATGGAGACGTGATGGTGAATACATACTCTATCGATACGAAGCTAATGCTGCCTGATGGATACGAAAGTGTGACTTTTTTCATCAACTTGCATCGATCATATCCTGAGCATATGGACTCGGATTGTCTTGAAATTTGGAATGCAGGTTTCCATGGCTTTGCTTGCCATGTCTCGTAAATTGCGGCCCGATCCGGACTCGGACAAAATTCATCGATATCCATGGTTATCCTGTAACACATAGTTGACATTAATGACTTGTTATTATCGATTTCCAGCAAATTATTGGGTATCCCAGCTTTGCCAAAAAGTGGGATAACACAATTAAAACCGTAAAGCTCGTATTGGAATTGGATTTCCAACAAGATAGGGAACCAACGACATTTTCCTTCGATCCACGTATAGCAACACTAGTTCACTCTAGTAGCTTTACATGGTCTCTGTTAGCCTTCGAACTATGCTGCTACACTACCATGAACAGAGTATTACACGGTGGCTTTATACGATCTCCGTCAGCCTCCATACTTGTCCATTTCACCATCTTAAGGCAACAGATGCCTTTAATAGCCCAAAATATGTCCTGCATATCACATAGTATCTCGAATCATTCCTGAGAGGTGAGGCTCGTAGGACTACGCTTAACTTTAACAAAGCCATGCTTTGCTTTTCACAAAGCCACGCTTTATTCTTCCATAAATCACATTCCACTTAGAATGCCACATTGCCATTCCTTAATCACACAACTGATTTTTACCAACGTATAACTCCTGAGCTCGTACGTCTCAGGAAAGGGTGTTAAGCTAAAAGAAGCTTCCTTCTCCGCCACCAAGCAGATAGTACGTTGATATAGATCAATTATATGATCATAATTGCACTGTCAGAAATTCGTCCATAAAAGTTTATTTTGGGACTGAATAAAATCGAAGGCACTCCACCTACTACCATTAGTAGCGAGTAGTCCTTGCAGTCAGAAGATTTCAATACACGAAAGGACCACCGCTATAATAAATGTCTCTATATTAGGAGCTACCCAGAGAATGTCAACAAGCAGTCCTTCCACTATGAAGATCTTCGATCTTCAATACAAGGATTTCAGAATGCAGACACAACTGCCATATAAATATAATGTAGGGTAAACCCCGGGACTCGTGATAGCAATCCCTACATTCTGAAGATCCCTGGTCTTCAGTAATCATCATCTTCAACACGTCTTCACTTCCGAACATATACATTGGTTCAAAGTGGTTTCCGGATAGGAGTTACCCAAATTCGACCCCGGTTCCTTCGAACCAGTCATCGATAAAAAAGATGTTAAGTTCGTATATGATTATCAATCATCAATCAATTTAATTCATATTTTTATTCATTCATAGAGATCTCTTAGAGATATAATCATTGAATCATTTCTTTATCTTTTCACAGCATATTCAATCATTAAGCCTTATTTATCAAATCATTTGGTAAATCTAAACCTTTTTAATGTTGGAATAATTCCAAATCGTTTCACCTTTTATTTAGGAAAACATTTTCGACTCATTTATATGAAATCCAAGTTATTTAAATTTGGAAAATTATACCTTTATACTTTGGGAAATTTTGATCCGAGTAAACCAAATTTACTATCCCATCCATCGAGCCAGTTCGGAAAGTCAGGGATAGCAGGAAACTGGTTTTCCAAACTCAAGCCTAGACATTATCTCTCTAACACCTATAAGGCGGTCAAGTTATTTGATCGGCTCTAAATCATTTACATATTCTACTAACTTTTGGTCATTTATTTAACCATTCCATACATCCTTAAAATTACCTTTAAAATACTTTATTAATCATTTAAAAACGTTTACAAAAGATTTGAAAAAGAATGGTTGCATTCAAAACTATAAATTAAAAGTTATAGAAAGTGCTACGAAAAAGTGCTGCGGAAATTGACTTTTAAGCTATATTGATCAAAACGACCTTTTATCATTTGGAAATTCATTTTTATAACTCAAATCACTTTTAAAACATTTGAAAAGATTTATAAGATTTATTTCATATTTTTAAACAATTTTAAAATATCATTTTCAAAAAATCCAGTTTTGGATTCCGAACTACAAAACTGTGATTTTCCAAAAACTTGTTTTACTCATATTTCAAATTCTACTTATTGAAATCGCGATTTTCTTTCTTTTTTGGAAACTATGAATATAATAGTTCGGAAAATTATTAGCTCGAAGAATTCCGAGTTAAATTCCATTCTATACACTCATTTGACATTTATGGCGCGAAATCGCGAACTCCCGTTACGCGACGCACCTGTTTTGGATAAAATTTCAATTACCTTTCAAACTTCACCAAAACACTTTGATATGCTTATAAAACATTTATAAATCATTTTCAAACATTTAAAGCAATATATTTCTATATTAAATCTCTTTTTCACTTTTAAATCATTTCATAATATTATATTATTATAATATTCATTTTTAGCCTTTTTATGAAACCACTAAGTGGCTAAATAAACTCCATATGCACATATTATATGAATTCATTTCTATTAATTAACCATTTTATTATGATTTCTCATAATTTATCACAACCATGTTATCAACCATATCAACATCCATATAATCAGCCATATAATCAACCAAGTTATCAAACATTCATACAAATCATTAAGAGATTAAATGGTCATATTATCATACTTAAAAATAGTTATAGAGATTATTTATTATTTTATAAACATTGAGTACTCACCATAATTAAACCAAACTTCCTACCAACATTCAACAAATCAACGCTTCACTAAGCATCTCCTAAACAACACCACTTCTCTTTCAAGTGCTTGGCCACTATCCAAAAATGATCCATGCTCACGGCCCTTGCCTTCATCACCTCCAAAGCTCATGGCCTTACCTCCCAAGCTTCCAAACTCACGGCCTAAGGCCCCCTACCATCCAAAACTCACGGCTATATGGCCATTGAAGGGAAGAGAAAGGAGTTGTGGTATTCAAAATGGAACGGTGTGTGTATATATAGTTACTTATATATTTTTATCTCTTTTCTATGTTTTTTTCTATTATTTTATTTAGGAGGAAACCATTGAAATGCTTGAGAAAAAAGAGGAAGAAGATGAAGAAATAGACGAATGAAGAAGTGAGATGGTGCATGTATTTATAGCCTTGGAAGCCTTAAAGGCTAAGTAACTTCACAAAGATATCTTTATTTCATTATCCATCACATCTCAACTTTCCACCACCCCTCTTATCACGTTTTACATGTAGGAAACCCCCCTCCATGTGCCACCATCTTCTCATATCACAGCATGTCCTAATTGTTGACTTATGCAAGCTTAAGGGTGAAGTTTCCATAAAATATCTTTTCCTAAATGCGTGTGTATATATTTGTATATGTTATAGGTATGTACATGTGAGTATGTGATATGTATACATGCATATAAATATGTATTAGTGTCATTTTTAACGTTGCAACAACTTGAAACGACTTTCGTTTGTTAAACCATTGAAAATCGGAAAACCAATTCCCGGTCACATTTTCACTTATAATTTAAATTACATATATATGTAAACAAAATTTGAAAATAAATTTATAATCATTTTTAATTAATAAAAGTGAACTCATTTGAATTATAAAAATCATATAAATCAATATTAACTATTATTTACAAAAATTGTTATTATACCGATAAAGCGATATCGATTTTCTTATAATTTCAAACTGATTATATATCTCTTTATAAAACTATTATAAATCATTTATTATCACTTTATAACTATTTAAAATGAATTATGATCATTTAAAAACAGTTATTTGAATAATTATAATATTTATTAAATCATTAAATCTCAATTTAAAATCATAAATCAATATTTATATATAAGGACATCATTGAGGATGTCATACATACTTTTAAATTTCCAAAAATAAATAAATAAATTTTATTTCATATTCTTGTTTAATTATAAATATAAGGGTATGTATCTAGCTCCATGCACGACGTTTTACGATTATAGAGCTGTTTATCGATAAAACAGTTTTCGGCTATTTTATCGATATATTTCCAAAGGAAATATATTTTTTGTAAATACTTATTACCATTATTATTTATTGTTAAAAACATCATAACTTGTAAACCTTATATTGGAATATTTTAAAAATAAATATAATTTATCAAATCGATAAATTTGCGGGTTGTTACATTACTTCAACCTCTTGAAATTTCGACTTGGAAATGAGACCAAATATTGATGGATTTCATCGACTGCTTACCTCGATCAAGGAAGGAAAATGAAGGCATTTGGGTTATCGTAAATCGATTGACCAAAAGTGTACACTTTATCCCAGTAAAGCCAATGAGAACAGCTACAAGTCTTGTAGAAATATACAGGAGGGAAATAGTTCAGTTGCATGGTGTCCCAAGCAATATAGTCAGTGATCGAGACCCAATCTTTACCAGTAAGTTTTCGGAGGCATTACAAATAGCTACAAAGCTAAGTATAAGCACCGCATATCATCCCCATACCGATGGGAAAATTGAAAGGGTAAATCGAGTGTTGGAAGATCTTCTGAGAGCTTGTACCTTAGACTTTGGAGGTTCATGGGAAAACTATCTTTTATCTTGTGGAATTCTCCTACAATAACAGCTATCAGGCAAGTATTGCTATGGCACTGTACGAAGCTTTATATGGTCGTCCATGTAGATCCCCAGCATGTTGGATCGGAATCAGAGATCGGTTAGTACTGGGTCCTGATATAATTCGAGAAGCCTCAGAAAAGGTAGACTTGATCAGAAAGAAGATGAAAGAAGCCCAGAGCAGGTAGAAGAGTTATGTTGATCAAAGACATAGAAATTTGGAATTCTCAGTTGGAGATTATGTATTCTTGAAACTCTCTCCGATGAGAGGAGTGTAAGATTTGATCAAGCAGGGAAGTTAGCACCTTTTCTCATTCTTGAGCGAATTAGCCCATTATCTTATCATGTGGAATTGCCCGAAAGGTTATCTGGTGTGCATAATGTCTTTCACATATCCCATATACGGAAATATGTGTCTAGAACAGGTTATAGAAACAGCTACTTAGGAAGATTTAGAAGTAGAACCAAATTTGACGGTTATCAGGCAACCAGTTTGAATCGTGGATCACGATGAGAAGCGGTTGAGAAGGAAGGTTGTAAGGTTTGTTAAAGTTCAATAGAGTGGGGATGCTGAAGACTGCACATGGGAAACATAAGATTGAATAAGGAAAGCTTATCCTAAGTTTAGGATTGATGTATAGTTGCATGAGGTATCGAGATAGTGTACTCATCGCCTATGGTGTGGTCACTTATCATATCTTGTATATATTTCCCCCTGTCAAGTATATATTCCTTTTCGATTCAATTTTCTTCTTATCCTTAATTTCGAGGACGAAATTCTTTTAAGGGAGGATGTATGTAACGACCCACAAATTCATCACTTCAGAAAAAAATTAAATATTCAAATATAATATTTTTTTAAAACATAAATGATAATACTGGTAACCTTATTTTTAATAAATATTTACAAAAATATACTTTGGAAGATATATCGATGAAATGACCGAAAGCCATTTTATCAACAAACAACTCTTAGACCATTCGATATCATGCACGGAGCTGGATACGTGCACTCATTTATATATATGAGTGAGAATATGTAATAAATATTACACCAGAACAAAGGATTTCCCACGAGTATAAGTGTTGCGAATAATTTCAGTAACACTTATATGTGTTGCTATAGGGCGTGGACATTTATTTGTAACACCAATATCCGTTACCAAATTCTAATTACCAACGCTTATAAGCGTTGGAAGATAAATTTTTTCCAACGGTTATAAGCGTTGTTAATATGGTATTTGCAACGGATATATCTGTTGCTGTATTTGATCTTCCAACGGAAATAAGTGTTAGCAATGTGCACTTTATAACACAGACATCAATTTCAAATTTCATGATACCAACATATATAAGTGTGAGCAAAAACAAAATAGTAAAACAAACAAGTGTTGGTAATTTCTATTTCCTAACAATAATAACCGTTGCAATAATTAATATGGTATAATATATTACAAACAATTAGAATATTAATATTAATATATCAAAAATAATATGGTATAATTTCTATTTCTATTTCATTATACCAACATATATAAATGTTGATCGTTTCTTGCACTACCAACATTAAAATTCTTAAAATAATTGGAGTATAATACATCACAAACAATGATTTCCATATCACATATAATTCATCATATAGATTCAATGAGAAGTTTAAAATGTTCCACAAGTAGTATAATATATCATAAACCATGATTTCCATATCTTAAATACCACGATATTCCTATGTAGACATATCTTAATAACACTTTTACTCTATATTTTTTCTAAGAAACAAACAAATAAGAGCAGATAGCTGAACAAATATAAATCCTAAAACTCATAACTCTACAACGATTAAATAAAACATATATGATTTGGCTATAAAGATGATGACTTTTTCCTTTATGGTTTCTTTGATTAAGTTACACCTTGATAACCAGCTGAATAGAGAAGAACTGCTTTGATGACTTCTAGCAGCACTACATGACCATCTTTTAATTGCTAAAACAATTAGTGTAATTGTCTTTAAATTCAGAAAACTATAAATCAAATTTGGAAGTTTTTTTATTGAAAGTTTAATTTTAGAAGGAAACAAACCTTAGTTCAAAAGCCATCTGAAGCATAGCTGGTTATTGATATCAAGACCATCTGAGTGCCCTAATCGTAGGCTACAATAGTCCACATCTCCAAGAGCAGAACATATGAATGTTGAATGTACTTCCTTCCCTTATCCCTACTTCCACCTACTGTGTGAAAAAAGAGGGGTAAAAATATATTATATTCACATTAGACAAATTGTTTCCATAATAACATAAATAATGCACAAACAGTTATATAATAATTTGTATCATGGTAGAAAAATCTTTGTTTTACAAATAGATCTCCTATCAGAAATTAAACATTTTACAACATTCAAATCCTTGTGTTTGCACTCATCAGTGCAAACTGATGCCAGTTTGCATAGAGTGCAAACTGTGTTTGCACTCACTCCAAACTACGTGTTTGCACTGTATGCAAAAACAGTTTACACTTAGTGCAAATATAGTTTGCGCTTACAAAACTCAGTGCAAACAGTGTTTGCACTCAGCGCGCAAACTGTGTGCACACAATTAGCTAGGTTGCACTGAGTTCAAATTTTGCCAGTTTGCACTCATAAAACTCAATGCAAACTGTGTTTGCACTTAGTGCAACCGGCACACAGTATGCAAACTGTGTGCACATATTATATAGTGAATATTAGGCTCAAGTCCTTAATAAGTTTCAAAATACACAAAAACCCCAGTAAAAAAAAGTATGTAAATTAGGTCTCTAGAATTAAGTTACTAAGTAATTGCATATAGTTATGCAATTATTCACTGAATAATTGCAGATATTTATGCAATCAGGAAAATCGGCTGAAGGAAAAACTTAGCATTCTTTTTGGAACGAAGGACGCGGCAATTATTTTTATGCTTAAAGGACGCAAGTTTTATTTTTTTGCCTGAAGGAAATTCTTCACAAAAAAATTAAACTGTTATCAAATCTCGTTATCAAATCACTAGTACGGGCGGCGGCATCACAATAATAGGCGGCGCTGCATCAGAAGAACAGGCGACGGCGCAACCGCAGGCGAAGGCGGAGCTCGTTCAGGCGAAAGCGGAGCTCGTTCGTCAGACCAAGGTGATGATCTGTAGGTGGTGGCAACTACTTTAGTTTTTGTACTAAATTTTTATCATTGGAATCAAACTATATCTGTACTGAATTTTTTTTTGAGATTCATTCCTTGATTTTTTTCCTCCTTCTGTAGTTTTTGCTTTCTTTGATTTTTTAGCTTTGGATTCCTGTACAAAGAACCAGCAATGAATAATTTATATTTAACAAACTATAATGCTATTTTCATCTATCATTTTTTTTAAAATGCTATATTTGTCTATCATTACTCTTTTTCAATCCATGCTTTAACAGTTTAAAGGTTGAAATACTGTATCAATCAAAAACTGGAATGTTATTTTCGTCTATCATTCCAACATAACACATGCAATTAATAAAATGATACAGTCAACTATCATTCTGCAATTACCAATCTAACTATCATCTAACATTTATCAAAAACTAGAATGTTATTTTCATTCATCATTCCAACATAATGCATGTAACAAATAAAATGATACATTCAACTATCATTCTGTAATTATCAATCTAACTATCATCTAACATTTATCAAAAAATGTAATGCTATTTTCGTCTATCATTCCAACATAACACATGCAATAAATAAAATGATATATTCAACTATCATTCTGCAATTATCAATCTAACTACCATCTAACATTTTCAAAAACTGGAATGCTATTTTTATCTATCATTCCAACATAATTCATATAATGAATAAAATGATACATTCAACTATCATTCTGTAATTATCAATATAACTATCATTTTGCATATCCTAAACATGCTTATGGACTTTGCAATTGAAATACTACATTAAACTATCATTTTGCATATTGTAAACATGATATTGGACTTCATTAACTGAAATAGTATGTTAAACTATCATTTTGTATAACTTAAACATGTCAGTGGACTTTGTAATTAAAATAATACATTAATCTCATTTTGCATATTGTAACTTTGATATTGGACTTCACAACTAAAATGCTATATCATACTATCATTTTGCATATTTTAAATATGATAGTGAACTTCATAACTCAAATGCTACATTAAACTATCATTTTGCATATTATAAACATAGTGGTGAACTTTGCGATTAAAATGTTACATTAAAAATACATATGTTATATGCAATTATCATTTTGCATTTGGTAGTTCTCCTTAGGAATACTTATTTCATTTTGTATATTATATTCATACTACTTCACTTTAAATATAATTACGCTAAATTCAAGTTCATTTTGCATATTTTTTAATCCTTCTTGTTCTATTGAAATATACTTATGCTATATCCAAATATCATTTTGCATAGTCAGATAATGCTACTATATTTTAAAAGTATAAATGCTATATTAGTCTATCATTTAGCATATTAAACAGTCTATTGTGTTTCAAATGTAGAAATGCTATATCTAAATATCATTCAACTTGTGATTAAAACTTTTTGACTTTCTTCTTCTTCTGTGTTCTGCTTCTCCATTTGTTTCTTACCTCTAGATTTAGTGGCATTCGACTTCAATCTCCATGAAATTTTCAATTTATGTTTGGATTGGAGTATTGAATTAGGTTTTTTTTCAATTTTGGAATGGACGGAGGGAGCTTCGACGATGGTGGCGGCTTGAACGACGGCGGCTTGAGTGGCGATGACTACGGCAGGTTAGGGCTAGGGCGGTGGCGGCTACAGCAGGTTAGGGCTAGGGCGGCTATGGCAGGCTTCAGACGATGGAGGAAACGGTTGAAGTTGGTTGAATAGAACGCGCTACTGTCCTTGGGGCTAAATTTTAAAAGTTTCGTCCTAAATTTAAAAATTAGGATAAAGTTTTTCCTTTAAACTAATTTCCTCTTATGCAATTATATCCAAAAGTTGCATAAATTTATGCAATTTTTTCGGTGAATAATTGTGGAAATTTCCGCAATTTTTTGGTGAATAGTTGCGGAATTTTCCGCAATTATTCAATGAATAATTGTGGAAATGTCTGCAATTTTTTTATATAATTGCATAAATTTCTGCAATTATTCACTGAATAATTGCATAAGTGTGCCATTATTCGGCAACTTAATTCTAGGGACCTAATTTACAAACTTTTTTTTACTGGGGTTTTTGTGTATTTTGAAACTTGTTAGGGACCTGTGCCAAACTGTCCCTATTATATATCCATAAATGACACAGTAGAAAAGGACAGAACGAACACTTAACCGAGAGCGAATATTTCTTCAAAGACTGTATGTTGCATTTTTTTATACAACGTTTATAAATGCATTTACATAAAAGAATATCAAAATTCGATACACAAACAATCACTTTCAATAAAAGTTGAAATTGGTCGAAATTTTGAAAATTTCTGATGAACAAAAATGAGACTGAAATATTGGAAAATACGTAGTTTGATTCGGTATATCTAAGATATTCTAATAAAATTTAACTTTTAATTGGCTTCAAATTCAAGCATAACAAAATAAAGGAACAAAAGTTCTGTCTTGTAAGATTAAATTCAATGATTACTCCATTATCATCTTGTCCCATGTGCGGAAAAAAACTGAAAGTCAGCCAAGGAGATATAGTACCCGCTTGTACCGTCGTTAATCTCTCATCTCTATTAAATTATCATTTATCATCATATTTATGATAACTGGTAACTTATACCAACCCGCTATTTCAGTGGTGAAATACCCAAATCTGTTAGCAATTTGAAAAGCATTGAATACCTGTAAGTGCAAACAAAAGAATCATATTGAATTGACTAGTCAAACGATAGATTTGTAGTCATACTTTCTCTTGTAAAATAGTTTATAATTTCATTAAAATAGAGCTTACAGATTGGTAATTTATCATTTTCTTTCTCCATCACTTCCTTCCATTGCACCCATACACAAAATACCATAAGAAAATCGGTTTTTAAAAAAGAGAAAGCAAACTATAGTAAAGAGGATATGGGCTAAGTTTTTACAAAACTATGAAGAAACTTCGAACAGTGCTAAATCGACCTATACATAAAATTAAAACCATATAGTGCCAACCCGAAATTAAAAACTGTATTAAATAAAGTAAGAAAATTTCACACCTTTCTATATTTATTATGCATTGAACACGCTTGATGTAATGAATATTCATTATGGTCAAAATATAATGAATTTAAAGAATGGTCATCACAACAGTCTTCGTTAAATACTGATTTGACAAATTTTGAATTTATAGGATCCAAGTTGTGTGTATATTGATTCTTTCAATTAATTCATGTCATTTGATCTAATATGCATAGAAATTCACGATTCATTTTTTTGAAGTGAATATTGAGAAATACACAATGTTATAACTAAGCTCTTTAATGGTCCATTGTTTATCTTTACTTGAAATATATACGATTCTTGGTTGAGCTCAATTTTCATATGCATATTTCAAAAATCAAATTTAAAAGTTATTCAAAATTTAAATTTCATATTTCAAATATCATACTTCAAATTATATTTCAAACTTTGATATCTCAAACTATATTTCCTTATATTCTTTATAAAAAATTATATTTGAAAAAAAAAGATATTTCTTTATATCTTATAAAAATAAAACTATATTTCTTTATATTTTTTCATCTGCATATTTCAAAAATTATATCTCAAAGTTATTTCAAAGTTCAAAAATCATATTTTAAACTATATTTCATACGAATATTTCATAAATCTTATCTCAAAGTTATTTCAAAGTTCAACTTCATATTATAAAAATCACATTTCAAACTAATTTTAAAACTGTAACGACCCGGATTTTATAAAAATTTAAATTAATAATTAATTGAATTTTTGAAGAAAATTTGTAAAATTAAGTGATAAATTGATTCGAGTTTCCCCGAATCCAAATAAAAAATATATTAAATCATTTTAAATTTAGAAATTGTATATATATATATGTGAATCTATATATGTATATGTGCATATATGAGTAAATTTGAAATTGAATTTAGAATTTGAGTAATTGACTTAGAAAATGATTTGGGTTTAAAAATATTGTTTATATAAATTAATTTATTGGTAGTTAGTTTAAAAGCATAAAAATATATTAATATGAATTAAATATTTGATAGTTAAACTTTAAAACAAAGAAATAAAAGTAAGTAATTATACTAGAAATAGATATAAGTCTAAGAACAAACTCATTCCATATGTAGGCTAGGAATAGAAATAAAAACAAGTGTATGCAAGGAGATGATAAAACAAAATAAAATAAAAAGAGATCAAATGAAATGATTCATGTAAACAAGGGAGGAAGCATATGTACTTACTAATATCTCCTCAGCCGAAAAGAAAACAAAAGAAATAAACATCTTTGAACTAGCTTGTAAAAGAAGGAATAAAGTAAAAAAATAGATTTGTACAAGCCTAATTGATAACTCTAGTACACTACCTTATATCCATCAGCCGAAATGAATGAAAGCAAATATATATATTTGTTTGTACAACATCATTAAGGGAAGCCATCACAAGATTTCTATCAGCCTCCAATTTGAGATAAAAAATCTCTGGCATAGGGTACAAACCCATATTATCCTCTTGTACAAACTAATAAAAATACACATCACCCTGTACAAAAACAACATATCCTGTAATTCGTTCTTTTGTATATATCAATCTCTTCATCAGTTCATTTCCTTCAAAGCTTAAAACATCTGAAGCAAGCCTCAGTTCAAATTTAAACAAAACTTCAATTAAAACAACAATGCAATCAACTAAACTCAGAGATCAACAAGAGGATTAAAAGCCAAAAAGGTTTCAGCTTGCATTTTTACAACCTGTTCAAAGAAGCTCTGTTTCTTCTGGAAAATAGGTGAGTAACATCCCTTTTTTTTAAAGCCTTAAGCATCTGAATGAGTTGCAAGTATACATATCTAGAAAAAAAGGTGTATGATGTGGTTTACTGTAAATGTATGTTAATGTTTAAATATATGCCTGCATTCAGATTACAAAATAAAATCCCTATCTCTTGATTTGATCACTGTTAGAACTTAGGATATAAACAAAAGATGTTTGTTGAAACATAAACTAAAATCTAAAAATAGTTTAAAATATGTTTTGTTTATAAACTATCTGGAAATTAACAAAGACAGTGAAAATGTAAAACATATCAAATTCTTGATTTAAATCATTCATTGTTTCAGGTATATAATATGTTTTATTATCAGAAATCATGAATTTTAGAAGTTAAATCATAAATTTTTGTTTGGGATCGAGAGAGATATTGGTAGTTGATTGATAATTGCGTTTTTGTCAATTGCCGTTGATCGGCAGGCTTATACTCGACATGATCAAGGTGGAAGGTAGCTTAGGTGTAGTAGATCATCGGAAAAATACTCGTCGAATTTTTAGTACACCGTGGAGATGGCGCGTCGGCGATTTAGGGTTTACTAATCTGTTTTGGTGGATGATGAAGTTGAGGCGATTGCATGGTCGTAGGAAACTGGAAGCGACCACGGGTAGGGGAAACGTCGCGGGGTCGATGATGAAGCTATGGCCGAGGTGGCAATGGCTCTGATGATCGCGATGATGGTCGGAGGTGATCCAATCGCCTGTGCACGTGCACGTTGATGTCTGTTGTGCATCTGGTGTTGTTGAGTATTGAGGAAGAAGACTCGAGTTTGTTCTCGGGGAATAAAAGAAATTGCTCGAGTTCGTTTCCGGGTTGTTTACATATGTTTACCCAGGGTTTTAAATTTTTAAATCAAAACAAAGTTTTAAAAATATAGAGGAAGAAGAAGATAACCCGAAGCAAACGAGACATTCTCTCGCGCGTGACTGGAAGCAGGTCTCGGAACTAACTTATTAAACAATTTTACTTTGAAAATTTTCAGATTTTAAACACTTGTAAACAATGTTTTCAAAGGTGATTTAAAAGACTTAATGTAATAAAGGATGGTTAATTAATTTGTGTAATCGATTTAAAGAATTGATTTATTAATGTGATTCATAAATTAAGGTAATAAATTAAAGATGATAAATTTATTAAAGGTGATTAATTAATGATAATTACTTAATAAAAGTAATCAAAAAGGGATAATTACTTGTTATGATCAATTAAGGGAAATTAATCAAATGGAGATTTATTAAGGATTAATAAATGAGATTTGTTAAGATTAATTTATTTTGTAATTAATTAAATAAGTAATTTGAGGTTTAAATTAATAATTAGAGATTAATTAATGGGTAAATTACTAGTTATAATTAATTGATGAATTATAACAGAAGGTTAATTAATTTATTATTAAAGGTTAATTAATGATTAAAGAATAATTAATCCAAATGTTTTGTAATTTATTAATGTTAATTAACCAGGATTAGTAATTCATAAGAAATTAATCCGATTTGAATAAATCAGACAATTTACTGACCTTACTTATGGATGATTGGATTTGACCGAATGATTGAATTGTTGATATCCCTGATATGTGATGCTTTGTGATATACTCTGATTTGTGTTGTGATCTGTAACTTATTTATCTAGGATGAATGTAATTGATTATCTGCGATATATATATCTGTGATCTGTGAATGAACGATAAGCGTTATAGTTAATACCGCTTATCAACTATATTTCTGTATTTGATCTGTGATGATTGAATGATGTTGCACTACTGTGTAAAACCCCTGGACCACACTCTTACACACACAAATATGGATTTCACGTGGAAATCGGTTAAGTCACAGATGATTTAAATTTAATGTTTTTGAAATTGAAATTTTAATTTCAATTGATTTTGAAATTGGAAATTTGGGTTTAAAGTGAAAAGCTTTTGAAATGGAATTTCAAAGATAAAACTTATTTTCGAATAACTTGATTAAGTTTTGAAATTTAAATAATTTGATTTAAATTTGAATTCAAGTTTGAAATTGAATTCTATGATTTGAAACTAGGGATTAAAGATGCTGTACAAGTTATATATGGGTTAAACCATTTTAAAGGTATTAATTTGGGAATTTGAATTTAATTCAAGGGGTTTTAACTCGTAAATATAACTGGATTTTTCTGAAACGAAAACTACTTGTTTTCAAATAATAATAGCTTTCACATAAGGAATGAATTTCCAATTTGTGTCAATAGAATTTCAAGTTTGAAATGGAATTGAAATGTTTGAAAACTATGAAATGAGTCTTTGATTTCAAAGACCGGATAAGTTAATCCAACTTGAAATAGAATTGTTTTGAAAGGCTATGAATGAATCTTTGGAAACCAGTTTTGAAAGCTATAAGTTAAATCTTGACTTAAAGATTTAACAAGTTAATTCAATTGAAATGGAAATTGTTTTGAAATCCATGAATGAATCTTTGTGAACGGGATGAAATTTGTGAATTGAATCTTTTTGTTTAAAAGATTAAAAGTGTGGAAATTATTTAAACCAGTGAAGGTTTTTGAAATGAATCTTTTTGTTTAAAGATTGGAAATGGTAATTTGTTTTAACCATTCGAATGAAAAGTTTTGGGCTTTAAGCTGTGATTTAACTGAGACCCCAGTATCCATATGATTTTTAATTGCGCTCGTTATTCGGGTTAGCCGAGAAAAGACCTTTGTGTCATATAACCCATTCCGAATTAGTGATACGACGATATGGATAGCATTTGAAGATCGGTGGTGAAGACCGGGTATTTGCGAGAACGATAGGATGACCTATTGATTGTCTCTGCACTGAGTCGCGCCGGTATAGAGATTTCCTAAGTGATGGGAAATCCGATCGGGATTGTGAATACTTGGATTGCAAGGGCTTCTTCGGAAGTGCCTTCGGTTCTGTTCGAACCCGAAACAGACTTGTATGGATGTGTGTCTGACGTTACACTTTGAGATGTAAAGCTGGTTTCTATCAAATACATTTCTGTTGGTGGCGGAGAATTTATTCTTTTAGCTTAACACCCTTCTTTGAGACGTACGAGCTCAGAGGTTATGTAGTTGATGGTTACTAGTGATACATTCCCAATTTGGTAATGTGGCATACGAAGTGCTGTTGATCATTGTTGGTCAAAGCGTTGCTTTGTGAAAAAGCATGGCTTTGTGAAAAAGCGTGGCTTTGTGAAAAAGCATGGCTTTGTGGACGAGACTTCGTCGAGCCTCACAACCCGATAATGGTCGAAATAGGAAATGTTGCGGCAAAGGTTGTAGGGGTAGTGCCCCTAGGGTATGTCATTTCCTTATGGATAAAAGGTGATATCATGGTATGGATCCCAGATATTTTACCTATGTTGATGCTGCACAGTTATTATACTTTGTGGTTGTTGCTTTATGGTCGAGACGTCTCGGATAAAGGTCGGTGACGACCGGGGGATGACATGACTCGTGTGTTAGTTACCTAGTTACAGCTTGGTTAAAGCATGAGGTAGCATCGGCCTTGTGTTTGCAGAGATCCGGTTAGGTTCTCGGGGCGTCTTTCCAGAGGCGTTTCCATATCGGTGTAAGGAAGTTCCTTAGCCTGACCATTTGTTGGAAATCCAATTTCCAATATGAACCCAGTACGGTTTTAGTTGTAGAACCTGCCATTTACTTATGGTGGTCACCACCTGTAATACCCCAAGATTTTGAGGAAAATTCTTTTAATAAATGATTAAAATTCTGGGGGAAAATCAGAATTATTATATAGGTGGGATTTTCAGTGGTGCAAGGTTGTGTGCATGTGTGCACGTGCACACTAGTTATGGCACTAAGAGAAAATCCAGAACTCCTGGATAATAAAACAAGGAAGGAAAACATTTAGATAAAATGTTTTAAATAAAGAAAATATAGACTTAGACATGAGTATTAAAAATTCCTGAGGATGTGTGTGTATATATATATGCCTATGTATGACTTGTCTGAAAATTTAGACAGAAGAAAACATTGATTTATAATGAATAAGTGAAATTTTAAATAGGTGTAGAAATGCACATAAGTATGCACATGTTTTCTGCAAATAAATGGTTAAAATTAAATTAACACCCATGGTTGTATAAATGTATATATATATATATCCAGATATTATGGAGCAGAAAATAAATAAAGGAAGCACTAAAACAGTAAGAACCAAAGTGCAAGAAAGCAAATGTACATAGGCAGAAAAATAGAAAGTCACACCATTATCATGTTTGAGGTAAATATAATAAAAATACTTAAAGTTATCACTTTCTGAAAAGAAAGGAAAATAGGCACAATTTAGTCTTGTTTTAAAATATTGGCCGGGACATTAAGGGTTAGGAGGGAAGGAATGTGCAATGCCAAATGCATGATTCTGGTCTGGGCTAAAATAGGGATTTTGCATCACCCAAAACCCTAGACAGAACCCTTATTTAAACCAAGAGCCCAATCAGAAAACTGCTCTCTCACTAATTAATTAACCTAAGGAAGAAGAGGAAGATAAGGCTAAAGATTTGAAGGGTTTTCTGGTTTGAGTTTGTGTAAGCATTTAGGTGAGTATCCTCACTCATATACATGGCATTAAGACCTGGGATTAGGCAGCCAAGCTTTTATATGTTATATTTTGCATGTTTTGATTTACAAACTATGTTGGCTGCTGATGGTTTCATGAATGTTTGATGAGATATGATCTGCTATGCTGGATGTTTAACTTTGTTGTTCTATTTTCATCTCTGTATATTATACCAAAACCTTAAGGAACATATATCAGAGTATTTGTAACTAGTTTGAATAATGGCTTAAGATAAAGAATGAAAAGATAAAGAAAACTATGAGCTGCATATACATTGGTATGGTGCTGAGGCTTGAAATAATTGGTTAAGGGTGCAATGGAGTTTTTCTCTATAAGTGCTGAGCCCTAAACTAAACAGAAACTTACAAGCCTAAAAACTATGTTTAAACAAGATTGAAAATCTGGCTAAATATAGTTGCTTGAAAAATCAAAATAAACTCAATAGAGCCATGTATTTATTCTCAGTTGCAAACATTCTGGTATATGCTTGAATAGGGTGTTTCTATGATAAATAATGTGAGATGGAATGACTGGGGTGTTATATCTCTAGAAAGTAACCTTTAACTTGCTTGCAATATCATGGCTGCAAGGTAACTAGTATGTTTCATGAGTACAGGTGGTATGTACACCTAGCTATCATTGATAGAATGAACATAAATACACTTAGTGATATAACTAAGGATTTTGTGCCAAGAAGGCTGCTGGAATGCTTGTCCTATTTGAAGTAGACAAGTTGGCACATGGCTTGTTTAAGTCCTGAGATCTTTGTGCCATAATGTTAATTAGTTCATGGCAATGTGTCCCTTTGATTCCTTATAGCAGATGAGGCCAGGAATTTATAAAAAAAAAGAAAAGGCAACCTAGTAGTTCCAGATAAAAGTTGTTTTATTGCATATGTTTGCTCTGATGTATTGTACATGATAATACCTGTCAAGTATGCAAAGTATATTTATGCTGTATCCTTAGCTTAATATCATGGATATGTTAGAAATGCTCACACCAGATCATAGATCTGACCCTTATTGCTCATGGCACATGGGGGTGTCTCATTTATAATGGGGCAGCCACTAATGCTTTTGCAGGTTATGATGGAGCTAAGTAAGCAAGATTAAAAAGATATGGAATAGAGGATGCTAAGATAATTAGAAATAAAAGCTAAAATGTGTTAATTCATGCATGTATTCCCTGATTAATATGGCTATCTAAATGTATTAAGTAGGCAGAATTTGTAAGAGACATGTGCTATGTTGTTTCTGGTTATTTCTGATTTGGTATGTACTAAGGATATTGTTGTGAACTGATTTGAAAACCTATTTGCTAAAGTTGTTTTGATTTAGAGGTAAAACCTGGATTTTATAAGCATAATCATTTTATGATGATTTCAGTAAATCCTGAGTTCTTTCAAAAAGAATATAGATATACAGAAAATAATATTGGGAAAACCAGAAAAGAATTGAACTGCTATATCTTCAATTTATGAAATTGACATAAGTCCAGATGCAAGAAAAAGTGTTTATACTTTGAAGATGTATTTTTAAAAGAGAAGTATGATTAGGAAGAATGATATATCTGACCACAAAATGTCTGATTCACACAAATATATATACATGCTTTTGAAAAGGAAAGGTATCAATATTTTGTGTACAATCTGGGTTGTGAAAATGCAAACAAAAGAATGGCCAGAGTAACCACATGGTTAGGCCATAGGTCAGGCCATAGGTCAGGCCAAATGCCCACTTCAGATCAATGAAGCAAGGGAACATTTGAGCTCAGTTTTCTGGAAAAAGAACAAAAACACTGACATGTACATGTATATCTGTGTACATGTTGATATTGGGCAAAAATATAGATGTAAATTCTTAAAACAGTTGAAAGAATGGGTTTTAAAAATAGTTATGCAAGAAAAATTGTTTTGTATGATAGGTTATAGCCAAAAATTAAATATATATGTACAATTATAGGTAGGTAACAGATTTCAGCCATACAGGAGAAAAAAAAAGAAAAACAAAAATTGTGTTTGAACCGACCAGCATAGTACTCGAACTAGTGACCTTGCATGAATAAGTTAGGCGCGTTTCCATTACGCCTAGATGTTGCTTGTGTTCACTTAGGATCCACTTTCTTTTAACCTGAGTTTGATAATATTCAGACTTTAAGATAATCATCCATATTATAAGCTTGCTTTCCACTGATCATTGCTTGGTTATTTCTTAATTATAATAACAGTCTAAGGTACATATTTCCAGGGGACACTATAGTCAAAAATCTGGATACAATAAGTTTTAATTTAAAAAGGGAATTTATCACATTTTTGCAAATTTAAAAAGGATTTCTACTTATTATCATGCTCTGATTCAAGTAGAATATAACATAGATATCTTCATATATGTATGTTAAAAATGATTTAGAATTAAAACAATATTTCTATATTGTGAAAGATCCTGGATATGTTTTTGTTTATTAGAGAAAGAAAAATGACCCTGGGAAATATATTTGTAATAAATGATATATCTATATATCATCTCTATTGCAAAAAAAAAAAATCACCAATAAAATTAGTGAGTAAATAGGAGGGTCATTTCATTTGGTATCAGAGCTATGTTTTAATTAACATAGCAAAATGTTTGTATGCTTATGTTTATACTAGGATTGTTTGTATATTTGACTGTTTATAAGTATTCCCTGAATGTATGTATGTGTGTGCATGTGACATACACAATGATTAAATAGGAAAAGATACAATCAATGTAAAATAAAAGCTAGTGTTATAAACTAATAAGATGAAATACATATACTTTTAGAAATATGGTAGGAAGAGGGTCTCATCATCAAGGAGGATCTAGCACACCACAAATGCTTGACATGCAGGAATTTGTGAGAGTTTTGAGAGATGGAATTGGGCACAGACCTGAGAACCCACATGAGGAGCTCTCCAAGTTAGTGAAGACTTATACCAACTTGGGAGGTAAGAGCTTTGAAGGAACTGAAAGTGTAATGGAGATTCAAGCATGGCTGAGGACATTAGAGAGGATCTTCACTGATATGCAACTAGATGACCAAAGGAAGAGGCAAGTGGCCTCAAGGCAATTGAAAGGTGCGGCTTTGAGTTGGTGGGAGGTGATCATAGCTGGCAGGAATGAAAATGATATTAATTGGAATCAATTTAAGGAGATGATAGAGGCAAGGTTTGTTCCAGCCTCAGCAAAAACCACTTTACTTGAGGAGTTCATCAAACTTAGACAGGGGACTATGAATGTCACAGAATACACCCAGAAGTTTGAGGGATTGTCAACCTATGGGGCAATGTTAGTGGCTGATGAAGCATCCAAAAATGATAGATACATCAAGGGATTGAACCCAGGGCTTAGCAGGGCTATACTACCTTATGCTGACAGAACTTTTGATCAAGTGATAGATTTGGCTCTGAAGATTGAGCAGCATGACAAGGAAAGAGATAAGTTCAGGAACTTCAAAAACAATAGTAACAAGAAGAACAAAGGAAAGTACCACCCTTATGATAAGAAGAAAGGAGAGGCAGATGGTAAGAAGGCAGTGGATGCAAAGCCCAATGAAGCCAAAAGAAAAATAGTTTGCAACCATTGTGGGAAAGAAGGCCATATTAAGCCAAGATGCCCAGAGCTTAAAGGGGGAGCTTTCAAATGCTATCTATGTGGGAAGGAAGGGCATATGAAAAGAAATTGCCCAGAAAACAAGCAACAAGGGAAAGTGGCAAACCTGGAAGGTAGGGGCAAGGCCATAATTGAGGCTAATGCTGAAAACCATGGTCAAGTGGAAGGTACACTATTTATTTGTACCATACCTTTAGCTGTAATATATGATACCGGGGCAACCCACTCACTCATTTCCCATGAAATAGTTAAAAGGTTGAAAATGAACTGCAATTTGGCTGAAGTACCTCTGTTAATACAAAGCCCTTTAGGAAGTTCTAGTGTATTAGATATGATCTGTGTGGATGTGAATTTGAACATAGGAGGAAACACATTTGTTTCCAATTTATATGTTCTAAACTTCCCAAATATAGGAGTTATATTAGGGGCAGATTGGCTAAGACAATTCAAAGCCATAATTGACCTAGATGCATCCACCATTTCACTACAAAATTCTAAAGGCCAAAGGGTTACAATTCTATGTGAACCTATCAAAGAAAACAGTCTAAATCATTTAATTGAATTAGGAAATAATCCCAAGGAAATAGCTATTAATGAAATCCCCACAGTTAAAGAATACTTAGATGTATTTGGGGAAGTAAAAGGTGTCTCACACCATAGACCTGTTGAATTCCAGATTAACCTTATGCCTGGGGCTAGCCCAGTTATCAAAAAACCTACAAGGATGGGGCCAAGTGAATTAAAGGAGCTAAAGAACCAGCTGGAAGAATTAGAAGCCAAGGGGTTTATAAGGCCAAGTAATTCATGCTGGGGTGCTCCTGTAGTATTTGTTAAAAAGCATGATGGTACTTTAAGAATGTGTATAGATTACAGAGAATTAAACAAAGTAACCATCAAAAACAAATACCCATTACCCAGGATAGATGATCTCTTTGATCAGCTCAGTGGAGCTAAAGTGTTTTCTAGGCTAGACTTGGCATCTGGGTTTCATCAGATGAAAGTTGAGGAATCAAGTATTAAATATACAGCATTCAACACAAGATATGGTTTGTATGAGTTTCTGGTTATGCCATTTGGGCTAACAAATGCCCCTTCTTACTTTGTAGACCTAATGAATAGGATATTCAGAGATTACTTAGACAAGTTTATTCTGATTTTTATAGATGATATTCTAATCTACTCTAGAACAATAGAGGAACATGAGAACCACTTACATTTGGTCTTATCTAGATTAAGAGAAAAAGATTTGAAAGCAAAGTTCTCTAAGTGTGTGTTCTGGCAAGAGGAAGTACACTTTCTTGGACATGTTGTCTCTGCTAGAGGAATTTCAGTAAACCCCAATAAGATAGTAGCAATCCAAGCATGGAAGAAGCCTAACAATGTTAGTGAAGTTAGGTCATTCATGGGGATGGCAGGATACTATAGGAGGTTCATACAAGGATTTTCTAAAATAGCAATGCCACTCACTAACCTGACTAGGAAGAACCAAAAGTTTATATGGACTGATAAGTGTGAACAAGCTTTCACCCAGATCAAGGAGGCTTTGGTAAAATCACCAGTGTTGAGAGTACCAGAAGGCAATGAGGGATTGGTTGTATATACAGATGCATGTGGGTCAGGGCTAGGGGCTGTGTTGATGCAGCAAGATCAGGTCATAGCCTATGCATCTAGACAACTAAAACCCCATGAAACTAGATATGCAACTCATGATCTTGAGTTGGCAGCAGTAGTTTATGCCTTGAAGCTTTGGAGGCATTACTTATTAGGTGCAAAGTTCATTTTATACACTGATCACAAGGCCTTAAAATATCTCTTTTCACAAAAAGATTTAAATATGAGACAACACAGATGGGTTGAATTTCTTGCTGCTTATGACTTAGATATACTTTATACACCAGGCAAGGCTAATAAAGTGGCAGATGCATTGAGTAGGCAGCATGCAAAAGTGGCCATGTTGATGATGGAGGAGTTTAGAGACTTGACCATGCTCACTGATTTGGAAATAGATGAGAGCAGTGGGATGAGTATGGAAATAATTGAGGAAGAAAGGAGTAAAGGAAGGTTAAGTTTAATTACTTTACAATCAAACTTGGCCTTGAAGGTGGCAAAAATGCAAGAAGAAGATCAAGACTTAGCAGAAAAGAGGTCTCTCCTATTAAAGAAGGAGGAAGTGAAGGATTATCACATGGATGTAAAAGGATACTTAAGGTACAAGGGAAGGATATGTGTCCCAAACATCATAGAATTGAAAGAAGAAATCCTTAATGAGTACCATAGAAGTAAATATTCCATACATCCAGGCAGCACCAAAATGTACCAAAACTTAAAAAGGGACTATTGGTGGAAGGGAATGAAATCTAATGTAGCTAGATATGTTGCTAAGTGTATGGTCTGTCAACAAATAAAAGCTGAGACCCAAAGACCTTCAGGGTTGTTGCAGCCACTTAGCATACCACAGTGGAAGTGGGAAGACATATCTATGGATTTCATAGATGGTCTTCCTAGATCCAAGAGGGGAAATACAAGTATTTGGGTGATTGTAGATAGGCTGACTAAAGTAGCCCACTTCATACCAGTGAAAGCAGACAGAAATGCACCTAGGTTAGCCCAAACTTTTATGAGAGAAGTGGTAAAACTGCATGGTGTTCCTAAAACTATAGTGAGTGATAGGGATACAATCTTCACTTCAAGGTTCTGGAGGAGCTTCCAAGAAGCTATGGGGAGTGAATTGTGCCTAAGCACTGCTTATCACCCCCAATCAGATGGGCAAACAGAAGTGGTAAACAAGATTCTAGAGGATTTGCTTAGAGCATGTGTGTTAGACTTTGGAGGAAATTGGGAGGACCACCTCCATTTGGCTGAGTTCACATACAATAATAGCCACCAAAGCACAATTGGAATGGCACCCTTTGAAGCCCTATATGGAAAGCCATGTCTATCACCTATGTGTTGGGCTGAGGCAGGAGAGAAAGCTATCCTAGGGCCAGAATATGTCAAGGACATCACAGAGAAAATAGGACTGGTGAGAAAGAGGATGGCAGTAGCTCAAGATAGGCAAAAGAAGTATGATGATGCAAAGAGGAAGTCAGTGGAATTCAAAGTAGGTGATTATGTCTTCATTAAGGTTTCACCAATGAAGAAAGTCTTGAGATTTGGCAAGCAGGGGAAACTCAGACCCAGATATGTTGGACCATACAAGATTTTGGAGAGGATAGGCTCACTAGCCTATAAGCTGGAGCTTCCAGAGAAGATGAGTGCAATGCACAATGTGTTTCATGTGTCACAACTAAGGAGATGGGTACATAACAAGGAGGAAATCTTAGAAAAGCCTACTGAAGTTCAGATAAATCCAGATCTAATCTATGAGAAAGAGCCAGTGGGAATTGTGGCAAGGGAAGAAAAGAAATTAAGAAACAAGACATTGAAGCTTGTAAAGATTCAATGGAGTATAGATCCTAGTGATTGTACTTGGGAGCTAGAGGATAAAATCAGGATGGATTACCCTAGGCTCTTTGCAAATTTGAAAGGTAAATTCTTAGATTACTAAGAAAATTTGATATGTATGATAGACAGTGACTATTTAAATTGCTCATGCATATTTGAATAATTTTCCTAAGAAAGTAGGAGTACTCAAAGAATATGTTGTAAATTGTGAGGGCACAATTCCTAAAAGGAGGGGTGATTGTAATACCCCAAGATTTTGAGGAAAATTCTTTTAATAAATGATTAAAATTCTGGGGGAAAATCAGAATTATTATATAGGTGGGATTTTCAGTGGTGCAAGGTTGTGTGCATGTGTGCACGTGCACACTAGTTATGGCACTAAGAGAAAATCCAGAACTCCTGGATAATAAAACAAGGAAGGAAAACATTTAGATAAAATGTTTTAAATAAAGAAAATATAGACTTAGACATGAGTATTAAAAATTCCTGAGGATGTGTGTATATATATATATATCTATATATATATGCCTATGTATGACTTGTCTGAAAATTTAGACAGAAGAAAACATTGATTTATAATGAATAAGTGAAATTTTAAATAGGTGTAGAAATGCACATAAGTATGCACATGTTTTCTGCAAATAAATGGTTAAAATTAAATTAACACCCATGGTTGTATAAATGTATATATATATATCCAGATATTATGGAGCAGAAAATAAATAAAGGAAGCACTAAAACAGTAAGAACCAAAGTGCAAGAAAGCAAATGTACATAGGCAGAAAAATAGAAAGTCACACCATTATCATGTTTGAGGTAAATATAATAAAAATACTTAAAGTTATCACTTTCTGAAAAGAAAGGAAAATAGGCACAATTTAGTCTTGTTTTAAAATATTGGCCGGGACATTAAGGGTTAGGAGGGAAGGAATGTGCAATGCCAAATGCATGATTCTGGTCTGGGCTAAAATAGGGATTTTGCATCACCCAAAACCCTAGACAAAACCCTTATTTAAACCAAGAGCCCAATCAGAAAACTGCTCTCTCACTAATTAATTAACCTAAGGAAGAAGAGGAAGATAAGGCTAAAGATTTGAAGGGTTTTCTGGTTTGAGTTTGTGTAAGCATTTAGGTGAGTATCCTCACTCATATACATGGCATTAAGACCTGGGATTAGGCAGCCAAGCTTTTATATGTTATATTTTGCATGTTTTGATTTACAAACTATGTTGGCTGCTGATGGTTTCATGAATGTTTGATGAGATATGATCTGCTATGCTGGATGTTTAACTTTGTTGTTCTATTTTCATCTCTGTATATTATACCAAAACCTTAAGGAACATATATCAGAGTATTTGTAACTAGTTTGAATAATGGCTTAAGACAAAGAATGAAAAGATAAAGAAAACTATGAGCTGCATATACATTGGTATGGTGCTGAGGCTTGAAATAATTGGTTAAGGGTGCAATGGAGTTTTTCTCTATAAGTGCTGAGCCCTAAACTAAACAGAAACTTACAAGCCTAAAAACTATGTTTAAACAAGATTGAAAATCTGGCTAAATATAGTTGCTTGAAAAATCAAAATAAACTCAATAGAGCCATGTATTTATTCTCAGTTGCAAACATTCTGGTATATGCTTGAATAGGGTGTTTCTATGATAAATAATGTGAGATGGAATGACTGGGGTGTTATATCTCTAGAAAGTAACCTTTAACTTGCTTGCAATATCATGGCTGCAAGGTAACTAGTATGTTTCATGAGTACAAGTGGTATGTACACCTAGCTATCATTGATAGAATGAACATAAATACACTTAGTGATATAACTAAGGATTTTGTGCCAAGAAGGCTGCTGGAATGCTTGTCCTATTTGAAGTAGACAAGTTGGCACATGGCTTGTTTAAGTCCTGAGATCTTTGTGCCATAATGTTAATTAGTTCATGGCAATGTGTCCCTTTGATTCCTTATAGCAGATGAGGCCAGGAATTTATAAAAAAAAAGAAAAGGCAACCTAGTAGTTCCAGATAAAAGTTGTTTTATTGCATATGTTTGCTCTGATGTATTGTACATGATAATACCTGTCAAGTATGCAAAGTATATTTATGCTGTATCCTTAGCTTAATATCATGGATATGTTAGAAATGCTCACACCAGATCATAGATCTGACCCTTATTGCTCATGGCACATGGGGGTGTCTCATTTATAATGGGGCAGCCACTAATGCTTTTGCAGGTTATGATGGAGCTAAGTAAGCAAGATTAAAAAGATATGGAATAGAGGATGCTAAGATAATTAGAAATAAAAGCTAAAATGTGTTAATTCATGCATGTATTCCCTGATTAATATGGCTATCTAAATGTATTAAGTAGGCAGAATTTGTAAGAGACATGTGCTATGTTGTTTCTGGTTATTTCTGATTTGGTATGTACTAAGGATATTGTTGTGAACTGATTTGAAAACCTATTTGCTAAAGTTGTTTTGATTTAGAGGTAAAACCTGGATTTTATAAGCATAATCATTTTATGATGATTTCAGTAAATCCTGAGTTCTTTCAAAAAGAATATAGATATACAGAAAATAATATTGGGAAAACCAGAAAAGAATTGAACTGCTATATCTTCAATTTATGAAATTGACATAAGTCCAGATGCAAGAAAAAGTGTTTATACTTTGAAGATGTATTTTTAAAAGAGAAGTATGATTAGGAAGAATGATATATCTGACCACAAAATGTCTGATTCACACAAATATATATACATGCTTTTGAAAAGGAAAGGTATCAATATTTTGTGTACAATCTGGGTTGTGAAAATGCAAACAAAAGAATGGCCAGAGTAACCACATGGTTAGGCCATAGGTCAGGCCATAGGTCAGGCCAAATGCCCACTTCAGATCAATGAAGCAAGGGAACATTTGAGCTCAGTTTTCTGGAAAAAGAACAAAAACACTGACATGTACATGTATATCTGTGTACATGTTGATATTGGGCAAAAATATAGATGTAAATTCTTAAAACAGTTGAAAGAATGGGTTTTAAAAATAGTTATGCAAGAAAAATTGTTTTGTATGATAGGTTATAGCCAAAAATTAAATATATATGTACAATTATAGGTAGGTAACAGATTTCAGCCATACAGGAGAAAAAAAAAGAAAAACAAAAATTGTGTTTGAACCGACCAGCATAGTACTCGAACTAGTGACCTTGCATGAATAAGTTAGGCGCGTTTCCATTACGCCTAGATGTTGCTTGTGTTCACTTAGGATCCACTTTCTTTTAACCTGAGTTTGATAATATTCAGACTTTAAGATAATCATCCATATTATAAGCTTGCTTTCCACTGATCATTGCTTGGTTATTTCTTAATTATAATAACAGTCTAAGGTACATATTTCCAGGGGACACTATAGTCAAAAATCTGGATACAATAAGTTTTAATTTAAAAAGGGAATTTATCACATTTTTGCAAATTTAAAAAGGATTTCTACTTATTATCATGCTCTGATTCAAGTAGAATATAACATAGATATCTTCATATATGTATGTTAAAAATGATTTAGAATTAAAACAATATTTCTATATTGTGAAAGATCCTGGATATGTTTTTGTTTATTAGAGAAAGAAAAATGACCCTGGGAAATATATTTGTAATAAATGATATATCTATATATCATCTCTATTGCAAAAAAAAAAAATCACCAATAAAATTAGTAAGTAAATAGGAGGGTCATCACCAATAAAAAAAATCACCATTTACTTATGGTGGTCACCACCGTTTAGATGGTAGCTATAGTAGGCATACAATAATGGTTGTATGCTGGCTAAGATTTATATTATATTTTCGAAATGGCTTTCTACACTATGCACTAGTAATAATATCAAAAGAGTTTTGTTTTGCGTAGTAAGCATGTTTGACTATCATAAGAAGAAATCTCCTCCAATTCTGCGTTTGCATTGTGTGTGTGGCGGGAGGTCTTATGGTAGTTTCATTTTCCAAAAGCATTTCGGATCTCAATGTTTAAAATTCTGGTGTGTTTGTTTAAAGATAAACTGTTTTGTTTGCTCATACCAGTCCCATGACTAATCCGGAGTTTATTGTTCCCTTCCTAAACTCTGGGTGCCCACCATTTTCCACACGGGCAGTCTAGAGTTGGGTTTCTCAGATATTCAGGTTTAGTAGATGATCTGGAGCTAGTTCAGTGTTTGAAAGGAGTTCAGGCTGCACTTGCTTATCTTTGTGTATCGTGATGGTGGTTCGGGCTTGTTGTTGGAGTTATTGGATTCATTCTCTTTTGAAGATGATTTGGAGTTATCACTTCTGTTATTTCCGCTGTATCATTATTTATCTCTAATATTGTTGTATCATATTGATATCATTGTTGTATATCATACTGGATATTGTATTCATTGGAGTTGTATATGATATCATTTATTTCTTTCTTTCGCTGTGTTGTTATACTTACTGTGTTATAAGCTCCGGTGAACCAGATTCGATGTTTGAATCTACGGCATTTTGAGTACAAGTGAAGTACGGGTGCCGATTTTCGAAGGCCGATTTCAGGGTCATCACAAAAACTATATTTCAAACTTTGATATCTCAAACTATATTTCTTTATATTCTTTATAAAAATCGTATTTTAAAAAAGATATTTCTTTGTAACTTGTAAAATCAAACTATATCTCAAAGTTCAAGCTCAAATACAATAAACTTTTCCTTAAATTCAAAAATGATTTAGAATGATATTATAATTAATTTATAAACTAGTTTACTGCAATGAGAACCAAGTGAAATAACAACATTCAAAGAACAATCATTTATATCAATAGGCATTCATGAATTCTCCTAGCCACGTTAATGTGCACTACGTCAATGAATCTTATCATCGTAAGCTAAGTTATCAATAAGTTATAATGTGACCATTTCAAGTTGATGATACTAGTTCGTAGTAATAGTTCTAGATGGAAGTGTATTAGTATTATATTAAAGACAAAATATACAATCCCGAGTCATTATAGTCTACAATTATAGTGTATGATATTTCCAACAATCTTTCAGTGGAGGTTTTAAGATAAAATAGTTTTGATGGAAATTTTTGTCGATATTCGTGGT
Organism: Allium fistulosum; assembly: GCA_030737815.1. NCBI lineage: Eukaryota > Viridiplantae > Streptophyta > Magnoliopsida > Asparagales > Amaryllidaceae > Allium > Allium fistulosum. Next base: position 1,095,285,656 of record CM060904.1, on the reverse strand, counting down.
TAACTATTCGATTTGGTCTACAACGTCGAGTCAGTTTTCATCACCTGTCTAAACATATTCGTTAGCACCAAAATTGGTCACTAACACCCTTGAGTAGAGTTGTGTAGAGAGATTAATGAAGAAAGTAAATTAATACAGAGAAATAATGCAATTGAATGCAAAAAGAACAGAAAAGGAAACATCGGATTTATAGTGGTTCGGCATAATTGTCTACATCCACTTTGAATATGATCTTTATTACTTTTCCAATTACTTGAGTACAGATACAATCCGTAAACAAACAACTTGAATGGGTGTTTGAACAGAAAAGATACAAGCACAAAAAATGGCAGAGTATCCCTGGAGTTCTTAAAAAAGGTCCCTTTCACTATACCTATGCCCCTTTATTTATAGACAAAGATAGGCTGGTTCTCCTGCGTAGGCCCGTGACCAAGACACTCCGGCCCACTACTGACAACTCATGTACACCGAACCGAGCATACCGAGCATCCAATGTTGAACGGTGGTCGCCGACCCACTTTGGCCGAGCTCGGGTTTTCTTGTGAGTAACTCGATGTAAGTGGTGATTCGAGCCGAAGTGAAAGGATGCCGGTCGTATCTCCCTGATCAAACAACTATGGCCGAACCACTTCTTCTTTATTCACCTTAGCTGATCCGCCAAGGCCGAACCAACATGGCCGAACCACTTCTACGTCATTCACCTTGATCGATCCGCCAAGGCCGAACCACTATGGTCGATCCACTTGAAACAATCTCCTTGAGGCCGACCCACAAATGCTAAGCCACCCTTCATTGAATATCTTGATCGATCTGCTCAGACCGACCCACGCAGGCCGAACGTCCACCACTGAATCACATATACAAGCCGACAAATTCACATCGGTCCTCACACTTCCAGCCCCGTCATGACTCGATTTTTCTGATCACAATCTCTGCAACTACCGCCTTGTAGCCAGGCCAAAGTGCCGGGTAACATCTGCTCCCCAAAAGCGAGTCTTATGAATCAACACGACGTGCTTTTGATTAGCGAGTAATCCCTGTTTCCCAAGGCTAGTCCGTTCGAAATGATAACCGTTTGCCGCTTGTTCATTGGCCCTTGACGAAACTTTGCATCGTTCGAACGTACTGGTTCGGTCTTGAAGAAACTTTTAAAATCTTGTTTTAATTTTTCATGAGCTGAATATTCACGACCCTTTGAAGGTTGAACCATGCTAGAACTCGTAAACCAATATTTCCCCATTGACTCGATGACATCTATCCCTTCGTACAATTTCATCTTCCATTGCCATGATATATGTATACGCTCATGTACACATTTTCTATATTTTTATTATTACTATTTTTTTTAACAAATTTGGGTCAGCACATGGCCCACACGCTTGGTTCCTTTGGCAAGAAGGTGGACCAACATACTAATACCGAACCACATGGTCGGAGCTTGCTTCACCGACCCAGCAACACGCGCTGACCGGTTCCATCGGGTATAGCCCGTTTATCTTCTCGGTCCCCACATATAAACTCCCGGCCTAGCTCTTTTTTCTCCCACTTGTATTTTATCCTCACAAACCTCTTGACTCCCTTCCTTTCAAACTTTGCCCACTACCCAAGTCTTCTCTCCTCCTCTCGAATCTTGTATGCATGCCTCACACTGAAATGCCTCTCCACTTCACCTCAATATCTTCCAAGCGTGGTGCGTCCTTCTTTCTCGATTCCAAATCCCCCGAATCTCGTGATCCAACTCCATATTAGCGGATAGGTAAAGACTTATATCTTACTTAGGGCTTGATAGGTCATATCCCCTCGAATTCGAACTATGCTTGCATCACACAAATGTATGGACCCTTATGACGAGGGAGATAGAGAAGTAAAACGGGGTGGCGAGAGTGTGCGTAGGGCGAAGATAGTGGAGGCCTTTTTACATAGGTTTCATTGGGAAGGAGGTCGGTTGTTTCGTAGTAGGGAAACAGGTTCGTCTCTTGTGAGATGTCGTGGTTCAGTATGTTACAATAGCAGTTGTTCAGTAGAAGGGGTCATAAGGTCGGGTCGGTAGCTTATTGTAGTAGCGTTGAGTTGTTAAGAGTTTAGTAACAGAGTAGCTCGAAACTCTTGAGAGGGGTGGCTCGGCATATGCTATACTGAGGCCGTTCGGCGACCTAAAAGTGAGTGGCTCGGTATACTGTGGGACGGTGGGTCGGTTGTCTATGTTTAAAGGGTCGATCAGTATATACGGTTTTAGGAGTTAGGGATAGTGGCTCGGTATAGCTCGAGGTAGGTGGTTCGGTGATTAAAGAGAGAGAAGAGAGTGGACGGTTCGGTCATCCTATAGGGCAGTGGGTTGGCATTGACAACCGAGACTATCCTAACTCGAACATAACATACATTTGGGTAACTTACCTCCACAACTAAGCATAGCATATTGGACAATGACAAGAAATAAAGCATACAAGCTCAAAGACCCAATTTGAACTAACTCCCCCATAGCTTGAAAAAACTTAAATGCAAATTTAATTCAACAAATGCGAATAACAGCTTTCACACTCTACGATGCCAATGTTTGATTCCAAGACTTCTATTGCCAATCATATAATAAACTGCAGGAGACGGTTAGCGATGACAGTCTCCAAGGACAACAACTTAAAGTTTTATCACACCACACTGGTGTTTAAAACTTTAGTTTTTTCTGCATTCATGTTTGAGTCGTCGCACTAGTTCACACACAACACGGGGGTATATATTATTGTCGTTATATCTGATATCTATTATCTTTCAAGTATAGCTTAAACAGGTATCTATCCATACTAAACACTCGTTGAAGATGTCCAAAAAATCAAGCCCTGCTACAATTTCTGATAAGCCTGAGCCAAGTTCTCGGCAGGAGGTAGTGGGAACTAAAAGTCTATATGGATCGATAATATAGTTAAACTACGACTAGCAAGTGCGGAATTATAAATAATAGTAAATAGCAGTAAAAATGACACCAGGGATTTTTATACTGGTTCGAACTTCTCGTTCTACGTCCAGTCCCAGACTCCTTCTGGAATTTCTCTAACAACCCTCACTTAACCCGGAGGAACAGGTATTACACCGCCTGAGCAACCGAATAGGACTTTCCGCCTAAGCAACCGAATAGGACTTCAAATACAATTTAAAAATTGTTTCTTGACTTGTGTGTTCTTTGAATAACATGAATATAGTCAATGTAATACACCCTTCCTATAATCTTCTTGATATGATGATTTGAATGTGCAAAGATAGGAAGTAGAGATTTGAAAATCACTTGATATTATAACAATATAAGATCAGAATAGATAGAAAGAATTGGTAATTGAAATAGTGAATTTTCATCTCTATTTATAGTATTGAATAGTCTTAATTTAATAGTTGCAACTATTTGAAGAAGTGCAACTCTTGGTGAAGAAGACAACTCTTCAGATTTTGATATTTCATGAAGAGATGCTTCAGTTCGTCAAGTTCAGATGTCTGAGATAAAAGTGACAGATGTCTGAGTAAATTTTGAAATTCAAAAAATAAAAGAAAGACAAAAACAGTCAATTTAGACGTCTGTCTTTTAATTCAGACTTCTGTCTAGGATGACATACGTCTGTTATTAAATTGACAGACGTCTATTTCATATAGAAATAGAGGCACTAAAACATAGAGTTCAGACGTCTGTTATATTACTTTTAGACGTCTGATATTCAATATTATATAGCAGAAATGTTATTATTTCTCCCCCTTTGTCATTAACAAAAAGAATTGTTGGGGGTGTTTAGATAAAAAGAAGTAACAAAGCTGTGAATAACACAATAATTAAGAAATGTAAACAAACCAAGCATGATAATAACAAATCAATGTTTAAGACACATCATTTGTTTACCCAACACAGTTGACTAAGAAAGACAGACAAAATTATACAATCAACTTAGTAGTTATAAACATAACAAAAAAGAATTTTTTATGAAAGAAAATTTGTTTGAACCAAAAGACAAACCAAAAGAAAACCATCTTCATTCACCATTCTCCCCAAGTTGGAGAAGAAGGAGGAGAAGATCCATGAGACTTTTTCCATAATTGATGAAGAAATGTCTTGATATTTTTCAATTCTCGTGCATTCTCTTCGACTTTGGCATCTAAATCATCGAATCTAGAATTGATGGAAGAAAAGCCTTGTGCTATTTGTTGAGAAATTTTCTTTTGATTTTTAGAGATAGTGATGTCAGATTTGAGCTTTTCATTTTTAGTATAAGTGCGTGAAGTACCAGAAATTAGTTCAATTTCGTAATATTCCGAGTTTGAGCTTTGGATAAAAGCTTGCTCAAAAGCTTCATCTTCTTCTTCTTCTTCATCTTCCCTTTCTTCATCATCCCTTTCTTGTTCAGTATCTCCTTCATCTCTATTATGTCCGGAACTACTTACTTTTGTTTTTCCCTTTTCTTTTTGTAAAGCTAGTTGTTCCGCTTGATAATCATTAAATGTTGGAAATGTCGGAGGAGATTCCGGTAATCCCATCAAACTAAAGAAGCGAATGTTGGATACCTTGATCTTTTCAAATTCAATTGACGGACTTTGAATAGAGAAGGCAGATAGAATTCGAGTAATATAAGGAGCATAGACTATTGAACGTTTCTTGGAGTCATGATAAGTACGAAATGCATCATAAAAGTATTGAGCCCAATTGATTTGAGTATTTGATAAAATTGATTGAAGCGCCTTATCTTCATCATCGTAAATGACCTCATGACTTCCTTGCCGGGGAAAAATTGTTTTTATTAGCATTCTAAGCAATAATCGAGGTCGAGGACGAAGATGATTTGATGTATCTGTGGATTTTTCAGGTTCAAAAAGATAATATTCTATTTGTTTAAGTTCCTCTCCTTCTAACTTAAATTCATCTAAGTCGACTCCATCCGAGCTACATTTTAGAACTCGTCCAATGTCAGAAGGAGTTATTTGCAGAATGTTTCCAAATACGCTTGTCCAAAGCGTTCCTTTATCTCGATGAAGTCTAATTTTTGGATTGTTAACATTTGCAAGAAATAATAAGACACTAAGTCTACAAATGTTGACTTGATTATCTTTGAAATTAATAAGACTTGTAATCTGAGATCTATCAGTATAGAGCCTAAGTTTGTACGCAGGAAAATGATCAAGATCATGAAAAATACCATGAAATGATGGTAGAGAAGATAAATGCTTGTAACGAGCCATACTTCGGGGTTCGTGGTATAACCAAGCTGCAATTTGATCTTCCGAAGGAAGAACATGAGGAGGTTGTTGAGATGAATCTCCTTTTTGTTTCTTTGATTTGTCGCCATTTTTTTTAATTTGAAGAAGGCTAGGGTTTTGAGTTTGAGAGAAAATAGACGTGAAGAAGAAAATAAACCGTTGGTATGATTTATATAGTTTTCTTCTTAACAGGGTTTCAGACGTCTAAAAATATACAGACGTCTGAGGTTCTGTAGAGTAGACTTGAAGACGAGAAGATTAGACGTCTAAATATTTATAACAGACGGCTAAGACGTATGACAGACGTCTAAAAAATATTGACAGACGGCTCAGAAGGTTTAAATTGAAACAGAGAGTAAAAAACATTTTGAACTAAATTCAGACGTTTGAAAATTTTATGTTTAGACGTCTATATTGAATAACAGACGTCTGTTATTTTTAAACAGACGGCTAATTGTAAGCAGAAAATTTATACTTTGATTTAGACGTCTGTGATAAATGATTCAGACGTCTGTGTGGCTGAAAACAGTAAAAGTAGTTGTTTTTACAGACGTCTGATGAAAAAAAATAGACGTCTGTATGTCTGATGATGAATATTTTTGCTTAGGCTTAGTAAAAAAATATTTAATTATTTATTTATTTTGATAAGAACAAAGCAAATATTAATAACCAAATCAACATACAGTCATATATATATTATCTACTTAGGAGTCTTTGGAGTTTTTGGATAATTTATTAATAGCTTTGAAATTTATATGACAAAATCTTTTATGCCATAGCCAAGGATCATTTTCTTTGACTAAGAAGCACATATTTGTATTATGATTTATTTTCATATTTAAAATATAAATATTATGATCTCTTACTCCTTCGAAAATAATATTTTTGTTATGATAAAAAATATTGCATTTATTTTCAAAAAATACTATGTTAAAACCTTTATCACATAATTGACTAATACTTAGTAAGTTATGTTTTAAATTTTTAACTAATAAGACATTTGTAATAAGAGGTAATTTAGATGTACCGTCATTGCTCACATCGCCTTTGCCGATGATGTAACCTTTGGAATTATCTCCAAAAGTGATAGATCCTCCATCTGAGTAAATAATGTTAGTTAACATATTTTTGTCGCCTGTCATGTGTTTTGAGCAACCACTATCTAGAATCCATTTTCCTCTTTTCTTAATCGGTACCTGAAAATTTTTTTTGAAATTCTATTGGTACCCACTTCCTCTATAGGGTCCTAAGGGTTAAATCTTAGGAAGCCAAACCCAGTTGGGTTTAGAGTTCCCTTTAAAAATAAAATTTTCATTTTTATGTACAGACATAATAAAGGATTTAATGTAGTTTTTCCTAATCAAATTATTATTAGTTTTTGGAACCCAAATCATAATTGATTTTGGATGAATAACTTTTGAAGGAGCTTTTTGAATAAATATAGATTCCTTTTTCTTGAAATTAGTATATAAAGAATCATTATGTTTAGAATACTTTTGTATTGGTTTTTTTATATCCTAACCCCTTTTTATTTGAACAGGTTTGAGAGTTCTCAATTATTTTAGAGAGACTCTCTCTTCCGCTGTTAAATTTAGAAACGTTTTTAGAAATATTTTCCAGTTTTGTTTTAAGATTTGATACTTCTATATCAAGTGTTTTAATATTAGAGTTTAAATCATAATTCTCTTTTGCTAATTTAACATTCTCATATTTCTGTCTTTCTATTTCACTGCTTAAATCAGTGAATTGAGATGTTATATTAACATAAGATTCTTGAGATTTTACTAACTCTTCCTCTAATATTTTCTTTTCATCTTTTAACATGTCAGTTTCTATTTCAGTTCTATTTAATTTTCCTAAAGCATCTTTATATTTACTCTTTAGGATTCTAAGTTTATCTAACAATTCAGAGTTTATTTCTACTAAATCGTCAAAAGTTAGATCACTTACATCATCATTTGTTGCCATAAAACAAACAATGGCTTGTTCTGAATCACTGTCATTATCACTGTCTGATGAAGAAGATTCTGTATCATCCCATGTAACTGAGAAGGCTTGTTTCTTTTTATATTTGTCCTTTTTGAGATTATTTTCTTTCTTCCGATCAGGACAATCTTTCTTTATGTGGCCCTTCTTGTGACATTCGTAGCATTCAAGAGATGAGCTTGATGGCTTATTAAAACCCTTGTTATTTCCAAATTTATTACCCTTTTTGAATTTTAAAAACTTTTTGAAATTCTTAGCTATAAATGCCATATCATCTTCTGATTCAGAGTCTTCTTTTTCTGCTTGAAAAGCGATAGTTTTCTTGTCCTGTGCTTGTGCTCGTCTTGCCTGTAAATTTACTTCATAGGACATTAGATTTCCTATTAACTCTTCTGTTTTTATGGTTGAAATATCATTAGCTTCCTCGATAGCTAAGACTTTTCGTTCCCATTCATCAGTTAAAGAGTTAAGGATTTTTGATACAACATCAGATTCAGTAAAAGTAACTTCTAAAGCTAAAAGAGAGTGATAAATATCCTGGAATCTAGAGTACATTTCACTAATACTTTCTCCTTGTTTCATTCTAAAATTTTGAAATTGGTTTTTAAGCATAGAAATCTTGCTTTGTTTTACTTTATTTGTACCTTCGTGTGTAACCTTAAGAGTATTCCAAATTTCATATCCAGTTTTACAAATACTAACTCGATTAAATTCATTTTTGTCTAATGCGCAAAATAACATGTTCATTGCTTTTGCGTTTGCAGTAGCATCTAGTTTTTGTGTATTAGACCAAGCAGCATACCCTGTAGTAGGAATAGTATATTCAGTTTGAATGATATTCCAGGTTTCAAATCCACTTACTTGCATAAAAATTCTCATTCTAGTTGACCAATAACTATAATTTAATCCGTTAAACAATGGTGGTCGTGTAGTGGCTTGTCCCTCAGTAAAACTGTTGCTAGTGTTATTGTCCATATTTAAAAAAATATATCAGATAACTATGTTATAGTTAAGTGATGACCAAGCTCTGATACCAAATGAAAGTCTATATGGATCGATAATATAGTTAAACTACGACTAGCAAGTGCGGAATTATAAATAATAGTAAATAGCAGTAAAAATGGCACCAGGGATTTTTATACTGGTTCGAACTTCTCGTTCTACGTCCAATCCCAGACTCCTTCTGGAATTTCTCTAACAACCCTCACTTAACCCGGAGGAACATGTATTACACCGCCTGAGCAACCGAACAGGACTTTCCGCCTAAGCAACCGAATAGGACTTCAAATACAATTTAAAAATTGTTTCTTGACTTGTGTGTTCTTTGAATAACACGAATATAGTCAATGTAATACACCCTTCCTATAATCTTCTTGATATGATGATTTGAATGTGCAAAGATAGGAAGTAGAGATTTGAAAATCACTTGATATTATAACAATATAAGATCAGAATAGATAGAAAGAATTGGTAATTGAAATAGTGAATTTTCATCTCTATTTATAGTATTGAATAGTCTTAATTTAATAGTTGCAACTATTTGAAGAAGTGCAACTCTTGGTGAAGAAGACAACTCTTCAGATTTTGATATTTCATGAAGAGATGCTTCAGTTCGTCAAGTTCAGATGTCTGAGATAAAAGTAACAAATGTCTGAATAAATTTTGAAATTCAAAATAAAAGAAAGACAAAAACAGTCAATTTAGACGTTTGTCTTTTAATTCAGACGTCTGTCTAGGATGACAGACGTCTGTTATTAAATTGACAGACGTCTATTTCATATAGAAATAGAGGCACTAAAACATAGAGTTCAGACGTCTGTTATATTACTTTTAGATGTCTGATATTCAATATTATATAGCAGAAATGTTATTATTTCTCCCCCTTTGTCATTAACAAAAAGAATTGTTGGGGGTGTTTAGATAAAAAGAAGTAACAAAGCTGTGAATAACACAATAATTAAGAAATGTAAACAAACCAAGCATGATAATAACAAATCAATGTTTAAGACACAGCATTTGTTTACCCAACACAGTTAACTAAGAAAGACAGACAAAATTATACAATCAACTTAGTAGTTATAAACATAACAAAAAAGAATTTTTTATGAAAGAAAATTTGTTTGAACCAAAAGACAAACCAAAAGAAAACCATCTTCATTCACCATTCTCCCCAAGTTGGAGAAGAAGGAGGAGAAGATCCATGAGACTTTTTCCATAATTGACGAAGAAATGTCTTGATATTTTTCAATTCTCGTGCATTCTCTTCGACTTTGGCATCTAAATCATCGAATCTAGAATTGATGGAAGAAAAGCCTTGTGCTATTTGTTGAGAAATTTTCTTTTGATTTTTAGAGATAGTGATGTCAGATTTGAGCTTTTAATTTTTAGTATAAGTGCGTGAAGTGCCAGAAATTAGTTCAATTTCGTAATATTCCGAGTTTGAGCTTTGGATAAAAGCTTGCTCAAAAGCTTCATCTTCTTCTTCTTCTTCATCTTCCCTTTCTTCATCATCCCTTTCTTGTTCAGTATCTCCTTCATCTCTATTATGTCCGGAACTACTTACTTTTGTTTTTCCCTTTTCTTTTTGTAAAGCTAGTTGTTCCGCTTGATAATCATTAAATGTTGGAAATGTCGGAGGAGATTCCGGTAATCCCATCAAACTAAAGAAGCGAATGTTGGATACCTTGATCTTTTCAAATTCAATTGACAGACTTTGAATAGAGAAGGCAGATAGAATTCGAGTAATATAAGGAGCATAGACTATTGAACGTTTCTTGGAGTCATGATAAGTACGAAATGCATCATAAAAGTATTGAGCCCAATTGATTTGAGTATTTGATAAAATTGATTGAAGCGCCTTATCTTCATCATCGTAAATGACCTCATGACTTCCTTGCCGGGGAAAAATTGTTTTTATTAGCATTCTAAGCAATAATCGAGGTCGAGGACGAAGATGATTTGATGTATCTGTGGATTTTTCAGGTTCAAAAAGCTAATATTCTATTTGTTTAAGTTCCTCTCCTTCTAACTTAAAGTCATCTAAGTCGACTCCATCCGAGCTACATTTTAGAACTCGTCCAATGTCAGAAGGAGTTATTTGCAGAATGTTTCCAAATACGCTTGTCCAAAGCGTTCCTTTATCTCGATGAAGTCTAATTTTTGGATTGTTAACATTTGCAAGAAATAATAAGACACTAAGTCTACAAATGTTGACTTGATTATCTTTGAAATCAATAAGACTTGTAATCTGAGATCTATCAGTATAGAGCCTAAGTTTGTACATAGGAAAATGATCAAGATCATGAAAAATACCATGAAATGATGGTAGAGAAGATAAATGCTTGTAGCGAGCCATACTTCGGGGTTCGTGGTATAACCAAGCTGCAATTTGATCTTCCGAAGGAAGAACATGAGGAGGTTGTTGAGATGAATCTCCTTTTTGTTTCTTTGATTTGGGCGCCATTTTTTTTAATTTGAAGAAGGCTAGGGTTTTGAGTTTGAGAGAAAATAGACGTGAAGAAGAAAATAAACCGTTGGTATGATTTATATAGTTTTCTTCTTAACAGGGTTTCAGACGTCTAAAAATATACAGACGTCTGAGGTTCTGTAGAGTAGACTCGAAGACGAGAAGATTAGACGTCTAAATATTTATAACAGACGGCTAAGACGTATGACAGACGTCTAAAAAATATTGACAGACGGCTCAGAAGGTTTAAATTGAAACAGAGAGTAAAAAACATTTTGAACTAAATTCAGACGTCTGAAAATTTTATGTTTAGACGTCTATATTGAATAACAGACGTCTGTTATTTTTAAACAGACGGCTAATTGTAAGCAGAAAATTTATACTTTGATTTAGACGTCTGTGATAAATGATTCAGACGTCTGTGTGGCTGAAAATAGTAAAAGTAGTTGTTTTTACAGACGTCTGTTGAAAAAAAATAGACGTCTGTATGTCTGATGATGAATATTTTTGCTTAGGCTTAGTAAAAAAATATTTATTTATTTATTTATTTTGATAAGAACAAAGCAAATATTAATAACCAAATCAACATACAGTCATATATATATTATCTACTTAGGAGTCTTTGGAGTTTTTGGATAATTTATTAATAGCTTTGAAATTTATATGACAAAAACTTTTATGCCATAGCCAAGGATCATTTTCTTTGACTAATAAGCACATATTTGTATTATGATTTATTTTCATATTTAAAATATAAATATTATGATCTCTTACTCCTTCGAAAATAATATTTTTGTTATGATAAAAAATATTGCATTTATTTTCAGAAAATACTATGTTAAAACCTTTATCACATAATTGACTAATACTTAGTAAGTTATGTTTTAAATTTTTAACTAATAAGACATTTGTAATAAGAGGTAATTTAGATGTACCGTCATTGCTCACATCGCCTTTGCCGATGATGTAACCTTTGGAATTATCTCCAAAAGTGACAGATCCTCTATCTGAGTTAATAATGCTAGTTAACATATTTTTGTCGCCTGTCATGTGTTTTGGGCAACCACTATCTAGAATCCATTTTCCTCTTTTCTTAATCGGTACCTGCAAAAAATATTGAAATTCTATTGGTACCCACTTCCTCTATAGGGTCCTAAGGGTTAAATCTTAGGAAGCCAAACCCAGTTGGGTTTAGAGTTCCCTTTAAAAATAAAATTTTCATTTTTATGTACATACATAATAAAGGATTTAATGTAGTTTTTCCTAATCAAATTATTATTTGTTTTTGGAACCCAAATCATAATTGATTTTGGATGAATAACTTTTGAAGGAGCTTTTTGAATAAATATAGATTCCTTTTTCTTGAAATTAGTATATAAAGAATCATTATGTTTAGAATACTTTTGTATTGGTTTTTTATATCCTAACCCCTTTTTATTTGAACAGGTTTGAGAGTTCTCAATTATTTTAGAGAGACTCTCTCTTCCACTGTTAAATTTAGAAACGTTTTTAGAAATATTTTCCAGTTTTGTTTTAAGATTTGATACTTCTATATCAAGTGTTTTAATATTAGAGTTTAAATCATAATTCTCTTTTGCTAATTTAACATTCTCATATTTCTGTCTTTCTATTTCACTGCTTAAATCAGTGAATTGAGATGTTATATTAACATAAGATTCTTGAGATTTTACTAACTCTTCCTCTAATATTTTCTTTTCATCTTTTAACATGTCAGTTTCTATTTCAGTTCTATTTAATTTTCCTAAAGCATCTTTATATTTACTCTTTAGGATTCTAAGTTTATCTAACAATTCAGAGTTTATTTCTATTAAATCGTCAAAAGTTAGATCACTTACATCATCATTTGTTGCCATAAAACAAACGTTGGCTTGTTCTGAATCACTGTCATTATCACTGTCTGATGAAGAAGATTCTGTATCATCCCATGTAACTGAGAAGGCTTGTTTCTTTTTATATTTGTCCTTTTTGAGATTATTTTCTTTCTTCCGATCAGGACAATCTTTCTTTATGTGGCCCTTCTTGTGACATTCGTAGCATTCAAGAGATGAGCTTGATGGCTTATTAAAACCCTTGTTATTTCCAAATTTATTACCCTTTTTGAATTTTAAAAACTTTTTGAAATTCTTAGCTATAAATGCCATATCGTCTTCTGATTCAGAGTCTTCTTTTTCTGCTTGAAAAGCGATGGTTTTCTTGTCCTGTGCTTGTGCTCGTCTTGCCTGTAAATTTACTTCATAGGACATTAGATTTCCTATTAACTCTTCTGTTTTTATGGTTGAAATATCATTAGCTTCCTCGATAGCTAAGACTTTTCGTTCCCATTCATCAGTTAAAGAGTTAAGGATTTTTGATACAACATCAGATTCAGTAAAAGTAACTTCTAAAGCTAAAAGAGAGTGATAAATATCCTGGAATCTAGAGTACATTTCACTAATACTTTCTCCTTGTTTCATTCTAAAATTTTGAAATTGGTTTTTAAGCATAGAAATCTTGCTTTGTTTTACTTTATTTGTACCTTCGTGTGTAACCTTAAGAGTATTCCAAATTTCATATCCAGTTTTACAAATACTAACTCGATTAAATTCATTTTTGTCTAATGCGCAAAATAACATGTTCATTGCTTTTGCGTTTGCAGTAGCATCTAGTTTTTGTGTATTAGACCAAGCAGCATACCCTGTAGTAGGAATAGTATATTCAGTTTGAATGATATTCCAGGTTTCAAATCCACTTGCTTGCATAAAAATTCTCATTTTAGTTGACCAATAACTATAATTTAATCCGTTAAACAATGGTGGTCGTGCAGTGGCTTGTCCCTCAGTAAAACTGTTGCTAGTGTTATTGTCCATATTTAAAAAAAATATCAGATAACTATGTTATAGTTAAGTGATGACCAAGCTCTGATACCAAATGAAAGTCTATATGGATCGATAATATAGTTAAACTACGACTAGCAAGTGCGGAATTATAAATAATAGTAAATAGCAGTAAAAATGACACCAGGGATTTTTATACTGGTTCGAACTTCTCGTTCTACGTCCAGTCCCAGACTCCTTTTGGAATTTCTCTAACAACCCTCACTTAACCCGGAGGAACAGGTATTACACCGCCTGAGCAACCGAACAGGACTTTCCGCCTAAGAAACCGAATAGGACTTCAAATACAATTTAAAAATTGTTTCTTGACTTGTGTGTTCTTTGAATAACACGAATATAGTCAATGTAATACACCCTTCCTATAATCTTCTTGATATGATGATTTGAATGTGCAAAGATAGGAAGTAGAGATTTGAAAATCACTTGATATTATAACAATATAAGATCAGAATAGATAGAAAGAATTGGTAATTGAAATAATGAATTTTCATCTCTATTTATAGTATTGAATAGTCTTAATTTAATAGTTGCAACTATTTGAAGAAGTGCAACTCTTGGTGAAGAAGACAACTCTTTAGATTTTGATATTTCATGAAGAGATGCTTCAGTTTGTCAAGTTCAGATGTCTGAGATAAAAGTGATAGATGTCTGAATAAATTTTGAAATTCAAAAAATAAAAGAAAGACAAAAACAGTCAATTTAGACGTCTGTCTTTTAATTCAGACGTCTGTCTAGGATGACAGACGTCTGTTATTAAATTGATAGACGTCTATTTCATATAGAAATAGAGGCACTAAAACATAGAGTTCAGACATCTGTTATATTACTTTTAGACGTCTGATATTGATGTCAGACGTCTGGATTAATATACAGACGTCTAATTCTGTATTGTTTTGTTCCTTCCTTTATTTTAGCACTTTTGAACTTGAGATAATATATAATTTTGAAAATACCTTTTTATATCTTTTAAATAATAAAAGATATTTATTTTAAAACATGATTTTCAAAAGTATATTTGTGTGTGTGTGTGTTTCATCACCATATCAGAGATTGTACATAGATATCTAAATATATTTTTAAGAACTTTAATCTTGTTGATGATATGATAATAGCTTCTTTTGTAGATTCCTGTAAGAATATTTGACATTATAGTATATAGATTGAAATATATAGTTGTCGCATTAAAATCGAAGAAGGCAGGTTCCAACAGGAACTTCGGATCCACCGTCAGTCCCTGCACCTGGCATCTCAGATCTGCCTGTTGCAGTTATAGGCCCGGCTCCTGATGCCGTAGATGGAGCCGTTGTTCTAGATAACCCCATTGATTCACAAGCCTCAAAAATTGGCGAAACTGCCCTTCGTCAGTTGTGCTCAATCCATGGAATCCACTTTGACGACGTTTTGGTTCCGTCAGGACAAGATCGGCGTGACCTGCCCCCAGCCGGATATACATCGTGCAACAAATTTATGTGCTGGGTCGGAAGCGTGCCACCTTTCAATTCATTTCTCCATGAAGTGTTACGGTATATCGGGATTGCTTCGGCACAGCTACACCCTAATAGCCATGCGTTTATTCATGGTACCTGTGTCCTCTTTATGAGCACCTTATTCAAACTCCCTACTCCCGAGGATATCCGTTATATTTAACGCTTCAAGAGACATTCCGACAGTCCATCCTTCATATTTCTCGAGCCACACTCCAAATGCCAGATTCTGATGGGTGCGTGGAGTAAATTTTCCCAGTATAAGCAAGAGTGGTTTTACGTACACTGCCCCCTGGTTTTGCGAGAAAATGGTTGGAAGGAAGTAAGTTTCATTTTTAGACTAATATTTGTCTAAGGCTCGAAGTGCATCTTTATTGAACTTCTTTCGACTCTTATAGGTATCTGTCCACGACCTGAAGGCGCTATGTATTCTGAGGCCGTCGAGGCCATTCGAGCTATTCCCGTGAGAGACCGGGACATTAAATCTATTATTTCCAATGAACTGCTTTCGAAGTTTGGATTACTGGAGGAGGGCCATCGAACTAGCCTTCCAATTGGCGCCACTACAGCCGGATCCGCTGTAGAAAAAGGCAAAGAGCAGGCCGAACCTTCGGTGCCCCCTACAGGAGGGGTCCCTGATACAACTGAAGAAGGTGAAATCAAAGAAACTGAGGTGCCAGAGGCGACTGACGAGAATATAAGTTCCGACTTAGCACTAGTAGCAGACGCACCCGGCGTCGACGAACCGCCTCCCCCTTCAAAGAGGAAAAAGAGCCTAGCTTACAAGTTGAAAAAGAAAACAGTGGGTGGAACCTCAAAGGTTACAATAACTCCAGTCGAGAAAAAGTCGTCTCCCCAAAATTTAAAGGGTTCATTAAAGGGTCTATCTAACCTGACCATCCCTGACGACTTACTAAATTACGGCTTCAATGACCCTGAGGCTATGGGACTTAATTCGCCTGTGAGAAGCGATGAAGGTGTTCAGGCTCGTCATCAAGAAGAAAAAACTCCAATAAGTAAAGCGAAAAATACTGTTCCGTCGGGGGGAAGCACTAGGACACTCAAACACTTACATTTCACCTCACACTTGAATTTTGATCATCATATGATTCTCACTAACTCGTCCTCAGTTGGTTTTCTGTGCAGGTGATATGGGGCGTACATACGGCATTGACCGCCTTCGCGGATCCTCTATCTTCCACCATTCCAATCGGGATTCAGGATCAGGTAGACGACGAGACAGGGATGACAGTAGCGATAGAGATTATCGTCCCAAAGAGTCATCGTCTTCTTCCAGAAGAAGAACTTACAGCCATTCCTTATATCCAATCCTCCCCCTCAGTCAGAGCACAGTAGGGAAAAATCTGCTCAGAAGGGATCTCAATTCAAAGCTCCCCATGACCAACATTTCGGCTCATCGAGCACCAAGCAATCCCATGAGCCTAATAAGAAATCCATGACTCCGGCTAGACAGACTTTTCCAGCCTCCGCACACGACCCATCGACAGTAGAAAAATTAGCTGAGCTTAAGGCTACATTCCCGATGATATGCTTCGATGGATTGAAATTTCTTCCTATGATTCACCTTATTCCCGGACATGTCAAACAAAGCGCCATCGCCTGCAACAACGATGTTGATGTCCAACATGATGCGTTCGTACACTTAGTGGAGAAAGTTTCAGAGGTTTCCATGGAATATCAACATGAAATTGATCGCTTGAAACTTGAAGCCATTCACGACAAAGATATCATCAAAGCCCAGGATGAAGATCTATCCTCGTACAAATCTCAACTTGAGGCCACCCAGAAAAATGCCAAGGAAACGGCTGAGGCGGTTAGTCGCTTGGAGGCCACTCACAAGAAGGAAATAGATGAGGCAGTCCAATGTAGCGGTGCCCTAGCTTTAGAGAAAGACTCTATCCAGAAAGAAAAAGATATTCTCACTCGACGGGTTAAAGAACTAGAGGAGCTGCTTGCCAAAAAGAAAGAAGAGAAAACTACCGCGTAGGAAGAGATAAAACGATATTGCGATGAAATTGTCGCAACATGACTCCTAAAGACGAAGCTCAATGAGGAACTTTCCAAGGTTGAAGCGCTAAAGGAGGCAGCTGGCGAGGTGGGTAAGAAAATGGCGCTCACAGAAGTCGACTCTCGTCTCAAGGCTGCTACTAAGGCCGACAGAGAAGAAATTAAACGCTTATTTGATCCTCTCATTGCCGATTACAATGCACGAGTTCTCATGCACCGTGACCTATCTTTTCTAGGCGATGGCTATCTTGAATCATTGGCTGAAGCATGGGATAATTTGATAAAAATTAAAAAAGTTGAGCTGGGTGTCGAAGAGGTCGATGAAGGAGCTCTTGTGAGGGAAGTGCTTCGAGGAAACAAGCCTTCAGACTTATCTGCAGCAAAAGCCCTCTTCGAAAGAGACTCCTCGTCATCAAAGGGTAAGGACGATATTGCTGGCGCGTCCGGCACTGAGCTCTAGTTCCTCCTCCCACTCAGCCGGCCGATAGCTCATCACTTGAGCCTCCCGAGCAGCATGCTGGTTATGACTTAGAGAAGCCCGGGCTTGGTGTTCACATTCTATCCCCTATACTGGAGGGTGATACTCCGAGAACCACTGAGAGTCATTTGGAAGCTGGTATGTAGCTTCACTCTTTATAGTTTAGGAATTCATCGCATTTGGCGAGTGACGAATGTGTTCTAACATTTGTTTCTCATGAACTCATATAGGTCACTTTGAACCCGAGCCAACTCCAGGGAACGAAGTCGCCACAAAGCTGGAAGAAAAAGTGGTTGAGGCACCTCACGCTAGGGATAACCCTGGACCAGATGCTCAAGTGATCAGGGCGCTAAATGAGGATAAACTTGATAATCCCTCACCTGTAGATGAACATGATGAGGTCGAAATCACAGGCGCCTCCGAACATACTTCGAAGCTTAGCATGGAGGAGCGAATCGTGAAAGAGGAGAAAAAGAAAGCCGAAGTTAAGATTGAACCTCGGGTGGTGGAACTTGATGATCCTCTAAATAGGCCCCTGAAGGTAATTCTCCCCGGTGGGACCACACCTCTGGAGGTCCCTCTTCCTCCCCCAGATACCACCTCACTGGGAAGCAAGGGGTCCAGGAGAAAACGTTCGGCTGAGGAGCCTTTGGAGAAGCCGAAGAAGGAGAAAAAGTCAAAGAGGTAGCTATCATCTTGTCATGTCTCGCTCAGCCTGAATAAACCTAAATCATGTAGTTGTTTCTTTTTCGTTTCTATAGTCGTTGTGGATAGACTTTGGCTCCGGACTTCGGAGATGTTGTAATGGGACTTAATTTTTGATTAGTAAATAAAATTTTGTTTCTTTTGTATTCACAGACTCTCATTATTTAGCTTATCACCTAACTTGTAGTTGAAATTCAAAGTCTTGTGGGTTACGTAAGCTCTAGTCCGCTTCCACATGACTTGGAGATTTTTGAATTATTTATACTTTATTCCGTGCTCCGGGGACCTAGAGATTTTTTGAATCATTTATACTCTAGTCCGTACTCCGGGGACTCAGAGTACTCTAGTCTGCGCTTGGGGGACTTAGAGATTTTTTGAATCGTTTATACTCTAGTCCGCGCTCCGGGGACTTAGAGTACTCTAGTCCATGCTCCGGGGATTTAGATATTTTTTAAATCGTTTATACTCTAGTCCGCACTCCGAAGACTCAAAGTACTCTAGTCCGCGCTCCAGGGACTTAGAGATTTTTTGAATCGTTTATACTCTAGTCCGCACTCCGGGGACTTAGAGTACTCTAGTCCGCACTCCGAGGACTTAGAGATTTATTGAATCGTTTATACTTTAGTCCGCACTTCGGGGACTCAGAGTACTCTAGTCCACACTCCGGGGACTTAGAGATTTTTTGAATCGTTTATACTCTAGTCGGCACTCCGGGGACTCAGAGTACTTTAGTCCGCGCTTCGGGGACTTAGAGATTTTTTGAATCGTTTATACTCTAGTCTGCACTCCGAGGACTCAGAGTACTCTAGTCCACGCTCTGGGGACTTAGAGATTTTTTGAATCGTTTATACTCTAGTCCGCACTCCGGGGACTTAGAGTACTCTAGTTCGCACTTTGGGGACTTAGAGATTTTTTGGATCATTTATTGATCTACTTTTAATTTTATGTGTGCATTCATATGCCAGATAGATCAATGCAATTTAATTTTTCCATGGAATTGTAACACACGGAACATCAATAATTCGTAGAAAAACAGCTTCAAGCCTTTATTGATTGTTGAAAATAAGAACAAACTGAATTGTCTTATTACATGTCGGAAACAAAGAACAACAAAAGAAAACGTATTCTGGAAACAATTGCTACTACAACGCAAAAGAAATAAACTAAGTGTAATAACGACGCAAATGCTCGCTATTCCATGCTCTGGGGAGTGTCACACCATCAACAATCACTAGCTTGAAGGTTCCTTCTCCAAGCTTCCGTTCGATGACGTACGGACCTTCTCATGTGGGATTCATATGTGACGGGACTGGAAAAACTCGCTTCAAAACAAGGTCGCCCACATCGAAGGTTCTTAGTCGAACTTTTTCATTATAATATCGAGCGACTCGGTGCCAATATGCAGCCGCCCTTAAATCAGCTTCTTCACGTTTTTCATCGACAAAGTCCAACGAATCTAGTAAGAGATCCTGATTCATCCTAGAATCAAATGAGTCACCCGGTGAGAGGGAACTTCAAGTTCCACGGGTATAACAGCTTCAGTGCCGTATGCCAAGGTAAACGAAGTGTGGCCAGTCGCGGACTTGTGGGTGGTTCTGTAAGCCCAGAGTGCTGTCAGAAGCTCATCCACCCACTTTTCTCTGGCCTTCTCCAAACATTTTTTCAATATAGACTTGATTATTTTATTTATGGCTTCAACTTGTCCATTGGCTTTAGGGTGAGCGACCGCCGCAAACCTTTTCTCAATGCAATATTTTTGGAAGAATTCCTTGAACTCCCTACTCTCAAATTGAGTTCCGTTGTCCATAATGATAGTTCGTGGGAGGCCAAAACGACATATAATGTTTCGCACAACAAAATTAATGACCATTTTGGTGGTGATTGTAGCTAAGGGCTCCGCTTCTGCCCACTTGGTGAAATAATCGACCGCTACAATTGCATATTTCGCACCACCTTTGGTGATCGGCAAGGAGCCGATTATATCGATTCCCCATATTGCAAATGGCTATGGACTAACCATTTGTGTGAGTTCCATCGGTGGGGCTCTCAGGATCTTTGCATACTTTTGACATTTGTCGCATTTTCTTACATAGTCTGCGGCGTCTCGATTTACGGTCGGCCAATAGTATTCATAGCGGAGGATCTTTTTGGCTAGCGTCTGCCCCCCAGTATGGTCGCTACATTCTCCTTCATAAACCTCTTTTAAGACCCGCTTTATCTTATCATGGGCAATGCATCGAAGTAAGGGAACCGAGAATCCTTTTCGATACATTATTCCATCCTGCATTATATACCGCGAGGCCTTGCGAATGACTTGTTGCCTCTCGTTCTTTCTCTCAAGCAAAGTTCCATGTAGAAGGTATTCTTTGAACGGGGTCATCCACGACTCCCTTTCAGTTTCCGTCCCTAACACAAAATCTACTTCCATCTTGTTTATACTCGAGGCATGTAAGGTTTCGACGGGAACCAAGCCCATCTATTGTGCATCGCCAGTACTTACGAATTTTGCCAATGAGTCGGCTTCCCCATTTTGTTCATGTGGGATATGCGAAATATCATAATATTCAAGGTCTGCCAACAGTTCTTGAACCCGAGCAAGGTATGGGGCAAGTCTCTGCCCTTTGCCTGATAGTTTCCCCGTACTTGGTACACCTCCAATTGTGAGCCACAAAAGATTTCAACCGATTTTACTCCGAGTTCCTTGGTAAGTTTCAAGCCAGCAATCAATGCTTCATATTCGGCTTCGTTATTCGTAGCTGGGAAATCAAGTTTCAAAGCATAACAAATTGATCGGTTTTCGGGAGTTACAAGAATAACATCAGCCCCAGAATAACGGTCGTTGGATGCCCCATCGGTGTATAGCTTCCATCGAACTGTGGGAACTACATCACCACCACTTGGCTCGTCTGATATGGTGAATTCCGCAATGAAGTCTGCTAGCGCTTGCCCTTGGACAGCTCTCCGTGGCAGGTAAGTGATATTGAACTGACTTAGCTCAATGCTCCATTTGAGTAGCCTTCCAGAGGTTTCTGGTCATTGGAGCACCTGCCGCAGAGGTTGACCGGTATAAACACTGACCGGGTGTGCCTGAAAATATGGACGAAGCTTGCGTGATGCAATCACCAAGCAGTAGGCTAATTTCTCAATCTTACGGTAATTTCTCTCTGCCCCCGTTAAACGCTTACTAACATAATACACTGGTTTTTGGATTCGGTCCTCTTCACGAATCAAAGCCGCACTAATGGCATGTTGAGATACAGCCAAGTAAACATATAATTCCTCATGGTCAACGGGCTTTGACAGAACCGGGGGCCTCTACAAGTGTCTCACCAGAGCTCGGAATGCATCCTCATAGTCCGACGTCCATTCAAAATTTCTCTTCCCTTTCCTTATCACATCGAGGAAAGGAATACACTTGTTGGTCGCTCTGGATATGAACCGACTCAACGCGAAGACTTTTCCATTCAGGCTTTGTACTTGCTTTATAGTTCTGGGCGCTTGTATGTCCCGAATAGCCTGAATCTTTTCTGGGTTGGCTTCGATTCCCCGCGCATTGACAATAAAACCTAAAAACTTTCCTGATGCAATGCCAAAGGAACATTTTAGTGGATTGATTTTCATTCCGTAGTACCTGAGTATATTAAACATCTCCGCTAAGTCTCGAATGTGGTCGTTTGACTGTCGTGACTTCATGAGCATGTCATCCACATAGACTTCCATTGTTCTACCAATTTGGTATTTAAACATTCGATTCACCAAACGTTGATAAGTTGCTCCTGCATTCTTCAACCCAAAAGGCATCACTACATAATAGTACAGTCCAACGTCCATGACAAAACTAGTATGTTCCTGATCTGGAATGTGCATCGGGATCTGATTGTATCCCGAATACACATCCATAAATGACAATAATTCATGTCCTGCTGTCAAGTCGACCAACTGATCAATTCTGGGTAAAGGGAAACTGTCCTTAGGGCATGCCTTGTTCAGGTCTGAGTAATCAACACAGGTCCTCCACTTCCCATTTTCCTTTCTCACTAGTACGGGGTTAGATACCCATTCAGGATAGAGGGCGTCGCGGACGAACCCATTGGCCTTAATTTTATCCACCTCCTCTCTGAGAGCAGCGGACCTCTCCGGGTCCATGCCTCTCCTTTTTTTCTTCACTAGCATATACTTCGGGTCAATGTTCAACGTATGACTTGCGATGGCGGGAGAAATCCCGCACATATCAGAGTGGGTCCAAGCGAAAACATCCAGACTCGCTCGGAGGAAATCAGTAAGATCCTCAGTCATGGAGGGGCTGAGTTGTGATCCAATCTTAAGCACCCGTGATGGGTCATCATGGCTGACTGGAATGTCAATCGTCAGTTCAGCCAGTGCTGCTTTAACCTCCTTGGGTTCTTCATCATCGTCTCTCGGATCTATGTCTCTATAGATCCGACCCTGTTGCCCGAGCAAAGGCTCGGGCATTACTTGTCAATTTTCAGCAACACGGATGCAGACAGAGTTGTCCACACCCTTTCCCTTCTCTCTTCGCTGGGCCTCTCTCAGCTCAGCCACATAACATGCACGAACAGTCGCTTGATCGCCATGCACTACACCAACTCCTCTATCCGTCAGAAATTTCAAGGTTAAACACCACGGGGCCAAAGCTGCCCAAAACTCCGCCACGGCCGGTCGGCCCAAAAAAACATTATATGGGGAATCAACATCCAAAACAATGAACGGTAGGATCCGTACCCTCCTACGTTCACCTTCCCCTAACTGAACCAGCAATTCAACAAAACCTATCGTATCAGTGGCTGCACCATTAAAGCCGTGAATGCGGGCTTTAGATGGTTTTAGATCCTTCGCCTCCATCTTCAGTTGGTCATATGCCTTTTTAAAGATAATATTAACAGAACTCCCACAATCAATCAGTATCCTTTTCACAAACGTCGGCCCAATCGTGGCTGAGATGACCATCGGGTCAATGGTAGGTGCCTCCACCTGATCGGCATTCCTGCTCCTGAATACTATATCATCCGTCATCATTTGCTGCTGTTTCGTTGGGGTCCCGTCTTCTGTGTTTGAGCATCATTCGAAATCTGCATGTTTTAGGAAACTAGCATAGCATTCCATTTCTTGCCAACTCTTGTCTGCTGGGTGAGGCCCACCGACTATCGTGTTTATAACCAGTCTACCTCCAGTCCGTGCGGGTTCCTCAGGTCGATGTAGAGCCTGCCTGCGATTGGGGTCGGATGTCCCCTGTCTGCCTTCCTGCGGATTCTTAACAAACTGCTGTAACTTCTTCTGTCGAATCAGCTTTTCTATATGTTTAACGGCAAATCTTCTATCGATTAGAAAAATGCCGATTAATTTTGAAATAAAATAACCACAAGCGCATGGCGTAAAATTTTAGTACGTGGTGAGTACGGGTCGATCCGCAGGTAATTTTTAAGATTTTAAAATTTTCAATTCAATCAAATTAGACCAAAGTGAGTGGAATTTGTTAACTACAAAAAAGAAGCTAAAACTAGAATTGAAATGTGATTTAAAAATTATTAGACTAGAGAACAATTCAGGGATAAATCCACTCTCATATTTTTGTAAATCAATAAACAATAATTTATGATCTCTAGTTTTGATATTAAATGAAATAATTGTTGCATTTATCATAAGTATGATTTATTTATATTATTAATTAACATAACTTAAACCATCAAACTATAATGCAACAAATAAACCACTTATAAAATCTCATGAAAATGAAGCCAAAGCAAAAGCTATTTTAAGTATGATCTATTTACTATTGTAATTAGTAATGTAGATCATCAAATTTCATTTTTACTTTCATTTCAAAATCAAAAATTAATTAGCAAATGATGATGTAAATTGTGTTTATGTTGAAAAGAAGCTCATTTGCAAAAGCAACATAAGCTATCAAACCCACTTGTATAAACTTACATCAAAATTCACTTTCATAAAGCACAAATAAAGAGATCATAAATCTAAAGATGTTGAAATTACATAAAGTTAGAGAGCTTCATTACCCTTAAATCGAAGGGGTTTAGCTACTCATTTGTGTTATCAAATCAACACTTGTAAATTTCGACATTAAAAGGCAAAGAATTGAAAACTAAGCAAAGGAAGAAAGAGAGATTAACTACTAACTATTTGCATAAAAATTAAAGCTACACTACTTGCATTAATGTAAATCTAAGCTATGAACATTAAAAAAAAGAAAGCATAAAAATAAACATTAACATAAAAGCAAAGAAAAGCATGTAGAAAAGAAAAGAGGAAGAGGCTTGGAAGTCATTTTTATTTCATGAAACATCGCCATTACAACTTGCTTTCTTAATTTCCTAACTAATGTGAAAGAGTAGAAGATATTTACATGTACATAAGAGGGCTATTTATACATGCATAAAACCCTAATTCCATTTTTAGGGTGCTTCCTAAAATGCCCTTTAGGAAGTGTGGCCACCAAGTAACCATTAGCCACTGATTAATCCATCATTTAATGTGCATGAAGCTTTAATCTCTACTTAGTTGTCTGTTAGCTTCTAATTGTAGATTTAGGCAAGTGGGTGGGGTCCTCCATGATCTTGGACTTAAATTATTTCCTTCTTCTTTCATTTGTATTCATTTGTGCATGCATATATCTTCATAAATCCCTCTTCCATATGCATCAAAATTTCCTATAAAAATCATAAAAATGTCCAAGTAAAAATTCTCTAATTGACTTATGCACAAAAATGACCATTTTGCCCCTGAATGAAGATGAATATATGATGATTTGAAAACAATTGAATTTTGGTTTTAAACATGTTGAAATGCCCAAATATGATATTTATTTAAATAAAAAGAGATAAAATATGGATGTATATATATATGCACATTTACGTGCACATCACTATAGCATCATGGAGGTGTCTACATTCTTCGTTATTGTGCCCGTAAGTCTCATGGAAGCGACAATACTTCCCAGTCTGCTTTTGTTCCTTAGTGGATTCCTTTGGGCGTGCTTTCGTTATTGGAATGTATTACAAGTTGATAAATAAATATTCTCCAGAGATGTGTTCAGAGGAGTGTATTCGTTATAGGTTGGAATCCTTGGTTTCCACTTTCCTGCTTCCCTCTTTCTTCCGGAATTTCCTCCTCCGGATCCTTTAGACTGCTCTCGCTTATTTTGAACATTGACCTAGACCTTACCAGAGTTGTCGCCAGATTTCTTTACCACAATGTTGCTTTGCACTGCTTCCTTGCTGGGCCCTGGCGCGCTGCTTCGCCTCGTCCATCTGGCCTCTTCTCTTCTCATGAATTGGTTCGCCTTTGAATAAAAACGTTCCAGGGTAGTCGATGGTTTTCCTGCTAGCCAATCACCAAACTCTGAGTCTGGATCTACCCCTCGCATCATGACCATAAGAATAGCATGGTCATTCGGGTTGCTAACTTCGGTAGTAGCAACGTGAAATCTTTGCAAATATTCCTTTAACGACTCCCTTGGAACCTGGATCACACTGGATAAAGACATCACTTCCTTTGGGCGAGTGGTATGGATCCTAAACTGCTCCGTAAATTTTGTCACTAACTCATCAAACCTAGAGATCGATCGCAGAGGAAGTCTGGTGAACCACATGGTAGCGATTCCGTATGAGGTTATTAGGAAACATATGCTTTTAGTCGCGTCATTTGCCCTAACCGAGTCCATCATCCACTCGTATCTCATTACATGCTGTCAGGGATCAATCTTCCCTTCATAGGCTGGAATAGTTGGCATACTGAATTTCCAGGGGTACTCAGCCTGTAGGATAGCATCTGTGAATGGAGTATGGCTCCTAGATATGCCCCAACCATCGTTGGATAAGCCCTGATTTTCCCTTATCGATTGTCTGACCATAGCTGATAAATCCGAGGTCTGGATGGGAGGTGGCTAGTTGGAATCCATCCTACGTGATCGTTCTTGCTGGTGCCTCCTTGGTAAGTGATCTCCCAAATGCACGCTTTGGGGACCCGCTTCGCTACGACCCTGGCAAGGCAGTGGAACAGCCTCCACCCGCGCTCCAGATCCTAAGTTTCCTACTCCAGTTTGAGTGCGATTTCCCAGGTGCAGTTGAGGGTCCATGGTCCCAGGTAGGGAACCTGGACCATTTCTGGTGGATTGCTCTATCGCACCTGTTTGTGTCGGTTCAATCCTACGGCATATATGCTTGGGATGTTCATCTGACAAAGTAGAGCTGTCAGATGATGAGTAGAAAGCGGGGATTCCTCCAACGTTCTGACACTATTGCTGAGCGATCTGGGTCATGAGCTTGGCGTTTTCTTGAATCTGCTCGTTAAGCTATCTCCTACTTTCCACGAGCTCTCTCATCAGCTCACTAAACTCCGCCCTGGTGACAGCTTCTGATTGGTTTAGGGCGGTGGCGGTTCCTGCTACTAGATTAGTTTGCTGATTACTGGGTCCTACTTGCTGGACGCTGGTGGTCTCATTGACATCTGCATTGTGGGAGGCTGATCTGGTACGTGGTCTTCCCATCTTAGAGTTATTCATCGGAACTCTGAATAGAATCTATGAACTCTTGAGAGTGAACTTGGATCTTCTTCGGGGGATTTCTTCAATCCAGTAGCGACAAAGTAGATCCTAACAGCCTGAGAATGTACGCTCTCAGTGAAAGCACCAAAATGTTAGCACCAAAATTGGTCACTAACACCCTTAAATAGAGTCGTGTAGAGAGATTAATGAAGAAAGTAAATTAAAACAGAGAAATAATGAAATTGAATGCAAAACGAACAACAAAAAAGTAAACACCAGATTTATAGTGGTTCGGCGTAATTGCCTACGTCCACTTTGAATATGATCTTTAGTACTTTTCCAGTTACTTGAGTACAGATACAATTCGTAAACAAACAACTTGAATGCTAGTTTGAACAGAAAAGAAGCGAGTATAAAAAATGGCAGAGTATCCCTGAAGTTCTTGAAAAAAGGTCCCTTTCACCGTACCCCTGCGCCTATATTTATAGACGAAGATAGGCTGGTTCTCCTGTGTAGGCCTGTGACCAAGAAACTCCGACCCACTACTGAAAACTCCTATACACCGAACCGAGCATACCGAGCCTCCAATGCTGAACGGTGGTCGCCGACCCACTTTGGCCGAGCTCGGGTTTTCTTGTGAGTAACTCAAAGTAAGTGGTGATTCGGAACGAAGTGAAAGGATGTCGGTCGTATCTCCCTGATCTAACAACTATTATTTAAATAATAATCAAATAATAATTAAACCTTTTATTTAATCAATACTTAAATAATAATTAAATATTTTATTTAAATAATAATTAAATAATACTTTTGAAAATATATAAATATTTTAAAGTTCCTTTTTAATACTTATAATATATTTTAAAAGACTTTTCAAAAATATCTAAAGTAGAAACTCTTTTTAGTTTACCAAAAATTATCAATTTACGAACTACTTGTATAGCGACTATCGCTATATAAACCATAACCGTTAAACCTGGTTTATAAATCCAAATGGCTTTTAAATATTTTCCTTCTATGTTTAAATCACTTAACAACTTTGTATAAAGGTTTGAAAGCAAAAAAGTAAAGTT
Source organism: Allium fistulosum (assembly GCA_030737815.1). Taxonomy (NCBI): domain Eukaryota; kingdom Viridiplantae; phylum Streptophyta; class Magnoliopsida; order Asparagales; family Amaryllidaceae; genus Allium; species Allium fistulosum. The sequence goes on along the minus strand of CM060904.1, from coordinate 1,095,257,795 downwards.
CAGAAAACTTTTTAAAAACATTTCTTGAAATTAAGTAAGTAAATAAGTTTTAAAATAACACGGGATCTCGATGACGAAACATAAACCAATTCAAGTATTAACTTTCCAAACCATATACATAAGCATGTACATACATATACAACTGTAAAAGACATCCACAAAACGAGGAAAATTATTGCCTGTAAATAATTACTTAAGCACGTTAAACTACATTTCAAGTCATCACAAATCTTCACACATGTCATCCGCTTCATGTAGGAACCAAACCAAACAACATTCATTCCAAAGATTTATAAACCAATGCAATTAAGTGATATCATCATCACAAACGATAAAGTTGATTTTTATTTGTAATGCTGATACATAATAACCAAGTTGATAAATATTTTTCTTTCTTTCCCTTAAAACTCTTGGGTACTCAAATTTGTATGAGTAACCAAGTAATCCAGGTTCTTACCGATGCATTTTAGAGGAGCATGAAGCAGGAGGCTTCAATGTTATATAGTTATATATTTCCGCTATGTAATATTATGTATCAGCATTATAGGGACAGGCAGTTATAACTGTCACTGGTTGAAGTTAGTACCTGTTGTAACTCTAATGTTTCATTCTGGAAGTGACCATATATATTATCTTATGTTCTATTATATATTATTTCCTTGCGTTGCGAGCTTTTATGTTTATTTCTTCTTGTCTTTTCTTTTCTTTTTACCCTAACATCTTGTCTTTAGGACATCAAGATGATCGACACATAAATACTGTGGATGTTTAAGTGTCGTCTTTAGGAGTAAGAAAGGAGATCATTACAATTATTGACATATTATACTCAATATCACTTATGAAAATTTGAGTTTGTACACTCCTTCATAAGGAGTTCGTTATCTCTGTAAACAATTCTTTAGTATTTCAAAAACATACGATAAAATCTCAACCAACCATTTAATATACCAATTTGGATTTGATATTTGCTTCATGTATCAAATACATAAACAAATCATGATATCGTAGACAATATAATACGTATGATAATCCTTATTGCCAATACATAAGAAATCCATCTTGCATGTTCTGTATTAAACATTTCCATAAGGTGTCCTTGCATGTCATTTAGGACATTCCCAATATCTTTTGTACTTACTATAAAAGACACCATTTACAAATTTAACGTTGAGTATTAAAACAACCAAGTCCAATTTTAAAATAAGTACTTCGTTAAAAAATCAGTAACGTGTTGTTTATTTATAGTTTAGAAATATTAGTGTACCTTTTAACGCTCTTTCTTATGAACACATGTTTTCTCTGGATTTTGATTGATAATCAAACTATTTGATATTTCTATCAAAACACTTGTTCAATTTTGATGTTTTTCTGAATTATATTTTTATTTCCGTTCTCGGATAGTACCCAAAAACTCACAAACTCTCAATATCTCTCCCACTGACTTCGAGACACTTTAGTTGTCATGTGGAAATAGTTTACTCTAAATCTTTATTTAGAATTTTCTGTTTGAACACATACGTACCAAAATATGAAGTCATATTATGCAATAACTTTGAGAGTAAAAAACTGAATCTACTTAAGCACATCGAACATTTGAAATTTACAGTATTAGTCTTATCAATGTGGCCTACTGTATTTCAACTAGATGTGTCTATCTCTTAAAGACACATCTGCAGCCAATTGATCATATCCCTTTAGGTACAACTTTCAAAATCATATTTTGGTAATGTGCTTGGAATCTATTTCGGATTTGTGAATCATACCATATTGAAAATTCAATACTTTTTTGGTCTAATTTACTTTCGACGATTATCTATTCTCGACGTTGATAAGAAACTCATTGTTTCTCTTCAATGTACAAGAATACTTATTAGACATTCTAATGTATTGTGTTCATTTAGGTTTGGTTAATTTCATTGCTTGCAACCAGTTTTATCCTTAAATCATAAACAAATCCAATTTATACCAATAATTTCTTAAAGAAATTATTTCACTGTGAAGTTGGTATTTCTTGAAACGACGGTTGTTTCTTAATGCAACGAACTGAGCATTTATAGATATTTTATGAATTGCCTTATATAATTTGATTTTGCATTGGTTCATAATATATTTATGTTCATAACATAAATTAGTCACCTAATGATTATCATTCCCAAAATTCTCTTAGGATGATTCATACAGGATCTCTTACATACAATTACTGCATGTAATCTTTCGACTCACACAACCTGTCAACTCCTTGGTCTAGGAAATATAGGGGTTTCTTATAAACCTGTATCTTGTACGGTTTTATGAACTATTCTTTGGATAATATTAATTTTAACCTTGCTACTACCCTTAAGTACACATCATATAGAAAAAAATTTAAATTAACTTCACTCATCATTAATTGTGCTTTGTCCAACAAAGCTCGATGGCTCCTTATCTATGCATCATTATGTATTATGGGAAGGAGCAACCTTTGTGACTTAATCTTTATTCATATTAGGTACACATGGAATTCTATCCAATATACTCACCCATTTAATCAAATTGAATCAATTATTTTGCATGTTATATTATTTACTTCCATTTTATATTCTATCAGCTTATCATTGACTTATACATGCGTATCAAATACACATGTCCATGTCTGTGATAACTCATCGGTGAATATGACAAAGTATACGGAACCGTTTTGGTACAAACGGACTTACAATTACATACATCTATGTGTATCAATCTGAAGAGTTCATCAACTCTTATGGCGCTCCCACAAAATGGGTGCATAGCCCTTGATTTTTAAAATATAATTAACCAGCATTGTATGATTCACAATCATATAATAAAAATTATTTCTAAAAACTATGGCTTAGTCTATATTTCCAAAATAATTGTAAACAATTTTAGATACATATATTTTTTCCATTGCATCACTTTTGTTATGAAAATAGATACCATATTATATTTTTGTTTCATAATGAATATTCATAATATTCACATTGAAATATAACTATGTCTATTTTTCAATCAACACCGAAAATAAGCCATTATTTCATAAATAATGTTCAGTATGTTTTACAAAAACAATTTCGTAACTTGACACAATCAATAAGTGTTATATTGTATGCTCCCACTATTTTTGCCAATGTTATAAAAGCATATTGAATTTGGTGGTCCATTATTCGCTTAATATAGATAATTTATTTCATATGTTGTAACTATTTTATAGTGGAGAGTTCTTTGATCAAATATCTAGAACTCAAAGAAATAAATCTTATAGAAAACAATTTTCTATACATAAATACATTACAGATAGAAATCATATTTCTTATTCTAATGTTAAATTTCACTCATTATTATTACAATTCTTGTCTCCGATGTTACTTTATAAAGGAGAAGTGATCATTCACTCTCTTCATCCTAATTGTACCTTAAATCACTTCCACTCTTGTACATTTGTTTTTTCTAAATGTTCAAACCATTCTAAAGAATATCCTTATTGCAACATCATAACGAACTCTTTACAAAAATGTATTCGATTATCCTTAACATTTAAGGACATTATATATGATGCACTCTACGAAACTGACCAAATTGACATTTTCTTAGATCTATCTTGTAGTTTTGGTCTAGCGTTACATTTAACACAATACGATCTATGTTGTAATCAATCAAATTGAATACTCGATCTCATAGTACGGTTTATTTGTTTGCTTCGAATGAACTAATTTCATGGAGTACCATACATTATGAACAATGACCATTCACCATATAGCACTTACATATGTTCATATATGGATCAAATATCCATAGTCTTGTATTGTTTTAGAATTTGGAACTTATAAAATGCAACACACGGTCTTGACCAAATAAACACGTAAGCGATTAAATTACAAACATATTAAGTTGTTGTAAAATCAGGTGCTTGCATGGGTGTCAAAATGTTAACATGCAATAAGCATTTATTAGTAAGCATATATTATATTTCTATTTTTTATTCTTCAATTAATTTCAATTTGTATATTTTAATTGAGAAACCTTTTACCAATCAAATTAAATGCACAAATTTATCAATGTAGATTATTATAACATTATTTAGCATATGTTCTCACAATATTAGAAAGGTTAAATGTTATCATTTCATTTTTCTAATAAGGCTCACACTAGTCTTTTACGTTTCTCCAAACCCTAAGACAAAACATAAAAGTCTTCAACTTTACTAGCGGGTGTTAGGACTTGTCTATATTGGGATTCTAGCCTTGAGTTTGCTCATTAAATCGAAATAGATATTCACTCGATCCCACTATATCACGACGTCCTAAGTATAGTATATGCACTCAAAAAATACACATAGTTATTTTACCTCATCTATTTAATATATTAATAATATACACATAATAACCCTAGCTTGAGTTTTCTCAATAGCTAAGGAGTATGCAAGTAATTTATTAATATATATATGGTAGTGGACAACATTGCATTGAAGATTCATTATCTTTGATATATTATATTGAGTGATATCAACTTACGAAATAATGTATTTCTTATGAAATACTCTCTGATTCAAGTGTTGGACACATCAGAAATTATGATATACATACATTTATGTATGTATTTATTCCTTAAGTTTGTTTGGGTTTCTTTAATGTTCCACCTTTAGTTTATACATTATATCATATAACTTTTATATTTCATATTACTTGTATAATAGTCTTACGTATACTATTATATTAATTAAATCTTATTTAATTAACTTTAATTAATTAACTCTTTAATTAATTTTATATTAGTATTCCAATACAACTTTCATATTGGACATGTCTACTATAACCTTTATAGATATACATATATATCATATACACACACACATACTATAACCTTTATGTTATAACACATATATCTCATATATATATATATATGTTTTTATTTAATTAATGAACATTTAATTAATTTTTTCAATTAATTAACCTCTAATTAATTAATTTAATTAAATAATTTTAATTAAATTACATTAATTTCAAATTTTATTTTATATACATACATGAATGCTTATGTTATCTTAAACACCTTAAATAACATAATATATATAAGTATACATAATACATATATGTAAATTTTAATTAATTAACCTATTTAATTAATTCCTTTAATTAATCTTATTAATAAATTGTAAATTTTGAAATTAGTATTTAAATATTTTCAAACATTTTGAAAACATCATTTTCTTTTCAAACATTTTGACAACTAATGTTGTATCATAATTTTTTATATAATAAACATGTTTTTAGTTTAAATTTTAAATCTTTTATTTTCATTTTCAGAATTTTTTTGAAAATTAGCTTGAAGTCCATTCAAATTCGGCCTATTCTATTAGGGGCAACCTTTGGGCTAACTTCACCTTTCAGGTTAGGCAGGTAACCAGGTAGGACAGCGTACTAGATTACAGAATTCCAATCCTAGACATTATCTTTCTGGACATCGTACTAAGTGGGCAAGCTTAATTAGTTAACCCAAACATGACTAATTTAGACCGCATAAGTTATTAGGCTCTGAAAACATTGTTGAAATTGGGCCAGCCCACGACAGAAGAAATGGATGAATTTCAAATTTTCCATTTTAGATCTTTACTGGGCCTATGTAGTCTAACTTTATTTAGAACTTTTCAAAACTCTTCCTTAAAAATTTCTTTATATTATTAAAACCATTTAAAATTAATTTAATTTAATTTTAATTAGTTGTGTATGATTATGAGCACATCACATGCACCCATGTGTATAGTGTAAGTGCAATATATGAAGTGTTCAAAATTAATGTGGCTGTTGTTTAGGTGTTGGAAATTACACCGCAATAGACGCATTCCCCCTCTATAGATGCCTTTGTCATCCTAAACATGAAAAGTTATATATATATATATATCTGTGTGTGTATGTATGTATACATATTTACATGTATAAATGTACATGCATATACACAATAAAAGTTTTGCATAGCAGTTCAAATGAAATAGATTTCATTTATATTACATGCATTAAATCAAAGAACGTTAAGATTAATTAAAGTAGTTTAAAAATTTACTATTATGTCTTATACAAAAAACCTTTTGAAATCTTAGGTTAAATATAAATATACACTCACATATATCAGATATTATATATAATTATGTAAACTCAAGAACACATACAATCAAAATAAATTTGGAATAAGATAAACAACATAGAAGGGGTTTGTGAAAAAGAATGCTTCCTTTTAAGCAAAGATTTAATACCAAATCGAATGCAATTCTAAAACATCAAATAGATCATTAATTTAATGTTTCCCCTTTTCTAGCAGAGTTTATTTTACAATGATTTAAAATAGGTTAATTAAATCATCATACTAAATTGATGACACAGATTAATTAATGCAATTGTTACTAGGTTTAATTTACATAGAAACTTTGTGTAAATATTCAAATCCAATTCATTTGATATGGAAGCTGAATTACTAACAAGAAAAATCCAAAGTTCTATTTTGGTTTTTTTAAACCACAACAAAGTCAGATGACATAGGCATATATATATTCGTGTTAAGAAGATCCAAATCTAGAATAAACAAACTGGATGAATAATTATATAAATCGGGGAAATAAAATTAAGAGGGTCTAGTTCTAGGTTAAATTAACTAAATTAACAATCATACAGAACATATAAAATGAAAAATTATTATTATTAACAAAATAGTAGTGAAAAAAGCAAAGGTTCTATGTTTTAACATGATAGGAATTCACAATTGATTCAAACAAGGGAAATAAGATATAAAAATAAAAATTTAAATTTACATATATGAACAGCTGGGAGAGATAGAGAATTAAGGGGACATAATAAAATTAGAAGATGCGTAAATATAGAATTGTATGTATGTATGTATTACCTTAGGATGAAGCCTGTTGATAAACCTTGAATGATAAAATGATTCCTAGATCTGATTAATCACTCTCTAGATCTGCAACAATCAAGAGATAACCACCCAATTTTATTTAATATTGCATGGTAAAATTTTAGAGTACAGAAGTCTTTTCCACCATTAAAATTTTTAACTTGAAGTTTCCCTGGAGAGGAGGAAAAAAATGAGTACAAAAATCTAATTAACGGAGGAAATAAATGTGTAATCAATACATTGTTTATTCTCTCCTTTAATGAAGATTGCCCCTTCATTTCTATTTTAAAAACTCATCCCCTTCTCTACATCATAGCCGCATATCATATAGGGATATGGGTCCAAAAGATTCCAAAACTTAATTAGTATTATTTCCTTTTAAATCTAATTTAAATTTCACATCGATATCGCATACCGATGTGATCGTTTATAACCTTTTATATACGTACATCATTAAATACTAATGGAAATCAAGAAAATTATATAAGAATTTTTTTTCCATTAATTATACTTGATAAATATTAATTAGGTTAATTACTTAAAATCCATTTCATTATTTACCTTGTTTAAATTGAATTTAAAATTCTACTGATATCGTATATCGATGCATTCATTTATAACTTTTATATATGCACTTTACTAAATACTAATGGAATCCAATATATTATAAAAGTAATCATAATTAATATTTCTAAAAATTTAATTAATTTAATTAATTTTCAACAATTAATTAACTTAACTGTGTGGTTGATTCGAAATATCCATCATTTCGGTTTTGTGACTCAAAGGTGTAAATTCTTTTTTAGGCAAGCTAAGCCGGTTTTATAGTAGATCGTCCACTTTTTTACTACAACAAAAGATTAAAACAACAAAAAAAAGATTAACTATAAAACTGAAACAGGCTAAAAAATATGACCCATTGAGGAAAATAAAAACCGCTAATGCCTTAACATAGTTAAAGTATTAAACCTTTTTTATACCCTAATCTCACCAGAATCATTCAGTATTTTTTGAAACAATAAAGAGATCAGAAGTTTTGTCCCCTCGGAGAAACGCGCATTCCTTTCCTCCCAAACCACTATGATGACTTTTTTAACCGTTTAAGAGGAATACTCAAATCTGGAGATCTCCATCTTGTAGCTTTATAAATTGTTAACCATTGAGACCTATGATTTCTAGCTGGCCTATGAAGTTGTAGTGATGGAGAATACTTTTCCACAAGTTATGCACATATACCCAATTAAAAAATGCCCTGTATATTCTAAAGCTCAACAGTAGAAGAAACAATTTGAAGAGTTAATAATTCCTCTGTGCAAAAGATTGTCTTGAGTATGGACAACATTATTGATTATTTTCCATATCAACAAATTTTCTTTAGGTTTAGAACCCGATTTCCATATTCTTCTATACCATGGAAATGTGCTTGTTTGTTGATTAAATAATAATTCCTTGTAGGCTGATGAGATTGTATGACTGCTCTTATTATTCTAATGTATATTCATATAAGATAAAAGGGAGTAAGAGTTTTGAATTATGTTCCACAAAGATCTTACACTAGCGGAGCTAACATGAGGTAATATAATAGTGCCAAAATTATATAATCACCAGCAACAGCAGCTCAAGGGATACCAATAAGTGTACGTGCAATACCTCATAAAATTTAATAAGAAATTTAATAATTAAAATAAGATTAAAAATGGAATTTTTTAAAATTTCAGAATTTGGTCATGGAAGTTGCATCATTGCGTCCGTGGTGATTTTCTAATCAATTTTCATATATAATATGTTGAAATCGGAGTTAAACGGAGAAATTATGGAAGTTTGAAGTTTGAAGTTTTCGAATTTAAATAATTCAAACTAGTTTAAATTTAAAATTTAAATATTTGAATTTGAAATTCTGCAACGTTAAGGAATACTTAATATTTGAGCTTGCCTTGTTAGCATAAGAATTAATTGAGTAATTAATAAATTAAATAAGATAATTAATAGAAATTAAACGGAAGTAATAATATACGGTCCAAAATTGTAGACTGGTCGACTGCCTATGTGCATGCGGTCGATCAGTTCTAAAAGTGGTGAGTAGGGTTTTGGTTATTTTAAATGGTCCAAATTTTATTATTTAAATTCGATGGTTCTGGTTCCTTCTTACCTCCATAAATAGAACCCTAGACCCCTACTTTTCCTCATAAAATTTTATAGCAATGGCTCAGGTCTGTCAAATTCTTTCCCCTTAGGTTTTCAGAAACAGTAAACTTTCTGGTAAGTAATTCTAATATCTAGTCTTTAAGTTAAATTAAATTCTCAATTTTCTCCACTCTATCTTTTATTTTTGAAATCTAATCCATATATAAAATCTATTTGTTATACATTCAAAAAGAGGAAGATCTAATAGAGAATTAGGAGCAGTAAAAATCAGATCCCATCCTTTTCTTCTTCTTCTTTAGATTCGTGAATCGGTTAGTTTTCAGGTAAGAGGTTTAGATGTTTAATTCTTTTGATTTTTGATCTTATTCCTCTCTATTTTCTTATTCTAAATATAATTTCTATACACAATTCACTTTGTCGTATATTCCAAAGAGGAAGATCCGAATGGGAAATATGCGTAGTGGAATAAAATCTAATTAGGAAGCAAACAATTCCCTATGAGTGGAATAAAATCTATTTATTTGGATTTGATGTATGCCTTGGAAAATTTTAGCAAACGAGAACACATCTAAAACCTTCAGAATTTCCTTAAATAAATGACAATTTTGAATATGGTGGAATTTCAATTATTTTATATTAATATAGTAGAATCAAATCTGTATTGAAATTTAACCAATATATTGTCTATTCCACTTTATCTCTTTTGATTTCTTTGATAGTGTTAAAAGATTCTAAAAATAAATAAAGTTAGAAATTGTGTGCCAAGTATGATTTTGATTAATTGTAGTTTGCACCGCCTATTCTGTAAATTAAAACAAGTATGAACCCCGTTTTCACTCCAAGGTGGTAATTGCAAAAGTTGAATAACATATAAAAGGTTTAAATTGTAAAGTTTATTCCTCAAATAGAGGATTTAATTCTATTATATTAACATGAGATAGTTTGGTATTATTCCTTCTTGTTTACAAGTTAAGTTATTGGCTAAGGATATTAGCTATTCTTTTATTTAGAGCTTCGGACTTGTATGAGTTCGACATTTAAATTAATAAGTGTTTTCTTTGCGTGTGACTGGAAATATTTTATTCGAATTTCATGCATATATATATAATATTAACATATTGATTATTAAAGTTAATAATAACCTAATAATTATAGTGTTTTGAATGTATTGATTATAGTTAATAGGGTAGTAAATAACATTAATTTCTTAGAAAGGTAGTTAATGGTAATTATGAGAATTAATCCATAATTAAATTCGTAATAAGGGATACCTTATATGGCCTTAATCATTAATTTTGTAGGATGGTGTATATATAAAATTTGTATACATATGAAGTATGACTAAGTTATGGATGCAAGGTCAGTCTAAAGTTATACAGAAGTCTGCCTAGTATATCTGGCTACCAACAATGTGGTTTTGCAAACTGATGCGAGACATCACCAATAATAAATAACCCCAATGGATGTGAGGTTATTCCTAATTCTATAGGGTAAATCTGCCCAGTCAATCTGGCTACCAGTACCTATGAATATTAGTATTAATCTGAGATGTTATGGTTGGATTATGGGTAACGAGTTACGCTATTAATATGGTAGGTGAAATCTTTAAAAGGGGCCTGCTTCGGGTTAGGGGTATTAAGTGGCTATTGTAGGGTCTACCTCTTTCCTTCAGGAGAAATATTAAGTGACCTGATGAGATTTCTTATAATGTCATCTAGTGAGAACCATTTATGGACCCATATGGGTTAGGTCTTAAATGATGGAGGCTTGCTTATTTTATAGGTCTTAAAGGATCAAGGTCTGCCTAGTCCCTAATAAAAAGGTATTAAGTGGTTTGGATGTTCTCTCTCTTGCATCATTAACGATAGTTGCGTTGGAATTTGGAAATGGGTTAGATATTAAGTGACAAGAACCTGTCTATTTTATAGGTACTAAAGTGTTAGAGTCTGCTTAATCCTCAATAAAATGTATTTACTGGTTTTGGGTCCTTTCTCCCGCATCATTGATGTTAGTTGCATTGGAATTTTTGGAATTGGACTGGAAAGGCCTTTGGGCTTACAACTAAAGTTATTAGTATGGAACAGTTTTAAATATGTAAGAAATATTTTTGATCTAAATAATATTATCCAAGTACAATTATGGTAAAGCTTGAGATTTTCATTTCACCAGACATTGGTTGTTTTGACCCACTCCTCATTACAATACATAGGTTAGAGGAGACAATGCTGATTTAGGAGACGAAGGTGGAGATGAAGACTTATGGTAGTTGTCTAACTATTTAAGATTTTTAAATATTTTTATTGTACCCAGTTTAGTTAGTTATGTTATTTTGGAATATTGTACTATGGAGGCTTTATGTAAACATGTTGTAATATTTAACATGTTATGTTTCTGAAATGGTTTTCTTTATGAAATGGGTACTTGTTTCTAATTGTAATGATCTACCTTTCTTACACCTAAATATGATGCTTAATACATCCATGGTTGTCACGTACCGAAATTTTCGACTTTCGAAAATTCGACATCGATACTCACTTTATCGACTGCCGAGAAATCGAGTGCCGGAAACTCCAATAGTGAGGGTTTAAGAAAAAGAAAAAGGTAGAAGAAGAAGATAGAAGAAAAAGAAAGAAGAACAACAACAGAACAAGAGCAGAAACAGAAACAGAAACAGAAAACAATATCAGAATCTCACATATCGCAGCGGAACAATATATAATAGATAAATGAATATCATTTAAAAACAAAAGAATTATATCTGTTATTACATTACATCACATCATATCATCAGAGTCAATAAACAACAATGGACAGTGATATAACTTGTCCTCATACAGAATACACAGCGGAATAAATAATATCAGATACAAATACTACGTCTCGCCATCCAGCTTATCTCCAAAGCTCCAGAATATCCAGAATATCCTGATAATATAACTCTAGGCTGCCCGTGTGGAAATTGGTGGGCACCCAGAGTTTAGAAGGGAACAATAAACTCCGAGTCAGTCATGGTGACTGGTGTGAGATCGTAAAACAGTTATTTTTCACAAAGAAAATAAAACAAATTCGCAATGCTTTTGGAAAATGAAACTACCATAAAACCTCCCACCACACACACAATGCAAACGCAGAATTGGAGGAGATTTCTTCTTATGATAGTCAAAGATGCTTACTACGCAAAATCAAATCATTTTTGATATTATTATTAGTGCATAGTGTAGAAAACATTTCGAAAGTATAATATTAATCTTAGCCAGCATAGGCATTCCGCACTTATGCCTACTATAGCTACTATGTTCAATAGCAGGTTACCGCCACATTCCATAGCAGGTAATACAACTAAAACCGTACAAGTCACGTATTGTTTCTTTGGATTTCCAACAAATGGTCAGGATAAGGAACTTCCTTTTCCACGATGGGTATGTCCCTGGAATAGATGACCCGAGAACCTACCCGGATCTCTGCCAACACAAGGCCGGGTTACCTCTGCAAAAATAGGTAACTACTGACACGCGTATGCCATCCCCCGATCGTAACCGATCTTCCCGAGGATCCCCGATTTCCAACAAACCACATAGATAATAATGCAGCAACCACATAGGTTAAGTATCTGGGCTCCATACCATGATACCACCTCTATCCAGAAGGAATGACATACACTAAGGGGTGCTACTCCCTAGAACCTTGCCGCATCCTTCCTGTTTCGACCATTTCCGGGGTGTGAGGCTCGATGAAGTCTCGTCCACAAAGCTACGCTTTCTACAACAATCCCTGCTTCGGGTCAAACAAAAATGATCAACCTATGATCACAAAGATATAAGATCAAACAAATGATCATATCACAAATGATCAAACACTGATCATTTCACAGCAACACTCAGTATGCCACGTTACCAAATTGGGATATATCGCTGATAAATTTCAACTACATAACCTCTGAGCTCATACGTCTCAGAGAAGGGTGTTAAGCTAAGAGAATAAAATTCTCCGCCACCAACAGAAATGTATTTGAAAGAAATCAGCTTTATATCTCAAATTGTAACGTCAGACACACAATCCATACAAGTCTGTTCCGAGATCGAACAGAACCGAAGGCACTTCTCACGAAGCCCTTGCATTTCCGGATAAATTTCTAATCACGTCCGGACTTCCCGTCACTAAGGGTGATAAAACCTCTAAATCGGAGATCAGCCGATGTAGAGTAACTCGACGGTAATCCTTCCGTTTTCAAAAATATCCGGTCTTCAACACCGGTCTTCAAATGCAATTCATAACGACGTATCACATATTCGGAATGGGTTATACGACCCCATGGTCCTTTCCCGGCTAACCCGAATAGTGAGCGTTTATTTCAAAAATAAGTGTGGCATTCAAATTCATCCAATTCACAACAAATACCTACTCAAGGTAATTATTGATAGTCGGTTATTTAACTATCAATAAAGATGCGCAACATCATCAGATTTCAAATAATTTTCCCAATTATTTCATCTTCAAAAATATCTTTACTAGATATAAAATTTCCACACTTCAAAAATAAATCAACGTTTATTTTTCTAAAACAATTTCCCTTTCCTTCATAAATTCCATAGTGAATTCATAATTTCAAAATATCTACTGATATACGATTTTCAAATCGATGTCAATATTCAATTTCGATTTATCTTTAAGAAGATAAATTCTCAAAAAAACATTTCATTTCATATTGGAAAACATTCCATACTTATTTAATAATAAGTGTTTCACAAATCTTTTATTTTCAACGTTTGAAAATATTCGATATACTTAAATCAAAATTTAAGTATAAATTCATTCTTTAAGGAAAACATTACTATAACAACATTTATTTGAGTCAAAACGAATGTTATGTAAAACATCGTTACGATGACTCAAAATCACTAGTATAGGGATTCGAAATTTAGAGAGATATATAAATCCAATACTATATAAAAACATTTCCTTTCGGAAATCATTTACTATAACAACAGTGTTATAGTTCATCATTTCCTTATTTCTCGAAAACGTCTATTTCAACAATAAATGTTGAAATCTATGATTTCGATATTTCACACGTTTTAAAACATCTTTTAAAACAATTAACTTCATTTTATAATATCGCTTTCCCAAAACCATATCCATTCTACTTAAAAATATATTCACTGTCCAAAATCGTGAATATACTTCACTAACCAAATTTCAATCTTTTCTACACTTTTATCCCAAGAATTTTCCACTGTCCAAAATCGTGGATATAATTCCTTTAATTAACTTCTACAATTCACTTATCAAAATAAGTGATTTCGGATTCATAAACAACGTTTATAAATCACAATTTTATATTTTATAACTACTTCAACTTATAAATTCCTTTTATTATCCAATTCAATTTATAACTCAATTTTCTACCAAAAGTCCATTCTATAATTAAACACTTAAAATTCGTTTATTTACAAAATCGTTCTTTTAGGACTTCACAAATCATTTATTCTGTCCTTTATAAAACCCATTTTAACATCATTTAAAACGTCTTTAAAACTCCTTTATAATTTCATCACTTTGATTTATAAAAATCAAATTTTATAAATCTTATATATAGAGCTTTCATAATAAATTCAAAAATCTCTATTTAAACCATTTTATAAATAAATCGACTTTTATTTCAAAAACGACACTTCGGTTATATTTCACTAAAAATTTTAACTTTTATAACTTTAAATTTTACGTTTATAAATCGATTCAAAATTTCCATAAAACGTATATTTTCAAAAATCACTTTAAAAATCCTTTTAAAGTAAAAGTCGTTATTTTTACATTTCAAAACTGAATCCGATGATGCAACAGCATCAATTAGTCCATCACAACAGTCAATATCATATATCAATATGATAACAGAATATACATCAATATCTGTAAATAAGTAAATACAGTTGAGGAATCCAGTTGGATCCCTCCAACCTGTTTCCCTGCATCCAAAGACGTTAGCACAATACCAATTCCGCTCCAGTACGGAATTATCGCGGTATATGGGTTTTATAAAAATCCGCTTACTAACGGCGCAATAGGGTCTCATCCGCTATACGAGGCGGGAAATCAATCAATCCAATATATACATATGCCAATATGTATATACTGCTATATATATAGATATATCCTATCATATCTAATATCACATTCAAACAAATCAATCAATAACTGCAATTCAATTATAAATCTGAGTGAGAAGATCTCACCGTGATTTTAAATTCTGTTCCAGCGTTTTGTTTCGAATAAAATTAAACACGCGTTTAATTTTACCCGAAAAACTAGCTCCAAACGACTACTATCCAGTTGCATCGCGTAGTGCTCGACGACGCGATTCCAACGCACTTCGTTTCATCATTTTCCGATCTCGCAGCAAAAAGTTATCGCATTCAGAAGTTTATACAAATTTTAATATAACTATTTTACATTTTCTTTTTATATTTTTAACCTTCTGCAAATCTGGGTCGCACGATCTGGAACTGAGACATCTGGCCACCCATCTTTTTCTTCCCTCCCATTCACGTACGCGCTCCAGGTTTCAAAAGAAACCCACTGCCGCCCAAAAACCCTAATCACGCATCCATTTCCAAGCATCTTCACGTAGATCAGGCGACGCCATTTGAAACGCCTCGCCTAGCTCTACCTTCGGTCCAAGTAGTGCCCAGCTCGGTGGTCCCCACTCCTCACGAAACGCGTGCGAACGTGCCGGGTTCAAGCTCGTTTTGCCGTCAATTTGCTTATCCATAAACGATCTCCACCGTTCAGCATGTAGAGCTCGCATAGATCTCCAACTTTCGTTTAGGAAGTTTAACGAATTGATTCACGGATTTGAAGGATTTTGAGGAGGAAGAGGGGAGCTTTCTGGCCGTTCAGAACAATAGTGGCGGCTGGCCATTTGAGATGAAACCCTAGCTATTTTTTTTATTTAATTTTGTGAATAAAGGGGTGTATTTATAGAAGATCGAACGAACACTATTCACTTCGAATTTCCGAACTCCGATTTACGCGCAGTGACTGGGGTTCCTGGGGTTTACCCCGCGTTCCGAACGCAATGGAACAGGTTTCGGAAGCTAATTCGATCGTATGTGTGAGATATGACAATAAACGATCAATTTAAATTTAACCGATTTAAATCGATTTCGAGGCGTTTTGGCTTGCCCCGGACAAACGGTAATTCCAAAAATTACGAAATTTGAAACCATGCAATAATATCACATTACGGATCCGATGAAACTGGTTTCGTCGAAATCCGAGACTTTTTGAAAAATGACTATTTTAACTCGACGATTTAAAATTAAAACGATATCGATGCATTTCGAGCTGCCACGGTCAAACGACAACTCCGTTTGCTATGAAAATTGAAATCCGATAATAACTAACTATTACGAATCCAATGGAACTGGTTTCGTTCAATTCTGAGACTGTTCGAAAATTGGCTATTTTTACAGTCGATAATTAAATATTAAAATATTCAATTTTCATAGATTAACTCCAAATTCAATTTTAAAAGATCTATAACCTTTCTATAACTCCAGTATGATTAAATAAAATTTTACAAATCATTTTCAATCATTTTAAACTCGTTTTTCAATTATCTCTGGAATTTCACTATTTAATTTATCGATTAAATTATCAAATTAAACCCAATATTCGAAAAATAAATCATTCGACTTCTAAATTCCATTTATTAATATTTAAAATCAATTAAATATTCGAATTTTAATTATCAAAAATTCTGGGTCGTTACAAACTTTCCCCCTTAAAAGAATTTCGTCCTCGAAATTACAAGTCAGGAAAAATGGTCCTTAACTCGTCTACTATTTTTCACAATCTAATAGTTTTATCAATTTTCAAACGGATCTTCCTACTAAAGATTCGTTATCATCTCAACTAACTTTCCAACTTAAATTTTAAGTTTCAAACAACATTGTTTAACTTCTAAATTCAAATTCGAGTTTAAATTCAAATTTTAAACTTTCAAAATTTTCTCAAAATTTTTCTAACGCTCTAAATTTTCGAAAAATTTCGCCAGCGTCTCCTTTGCGCGGCTAACACGGTACGACTACAAAACGTCCCTACGGACTCTCAGATTTCAAAAAGAAAAAGAAAAAGCCAAGCGGCTAGAGAAGAAATCAGTAAATCTCATATAGAAATTTAAATACTTACCTTTTTCGAGCAATTCAAATTATCTTCGAAATCAAAATCCCAATTCATTTACACCTGTATATCCTACTAGCCATAATATCTAGTTACATATATTCAAACCATTTCGTACATTCAATTACAAAATTTTCAATATCAACTGCTTATATATCTTTAGCTTACTTCACTGTTGAAGTTACATATTCATATCCATTCAATTTTACATTTCTAATCTCATTTGAATTCAATTCTCAATTTTAATTCTATTGGAATTCAATTTATCTTCAATTCCGAATATTGAATTTTATCGATTATCTTTCATTCATAACTGCACCATTTTAAATTAGTTTCAGTTACTAATCCATTTCAAATTCTAATTCACTTATTCAAATTTGTTTATTCATTCTGAAACTCATTCACTAATTTAACTTTCAATTTCGCTTTCATTAAATCACAATTGATTCACTTGTACTTACATTTATTTAACTTCATCTTTAAGTTAAATTTATTCTATCAAAATTCAATTTGTATAAGTTATCGACTTATTTCTTATTTCATAAATATTTTAAATAGGGTTCCAGAGTCTTTTCAATTTTTCAAAAACCATTTTGAAAACAAATTCAAATCATCCTTTGAATTTTCTAAAACAAAATCCAAATTTTTCCAAACAACTTCCATTTAAAACAATCGGCAGCAATTCCTCTTTTGGAAACCCGAAAATGAATTCTAATGATGTGGCCACCATCATCAGGATTATTTTCCAGCGACCTAAAAGAGTTTAGAGCTTTTCATTTCTTCAAACATTTTTCCAAAACCTTTGAAATTCATTTCCAACTCCAAAAAGATTTAAACTTTCCAAATCTCCAAAATTTTCAAATTCTTTTTAAAAACATTTCCAAAAACTTCTCTGGAATTCTACTTCAATTTACAATTCACATTTATAATTTATATTCTCAAATTTCATTTGTACATGGATTTATCTCTTAACTTTGGAGTTATGATTTCAATTTCTTATTCAATTTCATATAATAATGATAACATTTCAATATTATCACTTTCCTAACAACCATGTAACCATATACTATGATAATTCATAGAAAATTATTTCCTTTCTATACAAAAATAGTTTTGGGCAAAATTATTTCATTTACCCTATTTAAAACAATACTGTGCCGAATTGTTTTATTCGAGTGTTTAGAGATCCCTATCGATAGAGTTGTACGGACAATACCGATCAGAATCCATATACCACTCAACAAACCAATCATCACAATATAAAACAATTTTATATTCACTAACAAATACGCACTCGTATCTATTATTACACTCAACTCATTCTAGAGTACTACTGACTCTATCTCTAATGAGTAACACCCAACAGAGCAGGGTTGTCGCTTAACCATATGCTCTGATACCACGCTGTCACGTACCGAAATTTTCGACTTTCGAAAATTCGACATCGATACTCACTTTATCGACTGCTGAGAAATCGAGTGCCGGAAACTCCAATAGTGAGGGTTTAAGAAAAAGAAAAAGGTAGAAGAAGAAGATAGAAGAAAAAGAAAGAAGAACAACAACAGAACAAGAGCAGAAACAGAAACAGAAACAGAAAACAATATCAGAATCTCACATATCGCAGCGGAACAATATATAATAGATAAATGAATATCATTTAAAAACAAAAGAATTATATCTGTTATTACATTACATCACATCATATCATCAGAGTCAATAAACAACAATGGACAGTTATATAACTTGTCCTCATACAGAATACACAGCGGAATAAATAATATCAGATACAAATACTACGTCTCGCCATCCAGCTTATCTCCAAAGCTCCAGAATATCCAGAATATCCTGATAATATATCTCTAGGCTGCCCGTGTGGAAATTGGTGGGCACCCAGAGTTTAGAAGGGAACAATAAACTCCGAGTCAGTCATGGTGACTGGTGTGAGATCGTAAAACAGTTATTTTTCACAAAGAAAATAAAACAAATTCGCAATGCTTTTGGAAAATGAAACTACCATAAAACCTCCCACCACACACACAATGCAAACGCAGAATTGGAGGAGATTTCTTCTTATGATAGTCAAAGATGCTTACTACGCAAAATCAAATCATTTTTGATATTATTATTAGTGCATAGTGTAGAAAACATTTCGAAAGTATAATATTAATCTTAGCCAGCATAGGCATTCCGCACTTATGCCTACTATAGCTACTATGTTCAATAGCAGGTTACCGCCACATTCCATAGCAGGTAATACAACTAAAACCGTACAAGTCACGTATTGTTTCTTTGGATTTCCAACAAATGGTCAGGCTAAGGAACTTCCTTTTCCACGATGGGTACGTCCCTGGAATAGACGACCCGAGAACCTAACCGGATCTCTGCCAACACAAGGCCGGGTTACCTCTGCAAAAATAGGTAACTACTGACACGCGTATGCCATCCCCCGATCGTAACCGATCTTCCCGAGGATCCCCGATTTCCAACAAACCACCTACATAATAATGTAGCAACCACATAGGTTAAGTATCTGGGCTCCATACCATGATACCACCTCTATCCAGAAGGAATGACATACACTAAGGGGTGCTACTCCCTAGAACCTTGCCGCATCCTTCCTGTTTCGACCATTTCCGGGGTGTGAGGCTCGATGAAGTCTCGTCCACAAAGCTACGCTTTCTACAAAAAGCCCTGCTTCGGGTCAAACAAAAATGATCAACCTATGATCACAAAGATATAAGATCAAACAAATGATCATATCACAAATGATCAAACACTGATCATTTCACAGCAACACTCAGTATGCCACGTTACCAAATTGGGATATATCGCTGATAAATTTCAACTACATAACCTCTGAGCTCGTACGTCTCAGAGAAGGGTGTTAAGCTAAGAGAATAAAATTCTCCGCCACCAACAGAAATGTATTTGAAAGAAATCAGCTTTATATCTCAAATTGTAATGTCAGACACACAATCCATACAAGTCTGTTCCGGGATCGAACAGAACCGTAGGCACTTCTCACGAAGCCCTTGCATTTCCGGATAAATTTCTAATCACGTCCGGACTTCCCGTCACTAAGGGTGATAAAACCTCTAAATCGGAGATCAGCCGATGTAGAGTAACTCGACGGTAATCCTTCCGTTTTCAAAAATTTTCGGTCTTCAACACCGGTCTTCAAATGCAATTCATAACGACGTATCACATATTCGGAATGGGTTATACGACCCCATGGTCCTTTCCCGGCTAACCCGAATAGTGAGCGTTTATTTCAAAAATAAGTGTGGCATTCAAATTCATCCAATTCACAACAAATACCTACTCAAGGTAATTATTGATAGTCGGTTATTTAACTATCAATAAAGATGCGCAACATCATCAGATTCCAAATAATTTTCCCAATTATTTCATCTTCAAAAATATCTTTACTAGATATAAAATTTCCACACTTCAAAAATAAATCAACGTTTATTTTTCTAAAACAATTTCCCTTTCCTTCATAAATTCCATAGTGAATTCATAATTTCAAAATATCTACTGATATACGATTTTCAAATCGATGTCAATATTCAATTTCGATTTATCTTTAAGAAGATAAATTCTCAAAAAAACATTTCATTTCACATTGGAAAACATTCCATACTTATTTAATAATAAGTGTTTCACAAATCTTTTATTTTCAACATTTGAAAATATTCGATATACTTAAATCAAAATTTAAGTATAAATTCATTCTTTAAGGAAAACATTACTATAACAACATTTATTTGAGTCAAAACGAATGTTACGTAAAACATCGTTACGATGACTCAAAATCACTAGTATAGGGATTCGAAATTTAGAGAGATATATAAATCCAATACTATATAAAAACATTTCCTTTCGGAAATCATTTACTATAACAACAGTGTTATAGTTCATCATTTCCTTATTTCTCGAAAACGTCTATTTCAACAATAAATGTTGAAATCTATGATTTCGATATTTCACACGTTTTAAAACATCTTTTAAAACAATTAACTTCATTTTATAATATCGCTTTCCCAAAACCATATCCATTCTACTTAAAAATATATTCACTGTCCAAAATCGTGAATATACTTCACTAACCAAATTTCAATCTTTTCTACACTTTTATCCCAAGAATTTTCCACTGTCCAAAATCGTGGATATAATTCCTTTAATTAACTTCTACAATTCACTTATCAAAATAAGTGATTTCGGATTCATAAACAACGTTTATAAATCACAATTTTATATTTTATAACTACTTCAACTTATAAATTCCTTTTATTATCCAATTCAATTTATAACTCAATTTTCTACCAAAAGTCCATTCTATAAGTTAAACACTTAAAATTCGTTTATTTACAAAATCGTTCTTTTAGGACTTCACAAATCATTTATTCTGTCCTTTATAAAACCCATTTTATCATTTAAAACGTCTTTAAAACTCCTTTATAATTTCATCACTTTGATTTATAAAAATCAAATTTTATAAATCTTATATATAGAGCTTTCATAATAAATTCAAAAATCTCTATTTAAACCATTTTATAAATAAATCGACTTTTATTTCAAAAACGACACTTCGGTTTTATTTCACTAAAAATTTTAACTTTTATAACTTTAAATTTTACGTTTATAAATCGATTCAAAATTTCCATAAAACGTATATTTTCAAAAATCACTTTAAAAATCCTTTTAAAGTAAAAGTCGTTATTTTTACATTTCAAAACTGAATCCGATGATCCAACAGCATCAATTAGTCCATCACAACAGTCAATATCATATATCAATATGATAACAGAATATACATCAATATCTGTAAATAAGTAAATACAGTTGAGGAATCCAGTTGGATCCCTCCAACCTGTTTCCCTGCATCCAAAGACGTTAGCACAATACCAATTCCGCTCCAGTACGGAATTATCGCGGTATATGGGTTTTATAAAAATCCGCTTACTAACGGCGCAATAGGGTCTCATCCGCTATACGAGGCGGGAAATCAATCAATCCAATATATACATATGCCAATATGTATATACTGCTATATATATAGATATATCCTATCATATCTAATATCACATTCAAACAAATCAATCAATAACTGCAATTCAATTATAAATCTGAGTGAGAAGATCTCACCGTGATTTTAAATTCTGTTCCAGCGTTTTGTTTCGAATAAAATTAAACACGCGTTTAATTTTACCCGAAATTTAAACTAGCTCCAAACGACTCCTATCTAGTTGCATCGCGTAGTGCTCGACGACGCGATTCCAACGCACTTCGTTTTATCATTTTCCGATCTCGCAGCAAAAAGTTACGCATTCAGAAGTTTATACAAATTTTAATATAACTATTTTACATTTTCTTTTTATATTTTTAACCTTCTGCAAATCTGGGTCGCACGATCTGGAACTGAGACATCTGGCCACCCATCTTTTTCTTCCCTCCCATTCACGTACGCGCTCCAGGTTTCAAAAGAAACCCACTGCCGCCCAAAAACCCTAATCACGCATCAATTTCCAAGCATCTTCACGTAGATCAGGCGACGCCATTTGAAACGCCTCGCCTAGCTCTGCCTTCGGTCCAAGTAGTGCCCAGCTCGGTGGTCCCCACTCCTCATGAAACGCGTGCGAACGTGCCGGGTTCAAGCTCGTTTTGCCGTCAATTTGCTTATCCATAAACGATCTCCACCGTTCAGCATGTAGAGCTCGCATAGATCTCCAACTTTCGTTTAGGAAGTTTAACGAATTGATTCACGGATTTGAAGGATTTTGAGGAGGAAGAGGGGAGCTTTCTGGCCGTTCAGAACAATAGTGGCGGCTGGCCATTTGAGATGAAACCCTAGCTATTTTTTTTATTTAATTTTGTGAATAAAGGGGTGTATTTATAGAAGATCGAACGAACACTATTCACTTCGAATTTCCGAACTCCGATTTACGCCCAGTGACTGGCGTTCCTGGGGTTTACCCCGCGTTCCGAACGCAATGGAACAGGTTTCGGAAGCTAATTCGACCGTATGTGTGAGATATGACAATAAACGATCAATTTAAATTTAACCGATTTAAATCGATTTCGAGGCGTTTTGGCTTGCCCCGGACAAACGGTAATTCCAAAAATTACGAAATTTGAAACCATGCAATAATATCACATTACGGATCCAATGAAACAGGTTTCGTCGAAATCCGAGACTTTTTGAAAAATGACTATTTTAACTCGACGATTTAAAATTAAAACGATATCGATGCGTTTCGAGCTGCCAGTGCCACGGTCAAACGACAACTCCGTTTGCTATGAAAATTGAAATCCGATAATAACTAACTATTACGGATCCAATGGAACTGGTTTCGTTCAATTCTGAGACTGTTCGAAAATTGGCTATTTTTACAGTCGATAATTAAATATTAAAATATTCAATTTTCATAGATTAACTCCAAATTCAATTTTAAAAGTTCTATAACCTTTCTATAACTCCAGTATGATTAAATAAAATTTTACAAATCATTTTCAATCATTTTAAACTCGTTTTTCAATTATCTCTGGAATTTCACTATTTAATTTATCGATTAAATTATCAAATTAAACCCAATATTCGAAAAATAAATCATTCGACTTCTAAATTCCATTTATTAATATTTAAAATCAATTAAATATTCGAATTTTAATTATCAAAAATTCTGGGTCGTTACAAACTTCCCCCCATAAAAGAATTTCGTCCTCGAAATTACAAGTCAGGAAAAATGGTCCTTGACTCGTCTACTATTTTTCACAATCTAATAGTTTTATCAATTTTCAAACGGATCTTCCTACTAAAGATTCGTTATCATCTCAACTAACTTTCCAACTTAAATTTTAAGTTTCAAACAACATTGTTTAACTTCTAAATTCAAATTCGAGTTTAAATTCAAATTCGAGTTTAAATTCAAATTTTAAACTTTCAAAATTTTCTCAAAATTTTTCTAACGCTCTAAATTTTCGAAAAATTTCGCCAGCGTCTCCTTTGCGCAGCTAACACGGTACGACTACAAAACGTCCCTACGGACTCTCAGATTTCAAAAAGAAAAAGAAAAAGCCAAGCGGCTAGAGAAGAAATCAGTAAATCTCATATAGAAATTTAAATACTTACCTTTTTCGAGCAATTCAAATTATCTTCGAAATCAAAATCCCAATTCATTTACACCTGTATATCCTACTAGCCATAATATCTAGTTACATATATTCAAACCATTTCGTACATTCAATTACAAAATTTTCAATATCAACTGCTTATATATCTTTAGCTTACTTCACTGTTGAAGTTACATATTCATATCCATTCAATTTTACATTTCTAATCTCATTTGAATTCAATTCTCAATTTTAATTCTATTGGAATTCAATTTATCTTCAATTCCGAATATTGAATTTAATCGATTATCTTTCATTCATAACTGCACCATTTTAAATTAGTTTCAGTTACTAATCCATTTCAAATTCTAATTCACTTATTCAAATTTGTTTATTCATTCTGAAACTCATTCACTAATTTAACTTTCAATTTCGCTTTCATTATATCACAATTGATTCACTTGTACTTACATTTATTTAACTTCATCTTTAAGTTAAATTTATTCTATCAAAATTCAATTTGTATAAGTTATCGACTTATTTCTTATTTCATAAATATTTTAAATAGGGTTCCAGAGTCTTTTCAATTTTTCAAAAACCATTTTGAAAACAAATTCAAATCATCCTTTGAATTTTCTAAAACAAAATCCAAATTTTTCCAAACAACTTCCATTTAAAACAATCGGCAGCAATTCCTCTTTTGGAAACCCGAAAATGAATTCTAATGATGTGGCCACCATCATCAGGATTATTTTCCAGCGACCTAAAAGAGTTTAGAGCTTTTCATTTCTTCAAACATTTTTCCAAAACCTTTGAAATTCATTTCCAACTCCAAAAAGATTTAAACTTTCCAAATCTCCAAAATTTTCAAATTCTTTTTAAAAACATTTCCAAAAACTTCTCTGGAATTCTACTTCAATTTACAATTCACATTTATAATTTATATTCTCAAATTTCATTTGTACATGGATTTATCTCTTAACTTTGGAGTTATGATTTCAATTTCTTATTCAATTTCATATAATAATGATAACATTTCAATATTATCACTTTCCTAACAACCATGTAACCATATACTATGATAATTCATAGAAAATTATTTCCTTTCTATACAAAAATAGTTTTGGGCAAAATTATTTCATTTACCCTATTTAAAACAATACTGTGCCGAATTGTTCTATTCGAGTGTTTAGAGATCCCTATCGATAGAGTTGTACGGACAATACCGATCAGAATCCATATACCACTCAACAAACCAATCATCACAATATAAAACAATTTTATATTCACTAACAAATACGCACTCGTATCTATTATTACACTCAACTCATTCTAGAGTACTACTGACTCTATCTCTAATGAGTAACACCCAACAGAGCAGGGTTGTCGCTTAACCATATGCTCTGATACCACGCTGTCACGTACCGAAATTTTCGACTTTCGAAAATTCGACATCGATACTCACTTTATCGACTGCCGAGAAATCGAGTGCCGGAAACTCCAATAGTGAGGGTTTAAGAAAAAGAAAAAGGTAGAAGAAGAAGATAGAAGAAAAAGAAAGAAGAACAACAACAGAACAAGAGCAGAAACAGAAACAGAAACAGAAAACAATATCAGAATCTCACATATCGCAGCGGAACAATATATAATAGATAAATGAATATCATTTAAAAACAAAAGAATTATATCTGTTATTACATTACATCACATCATATCATCAGAGTCAATAAACAACAATGGACAGTTATATAACTTGTCCTCATACAGAATACACAGCGGAATAAATAATATCAGATACAAATACTACGTCTCGCCATCCAGCTTATCTCCAAAGCTCCAGAATATCCAGAATATCCTGATAATATAACTCTAGGCTGCCCGTGTGGAAATTGGTGGGCACCCAGAGTTTAGAAGGGAACAATAAACTCCGAGTCAGTCATGGTGACTGGTGTGAGATCGTAAAACAGTTATTTTTCACAAAGAAAATAAAACAAATTCGCAATGCTTTTGGAAAATGAAACTACCATAAAACCTCCCACCACACACAATGCAAACGCAGAATTGGAGGAGATTTCTTCTTATGATAGTCAAAGATGCTTACTACGCAAAATCAAATCATTTTTGATATTATTATTAGTGCATAGTGTAGAAAACATTTCGAAAGTATAATATTAATCTTAGCCAGCATAGGCATTCCGCACTTATGCCTACTATAGCTACTATGTTCAATAGCAGGTTACCGCCACATTCCATAGCAGGTAATACAACTAAAACCGTACAAGTCACGTATTGTTTCTTTGGATTTCCAACAAATGGTCAGGCTAAGGAACTTCCTTTTCCACGATGGGTACGTCCCTGGAATAGACGACCCGAGAACCTAACCGGATCTCTGCCAACACAAGGCCGGGTTACCTCTGCAAAAATAGGTAACTACTGACACGCGTATGCCATCCCCCGATCGTAACCGATCTTCCCGAGGATCCCCGATTTCCAACAAACCACATAGATAATAATGCAGCAACCACATAGGTTAAGTATCTGGGCTCCATACCATGATACCACCTCTATCCAGAAGGAATGACATACACTAAGGGGTGCTACTCCCTAGAACCTTGCCGCATCCTTCCTGTTTCGACCATTTCCGGGGTGTGAGGCTCGATGAAGTCTCGTCCATAAAGCTACGCTTTCTACAAAAAGCCCTGTGTGACGACCTGGAATTTCGAGCAATATCAATTTAATAATTTATGTTAAATATTAAATTGATTGGATATATTTTTGAATTATAAACTTGAATTGATATTTTCTTTTGATAAATATCATATTGGTGAGTTATATCTTTTAAAACTAATAAATGATTTTTCTGTTTATAACGGATATACTGGTATATATCGTAGACAGGTAAGTTCTGTTTTAATTTTAATTGATAAATTTTGTTTTCAAATTTCTTATATGTATTCTAGAGATTTGGAAATTATTATTTATTTTGGGATGACTTTTCAAAGCTATTTGATAAATATATATATATGGTTTTAAATATTCAGATAAATGGTTAAATTGTTTTAAGCTTATTCTAATTTGGTTCAGATTTATATTTATTTATAAAAGAATTTCATTTTTTCTTTTCAAAAGTGTAACTTGTAAGATTTTAGTTTAAGAATATATATATGAGTTTTTAATTCAATTTGTCAAGTGTTACTTTGGATATAGTGTGAAATAAATAATTTCTTTTGTTTGATCTTTTTAAAATTTGATAAACGAACCTCTATAATATTAATAAAAATATAATTTCTTTATGAACCGTTTCAAATTTATAAGTTGTAATTTATTTGGATGATATTTATAAGTAAAAATAGTATAAAGTATTCAGCTAGAAATACAATACAATAATATAAGTAACCAATATACATATTGAAAATAACAAGTTAACAATAATTCAAATGAAACGACTTCATTGAGATAAATTTTATAGTTTATAAATTATACAACGAACACATTAAACAAATCAAACAACGTCTCAAAATAAACATCCATTTCATTCTTAATCAAACAATATATTAGGACAATATTTCAATCACATCTCAAAGTAGACAAGAACAAGAAGAGAAATACAACAATAAGAATGATGCCAGCCTTATGATCTGCATAGCCCATTTGAAAAAATATATATCTAAGCTTGCATGGTATGAAAACAAGCAATGTTCGAATACGTGTATGCCTGCAAACTTTAGGCAACAAAAGTATCAGAATACAAAGTATAATATTTGTAGCTTGAGAGTAAAGCCAGGCATGTAGAAAAGAAAAATAGGATAAGTATGAAAATGGAAGTATCATGGTACAAAGCAATTAATGCTAGTCGTGCAAACATCTCCTCTAGCTCACAATATGTATCCTCAGCCTCCATTATACAAAAATATCTCTGACCTTTGTTTAAAAGAAGGAAAATATAATACAAAGCTTGTAACTTCTTTATACTTTAAACTAGAACCTATCTTCCTCCTGTCACTCTTCTTTCCATTCGAACTCAATACAAATTGTAATGGAGCTTCACTAGAAAACTTAAAACAAGCTTTCATCTAAAACACAACATCAAGAAACTGCAACTAATTCAAAAGCAAGACAGATGAAGATCAAGGCTGAAAACAACTTTCCAGTTTCTTTCCAAGTTCGAAACTGTTGCAAACATAGGTGTTCTGTCCTTCTATGTTTACTGGTGAGTAACAATCTACTTTAAAATTTAAAATGTTTAAATCCTTGCAAGTTCATTTAAGAAATGTGTGTGTGCATATATGGTTATCTATATATATCTGGAAGCTGGAACATGTTATTTATGCTGTTGTTTTAAATCCTCTCTGTTCTTAGTTCAAACTCAGGTCTGTTGATTTCAAAAATCAATCATTTTTTTTAGTTGATAATTTAATTTCAAATTCAAACGAAAGATGTTCGTATCATCATAAACTAAGTTTATAAATTTAGTTAAGATTAAAACGACTTAGAAAATGATCACTGGAGCCAAATTTGTTGAACAAAATCAATTTTATCAAAAATTCAAACTTTACGAAATGGTGAATCATATTTATAATTTGAATGCGTATTGGAAATGGGGATTTTTGAAATAGGTTTCATGATTTTTAGTGGACCTGATAGAGAGCAGTTCGAGTTCATCAATTTAGAGTATTTTTGGTCACCGTGGACGATCAAGTCGATCGGAGGAGACGCGATGTGAACTGGAGGTGGAGGAGTGTGAGGGGGTTAAGGGAAAAATATTCGTATGTCGAACGAAGCTTCGTGGAAGCGGCGGCGGGTGATTCTTCTCTGGTAACCTAGATTTTGTAGGGACACGAATTTCATTTTGTTCTTCGTCGAGAGTTGATCGAGTGTTTGGTGGCTTTGGGTAATGGTGAGTGGAGTAGTGGTGGATAGATGGTCGGAGTTTGAGCCTTTCTGGTTGTCGGGGTGACGAGTACAGTGACATTTCCGGTTGGATGTTAGACCGGTTGTTGGTTCCCAGGTCTCGAGCTTTGCTCGATTTCGATTTCGAAAGGGTGTCAGTGCCGGGATGATCAGAAAAGGGTGGGGAAGGGATCGTCGACTTGCTCGACAAAGGGGAGATGGCTGGAGAAGCTCGTCGGAGTTGTGCACGTACACCGTGTACAAGTGCAGGGGGGTCTGAAATTCTGGTGACAGGCGTGAGAGAAGAAGGGAACACTCGGGTCTGTCTCGAGTAATCCAAGTTTTTGCTCGCGAAATTTTTGTGTTGACTCGAGGATGCTGTGGGTTGGCTTGGTAGAAATTTGGCCTGTGTTTTCTTAGGGAAGGTTGGAGTTTACTCGAAGCAAACAGGGGAGGGGCACGGGTTTGAAGTTAGTCTGAGTTAACTGGAACAGATTGGTACATTTTTTTAAAGTTTTAATTTTAAATTCAAAAACCAAACAAACCAAGTCTATAAATAAAAGTTAAGTATGAGATTTCGAGTTGTTTGGAGACTGGATTGGGAAAAAGAAAATAATAAAGTTTTATAATCAAATACTTAAAGGTGTTAAGAGTTTAAGTGGATTGTTACGCATTGTTTAAATAACAAAGATTTACAATTGTATGTGAAAATAGATAAGTTTTAAATTAGATAATTTAAAATGTTTTAAATCTGATTTCTAAATGATTTATTTTTATTTTGAAACCAATAGGACAATTTGTTGAAGTTATTAAACTTGATTTAATTTCAAATAATCATTTAATAAAGATAAATATGGTTAATTTATCTTTGTTATTAACTTATGAATAATTAATTAAATTAATTAAGTAGGAATTTGTTCATAAGTAAGATTTATTTAGACAAATGTTTTCTTAATAGATTTAGAAATCAGAAATAAAAGAGGCTAATTTATTAATTGTATAATAAATTGTAAATAAATTAGTTAATTATTTATTCAATTTAAAATATCACTCGATTATGGATTAATTAAGTGTAATTTACTTAATAAGTAATTATTAATTAATAATTGGATAAAATTAAGAAAGTAATTATTTATTTAGAATAATTAGTGGAAGTGATTAAATGAACAATCACCCAATGTTATAATTAGAAAGAGGAATCAAGATTTGTTAATGATCAAATGATAAATCACTTATTAAAATAAATGGAGCAGATTGATTTAATTCGAGTTGAATCATTGGATTAATCACTTGTTGATTTGATGTAAAATTACTCGGGGAAGTAATTGATGAGAAATTACTGATGGCAATCAATTGGATGATGTTGATGATAAAAGTAATTGGAGATTAATTACTTGAAGTTAATCGAGGAATTGATCGAGTATTATTGAAGAGTAATTAATTCAGGGAAGTTGATTACTGTATGAAATAAATCAGAAACGATTGATATTATGTAAATTGAAGATTTAATTCTTCTTAACAAATTTAATTAATAAAATAATTGATTAAAGATCATTAATTATTATAATTAATGATACAATTAGGAATTGGTTTAATTTGGCAATAATAATTCAATAAAGTGATTAAATATAATAAACCAATATGAATGGAATTTGTTAAGGGATTGCTAAAAAGTTAATCTCTGTAAATAAATTAAAAGGAATTACTAGAATGTAAGTAAGGTTAATTTATCAAAGAGGATTAATTGAAATGAATAAGTAACTGATAATTGATTAATTGGTTTGTGATTAATAAATGGTTATGTAAGCAAGATTGGATGAAGTAATTAATTTAATTAACTTTAAATTAATTAAGGATAAGGTAATTGATTTAATTCATTTAAATTAATTATCAATGGTGTGATTTATTGTCCTTGCTTATGAATGGATGAATGATATGGATCCCATTGATTGATTGTGATCTCAGATATGAGATGAGTGTTATCTGTTATGATATGGATGCTTTGTTGAAGTGATGATATTTTAGATTATCCATTTATGCTGATATGTGATCATCTATCTGTGATATTGTGATTTATCTATCTGTGTTGATATATAGATAATTGAATTGATTTGTTTTAAACCTTTAAAACAACTTGGCCTTAAAAGACAAGTTTTGGATTTCGATGAGACCGGGATCGGGTTTCCGTATACCGGGATTCCAGGTCTGGAGACCCGAATACCACATCGATCCAAAATAACGTTAGGTCGTGAAATTCAAATGGAGCAAGTGAAGACTCGAGGTATAAGAACTATATGTCAGTATAACTCTGTGGGTGATTCCGTAATGAGTTTTGACGAAAATAGTACTTATAGGTTCGAGATGGTGATTCAGAATGCAAGGGTTATTGTCGTTAACTCTGAGGGTGATTCCAATACGAGTGTAACGAGATAATGCCTTCGGTTTCGTTCGAACCCGGAACGAACTTGTATGGATTGAATGCTTTCAGAACATCGTCAGGTGGACGATGAGCATTCTAAGGGATGAATTCTATAAAGGTAATCGTGACCTCAAGCCTCATCAACCGGGAATGGCTAAAACAGGGGAGGTGCAGCAAGGCTTCGTGGGTAGCCCCCACTTGAGAGTAAGGTTTACCCCTGTCTAGATGTCCCTATTTATTTCGGTTTAGTGTACGGTTGGTCGCGCCAACTGTGGGGTGATTTTACTTGGAACTGTCCAGTAAGGGATGGGTCCGGCCTTGTGTTGCAGGGGAGCGGGCGTACTCCTCGGTACGGTGATCTAGGCCACGTACTGTGACGGGCGGTACCCCAGTAGCCCAGCCATTGTATGGAATCCAATCTCCAATAAGCGCCGTACGTTTTGATTGTGCCAAACTATGTTGAAATGTGAGATGTAAGCATTTCAGCTATTTCTGTATTTTACTTGAAAACCCTAGACACTATTATAATATCACTGGATTTCCTATAAAAATGTTTTGGGTAGCGTAAGGTAAAAACTTTTCCATGTTTATGTGTGGGAAGTCTTACGTGATACCTTTTATTTTCAAAGGATTTTCAAAGTTAAGCAACTTTAACCTGTTACTCATACCAGACCCATGTCTGACCCGAAGTTTATTTCTGTTTTTCATAAACTCTCGGGTACCCAAATTTTTACGGGTAGCCAAGAGATTCAGGTTAGCTTTGACGTATTCTGGAGGAGCAATGGAGCAGGAGGCTTCAGCGTGTAGATATATAGTGGTTCCGCTGTGTTAGTGATTATTTTGTATTTCCGCTGTGTTGTATCTCTATGATGTGTGAGTTGTATTAACTAGACAGGTGTTTATAACTGTCTAGTATGTGAAGTACTATCTGTGTAACTCTGATGTATATGATACTATGTATTAATTTATGTGATATATTATATTTTATTCGTTCCGCTGTTGAGATTCTATTTTGTTTCTTCTTCTTCTCTTTCTTTTCTACTTTCTCACCTCTTTCTTTTCTTCAAAACGATACGATTTCCTGGGCATAGGAAGTCGGGTCGTGACAATTGGTATTAGAGCACTAGGTTGAGCGAATACCTAGGCTCTTAAGTGATTTCTTTCCTGAGAGAGCGTATTTGTTAGTGAATATAAAATTGTTTTATGTTGTGTTGACTTATCGGTTAGGTGTTTATAGATTTTGATCGGTGTGTGGGACGCCACAATATCGATAGGAATTTCTAAACTCTTAACAAGATAAACCGACACAATATTGTTTTAAAATAGGGTAAATGAAATAATTTTACCCAAATTATTTTTGTATATAAAAGAAATGATTTTCCGAAAATTTTTATAGTTATGTATGGTTGCTTGATTGTTAGGAAATGATAATATTGAACGATTATCATTGTCATTGGGAAAATTTAATAAGAATTGGAATTTAATCAATAGTCAAGAAATATATTCATATAACCAAATGGAATTTTGTAAATGTGAATTATAAATGTGATTTGCAATTGAAATTGAAATAAAATTCCAGGGTAATGTTTGAATAGAAATTGGATGGATCTGGAATTTTGAGAAAATTTAAATTCTTTTGGATTTGGAAGTGTTTTCAAAGGTTCTGGAAAAAAATATGGTATTATTTCTAGGATATGTTTGAGTTGGATTTGAAATCTGGAAAGATTTAAAATTTAAAAATATTTGAGATGTTTAAAAGAAATAAAAGCATTTGAACTCTTTCGGTTGTTAGAAAATAACGTCGGTGATGACTGCAGCATCATCGATGTTCATTTTCGAATTTCCGAGAGAAAAGTTTGCTACCAAATTATTTTAAATTGGAATTGTTTGTGAACTGGGTTTGGTTTTGAAATTCAAAAGAATATTTGAATTGCCAAAGAATTTTGGATATAGTTGATTTCAAAGGTGATTTTGTACTTTGGAAATTGCTTAAACTCTGGAAGTAAATTTAAAATGTTGTGGAATAAATAGGGTTTGGAAAACTTTAAGTTTGAATTAAATTGGAATGTAACTAAATCGTGTCAAATGAAAGTGAAGTGTAGAATTAATAGAAGTGGACTGGAAGTAATAAGTGTTGGGAAACAAAATTTATTTATTGAAAACTAAATTTATGAATAAACAAACAAATTTATAATTAAGTGGTAATGGATGGAAGTCAGTGTTTTGTTAACATCTGGAGATTTAGTTTGGTATAGACTGTATTTCAGGAGTGGTACCGATGGTTTTTGGAGGAACTTCTGAGTTTTCTCTTTATGGATCTGTTGAACCATATTTTCGGAATAGTTGAGGAGCTTACCAGTTGTGATTGATGACTGATGGTTGCAAAGCCTAGGTCCGTCACAGATGGTATTAGTGGGAGTTTGTGCTTGTGTGCATCATCTATATTTCATCTACCATATCATAGTTGTGCAGCGGAAGCAGTTTGGGGTACATCTGTCTTTCTTTTCTGGGAAAGGAGAAGTTGATTTCTACGGATGATGGTAAGGATTGTGTTCTTGATTTTGGTTGATCGTGAGAAGATCGTTTTATTGGATCGTTTTTAGATTCAGATTTGTTCTGAAAGGCATCAGCGGAGACTTAGCTGATTGATAGTGATGGAGGCAGATTTGGATCGTCCGAAGAGTTTGGTAGATAGGGGACAGAAGAATTTGGATTTCAGAATCGGAGATTTGATTCTGAATGAGTTTTCTCTGATTAAAGGAGCTGTATAGTTTGGTAAGTCTGGGAAATTAGCTCCGAGGTGTTCTGGATTTTTCTCTGTATTATGGAAAAGTTAGTGTTTGGTATTCTGGGGTGAATTGCCAGTTTGGATAGCTGTGATTCATTATGTTTCACGTATCTCTGAGGGAGTACGTGTGAGGTTTTATTTCTGGTTTTGGAACCGGCTGTTCAGGGAGTTTTGGTTGTTGAGTCAGACTTATTTGTAGTCTGATATCCTATCTTGTTTTATATACCTAGAGGAGTAGGAGCTCGGTAGCTTAGAGATATTGACTGTTTGGATTTTATAGAGCGAGTAACCCGGTACTTATATTCGGGGAAACTCGAGAGAATCCTATTCGGAATTTTTGTTTGGATAGATAGATTTGTTTGATTGGATGCTATGGTTGTTAGCATTGATTGATATATGCTTGTGTTTTAAAATTAAATTTTAAATAGATTATTAAATTACCTTTGTTTTAAATTTCGGGGACGAAATTCTTTTAAGGGGGGAGGATTGTGACGACCCGGAATTTCGAGCAATATCAATTTAATAATTTATGTTAAATATTAAATTGATTGGATATATTTTTGAATTATAAACTTGAATTGATATTTTCTTTTGATAAATATCATATTGGTGAGTTATATCTTTTAAAACTAATAAATGATTTTTCTGTTTATAACGGATATACTGGTATATATCGTAGACAGGTAAGTTCTGTTTTAATTTTAATTGATAAATTTTGTTTTCAAATTTCTTATATGTATTCTAGAGATTTGGAAATTATTATTTATTTTGGGATGACTTTTCAAAGCTATTTGATAAATATATATATATGGTTTTAAATATTCAGATAAATGGTTAAATTGTTTTAAGCTTATTCTAATTTGGTTCAGATTTATATTTATTTGTAAAAGAATTTCATTTTTTCTTTTCAAAAGTGTAACTTGTAAGATTTTAGTTTAAGAATATATATATGAGTTTTTAATTCAATTTGTCAAGTGTTACTTTGGATATAGTGTGAAATAAATAATTTCTTTTGTTTGATCTTTTTAAAATTTGATAAACGAACCTCTATAATATTAATAAAAATATAATTTCTTTATGAACCGTTTCAAATTTATAAGTTGTAATTTATTTGGATGATATTTATAAGTAAAAATAGTATAAAGTATTCAGCTAGAAATACAATACAATAATATAAGTAACCAATATACATATTGAAAATAACAAGTTAACAATAATTCAAATGAAACGACTTCATTGAGATAAATTTTATAGTTTATAAATTATACAACGAACACATTAAACAAATCAAACAACGTCTCAAAATAAACATCCATTTCATTCTTAATCAAACAATATATTAGGACAATATTTCAATCACATCTCAAAGTAGACAAGAACAAGAAGAGAAATACAACAATAAGAATGATGCCAGCCTTATGATCTGCATAGCCCATTTGAAAAAATATATATCTAAGCTTGCATGGTATGAAAACAAGCAATGTTCGAATACGTGTATGCCTGCAAACTTTAGGCAACAAAAGTATCAGAATACAAAGTATAATATTTGTAGCTTGAGAGTAAAGCCAGGCATGTAGAAAAGAAAAATAGGATAAGTATGAAAATGGAAGTATCATGGTACAAAGCAATTAATGCTAGTCGTGCAAACATCTCCTCTAGCTCACAATATGTATCCTCAGCCTCCATTATACAAAAATATCTCTGACCTTTGTTTAAAAGAAGGAAAATATAATACAAAGCTTGTAACTTCTTTATACTTTAAACTGGAACCTATCTTCCTCCTGTCACTCTTCTTTCCATTCGAACTCAATACAAATTGTAATGGAGCTTCACTAGAAAACTTAAAACAAGCTTTCATCTAAAACACAACATCAAGAAACTGCAACTAATTCAAAAGCAAGACAGATGAAGATCAAGGCTGAAAACAACTTTCCAGTTTCTTTCCAAGTTCGAAACTGTTGCAAACATAGGTGTTCTGTCCTTCTATGTTTACTGGTGAGTAACAATCTACTTAAAAATTTAAAATGTTTAAATCCTTGCAAGTTCATTTAAGAAATGTGTGTGTGCATATATGGTTATCTATATATATCTGGAAGCTGGAACATGTTATTTATGCTGTTGTTTTAAATCCTCTCTGTTCTTAGTTCAAACTCAGGTCTGTTGATTTCAAAAATCAATCATTTTTTTTTAGTTGATAATTTAATTTCAAATTCAAACGAAAGATGTTCGTATCATCATAAACTAAGTTTATAAATTTAGTTAAGATTAAAACGACTTAGAAAATGATCACTGGAGCCAAATTTGTTGAACAAAATCAATTTTATCAAAAATTCAAACTTTACGAAATGGTGAATCATATTTATAATTTGAATGCGTATTGGAAATGGGGATTTTTGAAATAGGTTTCATGATTTTTAGTGGACCTGATAGAGAGCAGTTCGAGTTCATCAATTTAGAGTATTTTTGGTCACCGTGGACGATCAAGTCGATCGGAGGAGACGCGATGTGAACTGGAGGTGGAGGAGTGTGAGGGGGTTAAGGGAAAAATATTCGTATGTCGAACGAAGCTTTGTGGAAGCGGCGGCGGGTGATTCTTCTCTGGTAACCTAGATTTTGTAGGGACACGAATTTCATTTTGTTCTTCGTCGAGAGTTGATCGAGTGTTTGGTGGCTTTGGGTAATGGTGAGTGGAGTAGTGGTGGATAGATGGTCGGAGTTTGAGCCTTTCTGGTTGTCGGGGTGACGAGTACAGTGACATTTCCGGTTGGATGTTAGACCGGTTGTTGGTTCCCAGGTCTCGAGCTTTGCTCGATTTTGATTTCGAAAGGGTGTCAGTGCCGGGATGATCAGAAAAGGGTGGGGAAGGGATCGTCGACTTGCTCGACAAAGGGGAGATGGCTGGAGAAGCTCGTCGGAGTTGTGCACGTACACCGTGTACAAGTGCAGGGGGGTCTGAAATTCTGGTGACAGGCGTGAGAGAAGAAGGGAACACTCGGGTCTGTCTCGAGTAATCCAAGTTTTTGCTCGCGAAATTTTTGTGTTGACTCGAGGATGCTGTGGGTTGGCTTGGTAGAAATTTGGCCTGTGTTTTCTCGGGGAAGGTTGGAGTTTACTCGAAGCAAACAGGGGAGGGGCACGGGTTTGAAGTTAGTCTGAGTTAACTGGAACAGATTGGTACATTTTTTTAAAGTTTTAATTTTAAATTCAAAAACCAAACAAACCAAGTCTATAAATAAAAGTTAAGTATGAGATTTCGAGTTGTTTGGAGACTGGATTGGGAAAAAGAAAATAATAAAGTTTTATAATCAAATACTTAAAGGTGTTAAGAGTTTAAGTGGATTGTTACGCATTGTTTAAATAACAAAGATTTACAATTGTATGTGAAAATAGATAAGTTTTAAATTAGATAATTTAAAATGTTTTAAATCTGATTTCTAAATGATTTATTTTTATTTTGAAACCAATAGGACAATTTGTTGAAGTTATTAAACTTGATTTAATTTCAAATAATCATTTAATAAAGATAAATATGGTTAATTTATCTTTGTTATTAACTTATGAATAATTAATTAAATTAATTAAGTAGGAATTTGTTCATAAGTAAGATTTATTTAGACAAATGTTTTCTTAATAGATTTAGAAATCAGAAATAAAAGAGGCTAATTTATTAATTGTATAATAAATTGTAAATAAATTAGTTAATTATTTATTCAATTTAAAATATCACTCGATTATGGATTAATTAAGTGTAATTTACTTAATAAGTAATTATTAATTAATAATTGGATAAAATTAAGAAAGTAATTATTTATTTAGAATAATTAGTGGAAGTGATTAAATGAACAATCACCCAATGTTATAATTAGAAAGAGGAATCAAGATTTGTTAATGATCAAATGATAAATCACTTATTAAAATAAATGGAGCAGATTGATTTAATTCGAGTTGAATCATTGGATTAATCACTTGTTGATTTGATGTAAAATTACTCGGGGAAGTAATTGATGAGAAATTACTGATGGCAATCAATTGGATGATGTTGATGATAAAAGTAATTGGAGATTAATTACTTGAAGTTAATCGAGGAATTGATCGAGTATTATTGAAGAGTAATTAATTCAGGGAAGTTGATTACTGTATGAAATAAATCAGAAACGATTGATATTATGTAAATTGAAGATTTAATTCTTCTTAACAAA
Source organism: Allium fistulosum (assembly GCA_030737815.1). Lineage (NCBI taxonomy): Eukaryota > Viridiplantae > Streptophyta > Magnoliopsida > Asparagales > Amaryllidaceae > Allium > Allium fistulosum. The sequence goes on along the minus strand of CM060904.1, from coordinate 1,095,219,166 downwards.
TTTAATTAATAAAATAATTGATTAAAGATCATTAATTATTATAATTAATGATACAATTAGGAATTGGTTTAATTTGGCAATAATAATTCAATAAAGTGATTAAATATAATAAACCAATATGAATGGAATTTGTTAAGGGATTGCTAAAAAGTTAATCTCTGTAAATAAATTAAAAGGAATTACTAGAATGTAAGTAAGGTTAATTTATCAAAGAGGATTAATTGAAATGAATAAGTAACTGATAATTGATTAATTGGTTTGTGATTAATAAATGGTTATGTAAGCAAGATTGGATGAAGTAATTAATTTAATTAACTTTAAATTAATTAAGGATAAGGTAATTGATTTAATTCATTTAAATTAATTATCAATGGTGTGATTTATTGTCCTTGCTTATGAATGGATGAATGATATGGATCCCATTGATTGATTGTGATCTCAGATATGAGATGAGTGTTATCTGTTATGATATGGATGCTTTGTTGAAGTGATGATATTTTAGATTATCCATTTATGCTGATATGTGATCATCTAACTGTGATATTGTGATTTATCTATCTGTGTTGATATATAGATAATTGAATTGATTTGTTTTAAACCTTTAAAACAACTTGGCCTTAAAAGACAAGTTTTGGATTTCGATGAGACCGGGATCGGGTTTCCGTATACCGGGATTCCAGGTCTGGAGACCCGAATACCACATCGATCCAAAATAACGTTAGGTCGTGAAATTCAAATGGAGCAAGTGAAGACTCGAGGTATAAGAACTATATGTCAGTATAACTCTGTGGGTGATTCCGTAATGAGTTTTGACGAAAATAGTACTTATAGGTTCGAGATGGTGATTCAGAATGCAAGGGTTATTGTCGTTAACTCTGAGGGTGATTCCAATACGAGTGTAACGAGATAATGCCTTCGGTTTCGTTCGAACCCGGAACGAACTTGTATGGATTGAATGCTTTCAGAACATCGTCAGGTGGACGATGAGCATTCTAAGGGATGAATTCTATAAAGGTAATCGTGACCTCAAGCCTCATCAACCGGGAATGGCTAAAACAGGGGAGGTGCAGCAAGGCTTCGTGGGTAGCCCCCACTTGAGAGTAAGGTTTACCCCTGTCTAGATGTCCCTATTTATTTCGGTTTAGTGTACGGTTGGTCGCGCCAACTGTGGGGTGATTTTACTTGGAACTGTCCAGTAAGGGATGGGTCCGGCCTTGTGTTGCAGGGGAGCGGGCGTACTCCTCGGTACGGTGATCTAGGCCACGTACTATGACGGGCGGTACCCCAGTAGCCCAGCCATTGTATGGAATCCAATCTCCAATAAGCGCCGTACGTTTTGATTGTGCCAAACTATGTTGAAATGTGAGATGTAAGCATTTCAGCTATTTCTGTATTTTACTTGAAAACCCTAGACACTATTATAATATCACTGGATTTCCTATAAAAATGTTTTGGGTAGCGTAAGGTAAAAACTTTTCCATGTTTATGTGTGGGAAGTCTTACGTGATACCTTTTATTTTCAAAGGATTTTCAAAGTTAAGCAACTTTAACCTGTTACTCATACCAGACCCATGTCTGACCCGAAGTTTATTTCTGTTTTTCATAAACTCTCGGGTACCCAAATTTTTACGGGTAGCCAAGAGATTCAGGTTAGCTTTGACGTATTCTGGAGGAGCAATGGAGCAGGAGGCTTCAGCGTGTAGATATATAGTGGTTCCGCTGTGTTAGTGATTATTTTGTATTTCCGCTGTGTTGTATCTCTATGATGTGTGAGTTGTATTAACTAGACAGGTGTTTATAACTGTCTAGTATGTGAAGTACTATCTGTGTAACTCTGATGTATATGATACTATGTATTAATTTATGTGATATATTATATTTTATTCGTTCCGCTGTTGAGATTCTATTTTGTTTCTTCTTCTTCTCTTTCTTTTCTACTTTCTCACCTCTTTCTTTTCTTCAAAACGATACGATTTCCTGGGCATAGGAAGTCGGGTCGTGACACCCTGCTTCGGGTCAAACAAAAATGATCAACCTATGATCACAAAGATATAAGATCAAACAAATGATCATATCACAAATGATCAAACACTGATCATTTCACAGCAACACTCAGTATGCCACGTTACCAAATTGGGATATATCGCTGATAAATTTCAACTACATAACCTCTGAGCTCGTACGTCTCAGAGAAGGGTGTTAAGCTAAGAGAATAAAATTCTCCGCCACCAACAGAAATGTATTTGAAAGAAATCAGCTTTATATCTCAAATTGTAACGTCAGACACACAATCCATACAAGTCTGTTCCGGGATCGAACAGAACCGAAGGCACTTCTCACGAAGCCCTTGCATTTCCGGATAAATTTCTAATCACGTCCGGACTTCCCGTCACTAAGGGTGATAAAACCTCTAAATCGGAGATCAGCCGATGTAGAGTAACTCGACGGTAATCCTTCCGTTTTCAAAAATATCCGGTCTTCAACACCGGTCTTCAAATGCAATTCATAACGACGTATCACATATTCGGAATGGGTTATACGACCCCATGGTCCATTCCCGGCTAACCCGAATAGTGAGCGTTTATTTCAAAAATAAGTGTGGCATTCAAATTCATCCAATTCACAACAAATACCTACTCAAGGTAATTATTGATAGTCGGTTATTTAACTATCAATAAAGATGCGCAACATCATCAGATTCCAAATAATTTTCCCAATTATTTCATCTTCAAAAATATCTTTACTAGATATAAAATTTCCACACTTCAAAAATAAATCAACGTTTATTTTTCTAAAACAATTTCCCTTTCCTTCATAAATTCCATAGTGAATTCATAATTTCAAAATATCTACTGATATACGATTTTCAAATCGATGTCAATATTCAATTTCGATTTATCTTTAAGAAGATAAATTCTCAAAAAAACATTTCATTTCATATTGGAAAACATTCCATACTTATTTAATAATAAGTGTTTCACAAATCTTTTATTTTCAACATTTGAAAATATTCGATATACTTAAATCAAAATTTAAGTATAAATTCATTCTTTAAGGAAAACATTACTATAACAACATTTATTTGAGTCAAAACGAATGTTACGTAAAACATCGTTACGATGACTCAAAATCACTAGTATAGGGATTCGAAATTTAGAGAGATATATAAATCCAATACTATATAAAAACATTTCATTTCGGAAATCATTTACTATAACAACAGTGTTATAGTTCATCATTTCCTTATTTCTCGAAAACGTCTATTTCAACAATAAATGTTGAAATCTATGATTTCGATATTTCACACGTTTTAAAACATCTTTTAAAACAATTAACTTCATTTTATAATATCGCTTTCCCAAAACCATATCCATTCTACTTAAAAATATATTCACTGTCCAAAATCGTGAATATACTTCACTAACCAAATTTCAATCTTTTCTACACTTTTATCCCAAGAATTTTCCACTGTCCAAAATCGTGGATATAATTCCTTTAATTAACTTCTACAATTCACTTATCAAAATAAGTGATTTCGGATTCATAAACAACGTTTATAAATCACAATTTTATATTTTATAACTACTTCAACTTATAAATTCCTTTTATTATCCAATTCAATTTATAACCCAATTTTCTACCAAAAGTCCATTCTATAAGTTAAACACTTAAAATTCGTTTATTTACAAAATCGTTCTTTTAGGACTTCACAAATCATTTATTCTGTCCTTTATAAAACCCATTTTAACATCATTTAAAACGTCTTTAAAACTCCTTTATAATTTCATCACTTTGATTTATAAAAATCAAATTTTATAAATCTTATATATAGAGCTTTCATAATAAATTCAAAAATCTCTATTTAAACCATTTTATAAATAAATCGACTTTTATTTCAAAAACGACACTTCGGTTTTATTTCACTAAAAATTTTAACTTTTATAACTTTAAATTTTACGTTTATAAATCGATTCAAAATTTCCATAAAACGTATATTTTCAAAAATCACTTTAAAAATCCTTTTAAAGTAAAAGTCGTTATTTTTACATTTCAAAACTGAATCCGATGATGCAACAGCATCAATTAGTCCATCACAACAGTCAATATCATATATCAATATGATAACAGAATATACATCAATATCTGTAAATAAGTAAATATAGTTGAGGAATCCAGTTGGATCCCTCCAACCTGTTTCCCTGCATCCAAAGACGTTAGCACAATACCAATTCCGCTCCAGTACGGAATTATCGCGGTATATGGGTTTTATAAAAATCCGCTTACTAACGGCGCAATAGGGTCTCATCCGCTATACGAGGCGGGAAATCAATCAATCCAATATATACATATGCCAATATGTATATACTGCTATATATATAGATATATCCTATCATATCTAATATCACATTCAAACAAATCAATCAATAACTGCAATTCAATTATAAATCTGAGTGAGAAGATCTCACCGTGATTTTAAATTCTGTTCCAGCGTTTTGTTTCGAATAAAATTAAACACGCGTTTAATTTTACCCGAAATTTAAACTAGCTCCAAACGACTCCTATCCAGTTGCATCGCGTAGTGCTCGGCGATGCGATTCCAACGCACTTCGTTTCATCATTTTCCGATCTCGCAGCAAAAAGTTATCGCATTCAGAAGTTTATACAAATTTTAATATAACTATTTTACATTTTCTTTTTATATTTTTAACCTTCTGCAAATCTGGGTCGCACGATCTGGAACTGAGACATCTGGCCACCCATCTTTTTCTTCCCTCCCATTCACGTACGCGCTCCAGGTTTCAAAAGAAACCCACTGCCGCCCAAAAACCCTAATCACGCATCCATTTCCAAGCATCTTCACGTAGATCAGGCGACGCCATTTGAAACGCCTCGCCTAGCTCTGCCTTCGGTCCAAGTAGTGCCCAGCTCGGTGGTCCCCACTCCTCACAAAACGCGTGCGAACGTGCCGGGTTCAAGCTCATTTTGCCGTCAATTTGCTTATCCATAAACGATCTCCACCGTTCAGCATGTAGAGCTCGCATAGATCTCCAACTTTCGTTTAGGAAGTTTAACGAATTGATTCACGGATTTGAAGGATTTTGAGGAGGAAGAGGGGAGCTTTCTGGCCGTTCAGAACAATAGTGGCGGCTGGCCATTTGAGATGAAACCCTAGCTATTTTTTTTATTTAATTTTGTGAATAAAGGGGTGTATTTATAGAAGATCGAACGAACACTATTCACTTCGAATTTCCGAACTCCGATTTACGCGCAGTGACTGGCGTTCCTGGGGTTTACCCCGCGTTCCGAACGCAATGGAACAGTTTTCGGAAGCTAATTCGATCGTATGTGTGAGATATGACAATAAACGATCAATTTAAATTTAACCGATTTAAATCGATTTCGAGGCGTTTTGGCTTGCCCCGGACAAACGGTAATTCCAAAAATTACGAAATTTGAAACCATGCAATAATATCACATTACGGATCCGATGAAACTAGTTTCGTCGAAATCCGAGACTTTTTGAAAACTGACTATTTTAACTCGACGATTTAAAATTAAAACGATATCGATGCGTTTCGAGCTGCCACGGTCAAACGACAACTCCGTTTGCTATGAAAATTGAAATCCGATAATAACTAACTATTACGGATCCAATGGAACTGGTTTCGTTCAATTCTGAGACTGTTCGAAAATTGGCTATTTTTACAGTCGATAATTAAATATTAAAATATTCAATTTTCATAGATTAACTCCAAATTCAATTTTAAAAGTTCTATAACCTTTCTATAACTCCAGTATGATTAAATAAAATTTTACAAATCATTTTCAATCATTTTAAACTCGTTTTTCAATTATCTCTGGAATTTCACTATTTAATTTATCGATTAAATTATCAAATTAAACCCAATATTCGAAAAATAAATCATTCGACTTCTAAATTCCATTTATTAATATTTAAAATCAATTAAATATTCGAATTTTAATTATCAAAAATTCTGGGTCGTTACAATGGTACTCATGTGCCAATCATTTAAGTGTTCGAAAGACAGGTCATTAAGGGTGAAAAGAAAAAACTATAGAATATATATAAGAAGAAACTAAACAATCACAGAATCTCACATCGCAACGGAAAAATATATATTAATCAACATAATATTTTGCAATGTCATTTCCAAAATGATCAGAGTTATACTAATACAATTCTACCCTAGACAGTTATAACCGACTGTCCCCACATACCAGATATAAGATACATATAATAAGTGAAAAACAAGAAAATAACTAGCCATCGATGAAGCCTCCTGCTCCAAGCTCCTCCAGTATGCATCCGTAAGAAACCTAAACTACTTAGCTGCCTATAAAAATTTGAGCACCTAAGAGTTTTAGGGAGAGAAAATAAAACTCCGGGTATGACACGGCTCTGGTGTGAGTAAACTCAAACAATTGAATTATTTCCTTTAAAACACTTTTCAAATCAAGGGTATCTCATAAGACCACGTTGTATATAAACACAGACATGTTTACGATAACCAAAACACTTTTATAGAAAACCCACTGATATTATAATAATGTCTAATGGTTCAAGTAAAATATGAATATAGCTGAAATGCTTGCATCTCATATTTCAACATAGTTGGGTACATCTAAAACCGTAAAGACACGAACTGGAGAATGGATTCCATACTCTGACAAGCTAAGGAACTACCTTCCAATGGTGCAGCTCTAGATAAAATGCACCGGGGTCTGACAAGAACATCTTGTACCCCCTTCCACACAGGACTGGCCTACCACTTAACTAGTAGTACCGAATATGATCACTCCACTTTGGGCCCCGAAGCATACATGAGTAGATAGTAATCGATCTAGATTTTGGATGACCTTACCCTTATGGAAGCGACCTACGTGGCCCTGCTGCATGCTCGATTTTTTTCGTTTCTCGGTTGATGAGGCTTGAGGCTACGTTTTACCTTTATTTAGCACTTCCCACTTGGAATGATACACTTCCCTCCAGGCAGCAATGCAATGCTAGCATTCATCCATACAAGTTTTTTTTGGAACTGAACGAAATCGAAGGCGCTACCTCCACTACAACCATTTTGTAATCACTCTCAGGGTTAGTAGCAAATAGCCCTTGCACTTCAAAACTCTATCTTCGATTCCATACTCTTCAAGATGTCTTCAGTTTGAAATGCTTGAGTTGGATCGAAGCAGTTTTCGAATAACATATCTGATCCCGGTCTCTTCGAAACAACTTTAGATAATTTCTGGTAAACTCAATCCCGATTTTTTAGGAAATAAGTAGACAAAATAAGAGCGGAGATCACCTCCTAACCATTAGTGGATGGATTTCCTTATCATTTGTCCTCGAAGAACGAAACGAGATTTATACACACAGTACAACATCATTGGGAATGATTGTGCCATATAACTCATTTGTTTCTCCTAGATATTTCCAAATTTACGTTTTGGTCCAAATTTTGATAGTCGATTATTTAACTAGCGAATAAACAAATATTCAAACATTGATTAATTTCATACGGAATCCACTAAGACTATTTAATTAACCTTTAATTAATTAAAATCACTTTATAAACATTCGATCAAAAGATCTTTATAAAACACTATTCCCAAACCTCTTGCATCCCTTTTATACTTAGGAAAACATTTGTATACTTATCTCAATGGTATAAGTATATTTACAAAACTTTATGAAAGTTTCCTTCTATTTAAATTTCTTTTTGAAAACATTACCAACTATAAACCGATCCACTTATCTATTATAAAAAGTCTCCTTTTTAAAACCTCACTTCATATTTCAAATAACTTATAAATTTTCCAAATAAATTTATAACTCACTTTTAAAATTCTCTAAGTTAAATTTATAAAACCTCTTTACAAATCTCTAAAATCGTTTATAAATCATTTCCCTATTTCAAAAGCTCTTTTTATAAATCTTCTTAAAGAAAAATCCTTTATAAAATATCATTTAAGAAACATCCTTTGAAAATCACTTTAAATAAACTCTTTTATTCAGTAATACCCCTTTCTATAATAAATTATTATTTATAAATACCTTTATAAAATAATTATATAACTTGAAAAATCATTTATAAACCTTAAACCCTAAAATTTATTAAAGAATTGAAGTTAATTCAAAATCATACTTTATAATTTCAAAAGGAGGCTTAGTAAACCCAATGGTACCAATTTAAGTTACCATTTAATTTCAATTTCACTTTCAAGTCATTCAACGATTTATTTACATAAGTCAACATATATGTAACTACTCTTAATATCCAAATCAGGAAATAACATATCAATGCAAACTAACTGGCATATACATGTCCAAATAACATAATAGCAGGATGGTGATTTGTCCTGCTAAAGAGATGTCCAAATAATTCAATACTTATAGCAAAATGGGTATTTATTCTACTAATCATATGTCCACACAATAAACAATTACATTATAGAAGAACAGGGATTTATTCTGCTATCAGATGTCCAACAATCAAATAATCAACTTACAACAGAATGAGAATTTATTCCGCTAACAAATGTCCACACAATCAATCAATTACATAACTCATTCACAATTGTTTGTCTACTTGATGGTATATATTGACTTTTGAAACCCTTGTGTTCAAAACCATCTTTGAAAAAGAAGTACCATTAAAACGATTTGACTCTTGGAAAACAAGAATTAAAACTTAAAACTCCCTTTTTAAGTTAAACCCTTTATTAAACCATAATTAATCTTTATTAATTCTTAACATAATTTAATTATAACATAAGAAATAATTAACCTTAAATAAATAATTAAACAATAATTAACCATTACATAAATAATTAAGCTCTAATTAATCCTTTATTAATTATTAAATAATAATTTAGACCATCATTAATAATTAAATATTAATTAATTTCAAATATTTAATGAAATAATCTTTAATTAAAACTTAAATAATAAATTTAAACTTTAATAAATAATTTTTTATAAGTTACAACCTTAATTAATTTATAATTTAAAATAATTAAACACTTGATTAATTAAATAAATAATAATTAACCCTATATTTAATTAATAATTAACTAAAAATAAATCATATACTTAACTCATAATTAATTAAAAATTAATCTTACCTTTTGAAAGATAATTAATTGATAACTAATCTTCAGTTGATTAAAATTAATAAACCTTGTTTAATACTTAATTAATTATTAATTATCAATACTAATAAATTAATAAATACTTATTAAATTCTTAATTTACTTTCCTTAAACATCATCGTTAAGTTTCTAAGACATTTTAAAAACACTTTTAATTGTAAAAAACCAAATTTTTGCAAAAATCGGGTTTTTAAGCGAAACTGCATCCATAGCGACTACCGTATGGATGCCATAACTATAAATGTTTTCTAAGTTAACTTTAAAACTTATCACCTTATGAAACTCGCTTACTTTTCCGAACATAAAGTAAGTGTTTATAAGAATAAAACAAAGTTTAAAAACTTGAAATTGGTTTTGAGTTTAAAAAATAATTTACATAACTTCCACAAAGAATTCAAATCGCCAATACCGCATAAATGTGCTATTTTTCTTAGCATAACTTTACAATGGGAATCACCACTGCATAACATACAAAACCTACCTCATCATATCCAAGTTTTCACATACAACCTCATATACAAGATTCATACACGTAACCTAATATACAAGACCAAAGCTCACACATTCACAACCAATTTCTAAGCTAAACTTCATTTTCAAGTCTAACTTCCAAACACATACAACAACTCACTAAAATCCAACAATTCATACACATTCCATATAACAATTTATCAAAAAATATAAAAGGTAAAACCTTTAACTTTAAAACAAAGTTTACTCGCCAAAATTCTGCAAAACTCTTTTAAAACTTGAAATACTTTACAAACATGACTTAGGACCTTTGCATCTTGAAATAGGCTCGGCCCAGGGCATGCATGGCTCGTCCATGATAAGAACAAAGATGAGTGGGCTTGACTTGGAGAGGTGGAGGTATTTCATATAAGGTTGAATTCACAAAACCAGACCCAAAAATTAGTCATATTCTCTTGTGTTTTGGCCATATTACTCTCGGAATTATGAAAAGTTCTCAAAATAATAGTTGTTTGAAATTATTTTCTCTACAATTTCAAAAAAATAATCACTCAATTTCGATTTTTTTAGGAAGATATGGTCGAAAGAACAAGTGTTATTTTCAGACTAGAAAATCTGAGTCCAAAAATGGGCTTGAAAGAAATGCATTTTTAACATAGATAAGGCCAAAATTTGAAGATTTGGTACAAATAGAAGTTGTAACCACTGGAAATTCTACACAGTTTCAAAAAAAAAAGTTTCTCCATTTGATTTAGAAAAGAGGAAGATATGACAGAAAGAAGAGGAGACAAAATTGAAGAAGTGGAAGGCTATTTATAAACAAGAGAAAAGAGAATTACCTATCTACCCTTGTACTTCTACCCTCCACATTGTTTTGCCACCTCAACATCCACCACCACACATGCCATTTCCGGCCACCACCTTTTCCCTCCCTTGTCATGTCAAAGAAAACATGTTTAAACATGTTTTGTACTCGAGTTGCCAAAGTGTCAAATCATGTTTAAGTATGTTTCTTGAGGCATCTTTTAGTATACACATGTATATACTTAAGTATATATACCTATGTATATACCAATATATACTAACTAATTTGCATTTTGAATGTGTATAAACTATAAACTTATACTAGAGTTCACAACGTTTCCGATAACTTTTAGCTGACGAAAAACCGAAAATTCAGAAAACGAATTTCGATCATATTTTCGATCTTTCTTCGAACTAAATATTATTGTAAAATAATTTGGAAAACTATTTCACATCATTAATTATTACTTTAAATAGTTTTATTTTCATTATAAAACATATACATTGAATATTTAAAATTAATTAAATTCGTAAATCAAAGTAGTGAAATTTCGGGTCGTTACACTAATATTATGTTTTGTCTATTCCGCTATGAGATTCTAACAGTATTGATAGATAGCTTTGTGTACTATATATTGTCTAAAATTTATCAACTTAACAACTCGCCTTGAGATAGGCTAAGGTTCGATGGGCTTTTGTTCGGTTGAAATTCGGTCCGTTTCGGGGCAGGTTATTACATTTTGTATCAGAAATTAGGTTACCCGATTAATGGGAATATGTATATGTATGAGTGATGTTCTTGTTATTTTTGAAAGTATTTTTCAAAAATCTACTATTTGTAAATAAATATACACTTAATTTGAGTTTACTCTATAAATTCCTACTATAGAAGTAGGCATGACCATATTTCGAAAGGATGGGCGAGTTGACTATGGGTTGGAAGAAATAAATAGAGCAAGGAATGAGTAACAAAGGTCGTACAGTAAGGAATGTATATGGAATGGATAGTAACTCAAAAAATTAATAGGACAATAAATATGCAATAAATATGGAGTTACAAAATTTTAATAAGGATAAAAATGGATTGATTAAAGAGTTTGTTAGAAAAATTATGCAAAGATAATAGGAAAGATTGGAATGAATAAATAAATATCTTCAGAAATTGTCCGGTTAGAGTAATCATCATTCTTATGGACAATCAACATTTATAGAAATAGCGAATAAACATTTGGATAGTAACTAAATATTATAAGCAATATAGCTGTAAACATCTAGAAGTAAGGATGAAGGAGGAAGAAAATTCAATAGAAAGGACAATTAGGGTCAATTTCTAGAAATCCAATCCCATGTGAAAGAATTTGTTAAAAATCATTTTTGGAAACTTCCTTGAAATGTTTTGAATGGATTTTTCAAAAGATTTATTAAGAAGTTGTTGTTTTGAAAATATAAGGAAATTTGGAAAATCATAACTTAAAAAGATGTTGTGGAGTCAAAAGTTCTAATTAAAGGGTTTTTAGTAAAAACGATTTTTAATTTTCGAAACTTTCAGTCTAAAAGTTTGTTGGGTCAAAATGTTTTCGGTTTATAGATTTTTGATAAAGGGATTTTACTTTTTAAAATAAATGTAAAATAAAGCGTAAGTGGGACTTGATGATTCTTCCTATTTCATAAATTTGGAAGTACTTTAAAAATTATTCTTTTTAAAATAGAAATGGAACATGATTAAAATGATGTAGAAGCTATTTAAGTAGGAAAAATATAAACAAAGGTGATGTTGGAAGATTTGGATAGAATGGTGTTAGGAACTTATGAAATAGGATTAGTAATCTAGTTAGAGATAATGTAGGAGAGAAATGACGAGAATGGGATTGAAAAATGTTGGGATAGGAGTTTACCTTGTCCACTCCACTTTTCATTGTTTAGAGTTATAAACGATGTTTTTGGATGTTTCGAATTAGAAGACCAATTTTAAAGGAATAAATCTTTAATGTAGAAAGTTTTTGCTAGAGGGAAATTATTTTGATTCTTTTTGGGACTAAGCAATCCATTTTGAAATTTTGATAATTTGGTATAATAATTGAGTTTTTGAACGTTTTGGATTAGATACCCTACTTTTATAGAAATAAGTTTTTGAGGTAAAAAATATCTGGGGAAGGGAAATTATTTTAGAACCTTTAAATTCGTAAGAATAAAGGGTAATGTTTTGAAATTATTGAAAATTGGGTTTAAATAATTTTGGAAGGTTTTGTTCAAATGTTTAACAAAAATGGAATGGATAAATTGAATAAAATAAAATATGATGTGTAAATGCTTTTGGGAATTCAATTCTGCAATTATTTTTATAATTTGGAAATTCTTTTAGAAAGTATGCTTAAAGGTTTTCATCTGAGATGTGTAATTTTTTTGCAAGTTTAAATTAAAAATGTTGCATACTAGCGTAATATGGATTTCTAAGTTTAAAATTTATGGAGTGGATAGGGATCACTATTTAGGAAAAAAGTTAAAGGTTTCAGGACATGAATAAAATAGGAATGGTATATACTACCTGATCTGAAAATTTGAAATCAGTCTCAGGCACGAATGTTGGTAATGTTTAAAGGTATTCCTGATCTATAATTGGATTGTAAGTTAGGTTGCCCTTGAAATGTGAATTTCCAATTTTGATTATTAGAAGCAAGCTTCGTGTAATTTTCGTAAATTATCTAATTCCTTAAATGCATAAAAGTGTGGTGTTTGAGTTGACAAGGGATATACCAAAAAAGGAAAGAGATGTGTAAAAATGGATACTCTTTTTCGTAGTTTACACTATCTATTTCAATAAAAGAAAAGGAAATAATCCCTTGTAATTTCAAATAAAGCAAAAATATCACCTGTGGTTAATTTATGGAAACTTTTAACGGTTATCCTAGTTGGAAGGATGACTCTGATAAAATAAAAATTTGAAAAGGAATGTTCTAGTTTAGAAATTAAAAACTAGAAATAAGAAATATATAAATAGCTTAATTAACAATAGTATTCATATTAATTATAACAACATAGTAACTGTAGGACTAGGATTGATGGACATTAATTACAGCTTTAATGGGCAATAAATTTGTAATTAAAGAGAATAAAAAGGAATTAGATAAGGATCGATTAAGGAATCTAATATGGTATTTATGAAGGAATTAAATACTCGTAATAAGTGAATTTTAAAACCGGCAATAGATTGAAAGAGATTAAATAAGGATTGATTAGAGGTTGTCAATTTGACATTTATAACCAGTTATTATGAGTAATGGATATTTATTAAGGAAGGTGGGCAATGGTAGAATGACATTCTAGGAATGTCCGTCTTAAATTGGTAAGGAGCATTAGGACCCAACATCGTTAACACCAGTTAATGATTAAGGGAAACTTCCAGAAAAAATTTCTTTTAGGGTTTTGGGTTGTAATCGACTAGTTGTCCCATTTAGAAAAAGTGTTCGATATGGTATAAGACATGTTCTTGTTGTATCACTATGTTGATTTTATAGATGGGGAGATCACCCAATGGAAAGTACATGGGAAACCAAAGAAAAGGTGAAGGGATCTCATCCTGGGCTTTTCTCTGGTGTACTTTTCTCTCAAAAATTTTAAATATTTGGCTTCATCATGGCTGCTAGATTAGATGGTTAGAGATGGTTGCTGTAACAACCCTGTTTCTCAAGCGGTAATATTAAATTAATCCGATTAAAATGTTTAAAAATAATAATAATATTTTAATGTATGAATAAGTTTATATACTTGAAATCAATGAAAAAGAGTTTTATTTGTAATTCAATAAATTCAACAAATCGTCAAAAATAAATAATTTGGGTAAAATATACGATAATCAATTTGAATTGAAAATAAAACTCTTTTTCATTGATTTCAGGTATATAAACTTATTCATACATTAAAATATTATTATTATTTTTAAACATTTTAATCGGATTAATTTAATATTATCGCTTAAGAAACAGGGTTGTTACAGATTTTTTTTCTTCAAAACTACGATTATTTAGGTTTACAAAACTGAGTGTTAGTCGGGTCTGGAGAAACTGATGTCGCACGAATTTGGAAAAGTAAGCATACATGAGTTGTAACTATAATTAGACTTGTAGAGTTATGTGCTTAGTTATATGTCTAAGTGGCATGATAATTACATCGCTTATGTCCAAGATCAGACCAAATAGGTATGTTTTTTTTTTCCATCGCTACGGTCTTTCTATTTTATTTTATGTGATACATAGCGAGTTAAATAAAAGTTATGATGGGTACCGACATCGAAAATAAAATGGACTGCACATTCCGAAACAACTAGTAAATGTGCAAAGGTCTGACGGTAGAGACACATAGAGAGGGTTTTGACTATACATATGTGGCATAGTTATTGAGCATGAAACTGAAAATGTGGTTTATAAAATTAATTATGTCCTGGTCATTTACCTCCGAACTATCCTACAAACAAAGGTTAGTGTATCATCTCATAATAGAACAAATACCTTTTGACAAACATTGTCATTAGACTGTAACTATTTGCGAGCAAAAATCAGCAATTACTTGTACCAGCAATTGACAGTTATAGGTATCTAAACTGAAAACATTTTTCTATGGAAAATTGTCATTAACATTGGAGTATAAATTTTCACAATCAATTAGAGTATAAATACCAACACTGAAAAATGAGATCAAAAGTTGATTTTTTTTTTCTATGTTAAAATATCTTTCAATTGAAAAGGGAATCACCAAAATCTGACAGCTAAAACAAAAGTTGTATCCATATTTGTTAAGCACTTTCGAATTATAAAATTTCTAAACTTTGGTTATCCTTTTTCAATTTATATTAAGTTTATGTATAATCTCAAAATTTTGATCAATGGGTATCAAATTAATAAATAAACAACGTGCATAGATAAATGGCATAGCTATGGGATACAAATGTTAAATTCTACAACATAAAGTAACCCATCGAGTAAAACAGAAGGAAATATATATACATACACACATTAAAAGGAAGATAATTAATGGGTAAGTCATTTTATAACAATTTATATGCTTACAAAAACATATCAATTGATATCAAGTGAAGTAACTGTCGGCTGTACTCTTTTGTATGCTTTTAAAACATTTTATATGAGTTTATATACATAAAAAATCATATCAATATATATTAGATGAAGTAAATGACAGTTGCACATCAATTTATTTCTATATAAGTAAACAACAATGTTGGACATAACTTTTGAAGAGCATAAACCTATATTATTGTATATCTTATACATAGCAAAATGAGCACTTTGAAAATTGTACAACAAATTTTGGGCATGTTTCCCACCTTGTTTATTTATTGTTGGATGTTGTTAATAACATAGGATATCTAACATTCAACTATATTGTTATTATGTGCCAAAGATCACTTTGGAAAATTTGTTGTTTTGAAATTGATTAATATAAGGGCTTAATTGAGAATATGGTTTAATTCAATTAATTTCTCTCCTTTAACACTTCACAGCCCAAAGCCCACATAAGAAATAAATGTTACAGCTTTGAAGTATTGATTTGCAAACGGAATTATGTCCGATTGTAAATTGAGCATCATATATTTGAATATGAAATATGTGTTTGAAAAATTAGATTTGTAAACAATAGTTGGAAATGATATCTTATAGAGCATTGTTGGCTCTAAAAGTTGAATTTTGATGAGTTTTAACACTCACTCATCTATATCTAAATCTATGATTACTAATTTTTTGAATTTAATGATTGTTTTGGTTGAAATGTGTGTTACCGCCTTTAATTAATTCTACGTTATATTTGATGATTGAGATGACCTATTTTCTGAAATCAGTGAGATTTATCTCACATATCAATATCTAATTTTTGTTTTTTTGAGATATTTACTGCTTTGTGTTGAATTTGTTTACACCTAATATATGTAATGTTTTATTTCTAAGCAATTTTGCTTTGACTATCAGCTTGCTGTTTTGATTTGAGAAAGCTTATATAAATGGTTTTAGTAACCTTGAGTTGACATTTATATGCAAAAATATGCAAGTTTGTTGCTCTCACATTAACATGTGTACTTCATTGTCCCTTACTTTGATAATTTGTTCACATACAAAGTAATCATGCCCTGATTATTTTCGAAATGTTGGGTAGCTGATGCATTTAAATGGCTTTACCATGTACTTTTCAAATTTGTAAAACATGCTTACATTCTCTTTTCCATGCAAGTTGAACTAATAGCCTGTACATGTTTTATTACAAATGCTTGACTTTGTACATGTTTTCTTTAATAGCCTGACACTTTCTTCTATTCCATAAGCTAACTTTGTACATATATAACCTGACACATTTTGCTTTTGAAATAATAACCTTGTCTTTGTACATATATAGCCTGACATCTTTTATAGGCTAATTTTACTTTAAGTAAGAACAACTTGTTTTTATTCTACAACTTTGCCAATGAACTTAAACTAGTGCATGTACATGCTTTTCTACTTTGTCCATGCATTAATTATATAGTGTGTTGACATTGTTTAGTAGCTAACTTTACAAAATACATATAAATAAAATTTGAATTCAGCCTTTACATGCATTTCACTTTAATTGCCTCTAGTCTAGGTTAGCTAGACTTGTCATTTATTTTAACAAATAAATCTTATTATGAGCACTGTATAAAATGAGTAATAAAGTAGTTTCAAATTTTATTTAAAAGAAATTTGTTTTTTTTCTTTTTCTTTTCAATTATAAAAAAAAGATTTTTAAAACTCTTCTATTTTATTTATTATGAATTTGGGATTTTATTGAGATTTCGTGGTTTTCTATGAAACAAAGAATTTTAATAAACGATTGAATTGTCAGGTGGTATGAGACACTTTGTACAATTCTTTCGATTATTATTATAATTTGTTAAATAGAGTTTGAGTGGAAATTACTAGCTTTTAGTAAATACTTGAATTTACTTTGTAACAACCCCACTGTTATGCCCAGTTTAGCAAAGAACATTACAAGTAATGTTTTCTGCTAATCCGGAGAATACGGCTTGTTAAGGGTGATCGAATGTGAATATATCTTTATACTAACACTGACACGTCATTTATACCTTTTTCTTAATATCTGAATTGAAATTTGACGTGTATAGTATTAATACAAAGTAATAAACACACCGACTAATAATATTCAGAACATAATAAAATATGAAACAAATATCAGAGACACACATATCACAGCGGAATAATAGATTTCATATCTTATACAAACTTCAAGTCTACAAAATTGAATACTAGACTCAAATAATATACAGGTAATAATCCTATAATCTCAACTATACATCTCAAATACACAAAGTCAAAATGGCTAAATTGAGATATACTAGAAGTCAAAATAGTAGATCTTCCCAACTAGCCCAATCATCCAAAGGTTTACCTGAACCTAAAAGTCTCGGTCTGACCCAAGCAATATAACACTCGGGTCAGACTATCTCTAAATATCAAAAAGGGTGAGATACTGATAACAAGAATATATGACTTAACCATATAAAATAAGTCATATCAATTAAGTATGCTCAAACAATTAATCATCTAAATAAGGCACATAAGACAAATCACCATTTCACAAATTCATATCAAGTCTCCAATGGGCTATCCTCTAAAAGATGGTGATAATCAATTTAAAATTCTTCAGAACCAAAACAAAAGGATACTGAATATCTGTGCCAAAATCTCTGAAGAAATGATAATCAATAATGAAATAATATTGATAGTCGACTATCAGTATAAAACAATGCGACACGGGATCTAATCAGTCCCAGACTGTAGAAAAATAAACCCCGCCACGTACCTAACCACAGAAATAGGATACAGTCTAACCAAAGAAATAGACTGACTATGTGAATTTACCTAACCATAGAAATAGGTAAATATTGTCCACTGGTGAGAAAAACTGATAGGGCTGCAATATAATACCTACCCAAAACAGAAAGGGTAGCCGTATTATACCAGAACAGACCTAACCATAGAAATAGATCCGCCTACCCAAAATCTAAGTAAGATCGACTCTCGGTTTGTTGGAAAATAAGCTGTCATCTCTTAGGAATATATCGACATACTAAAAATCCGAACACCTCAAGATATACAACTCTAAAGTGTTGATTACTGTCACTATGGTAATTACAAGAATTTAGCTAATTGTCCCATACCAGAAAGTAAATTCAAGTATTTACTAAAAGCTAGTAATTTCCACTCAAACTCTATTTAACAAATTATAATAATAATCAAAAAAATTGTACAAAGTGTCTCATACCACCTGACAATTCAATCGTTTATTAAAATTCTTTGTTTCATAGAAAACCACGAAATCTCAATGAAATCCCAAATTCATAATAAATAAAATAGAAGAGTTTTAAAAATCTTTTTTTATAATTGAAAAGAAAAAGGAAAAAAAAGAAAAAAACACAAATTTCTTTTAAATAAAATTTGAAACTACTTTATTACTCATTTTATACAGTGCTCATAATAAGATTTATTTGTTAAAATAAATGACAAGTCTAGCTAACCTAGACTAGAGGCAATTAAAGTGAAATGCATGTAAAGGCTGAATTCAAATTTTATTTATATGTATTTTGTAAAGTTAGCTACTAAACAATGTCAACACACTATATAATTAATGCATGGACAAAGTAGAAAAGCATGTACAGGCACTAGTTTAAGTTCATTGGCAAAGTTGTAGAATAAAAACAAGTTGTTCTTACTTAAAGTAAAATTAGCCTATAAAAGATGTCGGGCTATATATGTACAAAGACAAGGTTATTATTTCAAAAGCAAAATGTGTCAGGTTATATATGTACAAAGTTAGCTTATGGAATAGAAGAAAGTGTCAGGCTATTAAAGAAAACATGTACAAAGTCAAGCATTTGTAATAAAACATGTACAGGCTATTAGTTCAACTTGCATGGAAAAGAGAATGTAAGCATGTTTTACAAATATGAAAAGTACATGGTAAAGCCATTTAAATGCATCAGCTACCCAACATTTCAAAAATTATCAGGGCATGAATACTTTGTATGTGAACAAATTATCAAAGTAAGGGACAATGAAGTACACATGTTAATGTGAAAGCAACAAACTTGCATATTTTTTCATATAAATGTCAACTCAAGGTTACTAAAACCATTTATATAAGCTTTCTTAAACTAAAACATCAAGTTGCTTATATATGTTAAATGAATGTATACTTATTCTATCCAGTTTATATGCAACTAATGTTTGTACTGAGATAAGTATAGGTATTCAAGTGGCTAATTTGGACTTATGGGTGATGATGGCTCGCTTATGCATGCTTAATAAAGAAGTAAATTGATTTAAAACGCTAAATAAAAGGTACGCATTCAGATTAAATATAGCAATGATAGAAATATTATTATATATTATGTTTCCGACCGTGTGGTCGATGTAAATCATATATATTATAATTGTGAAATTGCAAACGGCTCTCCGTATAAAGGAGACTCTGCCGAAATTTTCTAAAATTTTTAACACTTAGAAAAATTTAAATAAATTTTCGTATGCGAAGGAATGGACATTAATAAATGAATCTATTTAAATTTATAACATATGATAAGTTTGATTCTAATGTTAACTATTTAAAGTTTTGACCGAGTTTCAACTTAAAAATAATAATAATAATAATAAAAATTTCGAAGAGGGTTAATGTTTGCATGTGTTTTTAATGTCTTCCTATAAGAAATTACGAGGACGTAATTTTCATAAGGGGGGAGGTTTGTAACAACCCTGTTTCTCAAGCGGTAATATTAAATTAATCCGATTAAAATGTTTAATAATAATAATAATATTTTAATGTATGAATAAGTTTATATACCTGAAATCAATGAAAAAAAGTTTTATTTGTAATTCAATAAATTCAACAAATCGTCAAAAATAAATAATTTGGGTAAAATATACGATAATCAATTTGAATTGAAAATGAATCTATAATTCAACGATAAAATTATTCATATGTTAATAAGGAGATTTCGAATTTCAATTTAAGGAAATATAATTGAAATTCAAAATCTCCTTATTAACATATGAATAATTTTATCGTTGAATTATAGATTCATTTTCAATTCAAATTGATTATCGTATATTTTACCCAAATTATTTATTTTTGACGATTTGTTGAATTTATTGGATTACAAATAAAACTCTTTTTCATTGATTTCAGGTATATAAACTTATTCATACATTAAAATATTATTATTATTTTTAAACATTTTAATCGGATTAATTTAATATTACCGCTTGAGAAATAGGGTTGTTACAGTTGCCACACATTTAACTGTTATTTGTGCACACATTTAAAACTTTATGTATATTTAGGATGTTTGCATACATGCCTTTATGTCATGACCTTGCATTCAAACTAGGATCGAGCTCACCTATAGTATGTTGTATGCATAATCATATTGCATTTTTTGGTTGAGTATATGGTTAAGTAGTTTATTATAAATAACTTGGTTGCATAACATAGTTGTTGAGTGCGTGTTGCACTATTTGCTCTTGGTGATTCGAGGGCGATCCCTTTTAAGGTGGGGAGAATGTAACACCCCGTGAAATTTAATAAGAAATTTAATAATTAAAATAAGATAAAATTAGGAATTTTATAAATGTCAGAATTTGGTGACAGAAGCTGCACCATTACGTCCATGGTGGTTTTTTGATCAATTTTCATATATAATATTTTGAAATGGGAATTCAAACAAAGAAGTTATGGACGTTTGAAGTTTTCGAATTTAAAATAATTCAAACGAGTTTAAATTTAAAATTTAAATATTTGAATTTGAAATTCTACAATGTTAAGGAATACTTAACATTTGAGCTTACCTAGTTAACGTAAAAATTAATTGAGTAATTAATAAGTTAAATAAGGTAATTAATAAATATTAAACGAAAGGAATAATATACAGTCCAAAATTATATACCGGTCGACCGCCTATGTGCAAGCGGTCGACCGCTTGTGGTCAGTGGTCGACCAGTTCTGAAGATTATAGCTAGGGTTTTGGCTATTTTAAACGGCCCGGATTTTCTTATTTAAATCCGACGGTTCAGGTTCCTACTTACCTCTAATAAATCCCTAGACCCCACTTTTCCGCATAAAATTCTGTAATAACGACGAAGCTCTGTCAAATTCTTTTCCCTTAGGTTTTCAGAAACAATAAACTTTCTGGTAAGTAATTCTAATCTGTAATCTCTAATTTAAATTAAACTCCTAATCTTTCTCTTCTGTATCTTCTGATTTCTAAAATCTTATCTATGTATACAATCTATTTGTTGCATATTCAAAAAGGGGAAGATCTAACGGAAAATTATGAGCGAAATAAATCGGATCTCATCTTTTTCTTCTTCTTCTTTAGATTTTAGAATCAATTAAGGTTTTCAGGTAAGAAGTTTAGATGTTTATTCTTTTTATTTCTAATTCTATTCCTCTCTAGATTATGATTCTAAATCTAATTTCTATGTACAATTCCCTTTGTTGTATATTCCAAAAGAGGAAGATTTGAAAGGGATTAGGCATGGTGGAATCAAATCCAGTTAGGAAGCAAATATTCTCTATGAGTGGAAATATCAAGTTTTTCACATTTCGGCAATTGAATTGTATTTATTTGGATTTGATGTATGCCTTGGGAAATTTTGGTAAATAAGAACATAATATCTAAAACCCCCAGGATTTCCCTAAATAAATATCAATCTTTGAATATGTTAGAATTTTAATTATTTTGTATTAATATAGTAGAATCGGATCTATGTTGATATTTAAGCAATTTATATCTATTTCACTTCATCTCTTTTGATTTCTCTAGTAGTGTTAATGGATTCCAAGTTAGAAATTATGTGCAAAGTATGATTTTTGATTAATTGTAGTTTGCACTGCAAAAGTTGGATAAAATATAAAAGATTTAAGTTGTAAAGTTTGTTCCTTGAATAGAGGAGTTAATTCTATTGTATTAATATGAGATAAGTTTGGTACTATTCATTTTTGTTTACAAGTTTACAAGTCAAGTCATTGGTTAAGGGTATTAGCTATTCTTTTGTTTGGAGTTTGGGACTTGTATGAGTTTGACATTTAAATTAATAAGCATTTTCCTTACGTGTGATTGAAAATATTTTATTCAAATCTCTTGTACATATATATATATATAATATTAATGTATTGATTATTAAAGTTAATAATAACGTAACGATTATAGCATATTGGACGTATTGATTAGAATTAACATGGTAGTAAATACTATTAATTTCTTAGGAAGGTAGTTAATGATAATTATAGGAACTAATCCATAATTAAAGGAGTAATAAGGGGATACCTTATATGGCCTTAACAATTAATTTTGTAGGATGGTGTTGTATAAAATTTGTATACATATGAAGTATGACTAAGTTATAGAATTGCGAGGTTAGTCCAAAGTTATACAGAAGTCTGCCCAGTTAAATCTGGCTACCAGCCATGTGGTTTTGCGGACTGACATGAGACATCGCCTATAATAAATAACCATAGTGGATGCGAGGCTAGTCCCAATTCTATAGGGTAAAACTCCCCAGTTAATCTAGCTACCAGTACCTACAAATAGTCAGATTAATATGAGATGTCGCGATTGGGGTATGGGTCAAAAGTTACGCTATTGACGGTAGGTGAAATCTTTAGAAGAGGTCCGCTTCGGGTTAGAGGAATTAAGTGGCTATGGTAAGGTCTGCCTCTTTCTTTCTGGAGAAGTATTAAGTGACCTGATGGGATTTCATACGATGTCAGCTAGTGAGAACCATGTCGGGACCCACATTGGGTTAGGTCTTAAATGATGAGGACTTGTCTATTTTATAGGTCTTAAATGGTCAAAGTCTGCCTAATCCCTGATAAAAAGGTATTAAGTGGTTTAGAGGTTCTCTCTCGCTTCGTTAATGATAGTTGCGTTAGAATTTGGAAATAGGTTAGGTATTAAGTGATGAGAACCTGCCTATTTTATAGGTATCAAATGGTTAGAGTCTACCTAATCCCCAATAAAACGTATTTATTGGTTTGGGTGCTTTCTCTAGCATCATTGATGTTAGTTGCATCTGAATTTTTGGAATTGGACCGAAAAGTCCTTTGGGCTTATAGTTAAAGTTATTGATATGGTAAAGTTTTAATACGTAAGATATATTTCTTATCTAAATAATACTGCCCAAGTACAGTTATGGTAAAGCTTGAGAATTTCATTTCACCAAACATTTATTGTTTTGACCTACTCCTCGTTATAACACATAGGTTAGAGGAGAAAATGCTGATTAGAAGACGAAAGTGGAGATGAAGACTTATTACAGTTATCCATTAATTTATGCTTTTTAAATATTTTTATCGTATCGGATTCAGACGGTTATGTTATTTTGAAATATTATACTATAGAGGCTTTATGTAAACATGTTGTAATATTTAACATGTTATGTTTCTTAAATGGTTTTCTTTATGAAATGGGTACTTGTTTTTGATATTATATTTTATCCATTCCGCTGTGAGATTCTAAAGTATAGACAAATAGCTCTGTGTATTTTTTAAAATTTTTCAACTTAACAAATCGCTTTGATATGGGCCTGACGTTTGATGGGCTTTTGCTTGGTCGAATTTAGGCCGGTTTTGGGGTGGGTTGTTACAGTCCACAAGTCATAATCAATTAATTTGATAGAATAATTCCATTGCTATTCCAAGGAGAATGCCTAAAGGACTCCAGATGGTTACATTTGATCATAGGTAAAACTTTATTTCGAAGTTTTAGAATATTGCGCTAGAACTAGCTTGTATCTAGAGGTATATCCATTATCTAGAAATTCATATTTTTCTTATTATAATGCATATTCCTTTTTTCCCATAAATCGGTACTCTTGTTAAGGATTTGATTGACGTAATATGAATAAGCGTGCCATCCTTTCATCAGAATTTGGAGCAGATAGAAATGAGTTTGGTTCTGTTCTATGGGATTAATTCCGTCCAGATGACCTGTAGGGATGGTATCGTCTATCATTCCTCATATTTCCAATGGCTACCTTTGATCTTCTGGGAGCATGCTAGGGTCAGCTACAGTTGGCCCTTGCCTTGATCTTCCCCTGCTGGGTTCTGATCTAAGCACTTCCTCGGATCCAACTTCGGGCTGGACTCTAGCTCGGCCCCGTTCATTGGCGTTTCCGTGGTTAGGCAGTATGACAGGCTCAGCTACAGTTGACCTTCGTCCGGTACCTCCCCCGTTGGGTTCGGTACCAAATGTTTCCTCAGGCCTAACTTCGGGCTGTGCTCGATCTCGGCTCCTACCATGGCTACTTCTGCCGTTAGCTCCTTCGAAGAAGGAAGACCTTTGTTGTCTCTGAGATCCTCCAGACTGGGACTCGCCCCATGATTCAGTGTTGCGGTTGGACTCTTCAGCATCCCTTAAGCGTGACATGAGATGGTCCACCAAGGCTTCCTGCTGGGACGTGAAGCGGTTAGTTACTTCAACCACAACCCTGTCTAAATCTGCCCTAGTAATTGCTGCGGGCTGTTCTGTGGCAGGAGTGGTCGGATTAGCCTGTCCTTCATTTGGTACTGCTGCTGGAGGAGGACGATTTACTTGATTCGTGACAGCTGGATCTGGAAGACTGCTGGATGCGATGTTTTTTCCTTTGTTAACATCTTTTCTCGGTTTGGGAGGCATGTTTTCCAAGTGGCGAACGATGCTGTTAGGAAAAATGTTAAGTGGATGAAGCTGAAGCTTCGAGCTTCTAGTTCTCAGTGAAAGCACCAAAAATGTTTGCACAAAAAATGGACAAACACCTCAAAGTCGTATGATTTAGTAGATCTTATGTTGTTCTTAGTGATTTGGGTGATTTATGCAAATATATGAAAAGCAGGGGCTAAACTGTAAAAAGACACGCAGATTTATAGTGGTTCAGCCAGAATGTGCCTACGTCCACTTTATATGTTATTTCTCTTCTCTTGTTTAGATTACAAGTACAGAGCTTTGATACAAGTAAAAGAAAGTTGTTTGAAAGTTCTCTCCGTGCTTGAGCTCTCAAACTTGTCCCCCATTGTTGTACCCCTGCCCCTCTATTTATAGAGTGAGGCTGGGGGCAGGGGCCTTGGATGTATATGGCTGCTGGCGGGCCTGGGCTGAGGCAATCTGGCCTGGCTCATCTTGGTTCGGCATCCCTTGGTTCGGTGGTAGGAGTGCGATGGTTCGGCGTTGCTTCATTCGGTGGAGAGTTTGGGTCGGTGGGGAGTTGGTCTGGTATAGGTAGACTCGGTGGGAGCTGGTCCGGCCTGGAGTTGGTTCAGCATGGAGACGACTTGGTCCGGTTGTTGTTTGGTCCGGTCGAGAAGGAGAATGTTAGTTCGGTGGTGAGATGTGGTAGGTTGGTCCGGCCCTGATCTGGACCGGTAGCTGTTGGAGAGGAGGTGGTTCGGTATGAGCTTGGAGTGGTTCTGGCTCGTTCGGTGTGGAGAGACTCTGATTCGGCGGGGGAATGGTCCGGTGGTAGAGGCTGGAACTTGGCTCGACAGGCACGAGAAAAGGATGGTTCGGTAGTGGTTTTCCTTCATCTGGTCCGGAAATGCACACAACACTTGCCCCCCAAAGTAGGGCATGTGCATGCACATGGCGTGCTTTGCTTTGAGCTTGGGTGTTTCCATCCGGTCTACAACGCCGAGCCAATGGGTTCGGTCATTTATGTTTGTCTATAAATAAGGGCCTAACGCTTTCGTTTCTCCATATCAGCCGATCCGCACCTCTGTCTTTGCTAAATCAAATTCTCATCGTGTTAGTCGAACCAGAATCTTATCCTTGCCGAACCAGGTGAGATCTTTTTCTGCCGAATATGCCTTTGTTTTGTACTACCGAATGGACTCGTGGTCATGGTTCACCGGACGAACCTCGCGTGTTTCAAGCACCGAATGGCACTTTTATACTCAAATTGCCGAATGGAAATGTGTGCTCGGACCGCCAAATGCGGCTAAACTGTATTAGTGCCGAATGAACTTAACTTCATCTTGGGTTACCGAATGATACTCAAACCTTGAATTTTTTCACGTTTCGAATTACAAGTGGAATTCCAGACTATGTTATTTGTATGTTTTAACGATATACTTTTCCTGTGTTTGCAGATAATGTCTCACAAAGTGGAAACCCGATCAGAGAAAAAGAGATCTCATGACAGAGAAGAGCCTTCCTCAGTGCCCCCGGCTCAACCAGGACCTGCCCGCCATGGGCCCGCCCC
This sequence comes from Allium fistulosum, assembly GCA_030737815.1. NCBI lineage: Eukaryota > Viridiplantae > Streptophyta > Magnoliopsida > Asparagales > Amaryllidaceae > Allium > Allium fistulosum. Next base: position 1,095,192,446 of record CM060904.1, on the reverse strand, counting down.
GAGATCATTGGTGGATGGATACGGTCCTCAGGAACTTCTTAACTTGCCTCCTGATTGCTTCCCTAGCTTACTCAAGGAATATCTCGCTCTTTTGGGATCGACCGAGCACGCATATTATTGCCGAATGCGGGAGTGATGCCGTATGATCCTCCAGAAGGATATTTTGCATACAGCCGATACCATTGCATGTGTGGTGCCATTCCGCCTCTCAATGCCTGGGTAGTCAGCTTTCTCACATATCTAAAGGTAGCTCCATTCCAGCTTCAGCCTAACTCTTATGCCATTCTGGTGAGTCTCTTCGTCATCTTCCAGAGGAGATATGGGCATCCTCCTTCCAACCGGGAGATCCGGTATCTGTATAACTTGAGAGGCTACAAGAAGGGGTCTCCCTATATCAGCTTGGAATCGGCCGTAACCTTTAAGCCGGTCCTGGATTTATACTCCAAGTATAGTATGTTCAAGAAGGAATGGTTCTTCGTCAGGGATGATTCCGTTTCCATTCGGCGTTTCACCTCCGGATGTAAGTCAATGCTCTATTTTTAAATCCCGTTCTGGTTGCAATACTCTTTCTTATGTGTTTTTATTTTTTGCTAGCGACAGGTGGTTTTGCGGTCGTGGAGAATGACCGCCTGGTTCAGACGGCAGCAGAAATAGAAGCTATTACTGGGAGAGATAGGTCGGCTGCCTACCTGATCAGGAACGCTACACTCTTGGAGTACAACTTGATCCTTCCACAGCAATCCGTGGTCAAGCAGAGGGACACGGCTGAAGAGAAGGCTGCCCAAGCTAAAGAAGGGGCCGAGTTAAAGAGCAGTAAAAGGAGGCCCTTTCCGAAACACCCGGTTGCCGGGGAGAAGAAGCTCAAAAAGTCCGACGGTCCCTCTCCCAGCTCATGTCCAGATATCCCGGAGGAGGGAGACGTTGAGGAGGAGCAAGGCGCTGGAGGAGGCAACGGTGTCGGGGCTTTATCTTCTGGGCAAGTAGGCGAGATGCAGGAGTGGACGGATGACGCTTTCCGCCAAGCTTTCGAAGGTTTGGAGGGGACGGAGAAGTCCAAGAAAGCCGATAACGTTGGGACCGGCGTCGATCTATCTTCCGGGAGCGCCTCTACTGAAACAACTTCGGCGGTTCAAGGTGAATTTCACTTTACTCATTTAATTCTTGAGTGATGGCCCAATACATGTTGGTAACACTTGGTTTTCATATCAGGAGCAGGTAAAATGTCCAAGACCTCACATCTTCGGCACAGGCTTGAACAATACAAGCTCTCCAAAGCTTCCGCCAAGCCGAAGCCTCCGGCCCACTGTTCCGGGGATGTAGTCAGCTACCGTCCCCTTCTCGGGGTTATTGAAGAGGGTATTCAAAAGAGAAAGAGGAGTCGCTCCCTATCCGTACCTTCACTTGGTCCTCAGCCCCCAATTCAGCCTCTTCATGATATCACGGAGGAGGACACTGAGTTCACACCCTCTCCGCACCTGTCTGAAAATCCTACCGTTACTCAGATTGATCGTCCTGGCTTGTCTCGTAATCCATTTGCGGGTCATCCTGATCTGGATCCAAGTTCTCATGATATTTCCTTCGACGAGGTTACCGGTGAGCACCTTCTTCCTTGCAACCCTATGGTAAAGGTGCTAGATGAGGCCAAGTCCCTGGACCTCGATTTGCTTACTACTCGGATTGTCATTATGGGGGACGAAGCTAAGGCAAACATCGACCGGGTTGCTGAGGAAACTAGGAAGTTGATGGGGCATCATGCCCGACTGGTCAAGGCCGGGGAGGAAATTGGGAGTGCCAACATAAGATTGCGGTTAGTGGTTTCCGACCAGGCCAAGCAACTCGCTGATCAGGCCATCCAGATCTCTCAACACGAGGCCGCCTCTCGACGTCTAAAGAAAACTATGGAAGAGGCCAGCCGGGCCAAACTGCGGAAAATGGAGGCTACTTGCAAGGAACAGATCAATATGGCCATCGCCACGGTGGACGAGGTTTGGAAAGCGGATCTTGAGCAGATAGAGGAGTTATCTGGGAAGCTTGAGGCTACAGAGCTTGCTCAAGCCAAGTTGAGGGAAGAGATGGAGGCGATGCGGAAATCCCTTCAGGCTGACTGCTCAAGATACCAATTGGAGAGAGATGCTGCCGTCGTAAGGTTGTCGGATTCCGAGGCCCGGGCGAGGGAGTTTGAAGAGAACAAGGGGCTGATGGAGGGGATGCTCCAGGATATGTACTTCCGTACTTGGAGGCAGGGTAACTTGTCCTGGATGGATGATTACCCTCGGGTTATGGCTAGGATCTACCTTAGGGCTCTAGAGGAGGCTCAGGCTGAGGCAGATAAGGAGGGTGGCGTGGCCTTTGGGATGGATACTGTTACCGCCCAGTTTACCAAGAAGGAGAAGGTGGCGGTGAAGGAGGGCATGCGGTTGCTTGCAGCTGAGGAGACAGGTGTGCGAGCGGAGGATGATGATCAAGTTAATCAAGGAGCAGATGCTGGTAAGTCTTCCTTTCTAGTCTTTCCGTTAACTTGGTTGCTTATCACTGACGAATTCTTTTTCTGACCGGACAGGTGGGCAACAGGACAAGGACAAAACTCCGACGCAGCCGGCTCCTTGATTAGGCCTGGAAAATTCTTCTTGTGGACTTGATATGGTTGTATATGTTAGTCTTAAACTAGTAAAGTAACTCTTAGGTGGTAATTTTTGCTACTTGTAATAAATAGCTCTATTCTTGATGTGTAATTCTTTAACTTAAGCTGATTTTGTCATCTTTTGAATGTTTTTTGCTATTTTGACATGTCGTATGAGAAATATAGCTATGCATATTCTTGTAATCAAATCGTGTTTGATGTCAGGTTTTTGTTTAAAACATAATTTCATGACTTGTAATGTTAGCATGAGGTGTGAATAAATTATAGTCACGTGTTTACATATGAAAGAAGGAAATACCGCCCTTTATATCTTGCTTGTAGATGGCAACTTCGAATATTCTGTGTGACCGATTAAGGGATGCGGTCCAGTATCTCGTCGTGAGTGTCTACTTCCATTAGTGAATGTCTCCTGCTCAGTGTCCTGCACTTCAGGGATTGTTACAGAGGATAGGAGAAAAGTTGCTTAAGTAAAATTGAAATATGTGAAAAGGTAAAACTTCCAATCACGGAAGGCCTTCGATGTGCTTAAGTTCGTGGCAAACGGGCTTTGTAGTCACTTTCCCTAGCTGTGGGTCTTGGAGACATTTGTCACCCATCTTACGCCTCCGCGGGGAGTTAATTCTTTTTTTACCACAGCCGCACTTAAGACACATCGGAGCCGAGATCGCGCACAGTAACTACCCGGGCCATTATGGCCCGTAATCGTGGGTATTATTCGATTTACTATGGCCGGCTAGCGTGGGTGCCGATCGTCAACCGTGAACTGCCCCTGGCTGGCCACACCTTATGTTGGGGCTTACAGTCGGTTCACAGTTACCGGCGAGCCGAACGCCGTAATGAGCTGCCTCGGCTATAGTCGGCCTTCTCGGTGGTTTATAATCGGCTCATTACAGTTGGCTTTAAGGGCCGTCGCGAGCAATGAGTTAACCCGCAGAAGAGGGATGCTAGAGCGAAAGTGTCTCATTGGCGAGGGCATAGATTCGCATAGTACCTGTTAGGTCTTGTCCCGGTGAAGTTGCGCTGTGGAGTGCTTTGGGTGAAAACGCTATACGCATAGTATTTTGTCCAACAGAAAAGGATAAAGTCAACAAGCAGCCAAGATATAAAGGAACAAGTTAAAAAAGAGACAAGGTTTTTTAAAGTGGTTCGGCACGAAAAGGCCTACGTCTACTGATCCTCTTTGTTAATTCACTTACAATGGGCAGTACAAGTTAAGAAAAGTATCGACGGAGGTGTTGGATGTTCCATGCCCTCTGGAACACCTCTCCGTCCACTGTTGACAAAATATATGCTCCATTGTGGAGATCTTTATGAATTACACATGGTCCATCCCAGATTGGGTCTAGTGCTCCGGGGCGAGGGAAGATTCGCTTGAGGACAAGATCTCCTTCTTGTAAGGTACGATGCTTGACTTTGGAGTTGTATTGTGCTGCCACTTTTTGCTTGTGGGCTGCTGCTTTAAGGATTGCATCATTTCTTCTCTCCTCAACTAGATCCAAAGACATGTGAAGGAGTTCTTCGTTCTCTTCTGGGTTATAGTGGATCCTACGGTGGGAAGGCACAATAGTTTCAACTGGGAGCATAGCCTCCGATCCGTATGCCAAAGAGAAAGGAGTGTGCCCCGTTGATGTTCTGAAGGATGTGCGATAGGCCCAGTGCCGTGGGGAGTTCATCCACCCAAGCGCCCTTTGACTTTTCGAGTTTCTTTTTTATTAGGGTTTTCAGAATTTTGTTGACGGCTTCGACTTGTCCGTTTGCTTGGGGATACGCCACGGATGAGAAGCTTTTGTGAATTCCGTGCTCTCGGCACCAGTTGGCGAATTCCTCGCTGTCAAACTGAAGCCCATTGTCTGATATGATTTTGAGTGGGACTCCGTACCTGCATAGAACATTTTTGATCAAGAAGCTAATAACTTTTGTTGAAGATACTTTATTCAAAGGTTCTGCTTCCACCCATTTGGTGAAATAGTCGACTGCCACTATAGCATATTTGGCCCCGCCTCGGCCCATTGGTAGCTCGCCGATTAAGTCAATTCCCCATATTGCGAAGGGCCAAGGGCTGGTCATTTGAGTAATCTCAGTTGTTGGTAGCCGCGGAATCTTAGCAAACTTCTGGCATCTGTCGCACTTTTTGACGAAATCTAAGGCGTCCTTGCTTAAGGTGGGCCAGAAATATCCATATCAGAGTATCTTTTTCGCTAATGTTTGCCCTCCGGTGTGATCTCCACAGCTTCCCTGATGAATGTTGAATAAGATTTCCTTGGCTTCCCTCCCAGCAACACACCTTAATAACGGGTTAGAGAATCCGCGCCGATAGAGGATGTCTTCTTGTATTGTGTAGCGGGATGCTATCCTCAAGATTTTCTTGGCTTCGTTACGTCCGTTGGGTAGCGTGCCGCTTTGTAGGTAGTCTCGGATGGGAGTCATCCAAGTTGCTTCTTCGGTTGCAGCTATCAGATTCACTTGCTCAAAACTTGGGGCCAGTTGCTTTGAGATGGTTACTGCCCCGAAGATGGCGATGTCTCTCACACTTGCTTGCTTTGCCAATTCGTCGGCCTCTTGGTTCTCTTCCCGAGGGATGTGTTTGACTAAGTAGTGGTCCAATCGGCTGAGAAGTAACTTGGTCTTCTTTAAATATGCTATGAGTCGTTCTTCTCGAGCTTGGAATTCTCCTAGTATTTGATTAACAATAAGTTGAGAATCGCTATGAAGACACAAAGAATTGGCTCCGATTTCTATGGCAAGTTCTAATCCAGCTATCACTGCTTCATATTCTGCATCGTTGTTGGTGGCAGCGAACTCCAACCTTATAGCATAGTGCAACTTATTTCCCCTGGGAGTGATTATTACCACACCTGCCCCCGAGCCTTGTTCGTTTGATGCACCATCCACAAAGAGGTTCCACTTGATATCTTCTGCTATTTCCAATTGCTCCTTATTTTCGTTGGTAGTGAATTCTGCAATGAAATCAGCCATGGCTTGTCCCTTGATGGCGGTGCGAGGGTGATAGGTGATATCATACTGACTTAGTTCAATGCACCATTTAAGTAGTCGCCCAGAAGTGTCGGGACGATGGAGTGCCTGCCTCAGTGGTTGATCGGTCAGAACTTTGATGGAATGGGACTGGAAGTAGTGACGCAGTTTCCGTGATGTGGTTAGTAAACAGTATGCTAGCTTCTCAAGTTTAGGATATCTGACTTCTGCCCCCGTAAACCTCTTACTGATGAAGTAAACTGGCCGCTGCGTGCGGTTGTCTTCCCTTACCAAGGCAGCGCTTAGGGCGTGAGATGACACAGCAAGGTATATGTATAATTCTTCGCCTTCACTTGGAGCCGAGAGTACCGGTGGTTTTTGGAGGTGTTCGATTAAGTTAAGGAAAGCGGTCAAGCATTCGTCGGTCCATTCGAACTTTCCTTTGTCTTTCTTTAGAGCTTCGAAAAAGGGGACACACTTGTCCGTTGCTTTGGAGATGAATCGGCTTAGGGCGGCCACTTTTCCATTCAGGCTTTGCATTTCCTTTCGATTGGAAGGTATCTTGATATCCCTTAGCGCTCGGACTTGTTCAGGGTTTGCTTCAATCCCTCTGGCATGGACGATGAATCCTAAGAACTTTCCTGATGACACTCCGAAGGAGCATTTTAGAGGATTCAACTTCATTCCATACTGGCGAAGTACTTGAAACATCTTGCCTAGGTGGCTTACGTGATCGTCGGCTTTTCTTGACTTTACCAACATGTCCTCCACGTATACTTCCATAGTTTGCCCTATTAGCCCTACAAACATCTTGTTGACGAGGCGCTGGTAGGTGGCTCCTGCATTTTTAAGTCCGAAAGGCATTACCTTATAGCAGTATAAACCCCGATCGGTGATGAAACTAGTGTGGTCTTGGTCGGGAGCATGCATAGGAATTTGGTTATACCCTGAGTATGCGTCCATAAAAGATAAGAGCTCGTGCCCGGCTGTGCTGTCTACAAGTTGGTCGATTCGGGGAAGTGGGAAGCAATCCTTTGGGCATGCGTCGTTTAGGTTGGAGAAGTCAATGCATGTTCGCCACTTCCCATTAGCCTTCTTCACTAGTACCGGGTTAGCGATCCATTCCGGGTAGATGGCTTCTCGTATGAAGTCATTGGCGAGTAGATTCTTTACTTCTTCATCGAGGGCTGCCAATCGCTCTGCCCCCATACTTCTCTTTCTTTGTTTTACGGGCGCCTTGGTAGGATCAATGTTTAGTATGTGGCATGCTACGTCGGGGGAGATTCCGGTCATATCAGCGTGTGACCATGTGAATACATCCAAGTTGTGGCGGAGAAAGTCAATGAGTTGCTCCTTCAACTCTGCTTTTAGTTGGGACCCAATTTTCAATAGTCTACTTGAGTCGTGCTTGTCTACAGATACAAACTCCATAGCCTCTGCAGGCTCGGTGGTGGACTCCTCCTCTTTGTCCCTAGGGTCTAATTCATTGAAAGGGTCGCTGGTATATCGAAGAGGAGGGGCTTTCTTTAGTTGCTACGCTTCTAGACTTTTCGTGCAGAGGGCAACCTCTACACCCTTCCCTTTATCCTTCCTGTGGTTGTTGCGAAGTTCAGTCACATAGCAGTCTCGAGCAACGTCCTGGTCTCCTCTACTTCCCCTATTCCATTGTCCGTTGGAAATTTCATCTTTAGGAACCATGGGTTGGAAGTCAGACAAGGCTGGTCTTCCTAAGAAGGCGTTGTAGGCCGAATGGTTTTCTATTAGCACAAACGTCTATTTCCGTACAACGGAGCGGGGATGGCTTCCAATCTCAACAAAGAGGTCCAGTTGCCCGAGGGGCATCTTTGCATCCCCAGTGAAACCGTGTAGTGGTTTATCGCAGGGAGATACATCCTTCATTGATAGCTTCATTTTGTCGTATGCATGTTTGAACAGGATGTTTACTGAGCTTCCAGTGTCTACTAGGATTCGGTAAACTTCGGCAGGGCCGAGCCGGGCAGAGATAACCATGGGATCCATGTGAGGGTATTGCCTTCCTTCTAGGTCACGCTTACCGAATGTGATGTCATCACTTTCTTTCCGCTTCGGGTGGCGCTCTTCTATAACTGAATTGACACAGTCTTTATTGTCTCTAAGCGACTTTCCATATCTTTCCATCTCTTTCCGGCTTCCGTCTGCGATGTGCGGTCCTCCCGAGATGGTATGGACCACTATCTTCTCTTGACTAGAGCCGCTAGTGTTGCGGTTTCCTCTGCCGATCTCCGGTGAGGGTAGCCATGGGTTCTCATTGGCAGGAGCTGAAGTCCTGTCCTGACCTTTTACATAGCGTTCCAGTTTCTTCCTTCTGATGTGTTCCTCAATCAAGTCTCGGAGATGATGGCATTCATTGGTATCATGCCCATGAGATTCATGGAAGCGGCAGAACTTTCCAGACTTCTGCGCGTTATCTGATTCCTTCTTGTATGGTGGGCGTTTGTATCTAACTTCGCCTTGGGTGGCAAGGAAGATATTTTCGACGGTCTCGTTCAAAGGAGTGTAAGTGTCGAACCTCGGTCCTGGCCGATATATGCGCTTTTCTCCCTTCTTTCCCCCAGCATTGTCTCTGGAATCATTTCTTCGAACGTCCCTTGCCACAGCAGGGGTGTTGCTGTGAGTTGCCTTATTTTGCTGTCCTGACTGTCCCTCAACGGCAGCATCCTCAAGCCTCATATATTTCCCGGCTTCATGGAAGAAATCGGGTAAAGTAGCTGGTTTTTCTTTTGTTAACCTTCTAGCAAATTTAGTGTCCGGATGCACACCACTACAGAGGGCCATTAGGATAAGCTTCTCATCGGCATCTTGGACTGCGGCTGCTGCGACATTGAATCGGGTTAGGTATTGCTGCAGTTTCTCTCCAGGTTTCTGTTTGACGCTGGATAAGGAATAAGCGTCCTTAGGTTGTTCCACATGAATGCGGAACTGACTGATAAACTTTTCTTTCAACATTTCCCACGAGCTGATGGATCCCTGGGGTAGATGACAGAACCAGGAGGTAGCGATTCTGCTAAGAAGAGCGAAAAGCATTTGCACAGTACTCCCTCTGTCGCTCCACTCATGAGCATATGTTGTGTGTACCTCTGTAAGTGTACAACGGGGTCGGAGGTTCCTTTGTAAGGTTCCATTGTTGACATCTTCCATTCTCGGGGGGTGATAGCAATTTCGATATTGCGAGCGAAAGGGCTGGTTACCCTAGCGCCTATCCTTTGATCTCTTTGCTCCCGTTGGACGCACTCTCTGAATAAGCATGCCATCCTTTCATCAGAATTTGGAGCAGATAGAAATGAGTTTGGTTCTGTTCTATGGGATTAATTCCGTCCAGATGACCTGTAGGGATGGTATCGTCTATCATTCCTCATATTTTCTAGTGGCTGCCTTTGATCTTCTGGGAGCATGCTAGGGTCAGCTACAGTTGGCCCTTGCCTTGATCTTCCCCTACTGGGTTCTGATCTAAGCACTTCCTCGGGTCTAACTTCGGGCTGGACTCTAGCTCGGCCCCGTTCACTGGCGTTTCCGTGGTTAGGCAGTATGACAGGCTCAGCTACAATTGACCTTCGTCCGGTACCTCCCCCGTTGGGTTCGGTACCAAATGTTTCCTCAGGCCTAACTTCGGGCTGTGCTCGATCTCGGCTCCTACCATGGCTACTTCTGCCGTTAGCTCCTTCGAAGAAGGAAGACCTTTGTTGTCTCTGAGATCCTCCAGACTGGGACTCGCCCCATGATTCAGTGTTGCGGTTGAACTCTTCAGCATCCCTTAAGCGTGACATGAGATGGTCCACCAAGGCTTCCTGCTGGGACGTGAAGCGGTTAGTTACTTCAACCACAACCCTGTCTAAATCTGCCCTAGTAATTGCTGCGGGCTGTTCTGTGGCAGGAGTGGTCGGATTAGCCTGTCCTTCATTTGGTACTGCTGCTGGAGGAGGACGATTTACTTGATTCGTGACAGCTGGATCTGGAAGACTGCTGGATGCGATGTTTTTTCCTTTGTTAACATCTTTTCTCGGTTTGGGAGGCATGTTTTCCAAGTGGCGAACGATGCTGTTAGGAAAAATGTTAAGTGGATGAAGCTGAAGCTTCGAGCTTCTAGTTCTCAGTGAAAGCACCAAAAATGTTTGCACAAAAAATGGACAAACACCTCAAAGTCGTATGATTTAGTAGATCTTATGTTGTTCTTAGTGATTTGGGTGATTTATGCAAATATATGAAAAGCAGGGGCTAAACTGTAAAAAGACACGCAGATTTATAGTGGTTCAGTCAGAATGTGCCTACGTCCACTTTATATGTTATTTCTCTTCTCTTGTTTAGATTACAAGTACAGAGCTTTGATACAAGTAAAAGAAAGTTGTTTGAAAGTTCTCTCCGTGCTTGAGCTCTCAAACTTGTCCCTCATTGCTATACCCCTGCCCCTCTATTTATAGAGTGAGGCTGGTGGCAGGGGTCTTGGATGTATATGGCTGCTGGCGGGCCTGGGCTGAGGCAATCTGGCCTGGCTCATCTTGGTTCGGCATCCCTTGGTTCGGTGGTAGGAGTGCGATGGTTCGGCGTTGCTTCATTCGGTGGAGAGTTTGGGCCGGTGGGGAGTTGGTCTGGTATAGGTAGACTCGGTGGGAGCTGGTCCGGCCTGGAGTTGGTTCAGCATGGAGACGACTTGGTCCGGTTGTTGTTTGGTCCGGTCGAGAAGGAGAATGTTAGTTCGGTGGTGAGATGTGGTAGGTTGGTCCGGCCTTGATCTGGACCGGTAGCTGTTGGAGAGGAGGTGGTTCGATATGAGCTTGGAGTGGTTCTGGCTCGTTCGGTGTGGAGAGACTCTGATTCGGCGGGGGAATGGTCCGGTGGTAGAGGCTGGAACTTGGCTCGGCAGGCACGAGAAAAGGATGGTTCGGTAGTGGTTTTCCTTCATCTGGTCCGGAAATGCACACAACACTAGATGTGCACATAGGAGCACCAAGATAAACCACTTTAGGATCAAGGGGTTATAATGATAGGGTGTGAAGATTTTATGATTTGCATTCTCAGATAAACCTGGAATTCCAATTTGAGATTTCTACCTATTAATTTCAAGACCAGTCATACTTTTGAATAAACCTAGAGCTTTTAAAGTATTTGAGATGGACTAAACTGTTGGTTTAGTGAATAATAACAAATCATTCGAAAACATTAATGTAGTGATATTACGTTCTTTGCATTTTGGATGAATTTCAATTAGTCTATTTTCAACCTGATAATTGATCAAGCTAGTGAACAGTTCCATGACAAAGATGAATAAATATGAAGAAATAGGGCTTCCTTGCCTTATAACTCTACGAAAAAAAAGTAACCAAAGCTTTCTCCATTCAATTATAAAGAGAGCTTAACTGTTGATGTATAAGTATACAACAAAGCTAGATAAGGAAACAAAATATTCATCTTAGACATTACAGAAATAATAGCTGCCTAGTTAGCATTATAATAAGCCTTTTGAAGGTCTAACTTGAGGACACATCTAGGGGAAATATTTTTTCTCTTATAGCTTTTCATTATTTCTTGAGATAAGAGAACATTCTCTATTATGGATCTCTCAGGTAAGAAGTCTGTTTGATTAAATGATATGATGGAATTAAGGCAATCATTCAATCTAGTAGAGATGATTTTAGTAATACACTTATATATAACATTACAGCAAGCTATATGTCGGAATTGTGTAACATCCTAGGTTGAACTGTTTTAGGAACTAAGGCCAACTTAATGATTAATTCCACCCAGCAAAATGTTAGTTGTGAAAAAATGCATAATAGCCTTGATAAAATCTGAGCTTATGATATTCCAAGAGGATTGAAAAAAGTGACTTAAGAAAATGTTAGGACCTGTAAAGCTATTCGGATTCATTTCAAAAACTGATTTTCTAATTTCATCATGAGAAATTTAAGTGATAAGATTATTAGCTTGGATATCATAAATAGCAGGCAAGTGCAAATGAGCAAGAGGAGATAACTCAGTGCCAAAAGATATTCTATCAGCCAAAAGTTGAGTGAAGTAATTGATAAAAGCATCTTTTATCGCAACTGAAGAGGAGTGTTGCATACCGTGTTGATCCTTTATGGAATGTAAGATAGTGCTAACTTTTCTAAATTTGAGAGAGCTATGAAATTGTTTAGTGCTCTTATCTCCTTCAACAGACCAGAGACCTCTATTTTTCTACTTAACCATACCAAGTTATGTTCTAATAGCAAGAGCAAGTTGAGAAGTAAGAGAGTGCTCCTTAACAAAGATTTCCTTATCAGTAGGATTGGCTTGCAATAATAACTGTTAAGAGTGAACCTCCCCCCTCAACTTGTTAGAAAGTAGATTACCTTTGTTAAACTTGTTATGAGACCAAACCTTCAACATACTCTTTGTGAGTTTCAACTTCTGATTGAGGATGCACATTGGATTTCCAAATATAGGAGCTTCCCAAACCTAAGCTACAAGAGAAAGAAAATCAGATTCTTTAGTCCAAGCATTAAAAAAATTAAAAAAATAGGGACCTTTAATAGTTGCCATGCCCCAACTTAATATTATAGGACTATGATCATATAGAATTGGAGATGGAAAATGGGATATGAGATCAAGTTAAATGTAGAAAGTGGTGGAATTTAGATAAGATCCATCCAATTGACAAAAAATTCTTTTACCAGACCTACTTCTATAGTTCCAGGAAAAGAAAGAATCAGTAATGGGAATTTGAGTTAGGTTAGATTGTATTATGGCATGATTAAGAGGAGCTATGTCTCTTAGCATTAATAGATTACCGCCTGATTTTACAGAATAGGATTGCATGCTATTGAAGTCCCGAAGATATAGCCATGGTTGAAGAGAAGTTTGATAGGAAGGCAAGATGTCAAGGAATTGTTGTCGAACAGATTTAGAATTATCAGCATATAAGATGTTGAGGTTGAAAGTTAAATTTGAAGGAATATGGGTAATATTGCAATGGAAAAATTGCTTATCAGAAACATGGTTGATAACCTAAAAAATATGAGGACTCCATAAAATGAGGATACGGCCGTAAGAGGTTGATTGAGATTATGAATATGAGACCATGTAGGAGCAATTTGACAAGCAAATTTAATAGTTAACTTAGAATTAAGCTTAGTTTCAGATAGAGCAATTAACTGAAATTGATGTGTGGAAATGAGATGTTTGATTTCATGAATTTTTATATCATAGTGGGCACCCCTAATATTCCAAAACCCTATATTGTATAACATGATTGCCTTTTGTTTTTAGAGGCAGAAAGCCTAGTGATCCTTGAACTTGCAGAGATGCTAATCTTACTTGCTTTGGATGAATGAGGAAGTATTTGATCCTCTGAAAATTCACCACCTGAGTTCAAGTCTTCTGATTCAGAGCTTTTCTTTTACTTCCTTTTGTTTGTGTAAGGTGATGATAATTTGTCTGGAGAGAAATGTTGAATGAAATCAAATGGTATGATATTAGCATAAGGGAATAATGAATTAGAAGTGGATGCATGCTCAGAGGTGTGCATGACATCTACACGCACAGGGGAAACAAATAAAGATGCTCCTGAATAGAAGGTAATGTTTCAGATGAGATGCTAGAATTTGTGGGTTTGAATGCATATCAGAAGAGGGGATATGAGGTGATAAAATGCTAACATTTTCAGAAGAGATAGAAGAATCCACTAAAACGTGAAGGGAGGTGTCAGATATTAGAGTGTTTCGATCAGATGTATTACCAGTATGCACAAAGGACCCATGCATGTCATCTTAATCTACATGCGCATTCATATTATGTGGGAGGATGGGAGGAGATAAGAAGTTGCAATTTTCAAAAGAGATAGAAATATCGGTTGATACAAGAGGAGTAGTGTTAAATATTGATATGTTTCAACCAGTAGTATCATCGGCACTCAAGACAGATATCATTGTATGATCAGATTCGGTATCAATGTTAGCATGGTTTGGAGAGCGCGTAGAGACTTCTCCTTCTTCTAAATCATCTAAAACAGAGAAGTGGTTGGATGATTTTTTAAAGCTGTTGAGATTAAAAGTTGTATTGAGAACATAACTTACTGGAGAAGTAGTTACTTTTTCAAGTTCCTTTTGTAGTTGAGACTTTTTATCTGAAATTATGTCTGAGTCTATTGATTAATAGATTTTGCATTAGTGTTAAAGGAAACTTTATTTCGCCAAACTTGAGTATTATTTTTTTTCCTTGTTTTGACTCACTATTTTAACAGTTTTAGGCAAGAGCCCTTACATTGGAATTTGAGCATGCAATTGATCAGAATCAAGTTTTCCATCATATTAAGGCTTTGATTAATTATTTGAATGGGATGGAAGTGTTTGTTTGTTGTGCATATCACAAATATTAGTAGCATGCCCAATGGAGTGACATAGTGTGCACACTAAAGATCTCCATGCATGCTCTATATATACTATCTTACAATCTCCTTCTCCAACATTAACAAAATATGAAAATTCCTTATCCTGTGTAATTTCAATCAAGCAATTAGCATATTAAAGTCGCTCTTATATCTCTGTGGCCTTGTTGAAACATGTTAACCTTCCACTATAGCAAGCTAGCCAGATAATACCAATTAAAGTCCAAGTTAAGTGAGGAATATTATAGAAATGGACCCAAATGGAAATATTCTTAACATATGCTTGAATAGTTCCAAAAGCGAGTTTCCACGTAGTTATGATGAACGTTTACCTTCTAAGAAATATCGGGTCGGATTGTAGAATTTTAAGTCTATCCTCCTCACAATTATATTTGAAGAAATAGTTAAAACCATCAGATTTAACTTCAAAGGACCCCTTGAGTTTCCATAAACGTTTTAAGTACGATATCGCACTCATATAATTTACTTTTTCTCCCAAGAAGAAACATACCAAGTACTCATGCCAAAAAGAAATATCTTCATCAATGACTTGTTAAGACCTCGGTTTCGATGTCTACTATGAATTTTGACAAACGACAACTATATACATTATGTACTAACATATGTTTTGCAGGAATAGCCACAAGACTGGATTCATATTATCTTCATGCTGCATATATGTTGTTTTGGGTCTTTGTTTAGTATTAAAATATTGTGAAAATCTCTCCTCTAAGATATATATATATACACACCAGTGCTAAGAATAAAAACTCAATTTCAGACTGAATTCAGACGTCTGAAATAACCTATTCAGACGTCTGAATCTGAAGATAAAACTCAATTTTTCAACAATATTCAGACGTCTGGTTCTGGTATTTCAGACGTCTGAATATAGATAAAAATAGCCTAGTTTCTTTCTGTTTTGCACGCTTAAAATTTCAGAAGTCTAAAAATTTACTTTCAGACGTCTGAATCTTTACAACTGCTATTTTAGTGAAAAGACACTTCTCTTCACCTAAGAGAAACTCTTTCAAATTCAATAGTTGCAACTGTTCTTTTCAATATAACTTTTCATCTATAGTTGCAACTCTTTATACACTATAAATAAATTACAGAATTCAACAAACAATTAACCGAATCTAATTCTAATATTCTTGAATTCTTATCTATTCTCTATTTTCAAACTGCACTCAAACTGCTTACATTCTCTGATCGTTGATCACTCTATCTTCCACTATTCTCAAAGCACATCACACTATATATCATAAAGGAGAAGATTATAGGAAGGTTGTACTATCAAGAGACAAATCCGTGTTAACAAGAACACACTGTGTCAAATACTCTTTGTATAAGTTGAAGTCCTGTTCTGCTGCTCAGGCGTGTGAAGTCCTCTTCGGCTGTTGAGGCAAAATCCTGTTCTGTTGCTCAGGTCCCTTGTTCGGCTGTTCAAGGGTTGTTGTAAACCTGTTCCTCCGGGTTAAGTGAGGATTGTTGTTAGTGAAATTCCAGAAGGAGTCTGGGACTGGACGTAGAACGGGAAGTTCGAACCAGTATAAAAATTCCTGGTGTGCTCGTTTATTATTTACTATTATCTGCTAATTATTCCTTTATTCCGCACTGCTTTTGTACTATTCCATATAGCACGATCCCTACCGTTCTTTCATTTGGTATCAGAGCAGGTTTCTAATAACCGTTACACAGTTATTTGATAATCTGCTTATATGGCCAACATGGATAACAACGCTATTCCAAATCCTGTCACTAACTCTGGCATCATAGAAGGACAAGCCACTGGACGACCTCCTTTTTTCAATGGATTAAATTATAACTATTGGGCGACACGAATGCGTATTTATATGCAGGCTAATGGTTTTGATGCTTGGAATATCACACAAGCCGAATACACTGCACCAACCACTGAATATACTACTTGGTCGACAGCCCAAAAAGCAGAAGCTACCTTAAATGCCAAGGCTATGAACATGTTGTTTTGTGCTCTAGATAGAAATGAATTCAATCGTGTTAGCATATGCACCACTGCATATCAAATATGGCAAACATTAAAAACTACTCATGAAGGAACAAGCAAAGTCAAGCAAAGCAAGATATCTATGCTCAAAAATCAGTTCCAAAATTTCCGAATGAATCAAGACGAATCCATAAATGATATGTACTCTAGATTTCAAGATATCCATCATGCCTTGATCGGACTTGGTGTAACATATTCAGATGCTGATGTTGTCTCAAAAATCCTAAACTCTCTAACTGACGAGTGGGAAAGAAAAGTTTTGGCAATTGAAGAAGCTAACGATATTTCAGAAATGAAGCCAGAAGAATTAATAGGAAATCTAATGTCATACGAAGTCAATTTACAGGCAAAACGAGTTCAAACTCAAGACAGGAAGAATATAGCCTTCCATGCTGAAAAAGATGAATCAGAATCAGATGATGAAGATTTAGCATTTATTGCTAAAAATTTCAAAAAGTTTCTCAGACACAAAAAGGGAAATAGAAACAATGGAAGAAGGAACTTTAATAAACCTTCTTCATCAGTTCTAGAATGCTTCAACTGTCACAAGAAAGGACACATGCAAAAAGATTGTCCAGACCAGAAGAAATCAAATCACAACAAGTTTAAGAAGGACAAGATCAAGAAGAAAGCATTCTCTGTCACTTGGGATGATTCAGACTCTTCGTCTTCTGATAGTAGCAGTGAAAGCGAAAATGAACAAGCTAATCTATGCTTCATGGCTACTGAAAATGAGGTATCAAATTTTACCTTCGATGATATGGTAGAAATTAATACTGAATTAATTAGTACTATGAAAAATCTCAAAAAAAAATATAAAGAAGCTGTTGAACAAAAGAACAAAGCAGAATTCGAAAGAGATTTGCTTAAAGACGAGAAGAAAATATTAGAAGAGGAATTAGAGAAAATTCAACTTTCATCTTCTAATAATGATTCTCAATTTACCTTCTTGAGTCAAGAAATTGAAACTCAAAAAGGAAAGAACGACGCTTTGTCTTCTGAAAATCATGAGCTAAAATCTAAAGTCAAACTGATTGAGTTGGAAAATACTGGATTAAAGGCTAAATTAGAAGATATTTCTAAAAATATCTCTAATTTTAATAAGGGGAGAGAAAATTTATCTAAGATAATTGAAAACTCTCAGCCTTCGACCAGTAAAAAGGGACTAGGATATATTAAGAAACAAATAGCTCCTCAAAATAATTGGAGACAGTTTGTTAAATCAAAATCCACATCAGTTCAATCTAAAAGAAATCAAGAACTGAAAGCTTCTATACATAAACCAAAAAGGATACAGATATCTAAAACCATAAAAATATGGGTTCCTAAAACAAACAATAGTTTGATTAGGAATACATATATAAAATCCTTTTTGGAAACTGTTCATAAAAGTCAGAATTATATTTACAAAGGGAATACCGGACCCGAATGGGTTTGGTTTCCTAAGATCTAACTCTTAGGACCCTATAAAAAGGTGGGTACCAATGGTCTTAATTCTATTTTTTGCAGGTCCCACTTAAAAAGAGAGGAAAGTGGATTCTAGATAGTGGTTGCTCTAAACATATGACTGGAGACAAAAGTATGCTGACAAATATTACCTACACAAATGAAGGCTCAGTCACATTTGGAGATAATTCCAAAGGCTATATCATCGGCAAAGGCGATGTGAGCAACTTCGGTAACTCTAATACTCCTCTTATCTCTAATGTTTTACTTGTTAAAAACCTGAAGCACAATTTGTTGAGTATCAGCCAATTGTGTGACAAAGGATTCAAAATCTCTTTTTCCGAAGATAAGTGTAGCATTTTAGATCACAATGGAAATCTCATATTTGAAGGTAATAGAAACAGAAATATATATATTCTGAATATGAAAGTCAATCATAATTCAGATATGTGCTTAATAGCTAATGAAAATGATCCTTGGTTATGGCACAAACGTTTCTGTCATATTAACTTCAAATCCATTAATAAGTTATCTAAAAATAACTTAGTAAAGGGGTTACCAAAAATGAACTTTAAAGTAGATCATATTTGTGATGCTTGTCAATTAGGTAAATTAACAAAATCATCATTTAAATCTAAAAAGGTCATTTCGACATTACAACCACTAGAGTTACTTCATATGGATCTATTTGGACCAACACAAGTGCAATCCATAAATCATAACAAATATGTGTTTGTAATTGTCGATGATTTTTCTAGATATACTTGGACAATTTTTATGAAAAATAAAAGTGATACTTTTGATCAATTTAAAATTTTCGTCAAGAGAATCCAAAACTTGAAGGAATTAAAAATTAAGAATATTCGGAGTGATCATGGAGGAGAGTTCGAAAATGAAGCTTTTGAACAATTCTGTAAAAAGAAAGGAATTTCTCATAATTTCTCGTTTCCTAGAACTCCACAACAAAATGGAGTTGTAGAACGAAAGAATAGAACTTTACAGGAATGTGCAAGAACTTTGTTAAATGGAAGCACACTTCCAAAACATTTTTGGGCAGAAGCTGTAGCAACTGCCTGTTATGTTTTAAACAGGGTTTCCATTCGACCTCTCACTAAGAATACTCCATATGAACTCTTTAATAGCAGAAAACCAAACATATCTTATTTCAAAGTTTTTGGTTCAAAATGTTTTATATTAAACACTAAAGATCAGCTTGGCAAATTTGATGCGAAATCTGACGAAGGTTTCTTCCTAGGATATTCGGATCGAAGCAAGGCCTATCGAGTGTTTAATAAAAGAACAAATACTGTTGAGGAAACTCTACATGTATCGTTTGATGAAAATTTTCAACAAATAACAAGTATAAATAATGATGATGATGATAACATCATAAATACAGAATCTGAAAATGTTAAAATAAATGAAAACGAAATTGATAATCCTAATGAGAACGATAATATTCAAAATGAATTAAAATCTCCACCACATATCTTACGGGATCACCCTGTTCAAAACATTATTGGAGAAATTAATTCAAACGTTCGAACTAGGAATCAATTAAACCAAATGGGCCATGTAGCATTCTTATCTACTATCGAGCCAAAGAATCCAAAGGAAGCTTCTACCGACGAATACTGGATCATTGCAATGCAAGAAGAACTAAATCAGTTTGAGCGCAATGAAGTTTGGGAATTAGTTCCTAGACCAAGTAATCAAACTGTCATTGGAACAAAATGGGTTTACAAAAACAAGGCGGACGAACAAGGAAATATCACTAGAAATAAAGCAAGATTGGTGGCTCAAGGATACAATCAGGAAGAAGGTATCGACTATGAAGAGACATTTGCTCCTGTAGCAAGACTAGAAGCAATTCGAATACTACTGGCCTATGCGTGTTTTCACAATTTTAAACTTTATCAGATGGACGTTAAAAGTGCCTTTTTGAATGGATATATTAAAGAAAATGTGTATGTTGAACAACCTCCCTTATTTGCTCATGAAAAATATCCCAATCATGTATATAGACTTAAGAAGGCTCTATATGGTTTAAAACAAGCACCACGTGCTTGGTACGAACGACTTAAGAGCTATCTAATCTCTTCGGGATTTCAAATTGGAAAGGTTGATCAAACATTATTCATTAAACATTCAAAAAGGGATATTTTAATAGTTCAAATCTACGTTGATGATATCATATTTGGTTCCACCAACGACAAATTATGTCAGGATTTTTCGGATATTATGACTAAGGAGTTTGAAATGTCCCATATGGGAGAATTATCATACTTTCTTGGTCTACAGATTAAGCAATTACCAAATGGTATATTTTTTAATCAAGAAAAATATTGTAATAATCTAATCAAACGCTTCGGAATGGAAAATACTTCTGCCAAACCAACTCCTATGAGTACGACAACACATCTTGAAAAAGATGAAAATGGCAAAAGTGTTGATCAGAAACAATACCGAAGTATGATTGGATCATTACTATATTTAACTGCAAGTCGTCCTGACATAATGATGAGTGTCTGTTTGTGTGCTAGATTCCAAGCCAATCCAAAAGAATCACATTTACGAGCAGTGAAACGTATTTTACGTTATCTAACAAACACAAAGGATTTTGGTCTATTCTATCCTAAAGAATGTCCATTTGAATTAGTTTCATATAGTGATGCTGATTTCGGTGGTTCTCGAACAGACCGAAAAAGTACAAGTGGTACGTGCCATTTTATTGGAAAATCACTTGTATCTTGGTTTAGTAAGAAACAAAATTGTGTTTCTCTCTCTACATGTGAAGCAGAATATATTTCTGCTGCTTTGGCTTGTACTCAAGTAATCTATATGCAACAAACACTCAAAGATTTAAATATAAATTTAACAAATTCAACTATATATTGTGACAACTCTAGTGCTATTAACTTATCTAAAAATCCTATTAATCATTCACGAACAAAACATATTGACATTCGTCATCATTTTCTTCGTGATAATGTTGAAAAAGGGACAATTATTTTAGATTTTGTTTCTTCTGAAAATCAGTTAGCTGATATTTTTACAAAACCTCTTTTAGAAAATATTTTTGTTAAACTAAGGCGAGAACTTGGTATTATGTCTCTTCAGAATTTATGATTTTTTTTTATTCTATTTAAAATTTTTTATGGCTAATATCCTTTTTACTATTTTTACTTTTTGTTTTAACAGACGGATATTACTAACAAATGAGTTTCAGCCATTCCTTTTATACTATATATGAACTCTCTATATTATTATAAATTGTTCTACTCTAATCTTTTTTTTTTTCATCAAAGTCATTCCTTTTTCTGTTTTCCAATAGAAAAATCCCTCTACAATGAAAATCAACTTGTTCATATTACTTCTCTCCATGGCTTCTGAATCCGATGATTCTCCATCATCTTATTCTACGTCATCTCTTGAAATTTTAGTAACTCCAACACCTCATGAGAAAAATAGACCTTGTTCTTCTCGTGAACGTTCTAGCTATACTCCTGAAAAAAAGAAATCTCGCCGGTTTCTTTTCTTTGGTTCTCCATCAACCAAAGAAAAAATATCAGAGATACATCATTACCAAAGAGAACAGTTGGATTTACAACGAGAGATGTATTACGAACAAAAAGTTAATTCCAAACGACTTAGTTTTATTGAACAAGTGGCTTTGAAATTCTGTGGTACATCTCCTAAGAAAGATGTAGTTCAACCTTCAACATCTCAGCAAATAACTTCGTCTGGATGGAATTCATGGGAGCCGAGTCCACAAACTCCTTCGGTTCCACAAAACTCTTGGGAACGTCAACCATATTGGTCTCCCTTGCGACCATACACAGAGATAACCAAGATCGAACCAGAAGAATGTAAAACTCCAAGTGACTCGGATAAATAATTTCTTATAGATTCTTTATATATTTTTGTGTATTTTTATTTTTTTTAAAAAGAAAAATTTCAGACGTCTGAACTCTTATTACAGACGTCTGAACAGTGTAAGAGAATAAAATTTATAACAGTTTCAGACGTCTGAAACTATGATTTCAGACGTCTTAAAATAGGCCTTTTTGCACTGATTTCTCTCTGTTTCCATTTTCTTATATTCAGCCGTCTGAAAGTATTTTTCAGACGTCTGAAAACTGGAAAATTTTTTTAAAAAAAAAAATTAAAATTACACGAATTTCAAGACACCAAACCCTTTTATTCCTCCCGTCCTTTCCTTTTTTGCTTTTCTCCATCTTCTTCTTTCAGTCCTCTCTTCTCCATTGTTATCACCTCCTTTTCAAACAACTCAAATGGCACCTAAATCAAAAAGATCAAGACCATCATCCTCTTCATCTATTCCAAACATTGATCAGTGGCTATGGAACGACCAAGCAAGGCAACGATTCGCTCAAATGAATAGATCCAATTTTTTTCCTAGAGCCTTCATCAGATTCGAAGAATTCAGCGCTTATCGTATTCATCAAATTGTAAGAGCAAATGGGTTAGAGTCTCTAGTCTCTTTTGATGCCAACAATATCAAAATTAATCATCTTTTAGTTAAATTATTTTTTGCAAACATGAATCTAGACCATCATACTCCTCACAATCGCAATGATTGTATTTGGACTTTGGTTTGTGGAGTTAAAATTTATCTTCCAATATCAAGGCTTGGTGAAATTCTACGTTGTCCATCAACCGGAATTGATTTAGATGAGATTGATGTATCTTTGGATTTAACTAATAGAGATGAAGTTTCACATCAATTCCTGAATGATGATATTAATCGTCTCACGTCTATTCAACTTCGTCCTCAAGCTCGCATTCTTCATAGAGCATTAATTCGTTCAGTTATTCCAAGGACAGGAAGTTATGAGATAGTTAATAAAAGAAATTTTCAAGCCTTATATGCTGTATACTCCGGTCAACCTATAAATTGGGCTCAAATAATTTTGGAAGAATTCATGGATGTCAATCATAGGAGACGATATAAGACTTTCCACTATGGTGCTTATATTATGAAAATACTTCAAAATTTTAACATTCCTTTTCCTGAGTCCGAATTCTCTTCGATCAAAGAACTTGGGTCTAAAACATTAGGGCTCATGGGATTGCCAAAACGCCCGGAAAGTTTAGCTTATATCTCTTTCCAAGAATGGGTTGCCAACCGTGATCAAAACCAGCCACAACCTCGTCGGCACGATTCTCATACTCGATCTTCTATCCCTCCATCGGAAGAAGAAGATGATAATGATATTGTGATTCTTTCTCCCGACTCTAGCTCAAGGAATGCCTTGGTAACACTTTCCCAAAATCAAGCAAAACTTCAAACCCGAATGAAATCAATAGAACGAAAATCTGAAAAACGTTTTAATTCCATTCGAGGCTTTCTTAACAAAATTTGGGAACGTATTGGTTGTTCAACCTCCTCTTCTACCGATGCTTTCAACCCCACTCCTTTTCAATGGTCATCAAGTTCGGATAGTGGTGATGATGATGATGAAGTTGGAAGTGACTCTAGTCCTAGATTCTGATCTTTTTGCTTCTTTATGCTATTTATTATGTGACTTTTATGTTGTTTGTTATGTATCTTAAACTATCTTGTGCAACTTCTTTAATTTATGTCTACTTTGATCTATCTTGTAAGATTACTGATTACCTTTTTGCAATGACAAAGGGGGAGAATATGGTGTTAATTCCTTTTAACAGGGGGAGCTTTCGTATATAGTTGATAAAAAGGTGTTAATTCTTTTTGACAGGGGGAGTTTTAGTATATAGTTGTCATCGTCAAAAAGGGGGAGAATGTTAAGACCTCGGTTTCGATGTCTACTATGAATTTTGACAAACGACAACTATATACATTATGTACTAACATATGTTTTGCAGGAATAGCCACAAGACTGGATTCATATTATCTTCATGCTGCATATATGTTGTTTTGGGTCTTTGTTTAGTATTAAAATATTGTGAAAATCTCTCCTCTAAGATATATATATATACACACCAGTGCTAAGAATAAAAACTCAATTTCAGACTGAATTCAGACGTCTGAAATAACCTATTCAGACGTCTGAATCTGAAGATAAAACTCAATTTTTCAACAATATTCAGACGTCTGGTTCTGGTATTTCAGACGTCTGAATATAGATAAAAATAGCCTAGTTTCTTTCTGTTTTGCACGCTTAAAATTTCAGAAGTCTAAAAATTTACTTTCAGACGTCTGAATCTTTACAACTGCTATTTTAGTGAAAAGACACTTCTCTTCACCTAAGAGAAACTCTTTCAAATTCAATAGTTGCAACTGTTCTTTTCAATATAACTTTTCATCTATAGTTGCAACTCTTTATACACTATAAATAAATTACAGAATTCAACAAACAATTAACCGAATCTAATTCTAATATTCTTGAATTCTTATCTATTCTCTATTTTCAAACTGCACTCAAACTGCTTACATTCTCTGATCGTTGATCACTCTATCTTCCACTATTCTCAAAGCACATCACACTATATATCATAAAGGAGAAGATTATAGGAAGGTTGTACTATCAAGAGACAAATCCGTGTTAACAAGAACACACTGTGTCAAATACTCTTTGTATAAGTTGAAGTCCTGTTCTGCTGCTCAGGCGTGTGAAGTCCTCTTCGGCTGTTGAGGCAAAATCCTGTTCTGTTGCTCAGGTCCCTTGTTCGGCTGTTCAAGGGTTGTTGTAAACCTGTTCCTCCGGGTTAAGTGAGGATTGTTGTTAGTGAAATTCCAGAAGGAGTCTGGGACTGGACGTAGAACGGGAAGTTCGAACCAGTATAAAAATTCCTGGTGTGCTCGTTTATTATTTACTATTATCTGCTAATTATTCCTTTATTCCGCACTGCTTTTGTACTATTCCATATAGCACGATCCCTACCGTTCTTTCATGACTTCCTAAGAAGGAGGAAGGGTTTATACAACATAGTTTAGAGCAAAGTCTTTGAGAGTATATGAAACAACATTTGCGAGGCAGAACCTTGAACAACAAAGACCACTACATAGTAGTAGATGATTCAACGATAACTACTTCTTGAACTTAACCACCGAGTAGCCAGAAAATGAAGAAGGAAAAGGTAAGCCGGATGAAGAAGAAAGAGTAGAAGGGACAAAAGAAGAAGGAGAAGGATCAGATGGGCGAGGAGGAGGAAGGGAGGAGATAGGACTGAAAGAAAGCATGATAGGAGAAATGGGAGGGACAGTGGCATGGGGAGTGACATAACATATGCTGTGGGGAAGGACAAGAGGAATGGCAGCCATTGAAAAGTTAAAAAGATGAATTTTTTCCAAAGATGTAAATTCAGTCAGCGATTAATATTGAACAATTCAAATATTTACGTGCACACGTCACCTTAGCTAGTGGTGTGACCTTTTGGCTAAATTAATCGCTTACTCGTCCTTTGGCAAAAACCAATTTTACTTATTACAAGCGTTACCCATTAGTGACAATTATTTACACCAATTCTCTTCATCAAAATTATATCACTTCGTACTTATGGAATTTGGTAAAGGTTAAAATTCCTATATCATCCATATTCAACTTTATAGTCCAAACACAAAGTCCTTGGTTCAATAATAATAATTATTATTAACCAAAATGATTTGGCCAAAGAATTTGACATTAAGTTGACCTCTAGTTGACCGTAATACTAACCTCATATAACTAAGAAGAAGAATCCTCCCTTGGATAGTGTTTTACTTCCAATTCTTCCACTCAACCCAACTATAGTCGTTCGGTAGACGTCGTGCCACGATTTAACTATAATCAAAGTAAAGCTTCCACATTGTAAATCAACAGTATTCTCAAGTCGAAAAAACTGTGTAAATTAACCACATCGATATTTTCTGTTTGACCTAACTTATACTAACTAATAGAAAACTATCGAGTGAGTCATTCTATAGTTATCCAATAACTATCAGTCCGTAACCCCTTGGTGCCCCTAGCAGCCATGAGTAATACACTGCCTAACATTTGGAGAGCATTATAGACTCTAGTCTTAATGAATATATTGATATCCAGTCTCGATACATCTTGGATAGGAATATATAAATTGGTATATTTATTTTCATTGTGATAAATTATTCATGGTTACAACACTTTGTAACTATTATCACAAAACATACCATTTATGGATTTTCTATTAAATATACTTTTAATTAAATCGATTAATTAATATATAACACATTATATCAAGTATGTAATAGAAAGAAAACACCTTTTATTTCGAACAATATTAGTTATCATGTTAGATATAACAACAAATTACATAATTACCCATAGGGCTTCCCTTTAACTCTATCAAGATCGAAGTACAATGCCCAATGTCTAGGTATACGATCAAAAATACCTACATCGTGTGACACCTTAGTGATAAACAACCATGACAAACATATCATCTATCAAATAGTCCTCACCACCACTCATGTGCGTTGCATATATTATAGCTCATATGGCAAAATTGCAAACCAGGGACTCAATCAAAATCCCTGCTTCATTGGTGCTCGAATCAATTCCACTTCATAATGCCAGGACCAGGCTCACAATTGCAAAAGCCCAGGGTAATTTACTATCATAAGATCTGGACATGATCGCGAATCCAAGTGCGCATCCTCATATACCCTTTCTTTACGAGAACATTAGAAACCTCCAAGTTATCAATGATCCCTTTGCAAGTGTCTCCATAATGGAACTCAATCGTTATTCCATCTCAGCTATCTCCATAGTATAACATAATCGCAAATTCTACTCATAAGCCCCCATCGATGAACTTGTCCATGTGGATCACCGTCATGACTCCCATCATTAAGTCGTCATCTTCGGAGCACTATTAGACATCCATCATAAGTCGTAGAGTCGTCGTACTATGGTCATGAAGTCATCATGTCGAAGAATTTTGTCTTCATTTCATTAGTCCCCATGCATACTCGAAGCAAGCCCAAACTATGCTTGAAGCACTCCTCTTCCAAGCTCGAAGCACTCCTGAAATCCCAAGCCTCGTCTGGCCTCATCCATGACTAGACCGAACATGTGCTACCAAAGCTCGAAGCAACATCCCCTTAACCATCATCTTATCCGAAATCTCTCTGTTAGAACCCTGATTGTACTTTTTAATGACGACAACTATATCTCTATATATATCTAGAACATAATATTATGCATGTATCAGAAGAAGTTGAATCGGAGAATCAAGGAGAAAACAAATCAGAACATCTACATATCAAAAGCTAAGGAAATATGGATCGTCAAGTCAAAATGTATGTATTTGGTCTTAGTTATCTTGTAAAATCTCCTTGGTAGTTCATATACACACACACATACCTGCATACAAATATTTTCAAAGATCAAAGAGTTAAACAAGTTTAAAATTGGTTGTCTATATAAATATATATATTATATAGTTCAGTCGATTGTAAATATTTTCATTCGACTGAGGGCAATCGACTAAAAATATTTCCAGTTGACTAAACCTTTATATTTTAATATATAAACTTGTTTTTTAAATTTGCCCCTATAAATTAATGTATATATATTCAGTAGAATGACTTTTTATACTCAGTCGACTGATTACCATATAAAGGTAATTTCTAAAAAGTTACTTTGAATGGTTATGATCATTCAAGAGCATCTCTGTGAATAGTAATGGTTAATCTGAATGATTGCTACTCTTCAATGCTACTCATTGATATCTATAAATAGAGATTAACATTCAGGAATCAAATTAACTTTTCTACTTCCTTTCTTGATCTCTATTCTCTCTCTTGAGCAATCTTGAACTCTATTGCATTCAAATCTTATTCTTTACTCAAGAATCACTTGTTGCACTTCCATAATCATGAAGCATGCATCTTGAATCATCAAGGAGATTATAGGAGTCTTGTACCATCAGTCAAAATCTGTGTAGAAAGAATACAAGGTTGTCAAGTCAGAAACTCTGTTGTATTGCATGTTTCTCCGGGCGAAGTGATGGTATTTGGTTGGTGGAAAGTCCAAAGGGGAGTTTGGGGACTGGACATAGGATGGGAGGTCCGAAACAGTATAAAAATCCTGGTGTGGTTGCTTTTATTTACTTTATTTTACTATACTCTGCTAGTTCGTATTTCTTGGTTTTGATTATATAATTGAATACATATTTAAGCCAAATTATGCGAGATCCTATGCACTTTCACTCCCTACCACCGAACACGATCTCTTGTTCATCACCCGGACCAAGGTAGCTACCAGACAGGGTTTCCTATCCGTTTTTCCAATTGCTGAACCCAAGTGCTACTAGATAGGAGTTTATGTCCGGTCTTCCACTCCCGAGCTAATTTTAGATAATTAGTGTGTATTTATACAAAACAGAAGTATCGGGGATGTTATTATGCACGAGCATGAAGTAATAAGAGGATTTGGTAGTAAAGATAATAAAAATATGTGTATTAAGGTACATTTTCATAAAGCTTATGGCACCGTGGACATGCAATTTGTGATACATATGATACGAAGTGGGGTTTTCAGAGAAATGGAACAAGGTAATCAAGGAATTCATCAATTCTTCAACATTCTCCGTCATTAGTCAAGGGTTCCCTATAGGATTCTTCAACAGTTGTTAATGGAAGCCAAAGTGAAAAATGAAGAGATTAAAAAGTGCCCACTGTAATAATAATCCAACGCTTATCATCATTACCGATGACATCCTAATTTTCTTGCACGTCGATATAAAAGGGGCAGAAGCTATTAAAGATTTGTTTAAAAGCATGTATGACTATATAGAATTACAATTAAACTGTGAAAAGTCAAATGTATTCTTTGGTGAAGGTGTGTCATGTAAATCTGAAATAGCCGACCCATTTAATAACTTGTCAATAAAGTGTTTGGGCATTCTACTCACAAGTTATAGTCTAAAAGACAAAGATTGCAGGATCCAATTGTAAAAAATCAAACAAAGAATTAAGGGATGGGAAAAAAAATTTTAAGCATGTCTAGTCGTGTTAAACTCCTCAAACGACGATCCACCCAATGGTAGGGTATTGGATGCAGTGTTTTAGAATTCCAACTAGCACGTTGAATAAGGTTGACAAATATTTCTCAATTTCTTATGGAAAGGAAAAACCAGAAATGTACCATGGGAAATCATCTGTAAGCATAAGGTTGAAGGAGGAGACTAGAAGATATAAACAACGTGTTAACAAATTTCTTTGTTAACCTAATATGCAAGATAAGGCAAGCCAAGTTCAGATAAGGGTTTAGGTAGCCTTATGCAAAGCTTTAGAGAAGTATGTAAATCCAAGTCCAAAAGAATGAAATATGCATGTAACAACCCGCATATTTTACGATTGTATATTTAAATGTTTTATTTAAATATAGCATCGTTAATCGAATTAAAGTCCGAAATGTTACTTTTTGTAAACAGTCGAATTGGGACTCGAGACCACTTCCATTGAGTCCAAAATGACGTTAACAACTTTTTTGAGTATAAACATCGATATGTTTAGAGTTGAGTAGAATTTTGTTATTTTTCTATTTGGGCTTTGGGTTTGGGTTTCAGCCCACTAACCCAACATAATACCCTAACTCCTCTACTCTTCATCCATTCACTCATTCTATTTCCTAACACTCAAGCTAAAGAAAAATGGGGGAAAGAATGGGAAATAGAAATTCCTAAACCTTAGTTTTGATTAGGAAACTCAAATTCAAGTCCAAAATCAAGGAGAAGCTTAGGTAAGCATCCTCTTCATCTTCTCCATCTCTATCTCTCTTCAATTTCAGAAATTCCTAAACCCTAACTTAGGAAATATTTGCTTATTAGCTTAGATTGGAGCTTCTTGAGTTGAAGTTGAAGAGGAATTGGCCTTTCCTTTGTTTTAGAGCTTCTCATTCGTGTTTTTGGTTTTAAAGGTGAGTTCTTTAACTCACATCTACGTCTATAACTTTCATTGTTGTTAGGTATGAATCCCTAACATTTATTCATGTTCATTTGCTTTTGATTTGAATTGATTTGGTGAATTTTCCAATTTTGGGGTTTTGAAGTCCAATTTTATGAAAATCCTACTATGGATGTTTGGACATGATATTTGGGGTGTATCGAAGAGCCTATAAGGCTGGGTTGTCGCTTGGCATAAATCCCTAGTCTTCGTTGCTCGTCCGATCGCTCCCGAAACGTTTTGGCCATCTTGGCCTAGGCAAATTGTTGTCTAGACCAGGTGACCAGACGTTTGGTTATCAAGTCCAGACGTCTGCTTATAGACCTGGAGGAAAAAATATACACGGCAGAAAAAAATAAAATGGCAGAGACTAATTCCAGACGTTTGAAATATAGGTTCAGACGTTTGATTAGGGCTCAGACGTCTGCTTCGAAATTTCAAACGTCTGGGAAGTTTTCTGAAAATTTCCAGAAAAAAAATCCAGATGTCTGGATTCTAAACCAGACATCTGGAACTATTCAGTTTTTCCTATTTGCCTATTTTTTGAATGAATTTCCAATTTTAATCGATTTTTGTCGATCTGGTTAGTTGTTATCACTTATTATCGACTTTGATGACTTCTTTCTTTGGATTTTTAGGAATATCCATTTGATGGATTTGATATCGATTTCTATAGTTTTGATTCACGTCTTCGAATGTGAATTTTTGGTGATTGATTGTTTCTACAATCATTTCTGTGATTTGTCACTTTAAAATACAAAGGTTTCTATACTAGTAGTAAATACTCAAACTCTTTCACAAAAACGATTTCAACACTACTTTTAAATACAAAGCTCGTTTTCAAAACCGTTTTCCAATCTATTAGTATATACAAACCTCTACCTCATTCGTATGAGAAATCTAATTAAACGGCTTAGCAAAACAAGTGGTATGAAACGCTTGCGTTTACTTCGTCGGTTAATTCTTGGACTTGTTCGATTGAACTCTCGTGACAATTTTCGAGTGGAAATCTACAATTTGTTCGTAAATATTTAAGTTAAGCTAGTGGTTATGGGACATGAAACTAAACTCATTTATTTACTAGCTTAGTGTAATTTACACTTATCGATCAATGATGATCCTTTGGTGATTTAGACTATTGATGTGCGATGTCTCTTTGTCTGCATGAGGGACTGTACCCCGTTTGGAGGAGTTTTGGCTCATAGTCCGCAATGGGGGACTATACCCTGTTTGAAGGAGCTTCGGCTCATAGAAGGAGTTTCGACTCATAGTCCGCAATGGGGGACTATACCCTGTTTGGAGGAGCTTCGGCTCATAGGAGGAGCTTTGGCTCATAGTCCGCAAGGGGGACTATACCAAGTTTGGAGGAGCTCCGGCTCATTTTATGGGATAGCGACCCATTTGTGATACACGTGTTGGTGAGTTTTCATGCTCCCGTTTTTGATAGGCCTTCCCCTTTTTGTGATTTCTGGATTTCTAGTTGATGATTTCTAGAATTTTGTTTCACCGATTTTTGCAATTGGCATTGATATGTTTTGTCAATATTTGTGTTTTGGTGAATAATTTAAATAATATGACATTCTTTTTGGTGTTTGAGAATATTTGAGATATTGTATGATTTTTGTTGTTACCTGATGTATACTTGTCACAGTATGGCATTATTGTTATCATACGTTTTTATCATATCTCGTATCCTATCTCATTTTATATGATATTTATAGCTAGACTGATCCGTTTATTATTTTCTTCTTAAATAATACTCGGATCTGACCGAGGTATTTCAGGTGCTTCTGCTTGACTTCTTATCAGGGTTCGTCACCTGACTTTTGGCTAACTATTTTAGCTTGGTAGTTTTTGTTATTATACATTCGAGATAGAGACTCCCTGATGTATACTTATTCTTTTGTCCAGCATTTGTACCTATTATTTTATGATGTAGTGGATCTTGTATGACCACTACTTTGATGTACACTTCTATGTGTTATATTCATATCTGTTTCTGCCTTTGTGATATGAATATCTGTGACTGATTTGTGTTATGCTTATTTCTATATTTGTTTCCGAAGGCCACATAGCCACTATGTGGTAGCTTTGAGTTTGTATTTGATATGTCGGATTTTCTCTTGAAATGAAATGCATGTCATACTATCTAACATATCGGTACTCGCATAAAGCAATTACATAGATGGTCGCTCCTCAACAGCCTTATTCTTCGTACTAGTCGACGGCATTACCCCGTAGTTTCCTTGGCTAGTGTGAGTATAGAGGTGGGGCGTCACAATGCATGTCCGTAGTCTAAGTTAAGTATAAGAACCATATGTGTGTCATAAGTTCAATAATCGGTCAAATATATTTATTCAATTGAAGTATGCTATGCAAAGTTCATTGTCCAAGTCCTTATGTACAAAAAGTCAAAAATATACAATCGACCTAAAAATCCCCAATTCAATTTATGGTTACAACTTTGAAGATGTAAGAAATGAGGAAAGAGAAAATTTTCCTCAAGTAACGGTGGGGTTCATATTTATAGTAGTAGTGGCAGGCGGGTTGGCTGCTACGTGTCCATTCGACATGGGATATTTTTCTTGCTCAAATTTCTGGTACTCGATATCTTCGTCATCGATATCCTTTTAATCATTAATGAAATTCTACATTTATAATTATACTGAAATCTAACACCTTTCAATATTGAGGAAACTCGAATCCCTTTTTCAGTGATGAAGCTCGATACCATTTGCCATCGTGGCTTTGGTAATGTGGCCTTTCTTTGTGTATCCACTCGATGGTATCAATTATAATAGATATTGGACAATAGCACTAGGGTAGTGACTCGGTAGTAGTTGTTATATTAAAGGCTCGACATCCCTTAGTTCGGTATCTCTATTCTTTAACTAGATGCGGCATCCTCCTGTTCTGTAATACGCCCGGTTGTAGTGGTTCGACATTCCTTTCAATTACATTTCGGTTCGATAACCCTCGTGTTGTAGAAGCTCAGCACCCAAGTTCCTCCGATTTCGTTATAATTTGATACCTCTAAACATTTATTGATTCGACATATTCTCCTAGTGTAGGTTCTGCAATTCTTTTAGTTGTTGGAACTTGACACTTTCTTGCTATGTTAATATTCGATATCCTCCATGTTTGCCAATCACTTGGAATTTGATACCCTTAGATACCCGGTATCCCTACTTGAGCATTCTGAACCCCTTGACTATAGACATTCGACACCTTCTCAGGATTGCTTGAAGCTCGCTATTTTTTATTGCATGCCCAAGTACTTATCCTTCTTCATGCTCGACATCCTCTATCATTTTGCAACTCGGTATGTTTATTATAAATGTTCAGCATCTTTATTTTTGTATTAACCTCCTTATATTAGAGGAAAAGAATTATACTTAGTATAATGTCGACTTTTTTCGGGTTACCGCCTTGATACTCACATTACTACCTATTGGTATTCTATTTTAATCACGTTTGTTTATTTGAATTGAAGTTAATGTCCCAGATCATTTTCCTCTGTTCCTATTAATGTATGTTTTCTTCTTCTCTAAACTTTCACCTACAGGATAAACGGTAATTTTCATTTCCTCATTTTTAATCAAAACCTCTTGGTTTTCACAACATTCAAATCTCAATTTCAAGATACGACTTCTATTTCAAATTGATTTAAACGAATGATAAAAGTGGAGGTCTTTTATTTTGAGGGTTCAACCGATTGAGTGTTTTTTCAATTTCGATGTTTGGATTTAGACGTTGATTGAAGTATATTTCTCTATTAATTGAGAGAAGCTCGATAATCTGATAGCCATTGTGAATTTGAAAGCTTTTAGAAATTCGATAATTTCTTGGAGTTTTAATGTTTATAAGATCGATACGTACTTAAAACTCGACATTTAATTAAGAATTTGATTAATTGTTAAAAATTCGATATCCTTTTTAAAATTTGATAACTAATAACTAATTAATCTCTGATTTTTGATTTTATCAGTCTTTTTGAAATTCGACCACTAATTTGAAATTCAATACCTTTTTAAGGTTTCACTTACTAGTTATAGACTTGTTAATCAGTCAGAGGTCGATAACTATTTAGAAATTCGATAACTGGTTATGAACCTGACAAATGTTTAAAGGATCTCTATTTTAATTATAAACCGGGCAACTTCACGATGAGCTACTATCCCCCTATAAATTTGAAAATTACTTAAAGAGTTGTTATATGGTTATAAACTCAATAACTTATTTAGATTTGACACCTTATCATGGGTTTGAAAAGTAATTATTGCATCATATATTCATCAAATGTTTATGTATTCAACTCCTTACAAACTCGATTACTAGTTGAGGTACTTTGAAATAATTCCAAACTCACTGATTATATATGAATTTAATACTTTTTTTAAAGATTCGACAATGAGTTACAGGTCTAACAGCTTATTAGTACCTCAACAAGTTGTTGTAAGCGGGATATCTTGATAGGACCCTAGCTTCTAGTCATAAACTCGACATCCAGCCATAAATTCAATATTTATTACTGAGTTTTAATTTGGTTGTGAACATCTTAAATATCTATGAACCAGACATCTCATTATAGGTTCGATATCCAGAAATGGACTACTTAATGAATTATCAAGTTGCTACAAATTTGATAGTTAGTCATGCTTTTGGCATTTTGCTATTATGAATTAAATATTTTTATTTCATTAAGGTTTTTTAGGTTAGACATCTAATTGCTCACTTTTCTTGCATCTATATTTAGGAACTCCACCTATCCCTAACATTTCCTTAAGTATTTCAAACTTCTTATAAAATATATAATACTTCTTTGATTTCGTGTAACTTCATCTGGCAGACAAATGGTTAGCAAAAAATCTGATTTGGGTTCCAAACCCTCTTCCTCCAAAGGGCGCTCAAAATATCCTACTTGTGAGAAAGGGGATTATAGACCTAACCAATCCTACATAACTACCCAACAAGAAGTGGATACTATTCTTAAGTAGTTTGGTTAATAATATAAAAGCAACGGTTGTTGGTCCATCTGGTAGGATAGACAATCCTCCAAGAGGTTTTTTGCTTTTTCCCTTATCCATATTTGGTATTCAGGCTATCTTCCCTTTCTAGAATTTCTCTTGCAGTTATTGGAATACTTGGGTATTTCTTTGACACAATTAACTCCCAATTCTTATACTTGTTTGCGTTGCTTGTAGATACTTGCTAGGGAAGCCAACCTTCCCTCTCTTAATGCTGAAACCCTTCATTCATTAGTGAATCTTGTAAAAGTTGGCAAACTATTATAGGGTTTTATATATCGCCTTCTTCCTCATTCAAAGTGCTTAATTAATAATCTAGTTAACAATGCGAGGGACTGAGAACACCAATTCTTTTACATCAAGTGCTATACCCCTAGAATTAAGGTGTCCTTCTTTATTCCTAGTAAGATTTACCGCCTCTTATCTATGTTATGATTTTAAGGAAATTTATTATATTGGTATCTTACAATTCCTTCCTTAACTTAGGCCCGACTCTTATTACCTCGGCTATTAAGTCCAAAAAGGCCAAGACTTCCACCTCTTCTTTAGCCGCAACTATTTTCATAGAGGATTCCATCACTAATGCCCTCAAAACCTTTAATGACCCAAAGAGGAAGTCAGCCACTAGTGACTCGTCCAATGCTTTAATTCTTTCCCCTAGCAAAAGGGCTAAACTTGGGGATGGCCAAACCCTTCCCACCATTATTGAAGAAACAAACGAATGTACACAGCTGTACTCAACCAAGATCCTAGTTTTGTTAATCTAAGCATGCAGGATCAACATCTTCAAGGTGGAGCAGATGCTACTAACACCCTAAGTCCTTATCTTAATATTTGGCTTCATGCATCTATCAACGCCATTCTTTGCTTGTATCATGATTTAGGGCTTACTCCTTCTACTTCTAAATCTCTTCCCTCCAAGGCTTCGGTTCAAAGAGTCCATCTCAATTTTGAAGACTTAATTTGTTCAGTTATTTAGTCTTCATTTGTAGCCTCCTTGATGCGATTGCAGCCCTCCTCCTTCTTTGGGGATCATCTCTTGATCCTTTTTCAATAACTTCTTCTAGTACATTTCTTTATGCATGAATTTTCCTTGGCCTTATATATTTTACTCATCTTATGCTTGTTATTTATTTCAGGTTGCCAAACACATGTTAGTCCTTCAGCAAGCTTCTCAGGAATCTACTAATCAAATTTCAAATTTTAAGGAACAAATCTCATCTTTGACAGATAAAGTCATATTCATTGACGCTAGATTTCTAATGTCACATCGGAGAAGGATAAAATCATTTGTGATAGTGACAAACTTTCTTTCGACTTAAATGAGGAAAATAAAACAAGGCTTGCCGTGGAAGGGAAAGTGAAAATTTTGGAAAAAGAGCTTGAGCGAGCTCGTGGTGAAAATGTTCAGATGGCTGTAGGGTTCGCGTCTTTAAAAGATCGATTGGAAAGAAAAGAGGCCGCTTTTGCCCATGCCAAGGGAAAGTTTCCTCTTTCATTTGTCAAGCTCTTCCCAAGGGAAGAATGCTATGAAAAGGCCCTTTTTATTACATATCATTATAATATAAAGAACTTTCCGTAGATGGATTTTCCTTCACTTCCATCCCCGAATGACAATTTTAGGTGGAAATTCGACATCAAGTTAGGGAGAGTTCCCGGGTCATTGCAAGATGAATTTCCAAAGGAGGAATCTATTGACCCTAATAAGTTATTATCTTTGATGATTTTTTATACGAGGAGGACAAAGACAACGATTATGCAGGAGATGGTGTGGCAACGATGATGATGAAGATGAAGATGGTGATAATGATTTCGAGAATAATGGAGGTGATGGCAGCAAAGATCCTGAGGGGCTAAGGAATAGTGGTGATGGGTCAGGTGGTCATGGCCTAGGCTCATCTGCTTATGTTGTAGGTCTTCCTGACCTTTCTCGTTTTCAGATTGCCCCTCAGAAGGATATCTTGCCAAAACATGCCACTCCTCCTGATCATCAATAAAAGGGAAAAACCCAAGCTTCTATCCCATGAGCTCTCGTAGAGTAGGTATAAAACTTATCATTTCTAGATGTTTTATAATTATTTGTCGGCTTTAGTTAATAGTTTGCCATTTTTAGCTAAGGAAAAGAAACAAGTATCTTTTCGAGATTCTGTATGAGAAGAGTGAGAAGAAAGTATAATACTTAAATAGAGAAATTGAGAAACTGGTTAAAAGAATAATAGTTTACCTGACAATTATAAGCACCTTCTTATTTATGCTAACAGATTGAAAGTGTTTAAAGAAAAATGGGCAGCTAAGCTTTTGAAAAGATCCCATCTTCATTAGGAAAAATTATTAAAGAGAATGAGGAGCTGAATACTTTTTTGGATGAAGATAGGAACACCTTAGTAGAGTTTCTTTATAGAGTTTATTCTAGGAATCTTCTAACCAATTTTTCCTTTCCGGAGAAAGAGAGTGGGGGTTACTTAGGCGTTTACATAATGGATATTTTTATGAACAAGGGTCTGATTCTTGACCTGGGGAATGTTGGGAACTTCCTAGGATTAAGGCCATTCCACTCTCCTCTCACACTCCTCCTCCTAAAAAGGTTAAGTCTAGCAAGGGGAAATTTATCAATGAATTTACATAGGGTTTATATTGTATGAACTCGGGTGATCTTGTTGTTGTGTTATATAACCCAAACAATCTTTATAAGTGTTGAAATTATCATTTCCTTGCAGCATAGTTTATTTTTCCTCCGAAATACATAGGTTAAGAAATCATTAGGCATTCTTGTTTCAAAAGAGCTCTTAAGTAAATTTGTCAAGCTAAAAAGGGACTTTAAAAAGAAATCGTTAATTCTTAAAACCTCTATATTAGAAAAATACCGCTTTCTTAAGGATCTTCATGAAGTTTACATGCAGTTCCCTCACTTTCACTTTAAATTCTTAGGTGGTGAAAAAGATAATTTGTTTAAAGAAATCCAATCTAATTATGCTAAATTGTTATGCGGAAAAGCCAGCCCCCTACTGGGAATCGAGATTATCATCGCTCTTCCCCTAAGTTAGTGCTCTATAAGTATTCAATGCCTTCTTTGATTATACTATCCCTATGTCTGTGGATTCCTTAAAAAAACTCAAACTGCTATGTCTAAGCTTTAAGATTTGAATGTACAAAACTTGTGTTGTTAATATAGCTTGACCATTTTTTTATATTTGTAAATCTCGTTGCTATTTGTAAAAGAGCACGTTTTTAAATGTATTTATTTCTTTTTCCTCTATTTATTTTGATAGGAAAGTCAATTAACACTTGTGTCTTATGATCCAAATCTCCTTTCCCGTATAGACAATGTCAAAACTAAATTGATGTTGGACATTGACAAGAAACGTTCTTCCTAAGATACTTCAGTCCGGCCATTTTCGGATAACCTAGAAGCTCGAAAATGGTACACCGAGTATTCTAAACCGAGATCAACACTAAGTGGCATGAAAAAAATGACCTCAGGCATAGAGGAGAAAAATTAAAAAGACGGATAAAGGGATTCAAGAGATGAAGGAGCGCATAAATGCAATTAGCCAATTTGATATTTCAGACCAGAGGACCGAGGCTGATGCATAAGTTGCTCGACTATATCAAAGGATAGAGGACCTTGTAGTGGATTTGTTGAGAAGTCTAGTATCTTGTCAATCTTTGGAACTTATTGCAAATGGAGGTGAATCCACCTTCCCACTTCCACTCCTGTGAGAATGACTAGGTCTTAATCTTCAGCTGCCAAAGAGAAATTCCCCT
This sequence comes from Allium fistulosum, assembly GCA_030737815.1. Classification (NCBI taxonomy): domain Eukaryota; kingdom Viridiplantae; phylum Streptophyta; class Magnoliopsida; order Asparagales; family Amaryllidaceae; genus Allium; species Allium fistulosum. The sequence goes on along the minus strand of CM060904.1, from coordinate 1,095,154,256 downwards.
CTTTGTTAAACCCACCTCTGGGTTTGAATCATGAAGAAATCTCCAAATGGTGCCAAAAGGTTAAATATGAATGCTTTCAATACTTGAAGGGTAACCGAGATGATTAGATCTCGCTGTATCTTAACAATTATTAGACTTAAGTTGAGGAGTTGGGACGTGAAAAATGCTCCCTTAACCGAACAGTTAAGAAGTTAGAGAACAAAGTCAAAACACTTTTGGGAGCCAATAAAACGCTCATAAATACGTTGGAGATTCAAGTCGACTCTATTGATAATATAAATATTATTTGAAAATAAGAAAGGAGGCTTAAAGAACTCCCAGACGTGGCAATTTTCCATATTACTTAACCTTTCTCTGCTATTAAAATTTTGACAGAAAAAGTACAAGACCTTGAATCTCAGTTAAAGAAAACAGAAGTGATGTCACTTGAGAACTCTTGATTGGATTCTCTTATGTATTATTTACTTAAAGTAATAGTTGCTTTTGGCTTAGAAATTGACTCTTCTTTCCATGGTCCAAGTATGAACTCGAGGTTGAGCAGAGCGGTTGAAGCAGAGTACAGAACTATTAGCATTTCTTTCCATATGGGTGTTTTGATCACCTCAAAAATATTGGAGGCCCCCCCTCTTACTCAGGACAGGCCTTCTTCAAGTGAAAGCCACCCTTATCTTGTTTAGCTTAAGGGAAAGGGGAAAAGGAAAGCATATCAACATCATCCATTCCCTTTACCTCACCACCTCCTTAGGAAGATTTATCTTTATTTGCTATCTACAATTTTTGTATATGATTTGTGAAATGTAAAATGATAAATAAATTCATACCTTGATACTCTGAATCAACCTTGTATTTTCTTTCTTTATTTTTGTCTTGCATCCAAACTCACTAAGTTTTTTGGGATTTTGCAATTTGCCTTAGTGCTTTAATCTGATTTCATATGATTTGTAGTCTTTGATCAGACATTGATTTGCTTGTTCATTATTTCTTTGTAAAATGCTCTAGACAAACCATTTCAATTTTCACTTTTAATAAGACCCCCTTCTTTTCTTTAGCAAAAGTTTTATACAAGTCAGATCAATTTGCTTCCTCCACTTTCTATTATAGGAAAATCATAGTTGCTTTAAATACCATTATCCTAGCTGGTTTTTTGGAGTAAATGTATATTGGATGATTTTTCTTTGCCACATGAGCATAAATAGTTACTAGTCAATTTGATAAAAGACTAGAAATCTGTTTGGCAAGAAGACCATAAGTTCAATTTGGAAGAAGACTAGAAATCCATTTGAGAATAGGACCAGAATTCCATCAGAACCCCTTGACAATAAAACTAGAATTCCATCTAGTAAGTAGATTTGAAATCCGATTATTAACAGATATTACCATTATTTGATAATTTCAATTTCAATTTAGAAATCAAGGATCGAGAGCTAATCCAATATTTCAAAGAATGAAGCTCCAGACCAAAATAATAATTATGATGAAAAGATTCAAAATTTCCCAGATGCCTCTATTTTACATTGAAACCCTTGGTTCTATATAAGAAATAGTTCTTGATCCTTCCTTTAAAGGTTACTTTAACTGTGGCTTGTTGCAGAATTAAATGTGTTTGACTGTTCTTCCTCTAGAAGATTGTTCTGACCCATCTTTAGGGTGGATTTAAACTTTCTTTACTTATTTTCTTTGCCCCTTACCACTTTTTCGTTGATAATTTAGGCTTTGATTCTTTTTGCTCCCTATCACTCTTTGGGTGAAGATTTTGGCTTAAGCCCCTTATTTCCTTATAGGTAATGATTTAGGCTAGTCGGTGCATTTGGTTAGCCATCTTAGGTAGAACCAAAGTCTTACCCATCCTCTCTCTAGGAGGCACTTCGGTTAGCCCTTATATGTGGAACCTAAGGCTGGTCGATGCTTTGGCCAGGCTATCTTAGGAAAGACAAAAGGCTTACTCCATTCTTCCTCTAGGAGGTTCTTTAGCCAGGCCACATAGGCAAGACCGAAGGCTTGTAGTGCTCTAACCAGGCCTTATAGGCAGGACCAAAGGCTTACTCTAACCTTCCCCTAGGAGGTGCTTTGATCAAGCTATCTTGGCAGGACCAAAGGCTTTTTTCCATTATTTTACAACTCCTTTTTATAAATCATTCCTCTTTATTGATCACTTGGTCTATGTAGACATATTTGTCTTTTGCTTGAATCTTGTTAACAAATTCTTAAAGTTGTCTTTTCCCCAAGGAATTCTCGATCATTCCTTTAATAACTCGATACCGATTGGTTTCGTGTTTATTCCTTCGGTGATATTGGCAATCAGCACTCCCAAGATTTCTTTCATTTCCTGGTTGCTTCTTCTTTGAAGGCCAATAGTTCACTCTCTCTTTAGTTAGGAGATAGATATTCTTGTAGGAGGTGGCAAGGGAATGAATCTTAATGGATCGGGAATTTCTAGGATCTTGTGCTTTTTGCTCCCACTTGACTTTTTTTGTAACATTGGATTGGTGAATCAGCATTGTCCATAAATTTTCTCTTTAAAGAATCTCGAGTTTCAACTGGTGTATAAGAGTGACCCACTATTCCTTCCCACTTTTGGGCAAACTTGTTGAAATCATTTGTTATTTCTCTTTCAAAAGTAGTTCCCTTGGATTGGAGTTATATGGCTTTACTCATTCTTAAGAACAAGCCATCCTTTTTTATATTCTCCTCTCTGGATTGAGGTAGAGCCTACATGAAATGGATTTAAGCTCTACTTATCTGGATTATAAGGAACCACCTGTCTCTTTTCTTCCATAATTTTTAGTGCCAACAACCTCAACACTTGTTCTTCGTGGAATTGCAAACTATGAGTGACTTGATAAACTGGTTTAGCCAAGTGAGGCTCGGAGGTTCCATGTTTTGAAATGGTCACTATGCAAGGTTTTGAAAGTTCTTTAAGGAAATATATAGGTTGGGAAAGTACTCTGTATCCCGCATATGCAGGTTTAGGGTAAGTTCTTTACAAGGATATACATGGAAACAAGGGTTTGGGTCCTCCGTCTGGCGCGAAATTTTTTAACAAATTTCTTTGTTAACCCAAATATGTAAGATAAGGCAAGCCATGTTCATATAAGGGCTTAGGTAGCCTTATGCAAAGCTTTAGAGAAGCATGCAAGTCCAAGTCCAAAAGAATGAAATATGTGTGTCCATAGTCGAAGTCAAGTATAAGAAGTCATATGCGTGTCATAAGTGTAATAATTGATCAAATATCTTTATTTAATTGATGTATGCTATGCAAAATTTATTATCCAAGTCCTTATGCACAAAAAGTCAAAAATATACAATCGGCTCTAAATTCTCCAATTAAATTTAGGGTTACAACTTTGAAAATGTAAGAAATAAGGAAAGAGAAATTTGCCCCTTTAAGTAGTGGTGGGGTTCATATTTATAATAGTAGTGACAGGCGAGTTGGCTGCCACATGTCCATTCAACATAGGGTATGTTTTCTTACTCAAATTGCTAATATTCGATATCTCCATCGTCGGTATCCTTTTAATCATTAGTGAAATTTGACATATATAATTCTACTAAAATCTAACACCTTTCCATATTGAGGAAACTCGACATCCTTTTTCATTGATGAAGCTCGATACCATTTGCCATCATGGCTTTGGTAACGTGGCCTTTCTTTGTGTATCCATTCTATAATATCCATTATAGTAAATTCTTGACAATAGCATTGGGTAGTGGCTCGGTAGTAGTTGTTATATTACAGGCTCGATATATCTCAAAAGTTCAGTATCCCTATTCTTTAACTAGACGGGCCATCCTCCTGTTCTATAATACTTCAGGTTGTAGTGGTTTGACGTACTTTTAATTACATTTAAATTCGATAACCCTTGTGTTGTAGAAGCTCAGCACCATAGGTTCCTTTGAGTTCGTTATAATTCGATACCTCTGAACATTTATTGATTCGACATCTTCTCCCGATGTAGGCTCATAAATTCTTTTAGTTGTCGGAACTTGACATCTTCTTGCTATGTTCATATTCAATATCCTCCTTGTTTGCCAGTTGTTTGGAATTCGATACTCCTAGAAGCCCGGTATTCCTTCTTGAGCATTCAAAACCTCTTGACTATAAATGTTCGACACCTTCTCAGGATCGCTTGATGCTCGTTATTTTTTACTAAATGCCCAATTCCTTATCCTTCTTCATGCTTGACATCCTCTGTTATTCTGGAACTCGGTATGCTTATTCTGAATATTCAATATCTTTATTTGTAGTAACACAGTGCAATGGGAGTAAAACTTATTTGGAAAGAGCTCCACCATGAAGGAATTTGGGCTAAGTGGATGCATGAAAAATATACATGGAACAAATCATTTTGGGAATTGGAAATTAGAAATGATCACTAGGGAATATGAAAGTTTGTTCTGGGAGTATGCCACATAGCAGAACAATGCATGAGAAAATGGTTTGTTGACAGGATGATGACATCGTTGTGGTTTGAGCCGCGACTACAACTACAAGGAGGAAGATTGACGGACAAATTAGGCAGCAATTTGATATATATTACAAGAAGTGAAAAGGATTTGGTGGGAGATATTATTGAAATCAGCAATAAGGGAACAACAATCTCTGTTTTTTGGGTTTATTAAGACAGAACACATTTTTAATGATAGAAATGAAGATTACTAGATATGGTCTTGCTCTAAAGATGGAAGGTATTGGTTTAAAAATGTTTGGAATGCAATCAGAACTTCAGCCGAAAATAAGGCATGGGCGAAACTGGTATGGCATAAAATACATATAACCAAAATGGATGTATGTTTGTATAGAGCAATCAATAACTACATTCCAACCAAGCATAAACTAATTCAGCATCACATCAATAATAGTCCACTATATATTTTATGCTATAAACAAGATGAAGATATTGATCGTCTATTTTTTAAATGTAAACAAATGACATATATATGGATATAAAATAAAGATGGCAAACGTTCCACACAGAACTGTTAATCCTAAACAAAGAGATTGATAACATCGAAAATAGATTTTCAACTAATACCAGAAGTAGTGACATTGACAGATTGGTGTTATCAACCTCCGTGTAGTATATATGGCATGAAAGAAACAACAGTGTTCAACCATGATTCATAACATAGAACACAAGATTTATGACTATGTCAGCATCAGATCAGCAAAATCCAAACAATAGAAAATAGATCAAACATTACAGATTGAGAGATATGCAAAGAATGGGTTTCGTAAATCTTACCAATCACTATTAAGTAGTCGTTGCAGGCTGCGCATAAACTATCAGTCTTCCAGGCCCACCTCTATGCTGAATGATATGGCCTAACCTTGTCTTAGTTTTACATTTTTCATCACATAAATTTACTTAGAGGAATTAATGCATTGAAAAATAAACATCAATTTCCCTCAAAGCGGGCAATCGTCATGACCAAATCGGTGTTTAGCAACATTGGATAAGTTCAAAAAGCTTATTATTATAAGCTTTGCCAGTGTAGATCTACTCGAGAAATCCAAACATACTTATCTTTTGAAGCGTAATTTTGACAATGCTAAGATCCGAGTGAAAGTGGCATGCATGTGTCAAATCTAACGATATGGTATAAGAACACAATTAAGACATTTATGAAGTGGTCTGAAATGAAATGATGCATAATCGAGGAACTACAGTATTTTATGGCTGAAGTAATTATCAATAAAGGAGGAGAAAAAGTTTGATTGAAATTCGATCGAAGAGGACAAGTATTATTTTCTGAAATTTAGGCCCCGTCTGGTTTGTCGTTTTTAGTTTTGTGTTTTCGTCTATACAAAAACGCGTCCATTGTATGTATAGTTGAAAAACAAACAATTTTGAAAAATGAAATTAACATATAAAATAGAAAACAAGTTTATTTTATTTTTCGTTTTTCGAGAGATAACAAAAGCACGGAGAACAATCAATTCTTTCGTTGTCCGTTGGTCGTTCCAACGACTAAGAATTATAAATTTTCTTCTCTTATTTCTTGCTATTTCTTAGTGAAAATTGAAAACACAAACTCAAAATACAAAATGAAACCAAACGGGCCCTTACTTTTCCAAACCGCCACGGGAAAGAAAGAAGGAATTGAGCCAGCCCGCAGCGGAAGAAATGAGTGAATTTAAAAAAAATTACCCTACTGGATCTTAGTTGGGCCTATGAAGCCTAATTTATTTATAACATTTCTAAATTTATTTTAAATTAAATCATTTATTTTATTTAAATTAGTTAAAGGGAAGTTTTTAATTTCAAATGAATCGTGTATCAAATACACCTAACATTTAGTTAATGTATAGGGAATGAAACCTTTCATTTTTTCCCTAAAACAAGAATTAATAGAGAGTATTAATTGCATTCAATGAAGAGAGAAACTTTTCATTTTCTCTTTTTGATTTGAGTTGATTGATGCATTAAATGTCATTAATTAATAATTTATTCATGGCAAGCTTTATTACTATGTCCATATGTATTCTAACCGTACAAATTATAGTTTAAGATTTATTTAATTTTTATTTATTTATTTATATAAGTATATATTTATGTATATATGAACCATATATATATACACACGTATATGTGTGCATGTGTAACATCATAATCCGTGAATGGTATAATGTGCCCATATATAGAAGTTAGGATTTACATTGCAACAGACACATTAGCTCAATATGTGTGTACTGTAGTTTGCTCAAATATATGCTTGTATAATATGTTAAAACAGGATATTAATAAATGTATATGAATATATATATATATATATATATATCTAATATTGAATAAAATAGTTTCTGCCATAATAAATTAAAGTAAAATAATCACATGGTAAAATGCAAGTTTATAATTTTAGAAAATCCAAAAACACATTTTGGGCTTAAAATTAATTTATGGAATTGTTTTTAATTAAAATAATATTTATTATCAAATAGTTGATGATAGCTGAAGTGACCCACTTTTCTTCTACTATATTTCACTGATTTTTAGTTGAGTTTTTTTTTAACAAGGGATCACTTCTTTTCTTGCCACTTTCATTTCTTTAAATTAATTTCCCAAGATCCAGAATTTACTAATATAAAAATACCAGTATTTTAATCAAGTCATATCATTTATATATGTGAAGATATATAAATGTTTCTTTGCCTATCAGAGTGTTAAAGTAGCAAAGAAATTTAATCACACAACATTTTCCATAATTGAAAGGTTTTGTGTCACATAGCTATTTCTACATTTTAATCTTTTATTTGACTCAAGACTGACTAATACATGATTCAAGTGTTACTACCTTAAAATGACTCAGGATTAACTAATACATTTTCAGATATTTTCATCTTGGAATGACTCAAGATTGACTAATACATTTTTCAAGTATTAGCACCTATTATTCTCTTCTTCATTTTCCAAATTATTCAATAAACCAGATTGATTAATTTGTGGATTTATAACCCATGTAATAGATCTTTGGGATTCAGAAATTCATACATGTTGTTTTAGAGTGATAAAAAATTTTAAAACTTGGTTTGATCTATGGATCACTGGTTTGTCTAGACCAGATTCAGGATTCAAACATAAATATGCACAACACATGCACAAGCAATTCAGGCCAAGCAAAATGCACATATCCAGGTTCATGAAGCATGTAATGATCATGTGAGTAATAGGGTAGTAAACTAATCCAAAGGTCATACAGATTTTTGATATTTAGATTGGAAATAGTGTTGAATATGATTTTAGAAAGATCTTTGCATATTTCTGGCTAAAAGCATATAGAGTGTGATGTTCTGAATTTTTATACACTTAAAAAAATTACTTTACATTCTTGTTTGAGTCTATATTGTTTATCCATATTTCTGACTTGCTACTTCAGTTTCATATTGAAGTCAGTTCTAGATTTTACCAATTCCAATTCCTAAATCCTTATATACTTATGATTTTCAGGTTTTATGGTATCATAATCCTACTCTTGTTCTAGACATACCATAGGATTTAGTTGCATTTTGAATTAGCTTACACTATGGTCTGGTTTGCTTCAGGAATCTGAAGACTATGGCTTCAAGCTTTTGCATGTACTTGTATCAATTACAAGACTTGTACAAGCCTTACTGGTTAGCCAAGACCATGTTCAACTCATTCACTCAATTCTTTGGCACATATTTATTCAAAATCAACTTAAACTTTATAACTGAAATATAACAAACATGCCAAGGAGAATATATCCACATATCAGATTATATGGCATGTTCTCCTTCATTATAATCCTCTGGATTATTTCCCTTTTACATGTTCTTTTCAAGAAAACAAAGCAAGTATCAATTCTGGAAATACACAAGACATAAGAGAGTTTGCCTAGATTATTTATTACAATCAAACTTCTACTTCTTTAAAGCATTTTAAAATCAGCAAGTTCTTTAAACATCCATACAAGCAAGCTACTCAAGCATCTTTCCATGCAGCAACACTTTGAACTGCCTCAATGAAAATGAGACACCCCAAAGATTGCAAAGGCAACAAATAGGGTCAGAAAATATATTCTGTTGTGAGTGAAATCATAGTTTATAAATAACTTGTAATTACTAAACTCTGTGCAGAGACTCATATGTTTGATACTTATTTAGATTCATACTAAAATATGAGTGTATATATATATATATAAGCTCATACTAACATACATGCACACAAGTATTCATTCATCAACACAATTCAGTTATATGTACATATACTCATATGGATTGACTCCCTTAATTCCATAGCCCAATTTCTCAATCCCCATTTATCATTTATTTGGTCTTAACTCTTGCCATTGAACACCATGTGTGCATTGCAAAGGGGCTCAATTCTGTTAACCCTTTACACAGAGGCCTACAGGACTTAAACAAGTCATGCATATACCCATCATCCACCTAATGATGAATAGATCAAGGCACTACTCCTAGATTAGCTTTATAATCTAGAGACCATTCTCATTTTCATTCAGGATAATTTTTATTAATTCTTGAAATGCTTCCTATTCTTTTCTTCCTTTCATAAATCAAAGAGTATTAAACTCACTCAAGGATTTCAGCCAGACATACAAAGTATTCATGTAAAACACCACATCCCATTTTAAGGTTATTTTTATTCAATCATATTTTCTAAGACTTGCATAAATTTATTTCCAGAAATATTCCCATTTCTTACATAAATCTGGTGAAGTCATATAAAACATTACATTTATTTTAATGTGAACATAGGGTAAGGTTTTTGAGAAAAACCCATAAAAACATATTAACTTGTGGTTTGAACAAATCAGCACACACACACACACACACACACACACACACACATATATATATATATATATAATATTGCATTGTTCATATCATTTTTAAAATGAACTAGACATAAGCATGAATCTCCTTATTCACACTGCCTACTTCATTCTTCATTAGTACCCTATTTCTTAGTAAAAATGTTTAACTCATTCCCATATAAAAACTGGATTATAAGTTACAGAGTCCATTTCTGTGATCAGGGTGTTTGTCTTTTCAAAGCATTAATCAAAACAATCAAAACAGATCAAAACATCAACCAAGACTTAGCCAAAACACCAACCATGATCAACATTTATTTATTCGGAGAATAAAATTAAACAAAAACATGATATGGTTTTATAAAAGTAACATGGCTGCCCTTAACTTGGGTCTTAATGCCTTAAATCTCATAAGATGATTAATCACTCACCTTCCTTCTTCTTTCCCCGAGAATGCTCTAACTTGAAAACAGTGTGAGTTTGCTCTTCTTTTTATTTTTTAAAATATCTTTCTGTTTTCAAAAATAAATTGCTGCTTAACCTTTGATTTTTAAACCATTTAGCTAGGGTTTTAGTGGAGTGAAAAACCCATTTTATCCCCACACAAATAAGAGAATTTTGTATATGTTTTTATGGCTAAATATGCCATTTTCTTTTTGATTCCATTTCGGGTATTTCAGTTGCTTTTCTTCTATTTCTATGTACATGCCATTTGCATGTTTCACCTACACACTATTTTCATGAGACTTATCTACATTATTTGTTTTCTTAAGACAAATCTGAAATGTTCACATATATATCTTTTTATCAATTAATTCCTTGCTAATGTTTCAAGCCATTTGTTTTCTCTTGATTATAAAATGTATTTATACCTATATAATACTAATCTGGTTTTATATATTTTAATCATCATAAGAGTTTATTTTATCACTCTATACTCCTCTGGCTACTTATATACAATATATATATATATATATGAGATATGTGAATATAAAACTCATTCATACTTAGTTATTTTCTTCTCATTATTATTTATTGAAGTTATTTTCTCCTCATTATTATTTACTAAAAACAACCATCCTCTTCCTTATTTATTTCACTCATTCTTGATATTTATTTTCAATTTATTTTATTCTTTGAATATTTTCCATTAACTGATTTTTATAAAATTATTTTCATCTCAATAATTTGGGTCTTCACATACTCTCCTCCTAAAAGGAATTGTGTCCCACAATTATTTTTCTCATACATTTCCATCCAAATGTATACAAAGCATAATTTCATTTCAGAAATTTCAGAAACTCATGCATTCAAAACCAATCAAACATACATAAGTAATGTTTAAGTTTATCATAATTTTAGGCATACCTTTAAGCAGAAAATAGATTAGGATATTTTTCTTTCATCCTATCTTCAGTCTCCCATGTACAATCACTCTCATCTAAACTCCACTGGATTTTAACCAATTTAATTATTTTATTTCTCAATTTCTTTTCTTCTCTAGCCACAATACCCACTGGTTCCTTCTTATAAACCAGATTTTCTTGAATTTCAACTTGTGTAGGAGATTTCAGAATGGTCTCTTTATCATGCACCCATCTTCTTAATTGAGATACATGAAATACATCATGTATATTACTCAATTCGTTTGGAAATTTCAACTTATAAGCCAAAGTTCCTACTCTTTGAATAATTTCATATGGCCCTATATATCTCGGTGACAATTTTCCTGCCTTGCCAAACCTCAATATTTTTCTCATTGGTGAAACTTTGAGAAATACATAATTTCCCACTTCAAATTCCACTGGCCTTCTCCCTTTATATGCATAGGCTTTTTGTCTCTCCTGTGCTGCTCTCATTCTCTGCCTTACAAGTTCAATCCTTGTAGAGGTCTCTTTCACATGTTCTGGTCCAAGCAACACTCTTTCACCTGCCTCCATCCAACATGCAGGAGATACACAAGGCTTCCCATACAAGGCCTCAAATGGAGCCATACCTATAGTGGACTGATAGCTATTGTTATAAGCAAATTCAGCTAAATAGAGATGATCTTCCCAGTTGCCTCCAAAATCAAGTATACATGCTCTAAGCAAATCCTCTAAAATGTTGTTAACAATCTTAGTTTGCCCATCTGTTTGTGGGTGGTAAGCTGTGCTCAAGCTTAATTCTGTCCCCATAGCCTCTTGAAAGCTACCCCGAAACCTCGAGGTAAACAAGGTATCTCTATCACTAATGATAGTATTGGGGATTCCATGTAATCTCACTATCTCCTTCACAAATAATTGAGCTAATTTGTGAGCATTTCTATTTGAATTCACTGGAATGAAGTGAGCTATTTTTGTGAGTCTATCAACCACAACCCAAATACTATCATTGCCTCTTCTTGTTCTTGGCAAACCATCCACAAAATCCATTGAAATGCTTTCCCATTTCCAGGTAGGCACTTCCAGAGGTTGTAGTAAGCCTGAAGGTCTTTGATAATTTGCCTTGACTTGTTGACATGTTAAACACTTTGCCACTGCCCCTTTCATTCCTAGCCACCAATAGTTTCTTTTAAGATCATGGTACATTTTTGTACCACCTAGATGTATAGTGTACTTTGTCTTGTGATGCTCATCCATAACCTCTTGCTTCAGTTCTTCTATATTGGGTATGCAGAGTTTCCCTTTCTTTCTTAAGTAGCCTCTATCATCAACTTCATAATTTTCCACTGACATGCCTTGTGATATCATGTCCTTCTTTTCTTTCTAATTAGTGTCTTGATTCTGCATATTTCCTATTTTATCAACCATGGTTGATCTTAAGGAGATGAGACTTAATTTTCCATATTCAATCATGTCACTATGTACATTGTCTGATGCACAAATTTCTTCCTTCATTTCTACTTCACTAAGGATTGTTAAATCCTTGAATTCAGTCATCATTAAGCTTGCCAATCTTGCTTGATGTCTACTCAAAGCATCTGCTACCTTGTTAGCTTTTCCAGGAGTATATAATATATCAAGATCATAGGCAGCTAAAAACTCTACCCACCTATGTTGTCACATATTCAAGTCTTTTTGAGAAAACAAATACTTAAGTGGTCTGTAAACAATTCAAATTTAGTACCTAACAAGTAATGTCTCCATAGCTTCAATGCATAAACAATGGCAGCAAGCTCTAGATCATGAGTGGCATATCTGGTTTCATTTGGCTTGAGTTGCCTTGATGCATATGCTATGACTCTTCCATGTTGCATGAGTACTGCCCCTAACCCAGACCCACTAGCATTAGTATAAACCACTAATCCCTCATTTCCCTCTGGAACTTTCAAGACTGGAGCTTCCATCAATGCCTTCTTCAATGATTCAAAAGCTTGTTCACATTTTTCTGTCCACACATATGGTTGCTCTTTTCTGGTTAGCTTGGTTAATGGAATGGCTATCCTTGCAAAGTCTTTTATAAACCTTCTATAGTAGCCTTCCATTCCTAAAAATGACCTCACCTCAGTCACTGATTTGGGTCTACTCCATGATTGCACTGCCATGACTTTGTTTGGGTCTACACAAATCCCTTGTTGAGATATAATATGTCCCAAAAATTTAACTTCATTCGGCCAAAATGTACACTTAGTAAATTTTGCCTTTAAATCATGTGCTCTTAATCTTGACAAAACCAGATGCAAGTGCCTTGTATGCTCCTCTTCTGATTTTGAATACACCAATATATCATCAATGAAAACAACTACAAATTTATCTAGAAAATCTCTGAATGTCCTATTCATTAAATCTACAAAATAGAATGGTGCATTTGTCAACCCAAAAGGCATTACTAAAAATTCATATAACCCATATCTTGTGCTGAATGTAGTGTATTTAATACTCTCCTCCTCAACCTTCATTTGATGGAATCCAGAGGCTAAGTCTGGCCTTGAAAAGATTCTTGCTCCATTTAATTGATCAAATAAATCATCAATTCTGGGGAGTGGATATTTATTCTTGATGGTAACTTTGTTTAATTCCCTGTAATCAATACACATCCTCATTGTACCATCATGTTTCTTTACAAATACCACTGGAGAACCCCAGTTTGAACTACTAGGCCTTATGAAGCCTTTCTGCTCCAATTCTTCCAATTGTTGTTTCAATTCCACTAATTCTTTAGGACCCATTCTAGTAGGCTTCTTGATGATAGGACTTGCTCTTGGGATTAATCTTATTTGAAATTCAACTTGCCTATTTTCTGGAACTCCTATAACCTCTCCAAAGACATCTGGGTATTCATTTATTACTTTTATGTCTTCCAGAATTAATTCTTTTTCAGTCATGATCCACATTTGATTAAGGCAATTTTTTTTGGCTATTTCACTCATGACTATAATATTTTTACCATTTTCTGTTTTCAAAGAAATAGTAAAATTTTCCAAGTTCAAAATTGCTTTGAATTTACTCAACCAATCTACTACTAGAATAATTCCTATTCCAGGATATTTTAACACAAACAAATCAGATTTAAACATATTTCCTCCTATGTTTAACTTTACTCCCAAACATTTAATTCCTAGCATGCAAGAACTACCTAGGGGACTCTGAATAAACAAAAGTTTATCAACTAAATTACATGTGAGAGCCAATTTATTTACTATGTCTTGTGATATTAAGGAATGTGTAGCCCCAGTGTCATATATAACTGAGATTGGATAATCTTTAATTAGGAGTATACCTTCCAATTGTCCAGAATTTCCCACTGCATTTGCTTTTGCTTTGCCTTCCAATGCTCCTACCTTTGCTCCTCTCTTGAACTCTGGGAAATTCCTTTTGATATGACCTTCTTTCCCACAATTATAGCAACTGAATGGGGTTTTCTTAGCTGCTTGACACCTATTACTCATGTGTCCTTCCTTGCCACAGTTGTAGCAAATAATTTTCTTCTTAACTTCCCCACTGGTTGCTCCTTCAACCTTCTTGTCTGAATTCTTCTTGTCACAAGGATGTGCTCTATTTTTCCCCTTCTTGTTGTTGTTATTAGCTCTCATGTTCCTGAATTTCTCCCTTGCATTATCATGTTGTTCAAAAGAAAGAGTGAGATCTATGACTTGATCAAATGTTTTGTCTTTGTATGGTAGCATTGCTCTACTTAAACCAGCATTAAGTCCTTGAATAAATCTTGAATTCTTTGATTCCTCATTCCCTATGAGCATGGTTCCATACTTAGACAAGCTCTCAAACTTTTGAGTGTATTCAGTCACACTCATTGATCCTTGCCTCAATCTTATGAACTCCTCAAGCAATGTTGCCTTAGCTGTTGCTGGGACATATCTAGCCTCAAGCATATCCTTGAACTGATCCCATGTTATCTCATTTTTTGGTCTTCCTGTGATGATTACCTCCCACCAATCCAGTGCTGCTCCTTTGAGCCTTCTGGAAGCTATTTGCCTCTTGCTTTGGTCATTGATTTGCATGTCTGCAAATATCCTTTCCAAAGTTCTTAGCCATGTTTGCACACCCATGACTCCTTCAGTGCCTTCAAAATCCTTGCCTCCTAAATTTGAGAATGTTTTTAGTAGCTTAGATAACTCTTCATGAGGATTTTCTTCCCTCTGCACTGCTCCTTCCCTAAATGCCCTCACCAAATCTTGCAAATTGACCAACGGTGTTGCACTAGAGGGTCCTGCTCCAGAGTTTGGTGGTCTTCCTACCATGATTTACTATATAATTTACATAGCTAGTTAGTCTTGTTTTTGATTTAATTGTTTCAGTAATTTATTCCTACCAAAAATATTTTTATGTGGTTTGTTCCTTAGGATTTTTATCCATATGAGAAAATTAGATTTTTTTTTCTTTTTGCTATGTTTTTGGTAACATAGCTCTGATACCAACTGAAGTGACCCACTTTTCTTCTACTATATTTCACTGATTTTTAGTTGAGTTTTTTTAACAAGGGATCACTTCTTTTCTTGCCTCTTTCATTTCTTTTAATTAATTTCCCAAGATCCAGAATTTACTAATATAAAAATATCAGTATTTTAATCAAGTCATATCATTTATATATGTGAAGATATATAAATGTTTCTTTGCCTATCAGAGTGTTAAAGTAGCAAAGAAATTTAATCACACAACATTTTCCATAATTGAAAGGTTTTGTGTCACATAGCTATTTCTACATTTTAATCTTTTATTTGACTTAAGACTGACTAATACATGATTCAAGTGTTACTACCTTAAAATGACTCAGGATTAACTAATACATTTTCAGATATTTTCATCTTGGAATGACTCAAGATTGACTAATACATTTTTCAAGTATTAGCACCTATTATTCTCTTCTTCATTTTCCAAATTATTCTATAAACCAGATTGATTAATTTGTGGATTTATAACCCATGTAATAGATCTTTGGGATTCAGAAATTCATACATGTTGTTTTAGAGTGATAAAACATTTTAAAACTTGGTTTGATCTATGGATCACTGGTTTGTCTAGCCCAGATTCAGGATTCAAACATAAATATGCACAACACATGCACAAACATGCACAAGCAATTCAGGTCAAGCAAAATGCACATATCCAGGTTCATGAAGCATGTAATGATCATGTGAGTAATAGGGTAGTAAACTAATCCAAAGGTCATACAGATTTTTGATATTTAGATTGGAAATAGTGTTGAATATGATTTTAGAAAGATCTTTGCATATTTCTGGCTAAAAGCATATAGAGTGTGATGTTCTGAATTTTTATACACTTAACAAAATTACTCTACATTCTTGTTTGAGTCTATATTGTTTATCCCTATTTCTGACTTGCTACTTCAGTTTCATATTGAAGTCAGTTCCAGATTTTACCAATTCCAATTCCTAAATCCTTATATACTTATGATTTTCAGGTTTTATGGTATCATAATCCTACCCTTGTTCTAGACATACCATAGGATTTAGTTGCATTTCAAATTAGCTTACACTATGGTCTTGTTTGCTTCAGGAATCTGAAGACTATGGCTTCAAGCTTTTGCATGTACTTGTATCAATTACAAGACATGTACAAGCCTTACTGGTTAGCCAAGACCATGTTCAACTCATTCACTCAATTCTTTGGCACATATTTATTCAAAATCAACTTAAACTTTATAACTGAAATATAACAAACATGCCAAGGAGAATATATCCACATATCAGATTATATGGCATGTTCTCCTTCATTATAATCCTCTGGATTATTTCCAGAGTCTGCTACTTGAATCAACAACTCAAAAGCACATATAATACTTTAGTTTTTTTCCCTTTTACATGTTCTTTTCAAGAAAACAAAGCAAGTATCAATTCTGGAAATGCACAAGACATAAGAGAGTTTGCCTAGATTATTTATTACAATCAAACTTCTACTTCTTTAAAGCATTTTAAAATCAGCAAGTTCTTTAAACATCCATACAAGCAAGCTACTCAAGCATTTTTCCATGCAGCAACACTTTGAACTGCCTCAATGAAAATGAGACACCCCAAAGATTGCAAAGGCAACAAATAGGGTCAGAAAATATATTCTGCTGTGAGTGAAATCATAGTTTATAAATAACTTGTAATTACTAAACTCTGTGCAGAGACTCATATGTTTGATACTTATTTAGATTCATACTAAAATCTGAGTGTGTGTGTATATATATATATATATATATATACACATATAAGCTCATACTAACATACATGCACACAAGTATTCATTCATCAACACAATTCAGTTATATGTACATATACTCATATGGATTGACTCCCTTAATTCAATAGCCTAATTTCTCAATCCCCATTTATCATTTATTTGGTCTTAACTCTTGCCATTGAACACCATGTGTGCATTGCAAAGGGGCTCAATTCTGTTAACCCTTTACACAGAGGCCTACAGGACTTAAACAAGTCATGCACATACCCATCATCCACCTAATGATGAATAGATCAAGGAACTACTCCTAGATTAGCTTTATAATCTAGAGACCATTCTCATTTTCATTCAGGAGAATTTTTATTAATTCTTGAAATGCTTCCTATTCTTTTCTTCCTTTCATAAATCAAAGAGTATTAAACTCACTCAAGGATTTCAGCCAGACATACAAAGTATTCATGTAAAACACCACATCCCATTTTAAGGTTATTTTTATTCAATCATATTTTCTAAGACTTGCATAAATTTATTTCCAGAAATATTCTCATTTCTTACATAAATCTGGTGAAGTCATATAAAACATTACATTTATTTTAATGTGAACATAGGGTAAGGTTTTTGAGAAAAACCCATAAAAACATATTAACTTGTGGTTTGAACAAATCAGCACATATATATATATATAATATTGCATTGTTCATATCATTTTTAAAATGAACTAGACATAAGCATGAATCTCCTTATTCACACTGCCTACTTCATTCTTCATTAGTACCCTATTTCTTAGTAAAAATGTTTAACTCATTCCCATATAAAAACTGGATTATAAGTTACAGAGTCCATTTCTGTGATCAGGGTGTTTGTCTTTTCAAAGCATTAATCAAAACAATCAAAACAGATCAAAACATCAACCAAGACTTAGCCAAAACACCAACCATGATCAACATTTATTTATTCAGAGAATAAAATTAAACAAAAACATGATATGGTTTTATAAAAGTAACATGGCTGCCCTTAACTTGGGTCTTAATGCCTTAAATCTCATAAGATGATTAATCACTCACCTTCCTTCTTCTTTCCCCGAGAATGCTCTAACTTGTAAACAGTGTGAGTTTGCTCTTCTTTTTATTTTTTAAAATATCTTTCTGTTTTCAAAAATAAACTACTGCTTATCCTTTGATTTTTAAAACATTTAGCTAGGGTTTTAGTGGAGTGAAAAACCCATTTTATCCCCACACAAATAAGAGAATTTTGTATATGTTTTTAGGGCTAAATATGCCATTTTCTTTTTGATTCCATTTCGGGTATTTCAGTTGCTTTTCTTCTTTTTCTGTGTACATGCCATTTGCATGTTTCACCTATACACTATTTTCATGAGACTTATCTACATTATTTGTTTTCTTAAGACAAATCTGAAATGTTCACATATATATCTTTTTATCAATTAATTCCTTACTAATGTTTCAAGCCATTTGTTTTCTCTTGATTATAAAATGTATTTATACCTATATAATACTAATCTGGTTTCATATATTTTAATCATCATAAGAGTTTATTTTATCACTCTATATGTGGAATATGCATGTATATGCCTTTTGTTTGATGATAATAAACATATATACATTCATTTAAATGTATTTGATATTGTACTATTTTATTTTTCACAGATTAAATAGATATTTGAATTCAAACGAATATTTTATTCAAACAAATATTTATTACAATTTTGATAGTACAATTTCAAGCTCTCACTATATACATCATTTTTGATCACAATACAATTACATCACACTTTTCATTGTTACATCATTTCCTCACTACATATCACTCACACTCGTATTTATCTTCAACTTCATTCCAATGTGAATCCAGCATCTGAGCAATCTGCAGAAATACACATTGACGCAGTAAAATTGCAAAGGAAATGTTT
Organism: Allium fistulosum; assembly: GCA_030737815.1. NCBI lineage: Eukaryota > Viridiplantae > Streptophyta > Magnoliopsida > Asparagales > Amaryllidaceae > Allium > Allium fistulosum. Next base: position 1,095,135,404 of record CM060904.1, on the reverse strand, counting down.
TTGCAGTATAAAACAAAATGTGGATTTTGAAAATATTATTTGCCTCAGTTATTTGGGTTGTTCGTCATCATTTGATTCTAAATTTATCACACACACGAACAACTTGTGACATGCACAGTGTATCACTGTACATGCCACAAGGCCGTGCACACCAAAATGTACACTTGATATATTTACAGGGACAGGGAGCACAGGTCAAACCCAAATGCAGGATTCAACTCAAGTACAATAAAATGATGTCACATCGTTCAGCACAAGGTCAAATACAAATCGGATTCAACTCAGGTGAAATTCGAAAAACAAATAAAATGCAAAGGTCAAGTCAAAGTCACTGCAGTCATGACTCAACTCAATGCAACAACCAAAGTCAAGGCAACATGAAGCTTGCAAGCTCGAGCACAAGATATGGAAACTTCAACAATGAAATTTACAAATGCACAATGTCAACACTACAGGTACAAGAGTCATGTGCAAATGGTTTCAACACAGGAGCATATATATGGACTTGAAGCAAAAACCAGACTGCATGTAAAAGTCAGAGAGATGTACACATAAAAATGGAATGCAACAAGTTCAAGATGATCAGCTACAACTCAAACAATGCCAACATGATCAAGTGAAAAGCAATCTGGTAGCTCTTACTACACATCAGGTCAGAGACCGATAATCAAAGAAAAACATCAAAGCAGGTCAGAGATAAAAGATGGTCAGAGACAGGAACCACATAATCGAGCAACAATTTGTACAGGTCAGTAAACAATATCAAGTTAAGGTCAAAGTCAACCAGTGCCAAGTTCGAACAGTGTCAGGTGTATCAATCTCAAATATCAAGCCACAAGAAAGCAAAAGATTCAAATTCGAACGTACAGGTGAAAGTCAGAAACTCACAAAATTAAAAATGATCGAAGCCAAAGTCGAACAAGTCAAATTTGCGAAATTCATGGAGTAGCAAATTCAAAGTCGTAATCATCACATTTTAAAAATCAAAACCGTGAGAAGCAAGTTCTATCGAATATACGTATATGACAAAGTCAGACTATATCTCAAGCATCGAAACTAAAATCAGCGGCCAGAGAAAAGAATTTGACAAATTCAAATACATATAGACGAACGAATATTCAGGGATTCGAACCCTATAAAAGGATGAACATCATCGGCAAAATATTTATTCGAGTTCAAGCTAACAGAAAAACAATAAACCAATAACTCGAATCACATCGAATTCAAGTATTAAATCCAGTAAGCCAAAGGTATAAATTACATACCAAATTCAGTGTCGAATTCGATCATCAAGAAGAAGCCAAAGCCAAAGAGACGTCGATCGACAGTAAAAACAAACTGAAATCATCATTCGATCAGGCGCTAGTACGAAGCTCAAATTCGCCAGCAAAACTAACAAAGTCGTAGCCCTAATTTAGTCGAGCAAGTGTTGAAGAAGCCGAAATTCCATAATTCATCAGAGAATCGAAAACAAAGCCGAAGCTCCAATTTCTCCAGCAAAACTAACAAGGGAAAAGCCCTAATTCAGTCGAGCAAGTTGTGAAGAAGATCGAGCTCGTATTCAACAGAGAATCAACACATTGCCGAAGCCCTAGTTTTGAAATCGCCATTTTCTTCTCAAAGGATCGGACTAGTAAAATAACAAAAGGGATTGAAGACAAATTGAATTGGGCCGAAGTTTTTAGTAAATAAAAGAACGGGCTGAAGTATTATAGAAGAAAAGCGGGCCAGGCTTCTCTATTGAAAAAGAGAGTTTTAATTGGTCTAGGGTTTTAAATTTGTTTTTGGGTCGGGTTTTATTTATTTAATCTTTAGGCCTAGTTTAGGGCAAAAGCATTTTTAAATTGTCGATTTAATTTTTGCCCTAGGTTTAATCTGTATTTTGTCTTTCAGTTTGTATTTCACAAAGACCAGTTAGAGTCAATCACCACCTAGGGTTTAGGTGTTGTCAGATTGTCTAGTTAGGGTTAGTTCAGTGAGCAGGGAGGCTGCGAGTTTGCAAAGCTCTATAGGCGGGAGCAGAGTTTGCGAGTAAACGAAACTCTATAGGCGGAGCAGGGTGTGCGAGTCTGTAGGAGTGTTTGTGAGCGGGAGCGAGTGTCTGCGAGTCTGTCAGAGTGTTTGTAAGCGGGATACTGTTTAATTCTAATAGAAATCTGGGAATGCAGCAGTAGGCAGGGGTTGCCGAAGCTGGGTAAATTCTGTGTGTGATTTACTTTTCTGCATATTTATTTATCTGCATTTTGATTACGTGTTTAATTCGAGAAAATTTGCGATAACCCTATTCACCCCCCCCTCTAGGGTTAATCTAGATCCTACAAGTGGTATCAGAGCCTGGTATTTTTACTTTAACTCTAGAGTCATGAATGCATCGAATAATGCTTTTTCTGAGGGGCAATCTATTGCTAGGCCACCGATGTTTAATGGTAATGATTATGCTTACTGGAAAGTTAGGATGAGTATCTATCTTAGTTCTGTTGATTACGATGTTTGGGATATTATTGAAACTGGCTATAGAGCTCCCACTATAACTGTTGGTGATACTGAGATTCTTAAACCTAAGGATAGGTGGGACGCTAATGATAAGAAGTTAAAAACTACTAATGCTAAAGCTATGAATGCTTTGATCTGTGCTCTTGATAAGAATGAATTTAATAGAATTTCTCATTGTACAACTGCGCAGGAAATCTGGCATACTTTGGAGGTGACACACGAAGGAACTTCTCAAGTCAAGGAGTCTCGTCTAGCCCTGTTCAGCAATGAATACGAGAACTTTGTAATGGACAAAGGCGAGAGCATAAAGGACATGTTTGGACGCTTCTCAACCTTGGTATACAATGCTAGAGCGCTTGGAAAGGTATTCTCCGAGGTAGAACTAGTAAGGAAGATACTACGAGTCTTACCGATGAACTTTGAGGCAAAAGTCACAGCAATACAAGAATCTAAAGATTTGAGCAAATTAAGCATGGAGAATTTGATCGGAAACTTGATGACGTATGAGCTTGAGCTAAAAGCAAAGGAAGAACACAACAACTCCGAATCAAAGAAGAAGACGATTGCCTTGAAGAGCAGAGAAGAGAGCGATGATGAAGCAGAAGATCCAATTGAAGAACTTGCAATGGCTGTCAATAATTTTAGAAAATGGTCAAGATTCGGGTTACGCAAGAAGAAAACAAATGGTAATAGGTCAAAAGATTCTGACAGTTCCGATAATGAATTGACCTGTTATAACTGCAATAAGCCTGGCCACATCAAACCAAACTGCCCACTTCTCAAAAACAACAAAGGAAAGAAAAAGAAGAAGAAGGTCTTTGCAGCAACTTGGGATGATGAAGAAGGAGAGGAAGTTTCGAATGATAACTCAGAGGAGGCTAACTTGTGTCTTACGGCAAGATCAGATTCAGAAGAAAGCTCAGTGGAATCAAGATCAGATTCAGAAGCAAGCTCAAAGGATAATGAGGTAAGAAACTATTCTTATAAAGATCTTGTTTATTTGTGCCTCGATCTTACTAAAACAGTTGATGCTCTTGATTCTAAAATTGATAAACTGAAATCTGATAGGAGAGAACTTGCCCGTGAAAATTTTAGGTTAGAAACTGAACTTGAAAAGATTCAGAACTTAGAATGTAAAAACTGTAAAGCTTTAGATTCAGAATTATCTAAACTGAAAAATAGCTTTGAGGATCTTGAAAAAGAAAACCTGAATCTTAAGGAAACCATTGACACTAGGAGAAAGGATTTTATAAATAGATGCACCTCACTTGTGACTGAAAACACAACACTAAAAACCAAAGTCCAAAGTCTTGAGAAAACTCTGAATAACTTTTCAAGAGGAGAAAAATCATTCAATATGTTATTGGGAAATCAATTTTTTGCTAACAACGGAAAAGGACTTGGTTTTGGGAAAACACAAGTTGATGATAATGCAAAAAGTAAGAGTGTCTTTGCTAGATGTGAAATAATTGACCATCGTGTTGAAAATTGTAGTCATAGGAACAAGAACACAAAATTTATTCAAATTTGTGTTCCTAAGAATTCTACAAACCAATTTCATATCTATTGGAACAAGAATGAAAAGACAAAACAAGTTTGGGTTCCAAAGGGATTGTTTATTCATAATTATTTTGCCACTAACAACCATGGACCTATAAAAAGGTCACAAAAATCTTTTACCGTGTAGGTGTGGTGGCAGGCTGAGGAACAACATTGGTGTTATCTGGATTCTGGATGTTCCAGATATACAACGGGTGTCAAATCAACGTTCCTTAGCCTAGTATAAAGGTGACAGATTCACAATGGGTAAACAACGAAAGATTATCGTTCAGGTAAAACAGGTAATTGTATTTATTTTCAACCGATAGATAAAATGTGAAAATCTGCACCATAATCTGAATTAAATCAGCCAGTTATGTGATATGTTTTGTGATGTTAATTCTGATCTTTTAATCAATCATCTTTGAGGAGAATTACTTGAAGTAATTATGATGGTTGACAGATTCTGACTAACTTGATATGATCTTACATGACTTGTTCTTATCTATGACTTTGATTTATGCTTAAAAGTTGACCAACCATTTTTCATTGAACTTAATCTCTTTTTTGGTCAAATTATGATGTTGATCCTATGGTTTCTTAATCTGACACTGAGTTTTTTTTTGATGGTTAACACGACTTCAATTTAAAGTCAAGTTTGTTGAAAATGACTCTGAGATAATTTGTTGAAATTTCACAATCTGGTCTATAACATCCAAACGAGTGATATTGAGTCAGATGCAAATTACACTGGTAATGTAGTTGATAGAAAAATTACTAGTGGAACGTGATTACATTTTGAGACATTCATTTGCTGCATCATTTTTCAAAGAAAATATCTGCATATCTTTCACTTGAAATATTTTTCATTTTAGCAGAATTTTTCTTAAAAACCCCTTCTAGAAAATAATTTCTTTTGACCTTGTATCAGATTTGTTATTCAAGAAAACTTGATTTTATTGAAATTGATTAACTGATCTGACCCCCTAATAATTATCTAAAAAGATAAATAGTGATTGAAAATAAGATGAGTGTTGATATTAATCATATATTATAACTTGAGAAAGTATATTTAGAAAATTTCTTTAGAAATTTAAACAAGAGTTATAAAAACTTTTTGTTGATAACTATTCCATGATCATTTCTATTTCTATCATCCGTCTATCAACCATCACTCATCAAAAATCAATATAGTATGATTAATTTGTGGTAGTTTAAACAGGGAATCATTTGTGCTTCAATTTTATTATATTTCTAACAATAAAATCCAAAATATTCACTCTCATTTAAAAGTCCTCACGGTTATGCATGGGTGAATTACTTGGATTTTTGATTTTGTGCTTCCATGCTCATTTAAAAGTCCTCACGGTTATGCATGTATGGAACGCATATCAAAATTAATTGATTAAATAGACAAGTTGATTCTAATCCCATTTAAAAGTCCTCACGGTTATGCGTGCTTAGAAGATACTTGAATTCATTTTTTTTTAAAAAATTTGGAATACTACTAATCTCATTTAAAAGTCCTAACGGTTATGCATGGTTAGTAGATATTCAAATCTCCTGAAATAAATATACCACAAATAGACACAACTATGGTTTTATTTGATGAAATCATTCATATCATTCAAAAGTGGAATATGCATCAATTAAAGTATTTATGATTTTTGTTTGATTTTCTTATTGAAATTAATATTTATACTCGATTGAGCTTTAATATTGTATTAATGTCTACCACTATATCTCTACTTTTCTATTACTATTATTCTTTTGCTGATAACAAAAGGGGGAGAGAAAAGTTAAGATTTTGAAGATAAAGGTCAAAGATTTTCTAATTGCATTAAGGCTCATTTGAATTCTTTATTCTCATGCATATATGTAGGGGGAGTATTGTGTAGAAAGAGAGCATTCAAATAGGGGGAGCAAACTGAATAATCAAATACATTTAATGTAGTCAAAATCTTAAATATATGTTTGTTATCACCAAAAGGGGGAGATTGTGGAATATGCATGTATATGCCTTTTGTTTGATGATAATAAACATATATACATTCATTTAAATGTATTTGATATTGTACTATTTTATTTTTCACAGATTAAATAGATATTTGAATTCAAACGAATATTTTATTCAAACAAATATTTATTACAATTTTGATAGTACAATTTCAAGCTCTCACTATATACATCATTTTTGATCACAATACAATTACATCACACTTTTCATTGTTACATCATTTCCTCACTACATATCACTCACACTCGTATTTATCTTCAACTTCATTCCAATGTGAATCCAGCATCTGAGCAATCTGCAGAAATACACATTGACGCAGTAAAATTGCAAAGGAAATGTTTTTGCAGTATAAAACAAAATGTGGATTTTGAAAATATTATTTGCCTCAGTTATTTGGGTTGTTCGTCATCATTTGATTCTGAATTTATCACACACACGAACAACTTGTGACATGCACAGTGTATCACTGTACATGCCACAAGGCCGTGCACACCAAAATGTACACTTGATATATTTACAGGGACAGGGAGCACAGGTCAAACCCAAATGCAGGATTCAACTCAAGTACAATAAAATGATGTCACATCGTTCAGCACAAGGTCAAAAACAAATCGGATTCAACTCAGGTGAAATTCGAAAAACAAATAAAATGCAAAGGTCAAGTCAAAGTCACTGCAGTCATGACTCAACTCAATGCAACAACCAAAGTCAAGGCAACATGAAGCTTGCAAGCTCGAGCACAAGATATGGAAACTTCAACAATGAAATTTACAAATGCACAATGTCAACACTACAGGTACAAGAGTCATGTGCAAATGGTTTCAACACAGGAGCATATATATGGACTTGAAGCAAAAACCAGACTGCATGTAAAAGTCAGAGAGATGTACACATAAAAATGGAATGCAACAAGTTCAAGATGATCAGCTACAACTCAAACAATGCCAACATGATCAAGTGAAAAGCAATCTGGTAGCTCTTACTACACATCAGGTCAGAGACCGATAATCAAAGAAAAACATCAAAGCAGGTCAGAGATAAAAGATGGTCAGAGATAGGAACCACATAATCGAGCAACAATTTGTACAGGTCAGTAAACAATATCAAGTTAAGGTCAAAGTCAACCAGTGCCAAGTTCGAACAGTGTCAGGTGTATCAATCTCAAATATCAAGCCACAAGAAAGCAAAAGATTCAAATTCGAACGTACAGGTGAAAGTCAAAAACTCACAAAATTAAAAATGATCGAAGCCAAAGTCGAACAAGTCAAATTTGCGAAATTCATGGAGTAGCAAATTCAAAGTCATAATCATCACATTTTAAAAATCAAAACCGTGAGAAGCAAGTTCTATCGAATATACGTATATGACAAAGTCAGACTATATCTCAAGCATCGAAACTAAAATCAGCGGCCAGAGAAAAGAATTTGAAAAATTCAAATACATATAGACGAACGAATATTCAGGGATTCGAACCCTATAAAAGGATGAACATCATCGGCAAAATATTTATTCGAGTTCAAGCTAACAGAAAAACAATAAACCAATAACTCGAATCACATCGAATTCAAGTATTAAATCCAGTAAGCCAAAGGTATAAATTACATACCAAATTCAGTGTCGAATTCGATCATCAAGAAGAAGCCAAAGCCAAAGAGACGTCGATCGACAGTAAAAACAAACTGAAATCATCATTCGATCAGGCGCTAGTACGAAGCTCAAATTCGCCAGCAAAACTAACAAAGTCGTAGCCCTAATTTAGTCGAGCAAGTGTTGAAGAAGCCGAAATTCCATAATTCATCAGAGAATCGAAAACAAAGCCGAAGCTCCAATTTCTCCAGCAAAACTAACAAGGGAAAAGCCCTAATTCAGTCGAGCAAGTTGTGAAGAAGATCGAGCTCGTATTCAACAGAGAATCAACACATTGCCGAAGCCCTAGTTTTGAAATCGCCATTTTCTTCTCAAAGGATCGGACTAGTAAAATAACAAAAGGGATTGAAGACAAATTGAATTGGGCCGAAGTTTTTGGTAAATAAAAGAACGGGCTGAAGTATTATAGAAGAAAAGCGGGCCAGGCTTCTCTATTGAAAAAGAGAGTTTTAATTGGTCTAGGGTTTTAAATTTGTTTTTGGGTCGGGTTTTATTTATTTAATCTTTAGGCCTAGTTTAGGGCAAAAGCATTTTTAAATTGTCGATTTAATTTTTGCCCTAGGTTTAATCTGTATTTTGTCTTTCAGTTTGTATTTCACAAAGACCAGTTAGAGTCAATCACCACCTAGGGTTTAGGTGTTGTCAGATTGTCTAGTTAGGGTTAGTTCAGTGAGCAGGGAGGCTGCGAGTTTGCAAAGCTCTATAGGCGGGAGCAGAGTTTGCGAGTAAACGAAACTCTATAGGCGGAGCAGGGTGTGCGAGTCTGTAGGAGTGTTTGTGAGCGGGAGCGAGTGTCTGCGAGTCTGTCAGAGTGTTTGTAAGCGGGATACTGTTTAATTCTAATAGAAATCTGGGAATGCAGCAGTAGGCAGGGGTTGCCGAAGCTGGGTAAATTCTGTGTGTGATTTACTTTTCTGCATATTTATTTATCTGCATTTTGATTACGTGTTTAATTCGAGAAAATTTGCGATAACCCTATTCACCCCCCCTCTAGGGTTAATCTAGATCCTACACTATACTCCTCTAGCTAGTTATATACAATATATATATATATATATATATATATGAGATATGTGAATATAAAACTCATTCATACTTAGTTATTTTCTTCTCATTATTATTTATTGAAGTTATTTTCTCCTCATTATTATTTACTGAAAACAACCATCTTCTTCCTTATTTATTTCACTCATTCTTGATATTTATTTTCAATTTATTTTATTCTTTGAATATTTTCCATTAACTGATTTTTATAAAATTATTTTCATCTCAATAATTTGGGTCTTCACAATAGCCTTTAATCAAATTAATTCTTAAAAATATGAAATTAAGTTGAAAAATTATAAAACTTTTTTTGATGGTAGATGAGACATGTTTTGGGCTTATAATTTTTTTATAATTTTCTTAATTAAAATTATATTTTTTAGTTAAATAACTAACTACAGTTAAAAAATAAATTAATTATAAAAAATATTAAATTAAGTTTTATAAATATTAAATTTTTTATGATGGTACGAGTGAAACATCTAATGCTTATGAAAAATTTCCAAAATTTTCACAATTAAATCTATATTTCTAATTAAATAATTAATTGTAGACCGAAAGTAAATTAATTTAAAAAATATATTTAATTAAGTTCAAAACATCTTAAAATTTATAGTAAGCATCTTACATGGTGTAGAAAATATAAAAAATATGAAATTGAAATTTTGAACCATTAATTATTTTATATATAATAAACAATTCACAAAATCATTAAATAATAATAAAATATTATTTACATATTTAATAAAATAACATTATATTTTATAAGTCACAATAGGTATAAAACATCATAAGCAAATTTTAAAATTAAATATATACAAAATATAAACATATATACAATTATACATATGGATAATTTGCAAATCTGTATACATTTAATCTGGATATATATATATATATCAAAATTAAATTATTTTTTTAGAAAATAATTCAACAATAAATCAATAAATAAAATACTACAACAAGCACATAGCCAATCCAATTGTAACAAACACATGTACCCATAAAAATCTCACCTAATCTAAACAATAAATTGATCTGAATACAAACAAGTGATTTGGATGTAAATCAACATTCATATGATAAACTTGAAATTAAAGCAATAATAATAAATAAAATTTCACCACCTAATAGGGCCTTTGAGTCCACGTTGAACAAAGAATTTTCTTCCAAGAATAATTTTCAATCCATCAGGTTACTAATCCGGGATTGGAGACCTTCCACTACAAATTAGTATTTTTTAATTTGAATTCGATTTGATAATTTTGGGATGATTTTAGAGGAGAGTTACTTCCATTAAAATGAGGAAGAAGAAGAAGAAAGTGGCAGCTAAAAAATTGAATTATTCTTTGACTAGGGTTTTGAGATTAGCTTTTATACGGGTAGGATAAAAGAGCAAATAGTGATCTCAACCATACATCTCAAAACCCTAATCTCATGCATAGTAGCTGCCCCTTCCTCTATCAAAGCCAATGACTTTCACCTCTAAAATTCATGGGTTGTGAGCCCATTTAACCGAATTTAAATATACATAATTATATTCAACTAAATTTGTAATCGATATCTCATATCGATCAACGTGTTTATAACTTTTTATAAATACATGCAACAAATTTATTTCTCAAATCATATCCAAATTTTATAATTAATATTTCATAAATATTAATTAATTTAATCGATTTATAACAATTATAAACTAATTATTCATTCGGTCTTAAGAGAATTCATCGATTCGGTTGTGCGACTCTTGGGTCTAAATTCGGTCAGTGATTAATGTAAAATTATTCGAACATTGACATTCACACTTCACTTAGCGGTGTGTCATTATAGCCAAATTTATCGCTTACTCATTTCCAAAAAAATCTTATTTTAATTTAATAAGCATTACCCAGTTGTGACAATTATTTACACTAATTCTCTTCGTCAAAACTATATCACTTTGGACTTATTCAATTTGGTAATGGTCAAAAATTCCAACATCAACCACATTCAACTCTATAGTCCGAACATAAAGCCCTTGGTTCAATAATAACAATTATTATTAACCGAACTACTATGTCAAGAGATTTTGACTTTGGGTTGACTTGAGTTAACTGTGATACTAACCCCATATAGATGAGGAGACGAATCCTCTCTTGTATAGTGCTTCACTTCCAATACTTCCACTCGCCCCAACTATAGTCACTCGATGGATGCCATGCCATGATTTGACTATAATCAATGCAGAGCTTTCATGCGGAAGATTCACAGTATTCTGAAGTCGAAAGAACTGGGTAAATTATTCACATCGATATTTTCTGTTTGACCTTTGTTATATTAACCAACAGAAAACTATAATTGAATGAGTCATTCCACATTTATCAATAACTATTAGTACATAAGCCCTAGGTGTCTCCAGCAGTCATGAGTAATACACCGCCCAACATTTAAAGGGCGTTACTGTAACGACCCGGAATTTCACTGCTTTGATTTATGAATATTTAATTAATTTTAAGTATTCAATATATATGTTTTATAATGAAAATAAAACTCTTTTTAATAATAAATAATAATGGTGAAATAGTTTTTAAAATTTGTTTACAAAAATATATAGTTCGATGAAAAACAGAAAATGTGACCGGAAACCATTTTCCGAATTTTCGACGTTTCATTGTGTAAAAGTTGTATGAAATGTTGTGCACGCTTTCTTATATATGCATGCATAGACTAATTATATAATATGGTTTAAGATAGTATAATTAGTGTTAATTAAGTTAATTAAGTAAAGATAATCATGATGTGATACTTTGACAACTAAATAAAAAATAAATAGAAATTTGTCACATCAGGGGGACATGATGTGACATATTGGCAACTTAAGGGGACAAAAGTACATAAAGAAGTCTTTTCATGTTGGGAATATAGGATATAGAGAGGACAAGGGTGGTGATGGGTCATTGAGTTTGTGGAGGGTAGGTACCCTAAGGGCTTTTTAGTAATTTAGGTATTTCACTTTATATATATACACACACACAAAATTCCTAATCTCTTTTCCTCCTTATTTCATTTTTATTTTCAATTCCAAAGTTTTATCCTCTTTCTCAAGCTTTCCAAAGAATTTTAATGGCTTCCTTTGAGTTTTCAATACTTTTAAAAATAAAAAAATTCATTTGTTTAAAATGTTTTCAAAACTTGTTAATTTCTTCCATTTTATCCGAAATGGTTTCGACCATAACTTCTTACAAACTACTCCAAAACCAGATTTTATTTTTGAAAACCATGTATATTTATAGTGGCTACAACTTTTTAGTTTATCACTTTTTTTATTTCGAGCTTAGATGCTGCAAAATTTCTTTTTTTGCAAGAGTGTTTTTGAACCTAGATTTTGATGTCCGAAAATACCCCTCACTGTTTTGACCATAACTTTATCAAAATTTAACTTTTTTGAGTAATTATTATTTTTTAAATGATAGAGGAAAGAATTATCTAAAACTTTCCATTTGACCACTTTTCCAAAATCCGAGAGGAAAGGATACAAAAGGCGAGTGCAAAAGATGACCCTTTTTCGAGAAGAATTTGTGGTTTTCCAAGCTTCTCGAATTTCAAAGTGTGTCAAGTTTTCAAAGGATTTCCGGTAAGTAAACTATGAATTTTTGGGAAAGTTTTTACTTTCATGTTAGTTAATATATTGTGTGATGTGATGGTTAGTATTGGTTAATTTAACATGTGATGGTTATACACACACACACACACACACTTGTTCCTTGGATATGTAAGGACATTAGACTTGAATGTGAAGTCTAAATGGTTAAAGATTAGATCTTGCTTGTGTTTCTGGCATGATGTTATCCTTGATGTTATGGTTGTGTATAGACATGGGTATGTAATGTATAAACTAAGAAGAAGTTGGTACCTTTGTAGGGTATTGGAGAATTGGAACCATGTGTAAGAAAGTTCTGGTTTTGGTTTTTTAAAATCGAATATTTGGTTAGATTTAAACTTATTTTAGTATTAAGTACTTATTTTTGTTTTTAGAAAGTTAGTGAGCTTTAAGGTAAAGTTTTTAAAAGAAGGATAGAAACAAGTTAAAGCTTACGGGTATCCGTAGCGATAGTCGTTATGGATGGAGTTCGCTTAAAATTTCGATTTTTACAAAGTTTGGTTTTTATACTTCAAATTGTTTTGTGAATATTTTATAAACTAAATAATAATTTTTTTAAAAGTTAATTAAGAATTTAATAATTAATTTTTAATTAATTAGGTTTTAGTAATTGGTAATTAATTAAATGTTAACAAGGTTTATTAACTTTAATTAAATAAAGATTAATTCTTAATTAATTATCTTTTAAATTTAAGATTTATTTTAATTAATTATTAATTTAGTTAATTAAGTATGGGTTAAGTAAATTATTTATATTTAATTTATCATTAATTAAATATTGGATTAATTATTAATCAAGGGTTTAATCATTTGATTAAAGATTTAATTTTTAATAAATTATTTATAAAAGGTTTAATTTATTGTTTAAATTTAATTAAATATTAATTAATTAATTAATTAATTGAGATTATTTAACATTTAATTATTAATGAAGGTTTAATTAATTATTTAATAATTAATAAAGGATTAATTTGGGTTTAATTAATAGTTAATTATTGTCTAACTATTTAATTAAATTAAGTTAAGATTCAATTAAAATTAATTATGATTTAAATAAGGATTTAACTTATAATTATTATTATTTTTCCTTTGGTTTCCAAAAGTAAAATTATTTTAAAGGTACTTCTTTTCAAAGATGGATTTGAATACAAGTGATTGAAGTGTTGATACCATTAAGAAACAATATAACCGTGATTGAGTTATAATGTAAATTGTTTGTTTGTTTGTTTGTATGGACATGTGTTAGCAGAATAAATCCACGTTCTGCTATAAATTGATTAAATTGTTTGGGCATCTGTTTAGCAGGACAAATCGCCATCCTACTATTATGTTATTTGAACATGTATATGCTTGTTAGTTCATATTGGCATGCTATTCCTTGATTTGGATATGAGTGTGTTTACATATATGTTGATCTATGTAAATAACTATTAAGTGAATTGAAATGAAAACTAAATAGTAACTTAAAATAGCACCATTGGGATTTCTAAGCTTCTTTTCGAATTACTAAAGTATGTTTTTGAATCAGCTTTAATTCTTTAATCAATTTGGGTTTAAAGGTTATAAATGATTTTTAAAATTTATTATTATTTTATAAATTTATTTTTAAACAATATCTTGTTTTTAAAAAAGGGTTTATTAAATAAAAGGTTTTACCTAAAGTGATTTACAAATGATATCTTGAAAATGATATTTTATAAAGGAGATTCTATAAAGGAATTATGAAGGAAGATTTTTAAATAGTTGTAAAAATAGAAAGAGATTTTATAAATCATTTTAGATATTTTAGAAAGACGTTTTAAATCAAGTTTGAAAATTTGTAAAGAGGTTTGAAATGTGAAGTGAACTTATAAAAGAATTTTTATAAGGAATAAGTGAATGGGTTTTATAAAGTGAACGAGTTTTATAGTAAGTAATGTTTTGAAAGGGAATGGTTTGGCCATTTCATATGGAATGTGAGAAGAGAGAATTTTCCAAATGTTTTTGGTAAATGTTTATATTGTTTTCCAAGAAAAAGGGATGTAAGTGGTTTGGGAAAGTGTTTTAGAAAAGTTCCTATGATAAAGTTTTATAAACTGATTTTATTAATTAAAGATTAATTAATAAAGGCTTAGAGGATCCCATATAGAATTGAATCAATGTTTGATTGTTTGTTTATTTGATAGTTAAATAACCAACTATCAAATATGGCCCAAAATGTAACTTTAGAAATATCTAGGAAGAACACGGAAATTGTATGGTATAGTTACTGTCGATGGTGCCACTACGCCATAAATGGCCTACTGCAACACAAAAAAAATGTTGGCTCAGGCCCGAAAAATGTTGCCATAGGTCTATGGCAACACTTTTAGGGTGATGCAATTTTTGCCGTTGCCTTAGACCTCAAAGGCAACATTTTGACTATCTAAGGCAACATAAGTAATATTGTTGCAATAGAACCCTATTTGGGTCTATGGCAACACCCATAGGTATCTATAGCAACATTCCAAAATGTTGCTATAGATATGAACTTTTTGAATTTGTGGGGCCCACAATGTAGAGCATATTTGATTTTTTTAATAAAAATAAATATTTATTTAATAAAATGCTATTGCACAGAATTTGATATTCAAACAGTAATTTATTTAAATAAATATTTTATTTCAACATTTGAAATAGTACAAATTCCAGACTCCACTATTTTACAATTCAATGATATATAACACTGATATTCACATATACAGATATTCCTCACTACATCACTCAGTTCACTCATTACATATGCAGTTTCAATTTATACAGACACCGACACTGACAAATATATGCCGAGCCGAAGGCGAGCCGAGTGCCGAGCCGAAGGCGAGCCGAGAAGCGGGTCCGGGCGCAGCGCCGGTGGGGGTCCGATTTTGGAAGATCGATCCTTTTTTGAAACCTGTCTTCAAGCTCATGCACATTTGATTTGACTCTGTCTTCAAGCTTATATCCAGCTGTCCAGTCTTCAATACCTGTCACATATAATTCAAAAGCAGTAATCTGGAAAATAATATTTAACTCGAACAGAAAATGAAAATGTTTTTGTTATATTATTTGCCTCAGGTATTTGGGTTGTTTCTTTTCATAAGTGCATAAGCCAAACATGAATGCAACACATGGATACAAGGCAGTATGGAAGACAGCAAGCAACAGTTCAGGCAAAAATGCACAAAGGAGAAGCCAAGTGCACAAAGTAGTACTCAACACAGCAAGCAACATAACATGACCAAGAAATGCATGTACATGGATGAACATACATGCATCATAAGGCTTGGTACAAGAAACTACTCAAGTGCAACTACTCAAGTGCAAGTTCATACTCAAGTGCAGCCAGATATGTAGACAAGCCAAAAAAACGGACACGGCACAAGGTCAAACCCGAGTCATCGACTGGATTCAACTCAGGGCCAAGCAACCAACAAAACAAACAAGAACCAGGTTCAGCAAAATATAGACAAGCCAGTGCAAGAAACACAGCAGTACACATAGGCAGCCCATCAAGCAAAAACAGTGAATGCATCAGGCATGTACAAGAGAAACCTAGGCAGTAACATGATATACAGAGGACTTGGAGCATCAGTTCATGTTAAAGAACAAGGTTAGCATGGTACCAGTTCAGTTCAGACCAAGCAAAACCAACAAAGCTCAACACACATATGTTTGTATTCATCATTGCAATCCAACATACCAGATTTCTCAAAGTCCAACAGAAAAATTAAACACGAGATTATAGGAAATAAAGCCTATAAATAAATCCCAATTCATCATCGGCAAAAGCGTGATATCAAGAATATTCAAGTAAACCTGAAGGCAGAAAACATACCAAATAATATCACATCGCACCCGACGACGAAGTCAAAGCAATTCGAGCAATCAATCAAGGAGAACGAAGGAGCAAGCTACCAGGAACGTTTCTCACACTAGATTCGATCAATCAGAGCATCAAAGCAATTAGAATCGCGTGCCCTAGTTTTCACCGAAACCAATTCGACTACCCCCTGCCACTATGACATTAGGCCCCAACCACGAAATTGCGACCAAATCAGCAACTCCCTGAACCATCGCAATCCCACAACCTTACCTCGAATCACCAGAATCGCCAAAAACCTGAACAAAATCGCAAATCCGGAAGTAGTGAGGAAAACTGACGCGAGGCGAAAGAAAATAACGGAAATTGATATGGCCGACAAGGGATAAAAGCAAAGCCAGTTATTCTCCAGATCGAAGAAACAAGGAGGAGCGGAATAAAAATTAGGGATTGGAAAATTGGGGGTGAGAAACGAAAGCGGATGAGTGAAAAGTAAAGCGGGAAATGGAAATTGGTAAGGTGTGGATCGATGGTGTGAATCGACGGTTGAGATTTTGTTTTAAATGGTGGTGTGGATCGCTGAGGTGTAATTTTTTTTTTAATTTTTTAATCTGAAAACATCTATGGCAACACTATATAAAAATGTTGCATCGTGTTACACTTGTTTAGCTAGAGCAACACATTTCTATGGCTAAGGTAACACCAAAAATACAACGTTGCAGTAGGACCAAAATTCTATAGCTATCGCAACATTTTAGCTGGCAACACCTTGCAAAAATGTTGCAGAAGGTCATTTATGGCGTAGTGTGCTATACTGTATGTATAAATTCATTTCGTTCTTCTAGGTTAAATGATAAGGAAATCCATCTACTAATGGTTAGGAGGTGAACTCCGCTCTTATCTTTTATCTGCTTATTTCCTAAAGAACCGGGGTTGAGTTTACCGGAAATTATCGAAAGTTGTTTCAAAGAGACCGGGATCAGATCTGTTATCCAAAAACTACTTTGATCCAACTCAATCGTTTTGAACTGAAGACATCTTGAAGAATATGGAATCGAAGGTGGAGCATTGAAGTGCAAGGGCTGCTTGCTACTAGTCCTGAGGGTGATTCCAAAATGCATGTAGTAGAAGTAGTGCCTTCGGTTTGTCCTTTCCTGGAAAACTTGTATAGACGAATATTGGCACTGCATTACTGCCTGAAGGGCAGTGTTAGCATTCCAAGTTGGTTTGCTATGTAAAAGGTAAAACGTAGTCTCAAGCCACATCAACCGGAAAATGACTAAAACGGGGCATGCAGCAGGGCCAAGTGGGTCGTTTCCATCAGGATATGTCATCATCTTTCTAGATTACCCTACTTTTATGGATTTGGTTGTGCATGAGAGAACTCGATTAAGGTTGGAAGACCAGGATGATGACATATTCGGTACTATTAGTCAAGTGGTAGGTCGGTTCTGTGTGGCAGGGTACAAGATGTTCTTGTCAGACCCGTGTGTATTTTTCTAGAGATGTACCCATCGGAGGTAGTTTTTTACATGGTCATAGTATGGAATCCATTCTTTAGTATGTGCCTATACGATTTTGATTGTAAAGCCTAGTATGCTGGAATTTAATTAATGTAAAAATTTCGGCTAAGATTAATAAGTGTTTGTACTTTAGACATTATTATAATATCACTGGATTTTCTATAAAAGTGTTATGGTTATCGTAAGGTAAAAATCTATCCATGTTTATGTGCGGTGTGGTCTTATGAGATACCTTTGATTTTTAAAACGTTTTGAAATGTAATAATCAAGTTGTTTGAGTTTACTCACACCAGACCTATATCTGACCTGGAGTTTTATTTTCTTTCCCTAAAACTTTTGGGTGCTCAAATTTTTACGAGCAACCAAGTAGTTCAGGTTTTTCCACGAATGCATTTTGGAGGAGCTCGGAGCAAGACGCTTCATCGATGGCTAGTTATTATCTTGTTTCCACTGTATACTATGTACTCTATATCTGATGTATAAGGACGGGCTGTTATAACTATCCTAGGTTAGAATTGTATTAGTGTAACTTTGATGTATTTTTTTTAGATGACTTTGTAGAATATTATGTGATTAATATATGTTATTCCGTTGCATAGTGAGATTCCATGATTGTTTAGTTTCTTCTATCTTCTATCTTCTTTCTTTCCACTATCAATCTGCCTTTTTGTTCAATTTGAGTTGACATGTGTGCTTTATTGCCAACTTAAAATGTACAGAAAAGTGGGTCGTTAGAGTTACACAGTCTAGTCTCAACGGTTATATCGATATCTAGTCTCGATGCATTTTTACTAGGAACATTTAAAATGATAATTTATTTTTATTGTGATAAATTACTCACGGTTACAACACTTTGTAACTACTATCATAAAACAAATCATTTATGTATTTTCTATTAAATATACTTTTAATTAATTAATTAATATAACTACATTATATCAAGTATATAATAGAAAGGAAAAGCCTTTATTTCGAACAAGATTAGTCAACAAGTTAGATATATGTAACAAATTACGTAATTGCCCCTAGGGCATACCCCAAACTTTATCAATCTCCCACTTGCACTTGGTGTCAATTATGGAATCTTATTCCTACTTCACCAATCGGTTTTCTCAAAACCAATTAGGTCAGTCCCATAGTGAATGGATATGCTATTATGTTTCAATTTTCTATTCTATCAATTAACTTTCTCTGATGGTGATAAACTGTTTTATCATATGGAACAATTCGGAGTATGTCTCTCGACTTCCTGTGAGCTCTAAGTTCTGTTTATGAACTATATCGTGACATAGTTATCATGTAACAATGTTATGGGATTCTCAACATTCGGAATCGGCTCGGTTATAAATTTGTGCATTTTATACACACACAAACACATGCGCACGCGCTCTTATTATAGCGATATTCAAGGCGATGTACTTAGCCTTTTTCATTGAATAAGCCACGGTCTTTCATTTGGAACATTTACAAGTTAAAAATTCTTAACTTGAATTTATTATTGACATGTCATATTCAATATCACTTATGATGTTTGAGTCTATACACTCCTTTATAATGAGTTTTTGTTTATGTAAACAATTCTCTAGTATTTCATAAATACATGAGAACACTTCAAACAACCATTAGTGATATCTATTTAGATTTGATATTTTCTTCATGTATCAAATACATACACAAATCACGATATTGTAGACAACATAAAATGTATGATAATTCTTATTACCAATGCATAAGGAACTCATCTTACATGTTCCAACAATTTAATAAGGTGTCTTTACATGTCGATTTGGTACATTCCCAATATCTTCTATACTCATTATAAAAGACATCATTTACAATCCAGAGTTTACTATTAAAATAATTAAGGTTGATTTAACAGAAGTACGTCGTCAAAATCCACAACTTGTTGTTTACTTATAGTTTAGAAATATCAATGTACCTTTTAACGTTCTTTCTCAACTAACACACGCTTCCTCTGCACTTTGATTGAAAATCGAGCTATTTGATATTTCTGTCAAAATACTTATTCAATTTTGATGCTTATAAAATGATACTTTTGTATCATTTCTTGGGTCATATTCGAAAACTCACAACCTCTATATCGCTCCCACTGACTTCGAGACATTTTGGTTGTTATGTAAAAATAGACTATTCTAAATCATTATTTAGAATTTTCTATTTCAGCACATATATACCAAAACACTAGGTCTTATCAAGCAATAATTTTGTGAGTAAATCTAAAATAACTTGAGTACATAGAATAACAAATCTATTACGCTAATTTCAACAATTGAAATTTACGAGGAAATTCACATCAATGTTGCTCATTAAATTCCAACTACATTAGTATTTCTCACAAAACACAATCGCGGCCGATGGATCACATCCCTTCGATTATGACAACCAAAACCATATTTATATAACGTACTTGGAATTCTTTTGGATTTGCGCATTATACCATGTCATAGAATCAACACTCTTAATGGTTTAATTAAACTACCAAGGATAATATATTTTCGACATTGATAAGAAGCTCGTAGTTTTTCCTCAATGTGCTAGAATATTTATTAGACACTCTAATGCGATGTCTTTGCTTAGGTTAGTTAATTTCATTTCATCTCATCCAATCACTTCTATCTATGGATCGTATCCAATTCCATTTTACTACCAACAATTCCTCAAAGAAATTCCTTCACAATGAAGTTGGTATTTCTTAAAACAACAATTATTTCTCAATGCAACAGAACAAGTATTCATAAACGTTTTATGAATATTATTTATAAAACTGATTTGGTTTTAGTTTACAAAACTTATGTTCAAAACATAAATATGTCATCCAATGATAGTCTTTCCCAAAATCCTTTTAGGGAGATTCATACAAGTCCCTCATGAATAATTATTACGTGCAATCTTTCGACTCACACAACCTGCCAACTCCTTGGCTTATGATATGTTGGAGTTTCTTATAAACCCTTATCTTGTGTGATTTTGTAAACTGTTATTTAGATGAAATAATATTGACCTTGTGTACTATTCTTAAGTACATGACCTTATAGAAAGAAACTAACTCAACTTCACTCAAAATTAATCGTACATTGTCCAACAAAGTTCGATTATTCCTTATCGATGCATCATTATGTATCACATGGAGGAGTGACTTTTGAGATTGAATCTTTATTCATTTTTAGGTACGTTCAGAACCTTTTTCAATATACTCACTCATTTGATTAAATCGAATCATTTCTATTGCATGTTATTTTATTTACTTTTGTTTAATACTCTCTTAGTTTACCATAGACATATTACATGTGTGTCAAATACACATGTCTCTATCTGTGATAACTCATCGGTGAATACGGTGAAGTATGTGGAACCATTTTTGTATTAATGGACTTATGATTGCATACATTAATATGCATCAGTCCGAAGAGTTCATCAACTCTTATGATGCTCCCACTAAATGGGTGCATAGCCCTTAATTGTTTGAGATATAATTAACCAATATCACATGATTCAAAATCAGATAATAAAATTATTTTCTCAAAACTATGGCTTAGTCTATAATTCCAAAATAACTGTAAATAATATTAGATACTTATGTATTTTCTAATGCATCACTTTTGTTATAAAAATAAATACCACATTATAGTTTTATTTCATAATGAATATTTATAATATTCATACTGAAATACAGCTATGTCTATTTCTTAGTCGATACCGAAAAATAGTCATTATTTCATAAATAATGTTCGGCACATTTTACGAAAATAATTTTCGTAATATAATGCAATCAATAAGTGTTATATGGTACGCTTCCACTATTTCCACCATTACTATAATAGCATACTATATTTGAAGGTCCATCATTTACTTAATATAGATTTATTAATTTCACATACTGCAACTAGTTTACCGTGGAGAGTTCTTCGATCAAATATCTTGAACTCAAGAGAAATAAATATCATAGAAAACAATTTTCTACATGAAAATATATTTTGGAATAGAAATCATATTTCTTATTCCAATGTTAAGTATCAATCATTATACTACAATTCTCATTTCCGTTGCTTCTTTATGAAGCAGAAGTGGTTGTTCACTATTTTCATCCCAACTATACCTTAAATCACATATACTCTTGTAAATTTGCTTTTCTTTCTAAATAGTCAAACCATTCAAAAGAAAATCCTTATTACAATATCCTAATGAACCCTTTACAAAAGCGCATTCGATTATCCTTAACTTTTAAGAACATCAAATATGTCGCGCTTTGCGTAAACTGATCAAACCGACATTTCAGTGATTGAGTTCATAGATTTATATTGTAGTTTTGGTCTAGTATTATAGTTAACACAATATGACCCTTTTGTAATCAATCAAATTGAATACTTGATCTGGCACTAAAGTTTATTTGGTTTTTCGGATGAACTAATTTCAATGAAATATTTTACATTACAAACTCTGACCATTCAACATATAACATTAATATGTGATTGTATATGGATCAAATATCCATAGTCTTATATTGCTTTTAGAGTTCGTAACTCATAGAATGTAATATATGGTCTGGAAAAAATAAATGCGCAAGTAGCCAAAATACAAATGTATTTAGTAGTTGTAATATCAAGCACTTGCATGGGTATTGAAACGTTAATATGCAATAATCTTTTATTAGTAGGTATATGTTATATTTCTATTTGTCAATCTTCATTTCATTTGTATATCTCAAGTGATAACATTTTATCAATCCTATTAAATGCACAAATTTATCAATGTATATTATTATAACATTATATATCATATGTTCTTACAATATTAGAAAGGTTAAATGTTATCATTTCATTTTTATAATAAGGTACCCACTAGTCTTTTAAGTTTAACCAAACCCTAAGTGAAACATAGAAGTCTTTCGGCTTCACTAGTGGGAGTTAGGACTCGTTCGCCTTGGAATTCTGACCTTGGGTTTGCTCAACAAGTCATGGCTCTACGGTCGATGGATAACTCCTTGTTGGTTGTATCACATACAACTCCTAACCTATGTTACCTTGTCCTAACCTCATTTTGACCTTTAGTTTGCTCAACAAATCGAAAGAGATTATTCACTCATACCTACCATATCGCGACGGCCTAGGTATAATATATGTATCTTGAGTTTTCTCAAAAAAATACATATAGTTATCTTACCTCGTTTATTCAATATATTAATAATACTACATATAACATCTCTAGCTTGGGTTTGCTTAACAACTAAGGAGAATGCGAGTAATTTATTAATATATATATATATATATATGGTAGATGATAATTTTATATTAAAGATTCATTATCTTCAATATATTATATTGAATGACATCAACTTATGAAATAATGTATTTCTTATGAAATACTCTCATGATTCAAGTGTCAGACACATCAGGTATACGTACATATGCGTATGTATTTATTCCTTAAGTCTATTTAGGGTTTCTTTAATGTTCCACCTTTAATTATACATCCATATTATATAATTTTTATTATTATATAAATTTTATATTTCATATTACTTATATAATAGTCTTATGTATAACATTATATTAACTAAATATTATTTATTAATTTTAATTAATCAACTCTTTAATTAATTTTATATTAGTATGCAATTTAACTTTTATATTGGACATATCTACTATAACCTATATAGAGTATGTTATAACTTTCATAGTAAACACATATATCTTATATATGTGTGTTTTAATTAGTTAACCTTTAATTAATTTATTTAATTAAACTATTTTCATTAAATTATATTAATTTCAAAATTCAGTTCACATACATACATGTATACTTTATTTATAAAATTTAAAAACAACATAACGTATATCTCAATATATAATACGTGCACATGTTCATTAATTAATTAAATTTATTAATTAATTTACTGTTATTAATCTTATTAATAAATTTAAAATTTGAAATCAATGTGAATTGTTTTTCAAACATTTTGAAAATTTTTGTTATATTATAACTGTTATAATAAACATATTTTATTTTAAATTTAACATTTAAATTTTAAATCTTTAACTTTAATTTCCGAAACATGTTGAAAATTAGCCTAAGACCCAATTCAAGTTAGGATTTTTCTATTAGGGGCAACCTTTGGGCTCACATCACCTTTCAGGCTAGGTTGGTAACCAGGTAGGACATCGTGCTTGATTACCGAATTCCAAACCTAGACATTACCTTTTTAGACACTGTACTATGTAGCCAAGCTTAATTAGTTAGCCCTAGTATGACTAATTTAGACCGCGTAAGCTATTTGGCTCTGATACCATTGAAGGAACTGGACCAGCCTGCAGTGGAAGAAATGAGTGAATGTCAATTTTTTTTACCCTATTGGATCTTAGTTGGGTCTATGACGCCTAATTTATTTAGAACATTTCTAAATTTGTTTTAAATAAAATCATTTATATTATTTAAATTAGTTAAAAGGAAGTTTTTAATTTCAAATGTATAGTGTATCAAATACACTTAAACATTTAGTTAATGTTTAGGGAATGAACCATTCATTTGTTTCCCTAAAACAAGAATTAATTGAGAGTATTAATTGCATTAAATGGAGAGAGAAACCTTTCATTTTCTTTCTTTACTTTGAATTGATTGATACATTAAATGTCATGAATTAATAATTTATTCATGGTAATATTTATTACTATGTCCATATGTATTTTAACTTTAAAGATTATAGTTTGAGATTTATTTAATTTTGTTTTATTTATTTATATAAGTATATATATATACACACATATATATATAAGAACCATAAATATACACATAAATATATTTGTGTGCCTGAGTAACATCATAATCCGTGAAGGGTATAATGTCCTCATATATTTTATGTTAGGATTTATATTGCAACGGACACATTAGCTCATTTTGTGTATACTATAGTTTATTCAAATATGTGCTTGTATAAAACAGAATATTAATATATGTATATGAATATATATATATATATGTATGTATGTATGTATGTATGTATTATACATATACGAATATATATATATATATGTTAGCACCGAAATTGGTCACTAACCTCGTTGAGAAAGATTATGTAGAGAGATTAATGAAGAAGATAAATTAGAACTGAAAAATAGTGTAATTCAATGCCAAAAGAACAACAAAAACGAGAACACCAGATTTATAGTGGTTCAGCGTAACTGCCTACGTCCACTTTGAGTTTTGATCTTTATTGCTTTCACAAGTAGTTGAATACAGATAAAATCCATATATTAATGACTTGAATACAAGTTTGAACTGAATAGAGTGAGTCTTGAAAGCGGCAGAGTCTCCCCAGTGTTCTCCCAAAAAGGGTCCATTTCACTGTGCCCCTGCCTCTCTATTTATAGACGAAGATGGGTTGGACTTCCCTGGTGGGCCTAGTGACAAGATACCTCAGCCCAAAACAAGTAACATCTGTGTGCCGAACCATGAATGCCAAATGGGAACTCTGTGCCGAGCCTCTCATTACCGGGTCAAATAACCGGTTAACACTTTGCCCCCTAAAGCACGTCTTGTTGCATACATGACGTGCTTTGATCGAAGCAAGTTAGAGTCTCTAGAAAGAAATCCATCATATTTTCTTAATAGTCATTATTCTTCAATTTTATCCTCCTAAAGTGTCGTATCCTTCTTTGGTCGTCCCAACGTTTGGTCGATTTCCAATAGTATAAATTCAGGATTGTAGTTCATTAGTGGCCATCTGTGTTTGGTATTTTAGGGCTAGTAAACTTCGGCTATCTAATCCAGTCTTTTCTTAATAACCCTATGTGAAAATCCAAATTCTGTTGATTTCAAGAAGTCAAATTTTATGACTATAAACGTGCACATTCAGGTACATGTTCTTGCCATTGGCTCCTGGATGCGTTTTATATTTTCGTGAGTTATCACCAATTCCTTCTAGTTTAATTGCAATTCAATTGCAATTCCTTGTTTATATATATATATATATATATATATTAATATTGGTTGTCATCAGCCACTCGATGAGAGGGGACTTCAAGTTCTACATAGATGATGGCCTTGGAGCCATAAGTAAGGGCGAATGGAGTATGGCCAGTCGCGAACTCATGGGTAGTTCTACAAGCCCATAATGCTGTTGAGAATTCATACACCCATTTACCTCTAGCCTTTTCCAAACCTCTCTTCAGAATAGACTTTATGATGATTTTGTTTATAGCTTCAACCAATTATAATGGATCATAGAAGGTTATAAGGACAGATGACATTAAGGACAATGAAGTTGATTATTTTCTTCATCTTGGTCGTGGTTAATAGTTCTTCATCTGCCCATTTGGTAAGTAATCAACCGCTATGATGGCGTATTCCACGCCACCTTTAGGATCGGAAAGAAGACGATGATGTCAATGCCCCCAAGTGGCAAACGGCTATGGACCAGCCATTTGAGTAATTTCCATCGGCGGGGTTCCCAGAGTTTTTGCAAACATTTTGCACTCATCGCATTGTCTAGCATGATCAACCACATTTTGATTGATAGTTGGCCAGCAATACCCGTAGCGGAGTATTTTCTTTATTAGGGTTTGCCCCCTGATGTGATCGCTGCATTCTTCTTCATATACTTTGCTCAAGACTCATTTGATATCATTATGGGTGATATACCAAAGCATGGGAATGTATAAAATTCTTTCTACACATGACTTCTTCTTGGATGATTTGGCATGAAGCTTTTAGGAGGATCTGTCATTTTCAATTCCTCCATTCAGTAAGAATTTCTCATTGTAGATAGTCTTTGATAGGAGTCAACCATGACCCCTTTTCTGGCTCTGTCTCCAAGATCTAGCCGATCTCTATCCGTCAATGCTTGGAATATTAAGTATTGCAATCGTAACAAATTATGTCCGTTGCACGTCCCTGAAACTGGCTAACATGGCCAGTGACTTGAATCTTTTCATTTCGATCGCTGAGGATGTGTGTAATGATGTAATATGTGAAGTCAGCTAGTAGCTCATGGACCTAGTCGAGATAAGGAGCAAGACAATGCCCCCTAGCAAGATCAACTTCCTTAACTTTGCATACTACTAATCAGGAATCACAAAAGATATATAAAATTTCCACTCCAAGTCTTCTAGCAAGTTTGAGGCTGGTGGTCGAGGCTTCATACTAAGCATCGTTGTTCGTTACAGGAAAATCGAGTTTCAGGACGTAGCAGATCGATCGTTCCTCAAGAGTCATTAACATGACTTCTGCGCCAAAACACTGATCACTGGATGCTCCATTCGCGTACATTTTTCATCTGTTGGTTGGCTCTCTACTACTCGTCGAGTAGTCATCTGATGCAGTGAATTCGGGTATGAGGTCTGATAATTTCCGTCCTTGGATAGCCCTTCGAAGGAAACAAGTGATATCGAATTGGCTTAGTTCGATATTCTATTTATGTAGTCTTTCAGACGTCTCAGGTTATTGTATGCCCTGTCGTAATGGCTGGTAGGCATAGAAGTTGATGGTTACTCTGGTCGAACCCTAGAGTCTTGTCATGAGTTGTTAAGTCTAATAATGAAGGGCTCTGAATGCTCTAATTGATTATCTGCAAATGGCCAAAGATCAGGCTTAAAAGCACGTTGAAGGAAATGTCGAGTAGGGGTCAGCCTCGAGTAGCGTGCAACTGCATAGCTGGATCTTGCTATGAGTTTGAATTTTCTTGTACATTCGAGTAACACATTTTCTATTCAATGCATTCATGATCCTTCACTCGCTCTTCGGGTTGGAGTGACAGTCAGTTGCCCACGAGCTTTGGCATTGATTTAATGATTCTATCTCTAGGCATTCTTTTGGTCGTAGCCTTGAGTAACTGTAAGCACTATATATAAGTTTCAATATTGAGCTATAGTAGCTAGTCTTTGGATGATCACGCTTCTGCTCCCAGACTCGGGTTGACAAACGTGCTGCGTGGACGGTTGAGTCTCGCCCTAGCTATGTTTATATTCCCACCTAAACTCCAAAAACATAGAGTTGATCGGTGAATAGTCGGTTCACATTCATCCTACTTCTCACTCGTGCCCTCAAGCCTGGGGTATATACCAATAAGTAGGAAGGCCAACCATGCCCTCTTTAGCTTTACTCTCTTTCCCCTTGAATTGTGGGATCAGGTCAGTTGATGAAAGGCCGAGTCTCGCCTATCCTGGATTGTATTGTGGTTTTTCATTCCAAGGGGAATACTCCGATGCGTCTTCAGTTTATGGGTGTAAGCTGGATATTGGACGGTCAGCCACGTCCACTTTGGTTCATGTTCTGTAATCAGATCTTGGGGTAAAGTTGCCTCAAGAGCAGTCGGGTCATGCTCATCCAGTTTCATACTCCTCCTGATGGATCGAAAAAGGGTGTTGGAGAATTAATGACCAAGTCTTCATGGTTTACTCTCCTTTCCACACTCTGGTGGTCAAAGTTTTTCAAGGGACATTCAAATCACATTCGTATGTGCTTGGTGTGGATCGATATTGACCATCGATCTGAGGTATGATATAGTCGGTCGTTCGTAGCTTTGGATGCCATTCTGATTGGCTTTGTATTAAGATTTCCTTGAAGTTGTTGCCTTAAGTTGTAAAGAACGCCAAACTAGAGCTACAATGAGCTGTCGTATTCAGCTTTTAGTGATTTGTACTCTTGCTTCATACATTGATTTGGCCAGGCCACAAGTCGGATGGTCGAACTCCATCCCTAGCGAGTTTACACTCCTCCCGTCGATTTTAGGCCGAAGTTTGCATAATAGAGAACGGTCGGAATCCACTCATCTATTTATCAAAGTTTATACGCCACTCTGCATTCTAGTGACTTAGAGTTATTCTTCCCCCGGTCGGCTCGTGCCCAATTTGTGTTCATGCTTCGGTCCATGCTCCGGGGATGTAGAGATTTCTCGAATGGTTTATGCTCTAGTCCATAGTTCAGGACATAGAGATTTTTGTCAAGTCATTTATACTCTAGTTCGCGCTCCGGGGGCTTAGAGTACTCTAGTCCGCTTCAAGAACTTAGAGATTTTTCTCAAGCCATTTATACTCTAGTCCGCTTCAGGGAATTAGATATTTTCTAAAGTCATTTATACTCTAGTCCGTGCTCAGGGGACTCAAAGTACTCTAGTCCGCTTCAGGGACTTAGAGATTTTTCTGAAGTCGTTTATACTCTAGTCCGTGCTCTGGGGACTCAGAGTACTCTAGTATGCTTCAGGGACGTAGAGATTTTTCTCAAGTCGTTTATACTCTAATATGCGCTCTGGGGATTCAGAGTACTCTAGTCCGCTTCAGGGACATAGAGATTTTTCTGAAGTCGTTTATACTCTAGTCCACGCTCTGGGGCCTCAGAGTACTCTAGTCCGCTTCAGGGACTTAGAGATTTTTCTGAAGTCGTTTATACTCTAGTCCGCGCTCTGGGGACTCAGAGTACTCTAGTCCGCTTCAGGGACTTAGAGATTTTTCTGAAGTCGTTTATACTCTAGTCCGCGCTCTAGGGACTCAGAGTACTCTAGTCCGCTTCAGGGACATAGAGATTTTTCTGAAGTCGTTTATACTCTAGTCCGTGCTCTGGAAACTCAGAGTACTCTAGTCCGCTTCAGGGACTTAGAGATTTTCCTCAAGTCGTTTATACTCTAGTCCGCGCTCTGGGGACTCAGAGTACTCTAGTCCACTTCAGGGACTTAGAGATTTTCCTCAAGTCGTTTATACTCTAGTCCGTGCTCTTGGGACTCAGAGTACTCTAGTCCGCTTCAGGGACATAGAGATTTTTCTGAAGTCGTTTATACTCTAGTCCGCGCTCTGGGGACTTAGAGTACTCCAGTCCGCTTCAGAGACTTAGAGATTTTCCTCAAGTCGTTTATACTCTAGTCCGCGCTCTGGGGACTCAGAGTACTTGTAACGCCCCACTCTGAGACCCACTGTAACAGAGAGTATTACAAGAGTAATACTGTCTGTTAAAGCGGAGAATAGAGTATAGTGGAAGCGACCATTTGTAATCAAGCTATAACTATCTACTGAATATGTCGAAAGGATTGTATCTATATTTTTTTTCAAGTCGTTCGACATATTCAATAAATATTCATAACGAAATTACAATGGATAAAGACCTATCAGAACAAGCATAGTAATAAATGATAAAACATCATAGAACAGAATCACATAACAGATATAAAATCCCAGAACAATACATCGTCAATACAGATCCAAATTCTATAAGTGGGTACAAAGCCACTGCCCACACATGTGAGTCAAAAGTATGTACATATCAAAGTCTGAATAATAACAGAGTAGCGGAATAGTGGACAAATAAAAGCGCTATCTATCAGCATAGCAGATAATGTCCAAGCGGAAGCACAGAAGCTAAGTCCAGAGACCTAACCTGAAACAACTTGGTCTGACCCGAGCGAAAACACTCGGGTCAGGCTAGCTAAACAATCAGTAATAACTGAGATATATAATAATGCGGTACATAAATAAAACAGTACTTTTCCTAAGAGAAGAGTATTTTGGACCACATGAATATAATGACGGTCCCTAATCATCAATCAACAGTAAAAATCTCCAAAGAGAATATCAGCACCAAAGTGTTGAATAAATAAAATCGCCTCATATCATCGGCGTAGCCAAAGCTATATAAAGTTGCCCATAGGCAATAATCCTAAGAGTGACCAGAGTCCGTAATTAATGCCCAAGCAAAGATCGATGCTCCAAAGAGCAATGGGGATATACTGAAAAGTCAATGAAATCAAACACTGAAAAGCAGTGTCCAGAGACACTGTGAATCCACAAGGTAATCGCACTTACATCATATGGTTCCATAGAACCAACACCGAATGGCGGTACTCGAATGGATATAAAAATCATCAGATAATACAAGTATAGCACGTGCACCGACCGGAGTCGTTATTGCCAAGTACTGTAGAGTTGTGATCGATCACTCGCACAGATGCAGAACGCGCGAGACGGCGAGATCCTTCCCAGAAGGATAAAGGCCCAAAGGCACATGCCGAAAAAAAAGAAACTGCTCCATAGAACAGGTGTCCAGAGACGGTTGCCCAGAGGCGTGGTGACCCAAAGGTCCAGTACTGGCCGCCCAGAGGCTAATGTGTCACAAACTTCTTGGAGAGGAACCCGTAAAGTGTTAACAATGAGTCCCATACCCCACGTTCGCACTAAACGGTTTACTAACCAATAGCAAGCTCACACTCCAAACAATAAAAAGTCCACCTCGTATCATCGGTAAACTAGACCCAAAGGTCAAAACGATCAATCGAATAGGTCGGGGATTAACCGGAAAGAAAATACACACGGTTCCATAGGCCGGGGATTTCCTAACTGTTTAAGCACCTTTCCACATCGCTCGACGTGCTAAAAAGTGAGTGTGAGATTTTTATTATAGAAAATAATGGTGCGAAACGGTTTTATAATTGATTTTGAAATCACTTTAAAACGACTTTTGAATACTCTCCTATTATGGAGTAAATAGTTTAATAATTAAAAATAACATTATATAATAATAATTTCGAAAGCCATTTAGGAGTGAAAAATCCTTTGAAAATAATTCATAAAACACGTG
The DNA here is from genome assembly GCA_030737815.1 of Allium fistulosum. Lineage (NCBI taxonomy): Eukaryota > Viridiplantae > Streptophyta > Magnoliopsida > Asparagales > Amaryllidaceae > Allium > Allium fistulosum. The sequence continues at coordinate 1,095,104,106 of CM060904.1, read as the reverse complement.
TACGAAATCTAGAAACAAATCTCAAAGAAATCTATAAATCAGAGAATCACTGAAAACCAATATTCACGTTGGAAAATATTCCGAATGGTTGTGAACCAAAGTTCGACAATTTCTGATTCGCAATTGAAACCCAAAGGTTCATTGCAGAAACAATCAATTTGAAGCGGTTGCACCAAAATGGTGCAACCCGGACTCGGTTGCACCAAAATGGTGCAACCGGTGGGTCGGAACCCGGCTGCACCCAATGGGTGCAGCCCATTCCATAGAAGATGGCTGCACCGCATGGTGCAGCCCGTTTCTGTGAACCAGGCTGCACCATGCGGTGCAGCTAGTTCAGTCAAGCCCCAGCCCGCCTGGGCTGGGGAAGTAGTAGCAATCCCCAGCCCGCCTGGGCTGGGGAAGAAATGGCAAGCCCTAGCCCGCATGGGCTGGGGAGAAGTGGCAAGCCCAGCTCGCATGGGCTGGGGAGAAGTGCAAGCCCAGCCCGCATGGGCTGGGGAGAAGTGCAAGCCCAGCCCGCATGGGCTGGGAAGAAGTGCAAGCCCCAGCCCGCATGGGCTGGGGAGAAATAGCCAGCCCAGCCCGCATGGGCTGGGGAGAATTGCGGGCCGCACTGTGCGGACCCGCGCAGTGCGTACGCGCCAGCCCACTAAGGGCTGGCCTGCTACCGGCTAGCCCAACCGGGCTAGCCTACTGCGCCCGGGCAGCAGCCTGGGTGCAACCCAGGCCTACCCTTGTGCACTCAGACCACTGTTTCATCCTGTTTCCAGGCTGAAACATTCCAGCCAGCTCAAAATGCTGGTTTTGGTGATTTTGGGGTGTTTTTTTTCAAGTTTTTGGCATCAAATTTCACCAATATCAATCACTAACTACCCTATTATGATTACTACACTATATTAAAGGGAACAAAGGGCCAAAGCTTAGCATTACCTTAGGAAGCAATATCACAAGCACCTTATGTGCACACCCCAAATGAAAGCAAAGATGATCAAAGAGCTATGATTCACATGTTACATAATAAAACATGTGTTACTAACTGATTACTGAAATCAAAAGATGATTAAACACATATTAGAAGAGGTTTTTAGCAATATACCTCTCTAGAAAGCAACAAAGACTACTATAGCATCAACCCAAGTTAGCAAAAGATGATTAGGAGGCTATAAGATCAAAAAAACACATAAAACATGTGTTACCAATTAAATTTCAGAAATTAGAGAGATATAAAAATGGATTTGAGGTGGGTATTTGCATTACCTTTGCATAGAATGACTTGCATAAGCTAAAACTAGAAGGAGATGAAGATAGAGGCCATTTTTGTTAAGAAAGCTTTAGGAAATGATTAGGGTTTTGATTAGGGATGAATGAATGAGGTTAGGAGAGTTTGAGATAATTTATAGAGGAGGTTTAGGGTGGGTTATTGGGCTAGGTTTAGTAGCCCAATAAGAAGAGAGTTATTTTCATATTTCCAAAAATTAGTCTAAGTGTTCATATATGTTTATAAAACTCATTTTTCTTATCCAAACCCGTTTTAAAATCTCTCCTAAAATATTTAACTTTCCAAAAATAACATTTTATCCTCATTTTAAAATCCCATATTTCCCATTTAATTAAAATAGCCTTTTTCAAATAAATTTTTGTTATTCCAAATCCTTTTATGCTTCATTAAAATAAATAAAAATCCTAACTTTTATTTATTAATTGGTAATGCAAATCCCGGGTTGTTACAGACTCCCCCCTTAAGAAAATTGCGTCCCCGCAATTCCTTAAGATAGATGTCGTCTATAACGTCAAATCCACAAAAGAAGTGATAGAGATAAAATAGAGAATTCTCACCTGCAGAAGAAGATGGGAGAAAGCCAGGATAAGAGCGTTCGATAGATTCTCTTATCTCCCAAGTGCAGTCCTTAGGATTCGGTGACCATTGAATCTTCACGAGTGGAAGCTCTTTGTTGCGAAGGCGTCTAACCTCCGAATCAAGCACACGAAGAGGTTGCTGCTCCAAAGATAAATCAGGTAAGATCTCTAAATCAGGCACAGCATGCAGTTCAATGATAGAATCAGGATCGCGGACACACATGCGAAGCTGGGAAACATGTAACACGTCGTGTATTCCAGAGAAGTGAGCAGGTAGAGCCACACGATAAGCAACGGGGCCGATGCGTTCCGTAATAGGAAATGGTCCAACATAGCGAGGAGCCAACTTCCCTGTAGAGCTGAAACGCACAACCCCCTTCACGGGAGATATCCGAATAAAGACATGATCACCAATGGAGAACTCAAGAGGCTTCCTACGGTTGTCCGCGTAGGATTTCGTACGGTTCTGCGCCTCTTTCATTCTCTGACGAATAAGAATAATCTTCTCAGAAGATTCCCGAACTGAATCTGGACCAAGAAGGAGCTTCTCGCCAGATTCTAACCAACACGCAGGAGAACGACATGGCCTTCCGTAAAGAGCCTCGAAAGGAGACATGCCAATACTAGACTGAAAGCTGTTGTTGTAGGAGAACTCTACAAGCGATAAGTGATCCTCCCAACTACCTCCGAAATCCAGAATACAACAGCGCAAAAGATCCTCTAAAACACGATTCACCCTCTCCGTCTGACCGTCGGTCTGAGGATGATAAGCAGTCGAGAGATTCAGCTTTGAGCCTAAAGCTGACTGTAGGCACTTCTAGAAGTGACTAGTAAAGATAGTGTCTCGATCACAGACGATAGAGCTAGGAATGCCATGAAGTCGAACGACTTCCTTCACATATAGCTTGGCAAGCTGAGGAGCAGTCCGAGTGGACTTAATAGGAATGAAATGTGCTGATTTGGTCAAGCGATCGACTATGACCCAAATAGAAGTATGGCCTGACCTCGATCGAGGCAGACCGTCAATAAAATCCATGGATATCTGATCCCATTTCCACAATGGAATCTCTAGCGGCTGAAGAAGACCAGATGGACGCTGATGCTCAGCTTTGATCTGTTGACAAGTCATGCAACGGCTTACATAACTTGCAACATCACTCTTCATGGCCTCCCAATAAAATAGGCGACACATGTCGGCATACATCTTACTCGACCCGGGATGTATAGTGTACTTAGTGCGATGACACTCGTCTAGAATGTCGCGCCTAAGTGATAAATCAGATGGTACCAAAATACGGTTCTTCCTGCGAAGACACCGATGAGAATCAATAGAATAATCCGACAATGTCTCATCACTGGATCCCGACTCAAGGAGATGAATATATCGCAACAAGTCTGGATCCTGCCGCTGAGCATGTGCAATGCGATCCAATAGAATAGGTCGAGCTTCCAAGATGAATAGCAAGATCTGAGGATCAGAAGACGGAGCTCGATTTCGAATATCACACATAGAAAGAGTCTCAAGAATATCCCACTCGGCTATCATCATAGAAACTACTGCCGAGTGTTTGCGCTGAGTGCATCAGCCACACGATTACCCTTGCCAGGGGTATACTGAATGTCTAAGTCATATGAGGCGAGAAACTCAAGCCATCGCTGCTGCCTCATATTGAGATCCTTCTGACTGAATAAATATTTCAGCGACTTGTGATCGGTGTAAAGAGTGAAGCGTTCGCCTAATAGAAAGTGACGCCACGTCTTCAAAGAAAAGACGATAGCTGCCAACTCAAGATCATGAGTCGGATAGCGAACCTCATTCGGACGTAGCTGCCTAGAAGCATAAGCAACTACCTGATCCTTCTGCATAAGCACAGCACCGAGGCCGCTACCACAAGCGTCGGTGTAAACAACAAGATCCTGGTTACTCTCAGGAACCACAAGGATAGGAGCATGAGTGAGAAGTTCCTTCAATCGCTGGAAAGAAACTTCACACTTATCAGACCAAATAAAGCGAACCCCCTTACGAGTCAGAGTCGTGAGGGGAAGTGCAACACGAGAGAAATCCTTGATAAATCGACGGTAATAACCCACCAGACCAAGGAAGCTGCGAATATCATGAACGTTCTCAGGCTGCTTCCAATTCTGAATAGCTTCAATCTTGACAGGATCAACAGAAATACCCTCAGAAGAAACAATATGACCCAAGAACTTGACCTTGCTCTCCCAGAAATGGCACTTGGAGAGCTTGGCCCTAAGCTGATGCTGACAAAGAGTATCCAAGACGATCCGCAGATGACGAGCATGCTCTGCCTCGGATCTAGAATAAACAAGAATATCGTCGATGAAAACCAGAACGAATCTATCGATGTATTCCCGGAATACTCGATTCATGAGATCGACAAAGAAAGCTGGAGCGTTCGTCAAGCCGAACGGCAAGACCAACCACTCAAAAGAACCATAACAAGTGCGAAATGCTGTAAGAGGAATGCTGTCTTCTGCGACTCATAGCTGATGGAATCCGGTGGCAAGGTCGAGCTGAGAGTAGACCTTCGCACCGCTCAATTGGTCAAACATGTTGTCTATCCAAGGAAGTGGGTAGCGATTTCTGATGGTCAACTCATTGAGCTTGCGATAGTCAATGCAAAGCCTAAGAGAGCCATCAGCCTTCTTATCGAAGACCACAGCAGCACCCCATGGCGAAGAACTGGATCGGATGAACTGCTTCGCTTCAAGCTCAACTAACTGCTTCCTGAGTTCCTCATTCTCCTTAGTAGACATTCTCGTAGGAGGACACCCAACTGGATGAGAGCCTGGGATGAGATCGATGCGGAACTCAATAGCTCGCTTCGGTGGTAAACTAGATACTGGCTCGAAGATATCGGGGAAATCCCGAACAACTGGAATACAAGATATGTCTACCTCATCATCTCGTGAATCTAGAGAAAATAAAGTAACATCAGAAAGCCCAACATCTTGAAGAACAATAGCTAACGGAGAGAACGAGTCAGGGTGATGAATGAATAATATCCGCTCCGAACAAATAATTTTGGCGTCGTGCTGAACGAGCCAATCCATGCCAAGAATCATATCAAAGCCCAAATACCCCATAACGTGGAGATTCGCACGGAAAGAAAAGTCACAAAAATCAATATCCATATTCTCACAGAGCAAGCTAAGGGTTGTGGATCCACCAATGGGATTCACATTCCTTAGTGAAGAAACCAGACAAGTAACATCCAAGGATAAAGCATCTACTAGCTCCTTTGATACAAATGAGTGAGAGGCACCCGTATCAAAAAGAACTCTAATAGATCTACCATGAAATAAAATAGAGCCTTCAAGAACGGAAGGATGTGTACCTTTAGGCTGAGCAGAAGTGGTAGGAGCCTTGGCAGCATTAAGCCTGCCAGGCTTGGCACTAGCTGGAGCAATAGGACAAGCGGAGATCCTGTGTCCCTCCTTCTTGCAGAAGGTGCAATACAGAGGTTTGGGACACTCTCGAATAAAGTGATCTGGAGAACCGCAGTTGAAGCATTTCTTCGGAGGACGTGTCCCACTAGGCTGAGCAGGAGTCTGGGACTGAGGACTAGAGCTGATCGCTTTCTTCTTCTTCTTATGATGAAAAGAAGAGCCAGACCTGCCAGGAGGAAACCTCTTCTTGGTGGGGTTTGTAGAACCCACACCACCATCATCACTATGCTCCATCTCGACTGACTCAAGATGTAGGGCTGCATCGACTAGCTTCTCGAATGAGAGCTCAAGCTGTAGCATAAGCTGCCTCTTCAGATATTTCTTCAAGCCCTCAACAAATTTGAGGTTCCTCTTATAAGGAGTAGCAATAAACTCAAGGCCGTACTTGGACAAGGCCTCGAAGGAAGAGACATAGTCGGATACAGAGGACTTCCCCTACTTGAGATCAAGAAAGCGGCGAGCAAGGGAGTTCTTCTCTGACTCTGGGATGAATTTGAGCTAAAATCTCTCACAAAACTGAGCCCAAGTAAGTGTGGTCTCATCGATCTCGGCAATAAGGAGTTCGTACCAATCCAGGGCACGACTCTGAAGCTGACTGGAAGCAATAAGAACACGGTCATGATCCGGGATATCCATACGAGTGAAAATGCGCTCGCATACCCGAATCCAAGCCTGGACCTCTAAGACAGTCTCGGAGCCACTGAACGGCTTCCCTCCGAGATGAGTAAAATCACTGCAGAGACGCGCAAAAGCAGACTTGCGTGGAGCATCAGCAACTGGGGCTGGAGACTGAGAATGAGACTGGGAGTTCCGAACCAGCTCCATGATCTGGTCGGTGGTCATGAACACGCCCTCTGGATGAGTGTTGCTGGACTACCCAGCAGCACTGGTCTGACGTGTGGTTCTCCCTCTTCCCCTTCCAGACATACTGAAAGTCAAACGGGAATTAGAGTTAGACATGATTCAATGATAGATAATTAATTAAGGAATACTACGGAATATAACGAATTCCTATACATATTCCTAACTTATCTATCAATAAACATAAGGAAGGGATTTGATTTAATTCGGATCTAATTAAAATGTATTATACTAAGTGTATTTGTTCTGTGTTTATTATGCTTATTCCTAAAACCAGGCTCTGATACCAAACTGTAACGCCCCACTCTGAGACCCACTGTAACAAAGAGTATTACGGGAGTAATACTGTCTGTTAAAGCGGAGAATAGAGTATAGTGGAAGCGACCATTTGTAATCAAGCTATAACTATCTACTGAATACGTCGAAAGGATGGTATATTTTTTTTTTTCAAGTTGTTCGACATATTCAATAAATATTCATAACGAAATTACAATGGCTAAAGACCTATCAGAACCAGCATAGTAATAAATGATAAAACATCACAGAACAGAATCACATAACAAATATAAAATCCCAGAACAATACATCGTCAATACAGATCCAAATTCTATAAGTGGGTACAAAGCCACTGCCCACACATGTGAGTCAAAAATATGTACATATCAAAGTCTGAATAATAACAGAGTAGCGGAATAGTGGAAAAATAAAAGCGCTATCTATCAGCATAGCAGATAATGTCCAAGCGGAAGCACAGAAGCTAAGTCCAGAGACCTAACCTGAAACAACTCGGTCTGACCCGAGCGAAAACACTCGGGTCAGGCTAGCTAAACAATCAGTAATAACTGAGATATATAATGATGCGGTACATAAATAAAACAGTACTTTTCCTAAGAGAAGAGTATTTTGGACCACATGAATATAATGACGGTCCCTAATCATCAATCAACAGTAAAAATCTCCAAAGAGAATATCAGCACCAAAGTGTTGAATAAATAAAATCGCCTCATATCATCGGCGTAGCCAAAGCTATATAAAGTTGCCCATAGGCAATAATCCCAAGAGTGACCAGAGTCTGTAATTAATGCCCAAGCAAAGATCGATGCTCCAAAGAGCAATGGGGATATACTGAAAAGTCAATGAAATCAAACACTGAAAAGCAGTGTCCAGAGACACTGTGAATCCACAAGGTAATCGCACTTACATCGTATGGTTCCATAGAACCAACACCGAATGGCGGTACTCGAATGGATATAAAAATCATCAGATAATACAAGTATAGCACGTGCACCGACCGGAGTCGTTATTGCCAAGTACTGTAGAGTTGTGATCGATCACTCGCACAGATGCAGAACACGCGAAACGGCGAGATCCTTCCCAGAAGGATAAAGGCCCAGAGGCACATGCCGAAAAAAAAGAAACTGCTCCATAGAACAGGTGTCCAGAGACGGTTGCCCAGAGGCGTGGTGACCCAGAGGTCCAGTACTGGCCACCCAGAGGCTAATGTGTCACAAACTTCTTGGAGAGGAACCCGTAAAGTGTTAACAATGAGTCCCATACCCCACGTTCGCACTAAATGGTTTACTAACCAATAGCAAGCTCACACTCCAAACAATAAAAAGTCCACCTCGTATCATCAGTAAACTAGACCCAAAGGTCAAAACGATCAATCGAATAGGTCGGGGATTAACCGGAAATAAAATACACACGGTTCCATAGGCCGAGGATTTCCTAACTGTTTAAGCACCTTTCCACTTCGCTCGACGTGCTAAAAAGTGAGTGTGAGATTTTTATTATAGAAAATAATGGTGCGAAACGGTTTTATAATTGATTTTGAAATCACTTTAAAACGGCTTTTGAATACTCTCTTATTATGGAGTAAATAGTTTAATAATTAAAAATAACATTATATAATAATAGTTTCGAAAGCCATTTAGGAGTGAAAAATCCTTTGAAAATAATTCATAAAACACGTGTACGAAATCTAGAGACAAATCTCAAAGAAATCGATAAATCAGAGAATCACTGAAAACCAATATTCGTGTTGGAAAATATTCCGAATGGTTGTGAACCAAAGTTCGACAATTTCTGATTCGCAATTGAAACCCAAAGGTTCATTGCAGAAACAATCAATTTGAAGCGGTTGCACCAAAATGGTGCAACCCGGACTCGGTTGCACCAAAATGGTGCAACCGGTGGGTCGAAACCCGGCTGCACCCAATGGGTGCAGCCCATTCCATAGAAGCCGGCTGCACCGCATGGTGCAGCCCGTTTCTGTGAACCAGGCTGCACCATGCGGTGCAGCTGGTTCAGTCAAGCCCCAGCCCGCCTGGCCTGGGGAAGTAGTAGCAATCCCCAGCCCGCCTGGGCTGGGGAAGAAATGGCAAGCCCCAGCCCGCATGGGCTGGGGAGAAGTGGCAAGCCCAGCCCGCATGGGCTGGGGAGAAGTGCAAGCCCAGCCCGCATGGGCTGGGGAGAAGTGCAAGCCAGCCCGCATGGGCTGGGAAGAAGTGCAAGCCCCAGCCCCAGCCCACATTGGCTGGGGAGAAATAGCCAGCCCAGCCTGCATGGGCTGGGGAGAATTGCGGGCCGCACTGTGCGGACCCGCGCAGTGCGTACGCGCCAGCCCACTAAGGGCTGGCCTGCTACCGGCTAGCCCAACCGGGCTAGCCTGCTGCGTCCGGGCAGCAGCCTGGGTGCAACCCAGGCCTACCCTGGTGCACTCAGACCACTGTTTCAGCCTGTTTCTAGGCTGAAACATTCCAGCTAGCTCAAAATGCTGGTTTTAGTGATTTTGGGGTGTTTTTTTTCAAGTTTTTGGCATCAAATTTCACCAATATCAATCACTAACTACCCTATTATGATTACTACACTATATTAAAGGGAACAAAGGGCCAAAGCTTAGCATTACCTTAGGAAGCAATATCACAAGCACCTTATGTGCACACCCCAAATGAAAGCAAAGATGATCAAAGAGCTATGATTCACATGTTACATAATAAAACATGTGTTACTAACTGATTACTGAAATCAAAAGATGATTAAACACATATTAGAAGAGGTTTTTAGCAATATACCTCTCTAGAAAGCAACAAAGACTACTATAGCATCAACCCAAGTTAGCAAAAGATGATTAGGAGGCTATAAGATCAAAAAAACACATAAAACATGTGTTACCAATTAAATTTCAGAAATTAGAGAGATATAAAAACAGATTTGAGGTGGGTATTTGCATTACCTTTGCATAGAATGACTTGCATAAGCTAAAACTAGAAGGAGATGAAGATAGAGGCCATTTTTGTTAAGAAAGCTTTAGGAAATGATTAGGGTTTTGATTAGGGATGAATGAATGAGGTTAGGAGAGTTTGAGATAATTTATAGAGGAGGTTTAGGGTGGGTTATTGGGCTAGGTTTAGTAGCCCAATAAGAAGAGAGTTATTTTCATATTTCCAAAAATTAGTCTAAGTGTTCATATATGTTTATAAAACTCATTTTTCTTATCCAAACCCGTTTTAAAATCTCTCCTAAAATATTTAACTTTCCAAAAATAACATTTTATCCTCATTTTAAAATCCCATATTTCCCATTTAATTAAAATAGCCTTTTTCAAATAAATTTTTATTATTCCAAATCCTTTTATGCTTCATTAAAATAAATAAAAATCCTAACTTTTATTTATTAATTGGTAATGCAAATCCCGGGTTGTTAATTGATGGGCATCCGCAGTTCCTGGCTCGCCCTTCTATGAGGCTTGCATGTACTACTGAAGCTTTCTTTTCCGAAAAATCTTTTCGATCACATCTCGGAGGTGTTTGTAATCGCCAGTGTCAGGATCAGTGTGCATCTTGGAATATACAACATTCCTCCGATTTTCTCTGGACTTCGATGGGCTCTCTCGAGGTTGGTTTCCAGTACCAATTTGAGTCGTGAGCTTCCAAGTAGAGGCTATCGATTGAATCTATCAAAGAGCATATGAGTCGAATTTTGAGATCTTGTTTTGTCTACTAGAATCAATGTCCTTAGCCGACAGGCCTGCATTGTTATTTTTCCTAGTATGCTCCACTCCTCCTCACTTTAGTTCTGATTCATTTTGTAAAAGAAACGATCCATAGTCGTAGGAGGCTCTTTAGCTAACTAGCTGCCAAAATATATCTAGGGGTCGACTTTCCTCAAACGTGATCAGTATGATACCCTTGTTAGTATTTGGAATAAATTGCTTAGAGCCAAACATTGGTTTGCTTGGAGTCACTAAATTCGAAGTGCTGGGTCAGCGAAGAATGGTGCTTGGAGTCATCTTGGCGTTTGCTAGAGTCATATCATCTATGTTCTCCAACCTTTGGGAGTACCGTTTGAATAGAGGTTGCTTGTCCGTTCCCTTGATGCCGTTCATAAGTTGCCGCTAGATCCTCTATGCCCTGGTCGATTATGGGATGTCAGGGAAGTGGATAGAATGTTCCTTTATTAAGTTGAGTTTTGAATTCACTATCCGGAGGCACTGCGCTGCGGCTAGGGTTTTGAATTCACTATCCAGTGAATGGTGCTTGGAGTCATCTCTGGTTTAAAAGGAAGTTTTTAATTTCAAATGTATAGTGTATCAAATACACTTAAACATTTAGTTAATGTATAGGGAATGAACCATTCATTTGTTTCCCTAAAACAAGAATTAATTGAGAGTATTAATTGCATTAAATGGAGAGAAAACCTTTCATTTTCTTTCTTTTTAATTTGAATTGATTGATACATTATATGTCATGAATTAATAATTTATTCATGGTAATATTTATTACTATGTCCATAAGTATTTTAACTTTACAAATTGCAGTTTGAGATTTATTTAATTTTGTTTTATTTATTTATATAAGTATATATATATATATACATATATATATAAGAACCATAAATGTACACATAAATATATTTGTGTGCATGAGTAACATCATAATCCCTGAAGGGTATAATGTCCTCGTATATTTTATGTTAGGATTTATATTGCAATGGCCACATTAGCTCATTTTGTGTATACTATAGTTTATTCAAATATGTGCTTGTATAAAACAGAATATTAATATATGTATATGAATATATGTATATGTATGTATGTATGTATGTATTATACATATACGAATATATATATATATATATATATATATATATATATATGTTAGCACCAAAATTGGTCACTAACCTCGTTGAGAAAGATTATGTAGAGAGATAAATGAAGAAGATAAATTAGAACTAAAAAATAGTGTAATTCAATAACAAAAGAACAACAAAAACGAGAACACCAGATTTATAGTGGTTCGGCGTAACTGCCTACGTCCACTTTGAGTTTTGATCTTTATTGCTTTCACAAGTAGTTGAATACAGATACAATCCATAAATTAATGACTTGAATACAAGTTTGAACTGAATAGAGTGAGTCTTGAAAGCGGTAGAGTCTCCCCAGTGTTCTCCCAAAAAGGGTCCATTTCACTGTGCCCCTGCCTCTCTATTTATAGACGAAGATGGGTTGGACTTCCCTGGCGGGCCTAGTGACAAGATACCTCGGCCCAAAACAAGTAACATCTGTGTGCCGAACCATGAATGCCAAATGGGAACTCTGTGCCGAGCCTCTCGTTACCGGGTCAAATAACCGGTTAACAATATATATATATATATATATATATATATATATATATTATTGAATGAAATAGTTTCTACCATAATAAATTAATGTAAAATAATCACATGATAAAAATACAAGTTTTATAATTTTAGAAAATCTGGAAACACATTTTGGGCTTAAGATTAAATTATGGATTTTTTTAATTAAAATAATATTTATTTTTAAATAGTTATAATAGCCCTTAATCAAATTAATTCTTAAAAATATGAAATCAAATTAAAAAATTCTGAAACTTTTTTTGATGGTAGAAGAGACATATTTTGGTTTTAGAAAAATTTTCTAGAATTTTTTCAATTGAAATTATATTTTTAATTAGATAATTAACTACAGTTGGAAAATAAATTAATTATAAAAAATATTAAATTAAGTTTTAAAAGTCTGAAATTTTTTTTGAACGTACATGTGAAACATCTAGTGCTTATGAATTTTTTTAGAATTTTCTCAATTGAATTTATATTTTAAATTAAATAATTGATTGTAGGCAAAAAATATTAAATCAAGTTCAAAAAATCTTAAAATTTTATGGTAAGCATCTTACATGGTGCATAAAATATAAAAAATATGAAATTGAAATTTTGAACCATTCATTATTTTATACATAATAAACAATTCACAAATCATTAAATAATAATAAAATATGTATATACATATTTAATAAAATAATTTTATATTTTATGATACATAAGGTATAAAACATCATAAGAAAATTTTAAAATTAAATATATACAAGATATATACGATTATACATATGTACAATTTGAAAATCTGTATACATTTAATCTAGATCTATATATATATATATATATATATATATTAATACAAATCAAAATTAAAAATTTTTAGGAGAAAATTCAATAATAAATCAATAAATAAAATACTACAACAAGCACATAACCAATCTAATTGTAACAAACACATGTACCCACAAAAATCTTACCTAATCTAAACAATAAACGGATCTAAATACAAACAAGTGATTTGGATGTAAATCAACCTTCATATGATAAACTTGAAATTAAAAAAAAAAAGTTCACCTCCTAATAAAGCCTTTGAATCCACATTTCACAGTGAATTCTCTTCTAAGAACAATTCCCAATTCATCAGGTTGCTAATCTGGGATTGGAGACCTTCTACTACAAATTAGTATTTTTTTAATTTGAATTAGATTTGAGAATTTTAGGATGATTTTAGAGGAGAGTTGCTGCCACTAAAATGAGAACGAAGAAGAAGAAAGTGGCGGCTCAAAAAATGAATTAGCCTTTGACTAGGGTTTTGAGATTAGCTATTATATGGGTAGGATAAGAGAGCAAATAATGATCTCAACCACATATCTCAAAACCCTAATCTCATGCATAGCAGTTGCCCCCTTCCTCTATCAAAACCAACTACCTTTACCTCTAAAATTCATAGGTTATGAGCCCATTTAACCAAATTTAAATATACATAATTATACTTAACTAAATTTGTTATCGATATCTCAAATCGATCAACATGTTTTTAACATTTTATAAATACATGCAACAAATTTATTTCTTAAATCATATCCAAATTTTACAATTAATATTTCATAAATATTAATTAATTTAATCAATTTACAATAATTATAAACTAATTAAATCATTCGGTCTTAAGAGAATTCATCGATTCGGTTGCGTGACCCTTGGGTGTAAATTCGGTCAGCGATTAACGTCGAACTATTCGAACGTTAACGTTCACACTTCACTTAGCAGGTAATGTGACATTATGGACAAATTTCTTACTTACTCGTTTTTGGAAAATCTTGTTTTAACTTAATAAGTGTTACTTAGTTGTGACAATTATTTACACCAATTCTCTTCGTCAAAACTATATCACTTTGGACTTATTCAATTTGGTAATGGTCAAAAATTCAAACATCGTCCACATTCACCACTATAGTTCAAACATAAAGTCCTTGGTTCAATAATAAAAATTATTATTAACTGAACTACTCTGGCCAGAGACTAGGACTTTGGGTTGTCTTGAGTTGACCGTGATACTAACGCCATATAACTGAGGAGACGAATCCTCTCTTGAATAGTGCTTCACTTCTAATACTTCCACTCGACCCAACTATAGTCACTTGACGGACGTCGTCCCATGATTTGACTATAATCAAAGCTGAGCTTTTATATTGAAGATTCATAGTATTCTCAAGTCGAAAGAACTATGTAAATTATTCACATCGATATTTTCTATTTGACCTTAGTTATATTAACCAACAGAAAACAATGGAATGAGTCATTCCATAGTTATCAAATAACTATTAGTACGTAATCTATAGGTGCCCCCAGTAATCATGAGTAATACACTGCCCAACATTTGGAGAGCGTTACATACTCTAGTCTCAACGGATACATCGATATCTAGTCTCGATGCATCTTGACTAGGAACATTTAAAATGGTATATGTATTTTTATTGTGATAAATTACTCAAAGTTACAACACTTTGTAACTACTATAACAAAACATACCATTTATGGATTTTCTATTAAACTTACTTTTAATTAATTAATATAACTACATTATATCAAGTATATAACAGAAAGGGAACACCTTTATTTCAAACAAGAATAGTCAACGTATTGGATATATGTAACAAATTACGTAATTACCCCTAGGGCATACCCCAAACTCTATCAAGGAGAGCTAAAGTTTAATATGGAAAATGAACTAGATGCATTGAATAAATGAAGAAAAGTAGGCAACTTTCCCTTGAAGCTTCAGTGTAGTGGTCTGGTCTGAATAGTGTTAAAACTATAATGCGGGAATAGGCTAGGCAGTAGTGCATTTTAAAAGGGGTGTTATACATATTTTAGTAATTTTGTTTGTAAATATTTGAACATTATTTCGCTAGCAATAAAAAGGAATATGAAACTTATTTTAAAAAATTTAATTATTATTAATTGAATCATATTTAATTAATTTAGTTTATTTTATGTAAAATTTCTAAATTTTCACATTACCCATCTTAAACAGTTTAAGATAGTTAATCAACTATAGCATTTATAGTTTGTTTATGTATACATTTCAATATATGTATACATATTAATTAATTAACTTTTAACTAATTTTACATAATAAATTTTGTTTAGTTAAACAATTTAATTAATCAAAGATTTTAATTAACTTGAAGTTTTAATTTATTTTATCATATACAATTTTAAGATAAATGAATAATTATAACAATTACAGTTACACACATATATCAACATATATGTTTAAATTGATTAACTTTCAACTTATTGTTTTATTTAATTTAATTGATCATATTAATTAAATTTTTAAATTTTAAATTTTCAAAATTAAATATTTAAATTATCAATATAATTTTGCAAAATTTAAATGCATTTTATAACTTCTACTAAAATTTCTTTTTTGTTTCAAACTTAACTTGTAAATTTAAAATATCTTTTAAATTTTTGAACAAACTTTGAATATTAGCCTAGGTCCCAAAATTAATTTGGGCCTTTATATTGAGGATAACCTATGGGCTTCCTTTATCCTTCGGGCCAGGTCGGTAGCCAGGTAGGCAGAGTACTTAATTACCAAACCCAATACTTCAATGTTACCATTCTAGACACCCTGCTAAATGGGTAGACTTTAATCAGTTTGGCCTAAGATTGCTAATTTAGACCACATAAACTATTTGACTCTGATATCATTGATGGAACCAGACCAATTGAAACTGGGTGAATAGGTAGATTTCAAAAACATACCTATTTTTGGATCTGTTGGGCCTATGAAGTCTAAAGGAGTTTTAGATCCAATCTAAAATTAGTTTTAGATAAATTTTTATTTAATTCAAAATTATATAAAGGAAGCTTTTTTTAATTTTTGGTAAGCATATCGACTACACTTGTTTGTGTGAAGTGCACGTGCTATAGATAAGATGTGTACATAGTTAATAAGATAATATATAGGTGTTGGGGTTTATACCGCAACGGACTCATTTCCCCTTTACATATGCCTTTATTGTCCATAATATTGATTTATTTGTGTATAATATATATTTATATATATATATTGAAAACACATTAGATAATTTTATGTAATTCGAAATCCAAAATGAATGAATTTGATTTGAATTAAAGAAAGATCTGACACTAAATATTATATTATTACATGTTGGCCTCAAAATTGGCCACCAACACCCAATTATGCAAAAGCTTCAATATCCAATCTAATTATAGAAATATGAAGAGAAATAAATAAAGAACAAAATTAAAACAATTAGAAAGCAAGTTAAAGGAGACAAGATTTATAGTGGTTCGATTACTCTAGCCTACGTCCACTCTCGAATAATCCTTTTTATTATACTGAAGTTTATTCACAATTACAATCCGAAATCCATAAATAAAATTGACAGAGTGTAGCCTAGCTTGAAGATAAAAGAGAAACAAAAAGAAGATTCATTTTCTAACGCCAAGCCTGCTGTATTTATAGGGAAGACGTGCATGGATCGGGCTGAAATTTTGACAGAAGGTTCGTAAGACCAAGACGAGGCCACCCAAAAATTTCTAGGCCCATTGGGGCCCACAATAGGGATCAGTACCGATCCCTATTTTGGTGTCCAATTGGGAAGCGATACCTCTGGGTGGTTCCCCATGGTGTTAGCTACTTGCCCTCAAATTTTATGTCATTTCGACTTACGGTTTGTGGGATATCGCGTTTTCCATGAAGTGTTGTTTAAATCCTGATTTCTGTCGATCCCTATGGAGGGATAGGTACCGATCCATCCAACTTCTTCCAAAAGCCATGCGATCATAGGGGAGCTTCTCCATGTTGTATTATATTTAGCCTCCAAGTTTCATGCCAATTGAATTAGTAGAACTCAAGTTATTGATCAATCTTTGTTGCAAATCCAACTAAACCAAATACTGAATAGGGATAGGTACCGATCCCTACCAAGGGAAGAATGCCAATCCCTTCAACCCCCTCCAGATGACATGTGATCCCTAGGGAAATTTCCTTAGGCTCCATAAACCTTGCTCGCCAAATTTCATATGCTTTGGACTCGTAGATCTTTAGATATTGATTGTTGTATGCAAGAATGCACTTGAACCTTGATGGATGTCGATTCCTCTTCAATGAAGCCGACCGATCCCTCTTGATGATGTATGTCGATCCCTCTTCAGTGAAGTCGACTGATCCCTCATAATCAAGTTTACCGATCCCTATTCAATGAAGTTTGTCGATCCGTCCCTCGGTGAAGCATGCCTATCCATATTTTCCAATGAAGCATGGTGAACCATACCTTCCAATAAAGCATGTCGAACCCTTTCATTTAGCCATGACAATCCCTCTAAATTGTGCATATACATACCGATCCCTTCCAGTCACTAAGCTATATTCCATATTTTAAGCATCTTACACTGTTATCCATCAAATCCATTCAGTTTTGTCCATATGATCGTTTGTACTTGACTTCTGGGTTCCATAATCATCACCGTGGACTCATCGGCATCGATAATCGCTAAGTCTATTGGCTTAAATCCGCCTATATACTGCCTTGGCAAAAGACAGGTTAACACTTTGCCCCCCAAAACATGCCTTGCGATAGGAATGTGTGTTTTAAATTACCGTAAATCCATAATCCATTGATAGCCGTATTTTCCAATCGAGAATCCAATCAGTTGTCAATCCAAATCCACGATCTCTCCGGATCATTAGTGAAATCCATGACTGTTCCGAGTCGATATCCAATTCTGAATACATTCTAAATCCTTAACCGAATCCATATTTATCCAAAGCCAACAGCCAAATCTCTGATCTTATCGAATCATTTGCCAAATCCAAATCCTCGATCTCACTAGATCCTTGCCGAACACAATCCATACTCGACGACCTGAGTAGGCAGATCCATCACATTTGAGCAAAGTGACTTATCCCTTGCCAGGCATAGTCCATACCTGATGACCTTGACCTCTCTGGATTCTTGCCGAGCACAATCCATACTCGATGACCTGAGTAGGCCGATCTATCACGTTCGAGTGAAGCGACCTATCCCTTGCCAGACATAGTCCATACCTAACGATCTTGATCTCTTTGGATCCTTGTCGAGCACATCCATACTCAATGACTAAGTAGGTCAATCCATCACATTCGAGTGAAGCGACCTATCCCTTTCTAGGCATAGTCCATACCTGAGGACCTTGACCTCTTCGGACCCTTGCCGAGTACAATCCATACTCAATGACCTGAGTAGGTCAATCCATCGCGTTCGAGTGAAGCGACCTACCACTTGCTAGGCATAGTCCATGCTTGACGACCTTGATCTCTTTGGATCCTTGCCGAGCACAATCCATACTCGACGACTGAGTAGGTCAATCCATCACGTTCGAGCGAAGCGACCTACCCCTTGCCAAGCATAATCCATACCCAACGACCTGTGTTATCTATTCATTGATCAAAATTTAAACATTCCAAAGTTCATTTGCCAAAATATAATATAAGAGTCCGTACAACCAATAAACCAGAGTTCGAAGCAAACCAAAAGAAAAGATAATAAAAAGGAAAACTAATTTCACAAACCCGAGCACTACGGTTTATCATCATCTCAAAGCATGCCTAGGGATCGTCCTCGATCCCGTACATGTGTAAGTGACTTAGCCGTCCTACTATGAAGTTTGCTAATTATTCCATGCCATCCCAATCAATTGATGACAAGTTGATGATGATGCCTTAATCCAGTGCCATTTTCATTCGAGGTAGACGGTGGCTGCTCATGTTCCACCACCGCAGCCTGAGTCCTTACGTATTGTTGTAACTGACCATTCCTCACATGTTCCTCAATGATATCCTTTAAATGCCTGGAGTCATTTGTATTGTTCCCATCCAGCTCATGGAACAGGTAACGCTTTCTTGATGTCCATTCGCGTTCGAAGGGTTCCCTCCTTACCGACCTCCGATATGGAAGGTGCCCTCGAGTATCCAGATATATCCGTTCTAGGGTTTCATTCAATTCCGAGTAAGAAAAGAATTTGGGTTCCCTCCTCTGTCGCTTCGATCCATCGAAGTTATTATCCATGTTCCGTTTACCATTGTCCTTTCCTGAGCTTTCACCGGGCGGTTCTCCACCCCGTACCATATTAACTTCCATTTCCTTTTTATTAGCTTTTGCATTTTCTTGTCATAAAAACCTCTCTGCTTCATGGTAGAACTCCCCAAGATCCATCCATGGATACAGTATCAGTAATATCTTAAAATCTGAATTATCTGTAACTCCTAACACTGTCACCACAAAACCATTGATGGATCTGGTCGATCCACCGAAACAACTGTTGCATTGAACTTGGTTAAGAAATTATTGAGTGATTCTCCTGCCTACTGCTTTACTGATGTCGATGTCATCACATTCTTGGGTCTCGTAATGTGAACCCGAAACCGCTTCATAAATCTTTCAACCAGTTCCGTCCATGTGCTTATAGAACTGCTCTCCAACTGTCTGAACCATAGCGCAGCTACATCCGTTAAGTACAGGAGGAAACATCGTGCTAGGACTTCTTCCAATGCCTCCAATACTTCCATATGGCGTATATACCTCATTATATGCATAGTTGGATCCGACTTTCCATCATAAGCTTCCAATGTTGGTAGTTTGAATTTTGGTGGATTCCTAGCATTCCTCATATTAGGAGCGAGTGAACTTCTATTTACATCCTCTAGATCCATGTTCATTAATCCTCCACGCATAGTTCTCCTTATCATCTCCGCAAACCTTTCATTGTCTTCCAATGGTAATCTCCTATCATCATGCCCAAGCTACCCTTCGAGTCTATGAGGGAATTCTGGAACATATTACTCCAAACGAGCATCCAAATCCCGATTCACACCAAGCTCCATGGGATTGATCATAGGTCCTCCAGCATCACGATCAATAAGACCCGGGGAATTATCCCCTAGCCTTTGAGGATCGATACTGATCCCTTTGAAGGGATCGGTGCCAATCCCTCTAGGATGGCAGGGGACTGCCTCCGGTTGCTCTGTTCTATTCCTTTATCTGTTGGCTCCATTTTCATGTTCTCGGTTTTGATTTCCAGCGATTCTTGATACTTTTACTCCTTGATTCTGTGCTCTAGCTTGTCTAATCTGTTGGAGTAAATTCTGCATCATCTCCTCCTATCTTTTCATCATCCTCTCCTGCATAGCGTCCATCATCGTTTCCATTTCATCCCTGGTGATATAGATAGATGCTTGATTAGCTCTAGCTCTTGAGGAAGACTTCCGACTCCCCCATCATGGCTCCTTTTCGATGGCCCTCTCCTTGTTGATTGCCTAGCCATTGCTTTATAGATCCAAGTATCCAAGCTTCCAAATCTAAGGTCCTATCTTTCAAATCCGCGAGTGCAAGTCTTCTTAGTGAAAGCCCCAAAATATTGGCATGAAAATTGGCCACCAACATCCAATTATGCATAAGCTCCAATATTTAATCCAATTACATAAATATGAAGAGAAATAAATGAAGAATAAATTAAAACAATCAGAATGCAAGTAAAAGGAGACAAGATTTATAGTGGTTCGGCTAACTTCGGCCTACGTCCACTCTTGAATAATCTTTTTATTAGAGTTAAAATCCAAAATCCATAAATAAAATTGACAGAGTGTAGCCTAGCTTGAAGATAAAAGAGAAGCAGAAAGAAGGTCCCTTTTCTGATGCCACGCATGCTGTATTTATAGAGGTAGATGTGCATGGATCGGGTTGAAATTTTGATAGAAGGTTTGGGAGGCTAAGACGAGGCCACCCAAAAATTTCCCGACCCATTAAGGCCCACAATAAAGGTCGGTACCGATTCCTATTTTTGTGCCCAGGTTGAGTGCATCCCTCTAAGTGGTTCCTCATAGTGTTAGCTACTTGCCCTCCAAATTTCATGTCGTTTTGATTTACGGTATGTGAGATATTGCATTTTCCATGAAGTGGTGTTGTTTAAATCCTGATTTCCACGGATCCCTATGGAGGGATATGTACTAATCCCTCCAACTTCTTCCAAATGCCATGCGATCCTTAGGGGAGCTTCTGCATGTTGTATTATGCTACGCCTCCAAGTTTCATGCCAATTGAATTAGTAGAACTCGAGTCATTGATCAATCTTCATTGCAAATCCAACTAAACCAATTCTGAATAGGGATAGGTACCGACCCCCACCAAGGGAAGAGTGCAGATCCCAAAAAACCCCTCCAAATGACATGCAATCCCTACGGGAGGTTCCTTAGGGTCCATATACCTTGCTCTCTGAATTTCATATGCTTTAGACCCATAGATCTTTAGATATTAGTTGTTGTATGCAAGAATGCATTTGAACCTTGATGGATGCTGATCCCTCTTCATTGAAGCCGACTGATCTCTCTTGATGAAGTATGTCGATCCCTCTTCAGTAAAGTCAACCGATCCCTCTTGATCAAGTATGTCGATCCCTATTCAATGAAGTTTGCCGATCCAACCATCGGTGAAGCATGATGATCCATATTTTCCAATGAAGCATGGTGAACCATACCTTCCAATAAAGTGTGTCGAACCCTTTCAATAGCCATGACGATCCCTCTAAATTGAGCATATCCATGCTGATCCCTTCTAGTCACTAAGCTATATTCTATATTTTAATCATCTTACACTGTTTATCCATCAAATCCATTCAGTTATGTCTTTATATGATTGTTTGTACTTGACTTCTGCGTCTCATAATCATCAATCTGAACTCATTGACCTTGATAATCGCAATGTCTATTGGGTTAAATCCGCCTATATACTACCTTAGCAAAAGGCGGGTTAACATTACACAAGATCTACTCTATGAATTTGAATTGAAACAACACATTTAAACTTCCATGTGTATAAAATTAAAATAACATTGTAAATTTATTACAACAAATATTTGTGAACATTGTAATTATGATACATACATACATATATAAATAAGTTGGATATAAAAGATTAATAATTTCGATTAGACTTTTACTTTAGAAATAAAACTAGAGTTTAAGATTTTTCATAAAACAATAAACTTAAAAAAGGAAAAAAGATTTAAAATTTTCTCAAAAGTCCATCCGTAAAGGTTAGAGTAAATAAATTATCAAAATAAAAGAAAGGGAATTATAAAAGATAGGAATATGCAAATTCGTGATAAGAATAAATTGATCTAATTAATAAATAGAACAATAACAAACAAATAAAGGTGACAGGGAATAAAAAATAATTAATTGAGATAAACATATATTATAAAGGAATGAATAACATATGTTGATTTGAAATGAATCAATACAACAGACATACATTTAATTGAGATAAAGGGGTTTTAATTCACATATTACAAGATAATCAATTAAACACATAATGAATCATACAAATCCTAGAATATGAATGATAAACCTCATAAATAAATTAACTAGAGAATTACCTTAGAATGTTTCCTATAAATCCCACCTTGAACAATGAATAATAAACTCATAGATTTAGAAATCGACCTTCAGATATAGCAAAGATCAAGAGGCAAATCCACTCTTTTTGTTTTGATTTTATGTTATTTTTTACTTTGGAATTTTTCCCAATTCCCATGAAGAATTCGACCATCACTTGATTTGTGAGGAGAAGAAAAAGACTAAATGAAAGAATGACATAAAAGCAGCAATAAAAATCTTGATAATGTATCTTTTTCTTACTTTAATTTCTTATTTGCCTCTTCATTTCAAATTAAAATCTCTTCCTCTCCTCTCTTTTAACTGGACATATCAAAGAGGGAATGAACCTTTAAAATGTTTCCAAACCAGTTTAGTATTTTATTCATTTAAATCTAATTTAAATACTCTACCGATATCGTATATCGATATGTGCGTTTATAACTTTTATTTACGGATTTTATTAAGTACTAATGGTATTCAAACAAATAAAATAAAATTTTAACAATTAGTAGTTCTTAAATATTAATTAATTTAAAAACACACTTAGTATTCATTCTATTTAAATATTTTACCGACATAATATATCGTTATGCACGTTTATAACTCTATATACACACTTTATTAATACTAATGGTATTTAAACAAATAAAATAAAATTTAATAATTAACTTTTCATAAATATTAATTAATTTACAACAATTATAAATTAATTAAATTATGTGGTTTATTCAAAGTATTCATTATTTCGGTTGTGCGACTCAAAAGCGTAAACTCGGTTAAGGATTAGTTATTAAATAATTCGAATATTAATTTTCACACGTCACGTTAGCTAGTAGTTTGACATTTTGGCTGAATTTATCGCTTACACGTCTTTGGTAAAATCCAATTTTATATTTATAAGCGTTACCCAGTAGTAAAGATTATTTACACCAATTCTCTTCGTCAACACTCTATCACATTAGGACTTACAGAATTTGATTTCGCTCAGAATTCCAACATCGTCCTGATTCAATTTTGTAATTCCAAACACAAA
Organism: Allium fistulosum; assembly: GCA_030737815.1. Lineage (NCBI taxonomy): Eukaryota > Viridiplantae > Streptophyta > Magnoliopsida > Asparagales > Amaryllidaceae > Allium > Allium fistulosum. Next base: position 1,095,080,809 of record CM060904.1, on the reverse strand, counting down.
ATCCTTGGTTTAATAATAACAATTAGTAGTAATCATGCTGCTCTGGCCAGAGACTTTGATTTTGAGTTAGATACAGTTGACATGATACTAAAACCATAAACTAAGGTGATGAATTATCTATTCAGTGGTATTTTACTTCTAATACTTTAAATCAGACCATACTATAGTCATTTAATGGACACCATGACATGATTTAACTATAATCAAAATGGAGTGTTATCCCGCCTTTTGGTCAGGCCACCGTACCACGGATTTGGCTAAAACGGATGGATTGGAAATCGATTGTAGTTGAAAATATGGACGATGGTTGAATTGATTCGAATGGATGACACTCAAAAAAGGGCTAAGTATGGAGTGACAAGGAAGGCTAACAAAGGCTACATTCCAAATTTCAAGCTGATTTGAGTTTGTATGCTCGAGTTATGGGCAAAAGAAGATGGATCAGTATCGACGGATCATCGGTAATTTGCTTGAAGTCGGACCCAGGAAAATTTGCTATTTGCTTGGAGTCGGTGCATTGTTCGCTTAAAGTCAGAGAAATTTAAAGTTCTAAATCATACTTGGTGTCAGATACATGTTTGCTTGGAGATTACTTGGATAAAAATGATTGGCACAAATCGTTTTTCGAGCTTGGAGTCGGATACATGTTTGCTTGGAATCTGCTTGGAGAAAAACGATCGCCATTGATCTTTTTTTTGCTTGGAGTCAGAATCGTATTTGCTTGGAGAAAATTTCGATTTTACCCGAGTCTAACTCTAGGCCAGAATCTTCAACATCTGCTTCGAGTCAGAAAGTTGATTACTTGGGTCTCGCTTCGAGCCAACCCTGAGCTGGGTTTTTCAGCGATTGTTCTAGTGATTTTTGACGATGATCGATCTATAACTCAAAATCTACAAAGGCAATCGACATGAAATTTGGAGAACAAATACAATACACCATGAGGGACTCACACCATCGATCATTGGGCCCCACGATGAAGTTGGATTGATCGGTCATGATCCATATGGATCGATTCATAAAACAATCCAACTCAATGATGATCGATCAGTATCTCACAAATGCAAAGTCAGAATGACAAAAAAACTTTGAGAATAATGGAATATTATGTAAAGGAACCTACCATATCGATCGCACATCATTTGGAGAAACTTGAAGGATCGGCCTACATCGTTCTTGAACGATCATAAAATTTCAGCCAGAACGATCCTAACTCCACGAAAAACGCGATATCTCACAAACGGTAAGTCAGAACGACATGAAATATGAGTAGAAAGTAACTAAAATCATGGTGGACCCACCAGAACAATCGTACCTAAAAGGAGCAAATATGGAACGATCTTTCATATTACCATTTTTTAACTCGACTCACGGAAAACACGACATCTCACAAACGATAAGTTGGAATTGCATAAAATTTGGAGAGCAAGTAGCTAACATCATGGTGAACCCACCAAAATAATCGCACCCCAAAAGGAGAAAATATGGAATGATTTTCCATATTTCCATTTTTAACTCAACTCCATGGAAAATGCGATATCTCAGAAACGATAAGTCAAAATTACACGAAATTTGGAGAGCAAGTAGCTAACATCATGGAGGACCTAAAAAAACAATCGCACCCCCATTTAAGCTAATATGAATGATCGGAACCGATCATTCCAATTGTGTGCGATCGATTTGAAAATTGGTGGATCGGGTCGTATGGCTCTAGAGGTTCTTCTTGTGAAATTTCAGCCCGATCTATGCACATCTTCACCTATAAATACAATGGACTTAGCTCATTACAAGGGATATTCTTCTTCTTTCAATTAGATCTTCTATTGGCTCTTCTTCATCACTTCTTATTTTCTTCCTACATTAATTTTCTAAAGCAAAAGAAACTGTACTTGTAATCTTATAGTATAAATAAAAGATTATTGGAGTGGACATAGGCTGAAGTCTGCCAAACCGCTATAAAATTTACTTTTCTGCAATTTATTCTGTGATCTATGAATATATGCTTCTCTGTTTGGATCTAAATATTGGATATTGGTATTTTCACTTATAACAAGGTGTTTGTGCCCATTTTTGGTGCAAACATTTTGGTGCTTTCACTGAGAGAGCTAGCCCTCGCAGATTTGGAGTTCAGATTCGGAATCGACTAGAGAACTTGGAATTATAGTAATGGCAAAACCATCAACAAGGAGACAGATAGTGGATAGGAGCCATCATGAAGGGAGTCAAGAGGATTCTTCAAGAGCTAATCAAACCTTAGTCTTCATTACCATAAAAGAGATAGAAGGATGCTAAAGAAACAGGAGGAGATGATGCAGAATCTATTCTGACAGATTGGACAAGCTGGAGCACAAAGCTAAGAGACTGGAGAAGCTTAAGTTTTTAGAAATATAAATCATGGAGTTGGAGCAGTAGGAATCTAGGAAAACCAGAATCAGGACCAAAGAAACGAAGCTAACAGACAGTAGGATGGAGTAGTATAGCCGTGGGCAGTCCCCCGCCAATACATAACCATCGGTACTGATCATTCCAAAATGATCGACATCGATCGATCAGAACTTAGAGGCATGCCCCCGGGTCATACTGGATCGATCCCAAGGAGGGTGACGAACGGTGCTGCACAGTTTGGTATCGATCAGACTACGGATGTGAATTACGAGGAGTATGTCCCAGAATTCCCTCGTGGACATGGGGGGGGGGCAATTTGCAAATGACAACATGAGATTACCCACAGACAAAAATGAAAGGATGGCTGAGATGATACGACGGATAATAGAGGCGGAATGCCAAATAGGAGCTTGGAAGATCTCAATCAGAGTCCGTTCACTTCGAATATCAAGAATGCAAGGAATTCACCGGAATCCAAACTACCCATTACTGGAAGTATATGACAGAATGTAAGACCCATCTATGCATATGATGAGGTATATCTGGCATATGGAGGTGTTGGCGGCATCAGAAGAAGTCATGTCAAGGTGCTTCCCAATATATTTGACGGATTTGGCTGTGCTTTGGTTCAGGCAGCTTGAAAATGGATCAGTTAGAACTTGGGGAGAATTAGTAGACAGGTTCATGAGACAGTTCAGGGTTTACATCTCGAGACCCAAAAATGTGATGACTCTGGCGACACTAAAACAAAGGGCCAGAGAGTCCCTGAGGAGTTTTCTAACATGATTCAATGCCATGGCAGCATTAGTGGATCGACCAGATCCATCTATAGTTTTGATGGCGGTAGTATTTAAAATTTCTGACAACACATAATCCAAAGATTCACTGGCACGGGATCCACCAATGGATCTCGGGGAATTTTACCACGAAGTAGAAAGGTTCTTGCAGCAAAAGGACGCATGAGCCGACAAGAAAGAAGTAAACACTGTTTGGGATGAAGGATCATCTGGAGAAGGGTCCAAGATAAATAAAGGAAAGCAAATGGCTAACGATAGCTCCGACGGATTAAAGCAACCAAGGAGGGAACCGAGATTCACCTCTTACACAGATATGCTGAAACATTAGAACGAATATATCTAGATACTAGGGGGAAAATCCCTTATCGGAGGCTAATGAAGGGAGAGCCTACAGACAATGAAAGGAAATCAAGAAGATATTGCATATTCCACAAGTTGAATGAGCATGATACAAAAGACTGCTGACACTTAAAGGATGGGATAGAGGAGCACATCAGGAATGGCAGACTGCCGCTATAATGACCTGACTTTTCCACCCTCAAATGTCGACATTAATACATCCACGGTATTCATGTGCCGAGCACCCAAGTGCTGGAAAGACGAATTTTTAGGGTAAAATAAAAAAGGAAAAGAAATAGAACAATAAAGAAGAGAACTCAATATCAAAATCTCACTTGCAAAACGATAATATACAATATCTCACAAAGTCTTTACCAGAAAGAAAACTTTTATAACATACATCAATAAGAGAAAACTAACCTATCATCAGCCTAGACAGTTATAACAACCTATCCTCACAAATACCGATGGATACAATCATGTAGTGCAGTGGAAAATAAGTACGTTATGAAATCATCCAGCTCCTCTCAAAGAGCTCCAATGAACAACAGCTAAATCTGGAAATATACTCAAGCTAATCCAAGCATTATAGGAAAAATAACACCCGAATCAGTCTGGTAAACCAACGTGAGAAAAATCAAGTAATTTGAATTATTTAATGTTAAAAAGCTTTTGAAATAAAGGTATCTCGTAAGACCACACCGCACTTAAGCACATACAGGTTTTTACCTTACGATAACCAAACCATTTTATAGGAAATTTTAGTGATATTATAATTATGTCTAGGATGTTTCAAATAAATATTAATCCTAGCAGAAATGGTTACATTGATTACTTCTGACAGCATATTTAGATATATAAACAAAAACCGCTAAGGTACGTTCGTATAAATGGATTTTCCATGGAGACCTCCCCAGTATACTCGTAAGCCATACTAAGACCGATCACCTATGACATGGGTCAGAAACTGCCTTCTGAGCATCGTATATCTCTAGATAAAATATACCATAAGATAAACATAACCAGCCCATGCCCTAACACATGTACCAAGTATCATCAACTCCCCATGCGCAACATATCGACAAGCATACTCTAGATAATGGAGTTAATGTACCCTATATTTGGGTTAGCTGAACCCGGGATCATGCATCCTACTATATCTTTAGTTATTTCCCAATGTCGAGGCTATGTTTGGCATCTTCACAAGAGTTTTCAACAAAAATCGATCAAATAATGAATCCCATATGGATTCCACCATCTCAACAGATTTCAGAACCACACACGGATTTCCATATCTCAACAGATCTCGGAACCACTACATGTGTTCGAGCATCTCAAATAGATCTCAAATCTCCAAATAGATTTCAACATCTCAAAGCAATCAAGAACTATTCACGAACCTCTTCCAAAGCATAGAACACGTACATGGTTTGGAGTGGTTACGGTTTCAAGCCATCTCATATAAGCACACTCCCTTACTTACCAGGTGCTCCAAAACCAATCCATCGATTTTTCGGGAATCTCAACCCCGGTTCTGTGGAAAATAAACAGACAATACATAAGATCGGAGATCACCTTCTAAACGTTTAAGTGGATGGATTTCCTTATCATTTTTCTTAGAAGAGCAAAACGAGTCTATACGTACAATATAGCATCACCGAAGATAACTGTAACGTATAATCCTCGTGTTTCTTCTAGATATTTCCAGAGTATATTCTGACCAAGATTTGATAGTCGGTTATTTAACTATCAAATAAACAAACAATCCAGTATAATGCGAATAATCGAATATGGAAAATCAAGTCCCCGTACACCGTCCATAAGCAAGTAACACACAAAGCTCGATCGAAACAAACTTGCACGATCAAGTCATATAAACAACTTCTAATCCCCTTTTTAATTATTCTTTCTTTATTAATTAAAATCCTATTTTATTAGTAAAACTCATTTTTACACAATAAACTCTTTTATAAATGAAACTCCATTTGTTAATTAAACTCAACTATTTAACTAAAACATCACTATTCATTTTCAACACATTTCAACACTTCCCAAAAGTATTCATATGCTTATTCCAATCGTATAAGTATATTCACTAATCAATTCAAAAGGGCTTAAGACAAATGTTACTCAAACACTGTCACTATAAACCCAAAACCATTTCACTTATGATTATCTTTAAAACATTCTTTTTAAAGATCCTTTTACATTTACGAGTATAATAAAAACGGGTTAGAGGCGAATGTTACTAACACATTGCCACAACAAACCCAAAACCAAATCATACTTGTTATTTATCTTTAAAATTCCATTATTAAAGTTCTAAGTATTTTCCAAACTCATTTAAAATATTTTAACACTTTAAAATATTATCCAAGGTTTTAAAAACGAAGGTTACTAAAACATTGTTAACGACAAACCACAAAACACTTTACTATCCCGTTATCTTTAAAACTCCATTTTCAAGATCTAATTACTTTCCAAAAGCATAGTTAAATGGGTTAAAACTAATGTTCATAAACATCGATACTGTAAATCCAAAATCCACTTTTATACTTGCCGTTAACTTTGAAATATCCATTTTAAAACTCTAAAGATAGCTTTACTTATTAAATAAGGAAATATACCTTTATAATCAATTTATAAAATAATCCATTATAAGATAAGTGTTATAATCCAAAACTCCTTTTAAATTCCTTTACAAAATAATCCATTACAATCCTTTATCAATATCCTTTATAAATATCCTTTATAAATATCCTTTGTAAATATCCTTTATTCCCAAATTCCTCTTTAAAAATTTCTAAATATACTAAGTACCTTTAAAAAGGTTGATATTTACATATATAAATTCATTTGTAAAACTAAGATATTTAATAAAATATTATAAACCATTTGTAAAATATTATAACATAAAATCCTTTTATTTTCTAAATAAATTTTTAATACCTTCTAATATATATATATATATGTATGTATATAATAAAAACATACTTTTATTTATACTTATACTATATATTTTAAAACCTTTTGTTTATAATCCATTTAAAAACCTGTTTTATAATTTAAAGCCATCACTTTATAAATCCATAATTGAATTTCGGAAGTATATTTAAACCTTGATAATTTCCCATAATAAGTACACTAACAGTACTTATTAATCAGATACGAAAAAGCCCTAAGATGTCTTTCAAAATTAACTTTAAAATCGCAGATCACAGCGATTTCAAAGTGCATCCATCGCGACCTTTTCGCTTCTACCATATTTACTTTTCCATTTCCAAGTTCCACAAATGTCCAAACCAATTCCATTAACGTAATACACACCTAAACATGTGTAAAACAACCCAATATATATACATATATATATGTTCCCACAATTATCCAATTTAACATATGTTAGTTATCAGGAATTTCGAAGCACGGTTATGACGACTAAATCATTTCTAACATTCATAATATACTATTACTTTTCACAAAGCAATATCAAACATGTAAACAAGTAGTTTGGGCCACGATACATGTTATAGATGATCAAATATAGATTATTATACTCAATAATAATGTTCTCACTTGTTTTACAAAACAAGGCTAGGTCCAAAAGTAATAACTTGCATTGTTCATTATACAGTTTATATTTTCAATACGACAAATTATATATATATATATAGACCAATATATATCGATCGTTGAGTAAAACTCACCCAAGCTCTAGTTAACGTTTTCGCGCTTCTGAACGGTCCAAAATTGAATGCTGTTCGATTTTGACTAAAATTCTAACCAGCTCTAAACTCGACGAATCCAACTCCATCGTGTAGATAATCTCGGTATGAATCCAATGATGAAGACGGTGCCTCAATCGGACCTCGTATAAACAAGATATGGGTTTTATAAGTTTGTGAATTAAAAAATTATAGTTAATTTAACTTAATTAACCATTAACTCCTTAATTACCTTAATAATCCTCCCTCCCTACTCATCTTCCCCATCCAAACGTGCATGCTGATACACAAAAATACCCATGGTTGCCATGCATGTTCCCACCCCTAGTCGAAGCTTCGATCCACCGTTCGTTGAACAGTCTTTACCAGTCATCCCCTCTTCTCGCGCTCGACCCATTTTTCCCCACTACGATCAACCACCCCGAAATCTGACCGTTGCCATAAATCGCTGCCCAGGTGACGCAATTCGATATCCTCCACCATTTCGTCGATGACCATCGCCAAAACCCTTCTTTGGCCACCACGAACCCAACCATCACCACGATTTCAACTCAGACGTTCCCTATGAATTCATGACATTAACCACATACTCAAATAACAGCAAGTCAAATGTCACGATGGCCTTCTCTTCACCGCACCACCCATTGATTCCACCAACCAACTCGTCTTTGAACAACAAGTGCAATGCCGCCCATCCCATCGCCTATCCCCCCCCACAGCTATCGTAGTTCGCAACCCTAGCCTTGACCACACCAAATCCAATGCTATCGACCCCAAGTGCACCCTAAACAAGGCATACCATCGCGAAGCACTCGCCTCTACGAAGCTTATGGATACAATGACAGCTAATTCCATTGCCTAAATCACTCGAATTAATTGATGGAAGTATTTAAAGTGGCGACGGCTCAGTTTTAAAAGGGGAGAAGGAGTGAACTAATAATTAGGTTATAAGGGTGTTGATGTTTATTTATAGGAAAATAAAAATAATATTATATTCTCTTTTATTTTCGTTAGGTGTTTCGAGTCCATACGATCACACAACATGTCCGATCGTCACGAAACTTGTCGTCATACAATAATTTATTATTCCGGATCCAATGGCACTAGTTTCATCAAAATCCAAGATAGTGCCCCAAGATGATATTTTCACATGTTAATTAAAACGAATGATTATTAAAACGATTTTAATTACTTAAATCGTAAATTAAAATTTACCGTAACCATTTATTATTTAAACCGAATTTAAATAAGCTTTTGAAATAAATTTTATTCGAATTAAATCCAAGATTTAATCAACTAAATAATTCCAAATTTTAATTATAAACTGTTCAAAAATACGAGTCGTTACATTCTTCCCGCTTAAAAAGAATTTCTTCCCCGAAATTGCCAAGGTGAGAAAAATTCACCGAACTAATTAACCTATCAAAACCAATTAGTTGAAATGGATTACCAAATTCTTTTAAGCCTTTAACTTTCCAAAATCAATTTGTTGAAACTTTTTTATAGCCTTTTTTTTTCTAAATATTTAAATTCATTCATAGTTACTAACTGATATCATCCATTCATTCATTCCAAGTTATAACTCAAAATAAAATTGTAGTTATCAAAAATTTTCCAACGCCTTAAATTTACGAAAAATTTCGCCAGAGTTTCCTTTATGCGGTTCATCGAAATTTTTTACAATATGTATATAATCACAAATATACATCTCATCTTCAAGGATGAGGCATACCGTAGGGAAAAATCTAAATGTATGATAGGTAATCCGAGATGTGTACCTTCTATTAGTATTAGCAACCATATACAATCAATATAATGGAAAGCGAGCTCCAAATACAAAGCATATGCCATCCAGACCTACTAATCACTCAACAACCAATAAAAACAAGTATATGGAAAGTAATATCAGTATATAACATGTACTAATACAATAACCATATGCAATGTAGCAAAGGTAACAAGAGAAACTATCCAACCATTGATACTCACCCAATTAATTCATAACCATATCAATTTACATTTTTCAATGTCAAAATTTAATTTATTAAGGCCTGTACTATGTACATATATCATCCGTATGCAAAACCATACCTGATCGCTCGCTCGATCACATAATTTCACTTCCGAACTAATATCATTCACACGACCACTCTAGTGCGGACTTAGATCTGATTCCTTGATTAGAAACTGCCATTTTTCCCGCATTGCCATATACTATGATAGAGAATATCAGAATCAATCAAAAATTCATATCCAGTATTCGACGTCGAGAATCGAGTGAAAAATCCTAACTCGGACCGATGTAAATCATCTCGAAATCATATATTCGAATCTGGATTAAACAGTTATGCGAATAAAATAATATACGTACAACTTATGTATTTATTTCAATTGGTTTCTTATTATATCCCATTCTTTATTGTTCATCATTCACATTGCTTTATTCACATTCATTTATTTACTTTCATTTTTCACATTCATTTTTCATATTCATTTTTGTTGGTTTACATTCAATCATTCACATTATGTTTAACAACATTTCATTCCATATTTAGTTCATTTATGGATTATTTTATAAAATTATTTCATTTTAACTTTTCCTAAGTTTAATTTTATTATCACTTAGTATATTTCTTCTGTTAATACTAAAAGCACTTATGAATCATTCAATAAAATTTACTTCAAGTTATTCAGCATTGTATAACTTAAGTTCATATTCATATAATACTCCACTACATCCTCAAAGTATATAGAAAAATATCCAATTCATTTTACTTAACATGAAAATTCAATCAATTTAAAACTCGTTTAAATTCTACTATCTTTTCAAACCAAGCGTTATATAAAACTTAACTTGTATAAACACTTAGCTTCCAATATCTTTTATTCTCTACGTTCAAGTGTTATATAAACTTAACTTTTTATTTTCACAAAACACTTAGATTTAATTTCTTACACAATTTCCGAAGTTTTCGACTGTCCAAAATCATCGAAAATTCCACTTCATTTTAGCAAATGAAAAACTATTGATCCACAGATCAACAAAATGCACAACCTTACTTACCCTAATATATAAGACACACGAGTCCATAAGTATCTTAACTGAAAACTTGAGAACCAAACACCCGATTTTCATTTCAAATCATTTCGAAATATATATATATACTTATAAATTATGTATATCAAATCATACTTTCGATATTTAAATCAAAATCCTTTTCTTTTCAAAAAAATTCCATTGCAAATCACTACTTTGGCTCCCCCCACTTTAAAACTCAAAAATAAATGCAGACAATGCTGTAGTCATTATCAGAATCATTTTCTAGCGATAGAACTGAGTTCATTACATCCAAACCATGCCTTTCGAACTCAAAAAAAAAATCATTTCCAAAATGGTATCAAATACTGTTGAGACTTGGTTTTGATTCATGACACGAAGCTATCACTACGACATACAAATTTGACGACTGCTACGACAAAAAGAAACAAGGAGACGAGACTTTAAAAACTAGTGCATCAACTATGGTATTTTGTTTGTTTTTAAGTCTTAGGTCAATATTGTTAAAATCTCTCCTCGATTACGTCTACATTAGCTTATATATTTAATCATAATATTTATCAAATATTTCATACATATATAAGCATATATTTATATTATAAAAGTGTTTTAAAGTTATAGAAATTAATATACCTATGTAAACTGTGCTTACTGCACACAAATTTAACCAGGTCAGTCGAATGACCCAGGGAATTTTGTGCAGCATGCACAGTTACATAACTATACAAATTTAAATTTAAATATTATTTTGAACATTCAGTCGATTGACTCAGAGGCTCGGTTGACTGAATTTCTATAACAGTCACTTTTCGAAAAGACACGACTTTTTTTGCAGAGTTGCGAACCTCTAACGAAAAGATTCGGACATAACACTTCGATCGAAACTCTTCACCAACAGTCGCTGCTTTCTAATCTTTATAAATACATACTTCAACTTCATTTCAAATTACTGAATTACAATCGAATATTCTTATCTCTCTGATCTGACTCTCTGAAATCTATTTGCTATTATACTTTCAATTATTCTACATTAAAGCAATACTAAACCTTTCTATTCTTCATATACTTCATATATATATATTTATACTCGAGGAGAAGATTATAGGAAGGGTGTACTACAAGTGACAAATCCGTGTTATTAAGAACACACAAAGTCAAAACTTTTTTTGTATTTGTTGAAGTCATGTTCTGCTGCTCAGGCGTGTGAAGTCCTCTTCGGCTGCTGAGGCGAAATCCTGTTCTACTACTCAGGTCCTTGTTCGGCTGGTCAAGGGTTGTATATACCTGTTCCTTCAGGTTAAGTGAGGGTTATTAGTGAATTTCCAGAAGGAGTCTGGGACTGGACGTAGGACGGTTCTCCGAACCAGTATAAAAATCTCTGGTGTCATTTTTACTATACTGCTTTTATATTCCGCACTATTTACCATATAGCTATCATCACTACACTCTGTATTATCATATATCCATATTACACGATCCATAGCACACTTTCATTTGGTATCAGAGCAAGGTCATCTTATAACCGTAACACAGTTATCTGATAATCTAATAATATGGACACTAACACTAGCACTAGCACTAGCATTAACACTAGCTTCATTGAAGGACAATCCACTGCACGTCCACCACTATTTAATGGCATGAATTATAACTATTGGGCAACACGAATGAGAATATATATGCAAGCAAATGGTTTTGATTCATGGAATATAACTCAGTCAGAATATACTATTCCTACTGAAGAGTATTCTACTTGGTCAAATACAAAAAAACTAGATGCCACAGCAAATGCAAAAGCCATGAATATGTTGTTTTTTGCCTTAGATAAAAATGAGTTTAATCGTGTTAGTATGTGCAATACTGCATATGAAATATGGCGTACACTCAAAGTTACTCACGTAGGAACTAACAAGGTCAAACAAAGAAAAATATCCATGCTCAAAAGTCAGTTTCAAAACTTTAGAATGAAAGAAAATGAATCTATAAATGATATGTATTCAAGATTTCAGGATATCTACCACTCATTAGTAGGACTAGGGGAAAAATATTTAGACTTTGATATTGTTTCCAAAATCCTTAACTCTTTAACGGAAGAATGGGAAAGAAAAGTTCTCGCTATTGAAGAAGCGAACGATATTTCCAAAATAACTCCGGAAGAGTTAATAGGAAATCTAATGTCCTATGAAGTGAATTTGCAGGCTAAACGAATTCAAGCTCAAGATAAAAAGAATATAGCATTCCATGTAGAACAAGAAGAATCAGATTCAGAAAAAGACGACCTAGTCTTTATTGCCAAAAATTTCAAGAAATTCTTGAAATATAAAAAAGGAAACATAAATAATGTCAAGAGAAGCTCAAACAGCAATAAACCACCTTCTTCATTAGTTCTGGAGTGCTTTAACTGTCACAAAAAGGGGCATATACAAAAGGATTGTCCGGATCAAAAGAAAGAATATCGTAATAAAAGGAAGGACAAATTCAAAAGAAAAGCCTTTTCAGTCACATGGGATGATTCAGATTCCTCCTCTTCTTCTGGAAGTGAAAGTGATAGTGATAATGAACAAGCCAACGTATGCTTTATGGCCAAAAATAATGAGGTTAGTGATTTAACTTTTGATGATATGATAGAAATAAACTCAGAATTATTAGACACTTTAAAAAATCTCAAAAGAAAATATAAAGAGGCAGTTGAAAATAAGAACAAGGTAGAATTTGAAAGAGATATGCTTAAAGACGAGAAGAAAATATTGGAAGAAGAACTTGAGAAAACTCAAGAATCACTTTCAAATGTTAATTCTCAACTTATATTATTGAGTCAAGAAATTGAAACTCAAAAAGAAAAGAATGATGGTCTTGTTTCTGAAAATCATGTTTTAAAAACTAATATTAAAATGGTTGAACTAGAAAATTCAAGTCTAAAGACCAAACTAGAAGGAATCACTAAAAACATTTCAAATTTTAATAAAGGAAGAGAAAATTTATCTAGACTTATTGAGAATTCACAACCTGTTAACAATAAAAATGGTTTAGGATATAATAAAACTAATCATAGAAATAGCACTAGATATGCTTTTATGTATAATAAAAATGTTAGTGCTACTATTAAATTTCGAGTAAAGTCGAAATCAAATTTTCATAGAAATTCAAACACTGCTATGACCAATAATGTTTATAATTTCTCTAGAAGTACAAAAACATTGACGGGAAATATGAATAAAAATTATCTAAGTATTTGGGTTCCTGTTAATTGGAAAAATAGAGAAAAATGCATTAATGATTATTTTGATATGGTAGTTAATAATGAAAATTATATTTATAAAGGTACAACCACACCCAAATGGGTATGGTTTCCTAAAAATTAGGAAATTATAAGAACCTTGGGTATCACATGCTTTAGATGTTCATTGTTTTCTGATACCTTACAAGTAGTAATTATTTTGTTCTATATTGTTAAAACTTATGTGAAATATAATATTTGTTATCATATAAACTCTCCTTTTCGTCAATGACAAAAGGGGAAAAAGATATTGCTCTAACACTATTTGCATGAATAAACAATGCAAGCACAGATTAAGGGGTAAGCATAGGATGGAGTAAGTTGTTATTTTATTTTATAAAAACATTAGTCTTTATTTCGTTTGGCTTTTATTAAATAGCCACTCTATCTATATTTTTTCAAAGACTCTTGTTTATGGAAGTTTTAATGTATGAATGGTTGTTTCTTTCATCATATCTATGACATTATGGCTTCATACTTTTATATTCATTATTCCTTTTTGTCGATGACAAAGGGGGAGAAATATTATTACTAACATTGAGAATGCAGGATATAGAGTGTCAAAGATTCAGGGGGAGTAAGTATTTATATTATATATACAGTCGAAATCTATATTTATTCATAGGCTATCATCAATCAAAAAGGGGGAGAATGTTGAGACTTGGTTTTGATTCAAGGCACAAAGCTATCACTACGACATACAAATTTGATGACTGCTACGACAAAAAAAACAAGGAGACGAGACTTTAAAAACTAGTGCATCAACTATGGTATTTTGTTTGTTTTTAAGTCTTAGGTCAATATTGTTAAAATCTCTCCTCGATTACGTCTACATTAGCTTAAATATTTAATCATAATATTTATCAAATATTTTATACATATATAAGCATATATTTATATTATAAAAGTGTTTTAAAGTTATAGAAATTAATATACCTATGTAAACTGTGCTTACTGCACAAATTTAACCAGGTCAGTCGACTGACCCAGACGACCAGTCGACTGACACTGGGAATTTTGTGCAGCATGCACAGTTACATAAGTATACGAATTTAACTTTAAATATTATTTTGAACATTCAGTCGAATGACTCAGAGGCTCAGTTGACTGAATTTCTATAACAGCCACTTTTCGAAAAGACACGACTTTTTGTGAAGAGTTGAGAACCTCTAACGAAAAGATTCGGACGCAACACTTCGATCAAAACTCTTCACCAACAGTCGATGCTTTCTAATCTTTATAAATACATACTTCAACTTCATTTCAAATTACTGAATTACAATCGAATATTCTTATCTCTTTGATCTAACTCTCTGAAATCTATTTGCTATTATACTTTCAATTATTCTGCATTAAAGCAATACTAAACCTTTCTATTCTTCATATACTTCAAATATATATATTTATACTCGAGGAAAAGATTATAGGAAGGGTGTACCATAAGTGACAAATCCGTGTTATTAAGAACACACAAAGTCAAAACTATTTTTGTATTGTTGAAGTCCTGTTCTGCTGCTCAGGCGTGTGAAGTCCTCTTCGGCTGCTGAGGCGAAATCCTGTTCTGCTGCTCAGGTCCTTGTTCGGCTGCTCAAGGGTTGTATATACCTATTCCTCCAGGTTAAGTGAGGGTTATTAGTGAAATTCCAAAAGGAGTCTGGGACTGGACGTAGGACGGTGCTTCGAACCAGAATAAAAATCTCTAGTGTCATTTTTACTATACTCTGTGTTATCATATATCCATATTACACGATCCATAGCACACTTTCAAATACTTCGTAAATATTACTTAGTACCATGATATCAATTTCTTATACCAATTCCAAAATATTTACTTCCAAACAATACTTGTATTATTTTCCAAAACCTTAGAAAACCAATTTCTTAAATATTAGGATTTCAGTTCTCAAACTCTCAATTTAAATCCTTTTTGTATTTATAAACTATATTCATAAACCATAGTTATATAAGCAACTTTCTTATATAAAATCATTTCTCAAATATTTATTGCAAAATATCCTTCTTTCTCAAAGTCTAAAATAAACAACTTTTGTTAAAATCAAAGCTTTAACCCAAAATTATCGTCGAATGCCTTATAGTCAAATTGTGAAACTTAATTCACAAGGTGTTCATTTCAATGTTCCCACAAGTTACTATCTACCTAACCCATGCAGTGAAAAGGAAAAACTGCTCATAAACTGGTCGAGCACAACAAACGATAATACTAGAATATTATCATTTCCTAACAAACTAGCACATCATAAATAACTATATCAATTTATGAAATTTATTCTTTTTATATATAAAATATATCTATGGTAAAATTATTTCATTTATCAATTTCGAAAACAATACTGTATCGGTTTGCCATGTCTAAGTGTTTAGAGACCCCTATCAATAACCGTAGCAACTGGTATTGATCAGAATCCATAAGTCACTCTACAAACCAATCAGCATAATATAAAACATTTTTGTAACAATAACATATACGCACTCTCGTATATATACACTTAACTCATAGTAAGGCATTCCATTACCCTATCTCTCAATGAGTTATACCCACCAAAGCCAAGGTTCTCGCTTAACCTTCAGCTCTGATACCAAGATGTAACGACCCAACTTTTCGACCCTCAAATGTCGACAGTAATACATCCATGGTATTCATGTGCCGAGCATCCAAGTGGTAGAAAGACGAACTGTTAGGGTAATATAAAAAGAAATAGAAATAGAACAAGAAAAAAGAGAACACAATATCAGAATCTCACTTGCAGAACGATAATATACAATATCTCACAAAGTCTTTACCAAAAAGAAAACTTTTATATACATACATCAATCAGAGAAAAGTAACCTATCATCAGCCTGGACAGTTATAACAACCCATCCTCACAAATGTTGACGGTACAATCATGTAATGTAGTGGAAAATAAGTACGTTAGGAAATCATCCAGCTCCTCTCCAAGAGCTCTAATGAACAACAACTAAATCTAGAAATATACTCGAGCTGACTTGAGCATTATAGGAAAATTAACACCAGATCAATCTGATAAACCAACCTGAGAAAACTCAAGTAATTTGAATTATTTAATGTTATAAAACCTTTTGAAATAAAGGTATCTCGTAAGACTACGCCGCACATAAACACAGACTAGTTTTTACCTTATAATAACCAAACAATTTTATAGGAAATTTTAGTGATATTATAATAACGTCTAGGGTGTTTCAAATAAATATTAATCCTAGCTGAAATGGTTACATTAATTACATTTGATAGCATATTTAGATATACAAAAAAAATCGCTAAGGTACGTTCGTATAAATCGATTTCCCATAGAGACCTCCTCATTATACTCGTAAGCTATACCGAGACCGATCACCTATGACAAGGGTCAGAAACTACCTTCCGAGCGTCGTATATCTCTAGAAAAAATATACCATAAGATAAACATAACTATCCCACGCCCTAATACGTGAATCAAGTATCATCAACTTCCCATGCGCAACATATCGATAAGCAT
Source organism: Allium fistulosum (assembly GCA_030737815.1). Classification (NCBI taxonomy): domain Eukaryota; kingdom Viridiplantae; phylum Streptophyta; class Magnoliopsida; order Asparagales; family Amaryllidaceae; genus Allium; species Allium fistulosum. The sequence goes on along the minus strand of CM060904.1, from coordinate 1,095,063,719 downwards.
ACTCTAGATAATAGAGTTGATGTACCCCCTATTTGGGTTAGCTGAACCCGGGATCATGCATCCTACTTTATCTTTAGTCATTTCCCAATGTCGAGGCTACGTTCGGCATCTTCACAAGAGTTTTCAACAAAAATCGATCAAATAATGAATCCCACATGGATTGCATCGTCTCAACAGATTTCGAAACCACACATGGATTTCCATATCTCAACAGATCTCGGAACCACTACATGTGTTCGAGCATCTCAAACAGATCTCAAATCTCCAAATAGATTCCAACATCTCGAAGCAATCAAGAACTAATCACGAACCTCTTCCAAAGCATAGAACATGTACATGGTTTGGAGTGGTTACGGTTTCAAGTCATCTCATATAAGCACACTCTCTTACTTACCAGGTGCTCCAAAACCAATCGATCGATTTTTCGGGAATCTCAACCCTGGTTCGGTGGGAAATAAACAGACAATACATAAGATCAGAGATCACCTTCTAAACTTTTAAGTGGACGGATTTCCTTATCATTTGTCTTAGAAGAGCAAAACGAGTCTATACATACAGTATAGCATCACCGAAGATAACTGTACCGAATAATCCTTATGTTTCTTCTAGATATTTCCAGAGTATATTCTGGCCAAGATTTGATAATCGGTTATTTAACTATCAAATAAATAAACAATCCAATACAATGAGCATAATTGCATATGGGAAACCAAGTCCCCGTATACCGTCCATAAGCAAGTAAAACAACAAAGCACAATCGAAACAAAGTAGCACGATCAAGTCATATAAACGTCTTCTAATACCCTTTTTAATTAATCTTTATTAATTAAAATCATCTTTTATTAGTAAACCTTATTTTTACTCAATAAACTCTTTCATAAATGAAACTCCATTTGTTAATTAAACTCAAAGATTTAATTAAAACATCACTATTCATTTTCAACACATTTCAACACTTCCCAAAATTATTTATATACTTGTTCCAATCGTATAAGTATATTCACTAATCAATTCAAAATGGCTTAAGACAAATGTTACTCAAACACTATCACTACAAACACAAAACCATTTCATTTATGATTATCTTTAAAACATTCTTTTTAAAGATCCATTTACATCTACGAGTACAATCAAAACGAGTTAAAGGCGAACATTACTAACACATTGCCACAACAAACCCAAAACCAAATCATACTTGTTATTTATCTTTAAAATACCACTTTTAAAGATCTAAGTATTTTCCAGACTCATTTACAATATTTTAACACTTTAAAATATTATCCAAGGGTTTATAAACAAATGTTACTAAAACATTGTTTACGACAAACCCCAAAACACTTTAGTATCCCGTTATCTTTAAAACTCCATTTCAACGATCTAATTACTTTCCAAAAGCATAGTTAAATGGGTTAAAACAGATGTTGCATAAGTATTGATACTATAAACCCAAAATTCACTTTTATACTTGACATTAACTTTGAAATATTCATTTTAAAACTCTAAGTATAGCTTTACTTATTAAACAAGGAAATATACCTTTTTAATCGATTTATAAAATAATCCATTATAACTTAAGTGTTATAATCCAAAACTCATTTTAAATTCCATTACAAAATATTCCATTACAATCCTTTATCAATAGCCTTTATAAATATCCTTTGCAAATATCCTTTATAAATATTCTTTGTAAATATCCTTTGTAAATATCCGTTATTCCCAAATTCCTCTTTAAAAACTTCTAAATATACTAATTACATTTAAAAATGTAGATATTTACATATACTAATTTATTTGTAAAACAAAGATATTTAATAAAATATTATAAACCATTTGTAAAATATTATAACATAAAATCCTTTTATTTTCTAAATAAAATCTTTAAAAACTTCTAAAAAACATATATATATATAATAACATATTTTTATTTATACTTATACTATATTTTTAAAACCCGTTATCCTGCCTTTTAGCAAGACCGCACCACCAAGGAATTGACTGAAAACTGAAGATAGTCTGTCCTGAAGATCGGCTATACACGTGTTTACTATGGATACTGACAAATATAGCCCGAGTCCGGATCGAGCTACAATTGATATGGTACGACAAGCAAAGCTATAAAAGTCAAGGTTTAAAATTTCAAGTCAATCAGAGTTCGTATGCTTGAGATATGGATCGATCAAGTTCGAGAAAGCCACCTTTGTTCGTATCCATACAATTTCGTATCCATCCCTCAAGAAAGCATTGGTTCGTATCCATCACCCACCATATCCCTTCGTATCCATCAGTAGCCCACATCGATACGAAATGTATAAGAAAATATCAATACGAAAGGAATGAGTACGTATCGATGCAAACTGAAGTGAAAGGCATCGATACGAAGCGGCTTTGGTCATTGATAGGAAGCCAACCAAGGACCATCAATACGAAGTAGCTACACATCATCAATACAAAGTAGAGCACCGAGCATCGATATGAGAAGAACTGCCCAGAACAATACGAAGAGTAATTCCAGGTCGATACGAACAAAGCACGTAAGAGTGGAAGACTCGGTCGCTCGGCATGAAAAGTGGATCGATCCTGAAATATAGCACCACATCACCTGATCGACATGAACAAGCATGGATCTGAAGCAATCGATATGAACTCGTCAATCTTTTGCAAATCCAAACTCGGATCGATCATAACTCAAAATCTACAAGTCCAAATGCTACCAAATTTTCACAGGAGCTTGCGTACCACCTCTACTTTGTCTCAGACTGATCTTAGCCCTAATGGAGTCATTTTTGGTTGATACGAATGGTGCACGTATCGATCATGGATCGATCCAAAACTACCTCGGATCGATCTGGTGGGCCCATCCGCGTGAGAGAAGGTGTCTTCCGAGATCTGAACCATATATTTTCAGCCTACACCTATAAATAACAGCTATATGCCTCTAGAAAAGGACATTTTTGACTCTTCTACGCCGAGACTCTACTGAAAACTCCATTGTAACTCGAGTGCTTGAGTTGTAAGTAGTTGTAACCAGTTAGAAAAGTCAATAAAAACAGCAAACTTTCCATAGTGGACGTAGGCTACAGCGCCGAACCACTCTAAATTCTTGTATTCTTACATTTCTATTTGTTTGTTTTGGCATGTTTGTTAGATTAACCTCCTTTTCCATTTATATTCTTCACTTTAATCTCTTCAAATACGTCCGAAGATTGTTGTGCCCAATTTTGGTACAAACACTTTGGTGCTTTCACTGAGAAATCTTAGCTTTTCTCCGCTTCATTGGATCTACTACCGTCGTTGGATTGCATAAATCTAAGGAGAATATCTAGATCTACCATCCAGGAGTTCGTTCCACACTATTCAGATTGCATCAAATCTAGGAAGGAACTGCATCAGCCATGGTTAATACAAGGACTGCTTCAATTGCTGCTAATCCAGAAAGATAGGATAGACAGAACCCCGCACAACTGCCTGCTGCAGGTCAGAATTCGGTTGGACCCTCAGATCCACAAGGCCCTGTCACCAGGGAGGAGTTCCAGATCCTTATGCAAGAGCTTACCCAAACCGGTCAGGTGCTCACACAACAGATCCATGCCAATACGGAGACATCCCCCCAACTGAATGAGGAGAGATGAAGGAGATATAGAAGGGATCGTGCCTCCTATTTATCCACCGAAAGCTCAGCTTCTTCTGATTTCAACCGTAGATCCACACGTCCGCGGTTGGATGGAAGCTACGTGCAAGCCCCCGGGCATCAGCACGCTATGAATCTCAGACAAGCTGGAGCTGGTCCCTCTACAGGGCACCAAGTTGGGTCCTCCTCCCGAGGAAGGGCAATTCCTTATCATACTACTGAAGCCATGCAGCTGCTGCCATGGCAAATATGGAAGCTCAACTTTAGAATCAACCAAACCAGCCTTTAATCAACACAATCATGCTCCTGAACCCTATGTGCCCGAAGATCTGTAGCCAAGGAGGCGAGGCACGGACCGTCAACCGTGCCCGGACCGTCCTTGCAACGTGGAACCCGACCACGCCTTGGCCCAGAATGTCCAAATGCCAGACATTCCAACCATGATCCGTCAGATTATCCGCGACAGTCAAGGCTCACCAATAACGATTAGGGAATCTCCCAGAGTCATACGCCATTCACTAATGACATCCTCTATGTTGAACCACCTCGTCGATTCTGGATGCCAACTTTGCCTGTTTACAAAGGAAGCTTAGTTCCCAGTCAGCATATTCTAAAGTATGAATGGCTCATGAACGACGCTTGAGCTAATGACGCGGTCAAGTGTAGAAGCTTTATATCTCTCTAGGGGGATCGCAACCATGTGGTTTTCTCATTTACCACGTCGATCCATTTCATGCTTTGATTAGCTGGACACCAAGTTTGTCGAACAGTTTCGTATGCACATCACAAGGCCGAAGGATGTTAACACTATATCCAGCATCACTCAAGCTCCAGGAGAGACACTCAGACATTATCTGGTAAGGTTTCATGCTGCCTGTGCTGAGGTCAGCAATCGAAATGACAATTCAATCTTGATGGCATCGACTAAGGGAATCGACCCTGATTTCGAATTTGGCAATTGGTTGGCTGGGAAGCCACCCGCATCGTTGGATCGTTTCTATGCTAAGGCAGCCCAGTTTTTGAGGAGAGAAGATGCCAGATGATCTAGGAAGTAGGATGATGCGTGTCCTTGTGTCGAAGGCATTCAAAGTAATGTTGTTGTGAAACAAACCGGTGAGAGTTTTGGTAAAGTGCAGTTGAATATACAGAGTAAACAGAATCAACAGAAAGATTATGGAGGTCAGGGTAAGAAGCGAGATCAAAATCACGGACTGTGACACAGAGCTCCCATGTTTGACCAATATACTCCCTTGAATACATCCCTGGAGAATGTTTATCTGCAAACCTGTAATACTGAACAGTATAAGAAGCCTGCTCTAGAATAGTCATCTGAAAGGTAGATTAAGAATGGGAAATTCTGTAGATTCCATGATTGCTAGGCCAAAATACCAACGAGTGTCGTTATTTGCAAGACATTATTGAGAAGTTAATCCGAGAGAGAAAGTTGGAATAATTTGTTCTGGCGCCGCAAGTTGGAGGTGCGGGCCCATCAAACCAGAATCAAGGTCAAAGTCAGGCTAGATCGGAAGAACCCACGCGTATTGGCGGGAGATTGGTTATTAATACGATTAGTGGTGGTCCTCATCTAGCTGATCGAAGTTGGAGGGAAATGGAGTCGTATGTCAGTTCGATTTGGCATGCAGACTTCGAATGTGGCAGTAATGTTGATGATGGGGCTCCGGCGAAACAACAAAAGACGATGACAAATGACATCTTTTTTCGAAACAGAGACACTGATAGAGTCAAAGCCCGACCATCGATCCACTAGTCATATCGACTCAAGTAGGTCCTGCTTGGATGAAGAGGATCTTGGTAGACAGTGGAAGCTCCGTGAATATTTTGTTTAAACGAGCATATGACCAGATGAAAATGGAAGCGAAGGACTTGAAGTCGTGTCAGTCTCGCATACATGGCTTTAATGGGAGTGCAACGATACCCTCTAGGATGGTGGAGTTGCCAGTTGAGTTCGGAATCGGACATCGCCGGAGAGTCTGGATGTTACAGTTCGTTGTGTTAGACACTAATTCTCCGTATAATGCTTTTTTGGGCCGACCGGCCCTAGCTGAATTCAGGATAGCCATTGCCCATGGTGCTTAACTCTAAAGTTCCCCACTAATATCGGGGTTGGAGTTGTTCAAGGAGATCAGGCGGCTGGACGCGCCTATTATATTGCTGAGCTGTGGGAGGTGCAACGGAAAGAGAAGGGCAAGGACATAAAGGAATCTCTCTGCGTCCGTTTTACTGATAATTGACAGCTAACGCCTGGGCCTAGGCCCGGGCACCACAATGGGTTCCTAAAAGATCTTGATCTAAGAGATGATGATAATGAAGAGAAAGTTAAAGACAATCAGGCTTCCCCGGCAGAGTTGACGATCGATGTTCCGATCGATGATGATGATGACTCAGAATGGTAAAGGTCGGATTTCAGCTAAGCCAATAGATGAGAGAGGAATTGGTTGAATTTCTCCTGGCAAACCTTAACGCGTTTGCTTGGACACACTCAGACATGTGTGGGATCTCGTCGGACAACGCGAGCCATGCATTGAATATTGACCCGCGGCATGTCCCGGTCAAAAAGAAAAGGCACGGTATGGATCCAGAGAGATCTGTCGCCCTGAAAGAAGAGGTGGATAAACTCAAGACGAACGGGTTTATATGAGATGCATTATATCCAGAGTGGGTATCCAACCCAATGCTTGTTTGGAAACCAAACAGGAAATGGAGAACTTGTGTGGACTACTCAGATCTAAATAAAAGCCTATCCTAATAACACCTTTCCGTTTCCCAGAATTGATCAGCTTGTAGATTCAACAGCCGGACATGAGCTCTTGTCTTTTATGGATGCGTATTCCGGCTACAATCAGATATCGATGCACCTACCCGATCAGGAGCATACCAGCTTTGTCACAGATTTGGGATTCTATTACTATAAAGTGATGTCGTTCAGACTTAAGAATGCTGGGGCGACCTATCAAAGACTTGTTAACTAAATGTTTGCTAATCGGATCGAAAAAACTATGGAGGTGTACGTGGACGATATGCTTGTAAAGTCACGGCTCTCCATCAATCATGTCAAAGACTTGGAAATAATGTTCAACATCCTCCGATAGTACCGAATGAAGCTCAACCCATTGAAATGTCACTTCGAAGTTGCATCCGGAAAATTCCTTAGATTCATTGTCAATGCTCGAGGAATTAAAGCCAATCTTGAGAAAATCTGGGTGATTCGAAATCTCAAGACTCCCAGAACTATAAAGCAAGTACAGAGCCTCAACAGGAAGGTGGCAGCCTTGAGTAGATTCATCTCCAAATCCACAGATAAGTGCATTCCCTTCTTTAACCTAATCAAAAAAGGAAAGCACAATTTCGAATGGACAACGAAGTGTGAAGGCGCATTCCGAGCATTGGTTCAACATCTGGCAACACCGCCTATTCTATCAAAGTCAGTTGATCATGAAAGATTATATATCTATCTAGCAGTTTCGGCAAATGCGATCAGTGCTGCATTGATTCGAGAAGAAGATCGGATACAACAAACGTCTATTATATAAGAAAGCGATATATAGGGCGTAGAGAAACTATCCGAAGTTAAAGAAGCTGGCTTATTGCCTAGTCATTGCCTCGAGGAAGCTACATCCATATTTCTAAGCTTATCCAATCACAGTCTACACCGACCAGCCATTACGACAGGTCCTTACGCGGCCTAAGATGTCCGGTAGGTTACTCAAGTGGAACATCGAGTTGAGTCAAGTTGATATTGCTTATACACCAAGACGAACCATCCAAGGACAAGTTCTGGCGGACTTTATAGCTGAATTTACTATATTGGAGGACTAAACCAAAACCATTGAATCTCCCAAATACATATGGAAGCTATACACCGACGGTGCATCAAACGATCGCTGCTCAGGTTCTGGAATTATACTCGAAACCCCAGAAGGTCGATCCATATGCTATGCTTTGAAGTTTTACTTTCGCGCGACCAACAACGAGGCCGAATACAAAGCTTTACTCGTCGGACTTAAACTTACCAAAGACTTGAGAATTATCATTATGGAGATTTACTACGACTTGCAACTGGTCGTATGTCAGATACGTGGGAAATATCAAGTCAGAGATCGAAGATTGGCTACTTACCTTACCCGGGCTCAAGAAGTATTAAATCAGTTCGACTACTACGCTATTCATTGCATACCCCGAGAGCACAATCAGAAGGCCGTTTCTTTGGCAAAACTACCCAGCACTAGTGAAGCACAGCAAATGGGACTCGTCCTTGTTGAGATACTTACCTCTCTGAGTATCGATCAGATGGAGACGGACTGGGTGCATATGGCAACGCCCGAGAAGGAGTCATGGATGACCCCACTCAGAAAATATATTGAACATGGATCTTTGCCTGAGCGTAGAAGTAAGAAAAGACAAGTTCTTCGGAAAGCTTCGCGGTTCATTATCCAGAATGGAGTCATGTATAGAAGAGGATACTTTGTTCCTTTACTCTGGTGTATCGCCCATGATGAGATCAAACGAGTGTTACATGATGTGCAAGAGGGACAATGTGGCGATCACACAGAGGGGCAAGCCCTTGCTAAGAAAATACTCTGATGGGTACTATTGGCCGATGGTGAATCAAGATGCATCGGATTACGCCAAGGAATGCGATAGATGCCAAAGCATGCCGGATACCAAGGGCCCCACCTATCGAAATCACTCAGATGGTCAGTCCCTAGCCGTTTGCAACGTGGGGCATCAATATAATTGGAGCTTTACCTCTGGCTAAAGGCGGTGCGAAGTACGCCATCGTTGCAGTTGACTACTTTACCAAATGGGCAGAAGCTGAGCCCCTTGCTACTATCATGACGAAGAAAGTAATCAACTTTGTTGTCTGCAACGTCATCTATCATTTTGGCCTCCCACATACGATTATCACTAACAATGGGACCTAGTTCGACAGTGTCGAGTTTAAGAACTTCTGTTAACGTTTCCATATTCAGAAGAAGTTCTCAACGGTTGCTCACCTTCAAGCAAATGGACAGGACAAAGCTGTTAATAAAGTTATCAAGTCCATTCTGAAGAGGCGACTGGAAAAGGTCGAAGGCAAATGGGTTGATGAATTTCCCATGGCCCTGTAGGCATACCGAACTACCCACAAGTCTGCGACCCGCCACACTCCATTTTCACTTCCTATGGCTCTAAGGTCGTTATCCCAGTTGAACTGGAAGTACCTTCTCACCATGTGACCTACTATGATCCAAAGACGAATTCCATTTTACTTGCGAAATCCCTGGATCTATTGGATGAGAAGCGCAAAGAGGCTGATTTGAGGGAAGCCGTACACCGAAGTCAAATCGCCCGTATATACAATGCTAAGGTCCGACCCAGAACCTTTGAACTTGGAGATCTCGTACTAAAGAGAATCTATCCGGTCCCTTCACACATGAAACCGACATGGGAAGGACAGTATGTTACTGAACGGAGACTTGGAGACGGCATATTCAAATTATCAACTGTTGATGGTCTCACTTTGCCGAGAGCTTGGAACAGCGAGAGTCTCCGCTGCTATTACACATGACAGGCTTTATTTATTCATTTAGTCTACTTTTCATTGGAATTTTTTTATGCATTTCAAAATTTGAGCTTGTAATAAGGCAACTGACTTTGCCATACTTTCTTATTTCAGCAATAAAATGCAAACTCGTCGAGCCAGAGCGACGATTCTTGAAATGCGTCTTGCGACCATCACAATGCACGGATAGCTAAGTTCCATCCCATAGTGGGACTTATTCGAATAGGGAGTGATTGTGATACGACGGTCACTCACTAAGTGAAACCCTAGGCTTGGGGGCAAACAACTACACTGAAGCCAAAAAGGATTGATACACGATAATCCTCCAACAAACTCTGGTTCCCAGAGTGCGAGCTGGAGTATAAATTGCAAATCCAAAACGTGGGTTCGAGGATGGTGGACCCGTCCACCCACGACTTCGCCCATGTTCAATCTAAACTTGAGGGGATGGATCTGTCCATCCACGACCTCGTCTCCATTTTTACAAACTCGAGGAGGATGGATATGTCCATCCACGACCTCGTCCCCATTTTTGCAAGCTCGAGGAGGATGGACTCGTCCATCTACGACTTTGCTTGTTTACTCAGGGTGGATGTGATCTGACTGTCCACATCCCTGATCAACTTATCGTTCCCAGAGTGCGAACAAGATTCCAACACTTAGGCAGATGTGACCGACCGTCTGTCGATCAACTCCAGATTCCAAAAGTGCAAACTGGATTATAAACATCAAGATGGGTGTGACTGACCACCCATCGACTAACTCAAAGTCCCCAGAGCGCGGGCTGGAGTAAAAACACAAATCGGGTGTGAACCGACCGGCAGTGAGACGACTCCGAGTCCCTAGAGTGCGGACCGGAGTATAAACACAAATTGGGTGTGACTGACCACCCACAAATCAATCTAATTCCCCAGAGTGTGGATGTAATTCTAAATATCAAATGGGTGTGGCTGACCGCCCGTAAAATAACTTAAGTCCCCGGAGTGCGGACATATCTTTAAACATTAAACGGGTGTGACTGACCATCTGTAAAACAACATAAGGCCCCAGAGCGCAGACATATCCTTAAACATTAAATGGAAGTGACTGACCGCTCGTAAAACAACTTAATCCCCCAGAGCGCGGACATACCTTTAAACATTGAGCAGGCATGACCGACCGCCGACACACAAGTGCAATACCCAAGGTGTGAATGCGATTACTAGTAGATGAGGGAGTGTGATCCAACCACTCAAACCCGTCTCGTTTCAACTTTGTTCCGACTAAGTTAAGCTCAATTTATTGAAGGCAGAAAGCAACTGTCGACCGACCACTTCAATTCATCCCTAGGACTAGGGGCAGAACTCAAGTACCAATTACTGATTGAGATAGTACAACATTAGGACTTGACTTAATGTTTGGTTATGACCCGAAGCCATGACTTCAGGACTTGACAACCGAACTTAGGTACGATTCAAAAAACTAAAGCCTCACAAGTACATTGAATGGAAATTCAAGCGCTAAAACACATAAGAAAATAAACACAGAGTTATGCTGAAAAAATGGAATTTCATTTCAACTATTCTTTGAAAGAAAAGGATAAGTACAAATATTATTTCAAGAATTCTTATAGGCAGAGGCCGGACCCGCATCTATACATGGCCTACGGGAAGCAAAAAGAAATTCCTATTTATCTACCAAAAAAGGGGGAAAAAGAGCATGTCTACTCCCTCGGCTTCTTCTTCTTCTTCCTTGACGTCGACCCACTGGAACTACCACTCAGATGCCTCTTCGAGCCTTTACCTTTTGCTGGTCGATCTACAGTCGGGGGGATTACCCAGATCTCTTCCTCCAAAATCATGGGAATTAGGATACTTTCTGAATGTGGAGCTGGAGGAATCGTGGTACTTTCAATGTTGGAAGACGAGGGAGGCACGCCAGTGTCGAAAACTGTACCACCGGGAGAAATCATTCGTAGAGGAGTAGGGCCAGGACCCGCCATGCCACCTCTAATACCACTGGCCTGTGCGGTTTCTTCCATTTCAGCATTAATCTCCACCATTATCTCTTCCTCGTGAATCGCTTGAGCATCCACGGGGATACTACTAGTTTGGCCCGAAGAACTAGTCGTAAATACAACTTCGCCCAAGGCGAAAGGCAAGTCAGTGAGGGGATCACTCTGGTGATCGAGGAGTTCCTCCATCATTTGTTCATCAAGAATAAAAGCGCTCTCATGAACTTCTCCGGTCGATGTGGCAGCCATAGTGATTAATGCCTCCGTCATAGTGGCCTCCTGCTTTTGGTGCAACTCTTAGATTGCAGGAGCCTCGGCCGGTGTGACTCCTATAACTGAATGAAGATAAGAAAAGGTGTTAGTGACTACTTTTGACAACAATTAATCAACGAATCAGAGAGAACTTTTCAGACTGAAGATTGTAGTTTTTCAAAGCATGCATGTTCACACAAGATGTACTTTGGGGGGCAAATGTTATCCCGCCTTTTGGCAAGGCCATGACACCAAGGAATTGACTGAAAACCGAAGACAGTCCATCCAGAAGATCGGTTATACACGGGTTTACTATGGATACTGACAAATTTTGCCCGAGTCGGGATCGAGCTACAATTGATATGGTATGACAAGAAAAGCTATAAAAGTCGACATTCTAAATTTCAAGTCAATCGGAGTTCGTATGCTTGAGATATGGATCGATCAAGTTCGAGAAAGCCAACTCTGATCGTATCCATACGATTTCGTATCCATCCCTCAAGAAAGCATTGGTTCATATCCCTCACCCACCATATCCCTTCTTATCTATTAGTAGCCTGCATCGATCAGACTTCCAAAATTTCAGCTTTAAAGCTATTCATATCGATCATCTCGTCCAGACAGTTCGTATCGATCGACAGTGATCGAAACGAAACGTATAAGCAAATATCATTATGAAAGGAATGAGTATGTATCGATGCAAACTAAAGTAAAAGCCATCGATATGAAGTTGCTTTGGTCATCGATAGGAAGCCGACTAAGGACCATCGATATGAAGTAGCTACACATCATCGATACAAAGTAGAGCACCGAGCATCGATACGAGAAGAACTACCCAGAACGATACGAAGAGTAATTCCAGGTCGATACGAACAAAGCACGTAAGAGTGGAAGACTCGGTTACTCGGCATGAAAAGTGGATCGATCCTGAAATGTAGCACCACATCACCACATCGACTTGAACAAGCATGGATCCGAAGCAATCAATACGAATGGGATCGATACGAACTCGGCAGCCTTTTGCAAATCCAAACTTGGATCGATCATAACTCAAAATCTACAAGTCTAAATGCAACCAAATTTTCACAAGAGCTTATTGTTTCCTGGAGATTTGACCAGGCAACTGAGTGCTCGGCGTTGGCCACTACCCGGCATGAAGGACTAGTCGGCATCCAGTGGAACTCGGCGTCAAGGCTGCTCGGCATACAAGAGCATTCGGCATCGAGACTGATCGGCGTACAAGAGTACTCGGGGTCAAGGCCGCTCGGCATACAGGAGTACTCAGCGTCCCATGGTGTTCGGCGAGGCACTTGACATCCAGGAGTGTTCGGCGAGGCATTTGACATCCAGGAGTGTTCGGCGAGGCACCCAACATCCAACGAGTGCTCGGCAACAAGTGTGCTCGGCATCAAGACTGTTCGGCATACCAGAGTGCTCAGCAACGAGAGCGCTCGGCGTCAAGACTGCTCGGCATACGAGACTGTTCGGCATCAGGGAGAACTCGGCAGCATCTGTGGTTCGGTATACAGGAGTACTCGGCGTAGTACCCGGTGGCCTTAGTAGTACTCGGCGTAAGGGCACTCGGCGTCTAGAAGAGCGTTCGGCCTCAACTGACTAACACCCTACACTTCCCAAACATCAACCATCTCGTTCGGCATAGAAGGGACCGTTCGGCGTCAGAGCGTTCGGCACATCTGTGGTTCGGCATACAGCGCTCACTGTACTCGGGCTGGAGTGTTCGGCCAACAGCCCACTTGGGAAGTCCAGCCCATCTTTGCCTATAAATAGAGGGGCAGGGTCACAGTGAAATGGATCCTTTTTTGGAGAGAAAACACCGGGGAGACTCTGCCATTTTCAAGACTCATCTTCTCTATCAAGCATTTGATTCACGAATTGTATTTGTAATCAACTATAAAGAAGATCAATAAAGTTTAACCTCAAAGTGGACGTAGGCAATTACGCTGAACCACTATAAATTTGGTGTTCTTACTTTCTGTATTTAGATTAGCACCGTCTTCTCTGTTTAATTTGATTTCATCACTTATATCTCTTCACAATCTTCTTCTACGAGGTTAGTGACCAATTTTGGTGCTAACACTTTGGTGCTTTCACTGAGAATCGAATTCTCAGACCTCAAGGATCTGCTTTGAAGCTACTGGATTGAACAAATCCCCCAAAGAAGATCCAACTTACTGATAGGACATCCGTTGATTCTACTCAGAGTTCATACCGATAACTCTACAATGGCAAGACCACGTACCAGGTCAGCTTCTCTTAATGCAGATGCCCGAGAGACTGCTAGCGTGCAACAAGCAGGACCTAGCAATCAACCGGCGATCCCGAGTGCAGGGATTGCCGCTCAAGAACAGACTCCAGTTGTCACCAGAGTAGAGTTCAATGACTTGATGAGAGAACTTAGGGAAAGCAGGAGACAACTGGGAGAACAAATGCAAGCTAATGCCAACCTGATGGCACAACTCACTCAACAGCAGCAACAGAATGCTGGGGGCAATCCTACTGCTTATTCTTCATCTGACAGCTCTACTTCTTCTGATGAACCACCCAGGCGTAGACGCCGCAAGACTGAAGCTGCAAGGGCGGATGCTGCTGTTCGAACAGCTGGAGACCGCGACCAAGCCAGAACTGGAAGCTTCAGAACCGGAGTACAGATGGAGGATGGAGCTCCAGATCATCAAAATGCTAACAATGTTGAGCCTCAAGACGCACGATTGGCAGATTGCCAGGAAAGGAGGCATCAGCATGGACAGGCGCGTAGAACTGACTCCAACCTCCCAGCTTCCATACAGACACCCGATCTGACAGCCATGATCAGGCAACTGATGAAAGAAAATCAGGGCTTATCAAATGACGACTGGGGAGTGTCAAGAAGTCATACTCCGTTCACGGATGTTGTGCTGCATGCGGCGTACCCCAAGAAGTTTAGCATGCCAACTATTCCTGCATACGAAGGAAAGACTGACCCCAGACAACATGTAATGAGGTATGAATGGATGATGGATTCAGCCAGAACAAATGATGCCACCAAGTGTAGGTGCTTTCCGATTACTCTATCTAGGATCGTTACTATGTGGTTCACCCGACTTCCTCCGCGATCCGTATCAAATTTCGAGGAGTTGGCAAAGAAGTTTATTGAGCAATTCAGGATACACACTACACGCCCGAAGGACGTGATGTCTCTGTCAAGTGTAATCCAAAATCCCGGAGAGTCGCTGAAGGAGTACTTACAAAGATTCCACGTTGCGGCAACTGAAGTCAGTAATCCCAACGACCATGCAATTCTAATGGCTGTAATGAGAGGTGTAGATCCGGATTCTGAATTTGGAGACTGGCTGGCAGGAAAACCTCCGGCTACGCTAGAGCGTTTCTACTCCAAGGCACACCAGTTCATAAGAAGAGAGGAAGCTAGGTGGGTACGACGAGATAAGGCACCGGGACCTGCCCAAGAGTCAATCAAGAGCAACATTGCTGTGAAGCAATCTGGAGACAATTCGGGAAAGGTCCAAGTCAATGTCCAGAGTAAGCCTGTGCAGCCCAAAGAGTCCGGAGGAAGAAGTCAAGGAAAGAGGAAAGAAGCAGGAAAGTGGAAGTCGAGAATTCCAAGCTACAGCGAGTACACTCCGCTAAACGCCCCACTTGAGAACATTTACCTATCCACCTGCAATACTTTTCAGTACAGAAAACCACGTCCAAAAGAATCAACTGAAGAACAGAAGCGGACTGGGAAATATTGCCGCTTCCATGAAACTTATGGACACAACACGGAAGAATGCAGACACCTGCATGACGCTATCGAGAAATTGATCAGACAAAAGAAGTTGCAAGAATTTGTAAAGGATCCACAGGAAGGAGGACAGGGAACGTCCAACCCAGGTCGTGCACCAGCTCCACGCCTTCCTGAGGAGCCTGCCCGGACTGTTGGAAGACTGGTCATAAATACAATTATCGGCGGACCTCATCCCGCAGATAAGAACTGGCAAGAGATGGAACGATATGCAAGCTCCTTGAAGCATGCAGATTTTGAGTGCTGTTCGAACGTAGAGGATGGGGCCCCTGCTAAGCAGCAGCGCGTGATGACAGACGATATTGTGTTCAGGAACAGAGACGCTGATCAGGTAGAGGCTCCGACCATTGATCCCATGGTCATATCTGCAACGATCGGACCAGCACATGTAAAAAGAATTTTGATTGATTGTGGAAGTTCAGTCAACATCATCTTCAAGAAGGCCTATGATCAGATGAAGCTAGAGACAAAAGACTTGAAACCATCCAAAGCTCGTATCCACGGCTTTAACGGCGCTGCGACTGATGCAGTAGGATATGTCGAGTTACCAGTTGAACTGGGACAAGGCGAGCGTCGGAGGGTACGAATTCTACCCTTTGTAGTTTTGGATGTGGACTCTCCGTATAATGTTTTCTTGGGTCGGCCGGCCCTGGCTGAATTTAGGGCGGCATTAGCCCCGTGGTGCTTGACTTTGAAGTTTCCGACTGACAAAGGAGTAGGCATTGTTCACGGTGACCAAGCAGCTGGTCGTTCTTGTTATGTGGCCGAGCTCCGAGAGGCCCACCGGAGGGAGAAAGGAAAGGTTGCGGACAATCCCGTCCGCATCCTCAATACGGATAATTGACAAGTAGTGCCCGAGCCCTGGCTCGGGCATAGTTATCGGATCTACGGAGATATAGATCCGAGAGACGACGATGAGAAACCCAGGGAAGAGAAGGCGGCACCGGCTGAATTAACAATTGACATTTCAGTTAGCCGTGACGACCCTTCGCGAATACTGAAGATCGGATCACAGTTAGGCCCCGCAATGATTGAAGACCTTAGCGACTTCCTCCGGGCAAACCTTGATGTTTTCGCCTGGACGCATTCTGATATGTGTGGGATTTCTCCCGCCATCACGAGTCATATGTTGAACATAGACCCGAAATACGTCCCAGTCAAGCAAAAAAGGAGAGGAATGGATCCGGAGAGATCCGCCGCTCTTGGAGAGGAGGTGGACAAACTCAAAGCAAATGGGTTCGTCCGCGACGCCCTCTACCTGGAATGGGTCTCCAACCCCGTGCTAGTAAAGAAGGCGAATGGGAAATGGAGGACTTGCGTAGATTATTCCGACTTGAACAAAGCATGCCCTAAGGACAGTTTCCCGTTGCCTAGGATCGATCAGTTGGTCGATTCCACAGCAGGACATGAGTTATTGTCATTCATGGATGCGTACTCAGGATACAACCAAATCCCAATGCATATTCCGGACCAAGAACACACCAGTTTCGTTACAAATGTCGGGCTGTATTGCTATGTAGTGATGCCCTTTGGATTGAAGAATGCTGGAGCAACTTACCAACGTCTGGTGAATCGAATGTTTAAGGACCAGCTGGGTAGAACCATGGAAGTCTATGTGGATGACATGCTCGTGAAGTCACGACGGTCAAATGACCACATTCAAGACTTGGCTGAAATGTTTGACATACTCAGGTTTTACGGCATGAAGATCAACCCGTTGAAGTGTTCTTTCGGCGTTGCATCAGGGAAGTTTTTGGGATTCATCGTCAACGCTAGGGGAATCGAAGCCAACCCAGAAAAGATCCAAGCTATTCGAGATGTACAAGCGCCCCGGACTATAAAGCAGGTACAGAGCTTGAACGGAAAAGTAGCTGCGCTGAGTCGATTTATATCCAAGGCAACTGACAAGTGCATCCCGTTCTTTGACATAATAAAGAAAGGAAAGAGAAATTTTGAATGGACGTCTAGCTGCGAGGAAGCATTCCGGAATCTGGTAAGGCATCTGGAGAGCCCACCGATGCTATCTAAACCAGTTGACCATGAGATGCTATACGTTTACTTGGCTATATCCCCTCATGCGATAAGCGCAGCATTGGTTCGTGAGGAGGATCGAGTCCAGAAGCCGGTGTATTATGTTAGCAAGCGTTTAACGGGGGCAGAGAGGAATTACCCTAAAATCGAGAAATTGGCTTATTGCTTGGTGATTGCATCACGCAAGCTACGCCCATACTTTCAAGCGCATTCAATCGGTGTTTATACCGATCAACCCCTGAGGCAGGTACTCCAACGACCGGAAACTTCTGGAAGATTGCTAAAATGGAACATCGAGTTGAGCCAATTCGATATCGCATACTTACCACGGAGAGCCATCCGAGGGCAAGCGTTAGCAGACTTCATCGCTGAATTTACCATACCCATCAAACCGGACGATCACGACATCATTCCCCCCGTTCGATGGAAATTATACACTGGCGGTGCATCAAACGACCGTTGCTCCGGCGCGGGCGTAGTTCTTATAACTCCAGAAAACCGATCGATCTGTTATGCCCTGAAGCTCGATTTCCCGGCTACAAATAACGAAGCCGAATATGAAGCACTGATCGCTGGCTTGAAACTCATCAGGGAACTTGGGATCGAATCAGTCGAAATCTTTTGTGACTCGCAGCTGGTGGTTTACCAAGTACGAGGAGACTACCAAGCAAAGGGACGGAAGCTTGCTCCGTATCTCATTCAGGTCCAAGAACTACTATCAAATCTTGAGCGTTATGACATCTCACATATCCAGCGCGAACAGAACAAAGAAGCCGACTTATTGGCCAAGTTCGCAAGTACCGATGATACGCAACAAATGGGATTGTATCCCGTCGAAGTCTTGCATGCCCCGAGCATAGACGAAATGAAAGTCGATCGTGTGTTGGGAACAGAAATAGAGAAGGAATCATGGATAACCCCATTCAAACTGTACCTAACGACCGGGGCCTTGCCGGGAAAAAGAAGCGAAAGACGGTAGGTCCTTCGAAAAGCCGCGCGATACATAATACAGGATGGATCAATGTATCGAAAAGGATTCTCAGTCCCATTATTGCGGTGCATCGCTCATGATGAAACAAAGCGAGTCTTGAGAGAAGTTCACGAAGGGGAATGCGGCGACCATACTGGGGGGCAAATGCTAGCAAAGAAGATCCTCCGCTATGGATATTACTGGCCCACCGTAAACCGAGATGCCGCGGACTACGCAAGAAAATGCGACAAGTGTCAAAGATATGCAAAAATCCCGAGGGCTCCATCAACGGAACTCACACAAATGATCAGTCCCTGGCCATTTGCGATCTGGGGAATCGACATAATCGGCTCTCTGCCTCTATCCAAAGGTGGTGCGAAATACGCAATAGTTGCAGTCGACTATTTCACGAAATGGGCTGAGGCAGAACCTCTGGCCACTATCACCTCTAAGAAGGTCATTAACTTCGTTGTACGAAACATTATATGCCGCTTTGGCCTTCCACGCACCATCATTACGGACAACGGAACGCAATTCGAAAGTAGAGAGTTCAAAGAGTTCTGTTTAAAGTACGGCATCGAGAAAAAGTTCGCCGCCGTTGCACACCCAAAAGCTAACGGACAAGTCGAGGCCGTTAACAAAATAATCAAGTCCATACTAAAGAAGCGTCTGGAGAAGGTTGGAGGCAAATGGGTAGATGAACTCCCGACAGCATTATGGGCGTATAGAACTACCCACAAGTCCGCGACCGGCCACACTCCGTTCGCCTTGGCATACGGCTCTGAAGCCGTTATACCCGTGGAACTTGAAGTTCCATCGCACCGAGTGACATACTATGATCCCAAGACGAACCAAAACCTCTTGCTGGAATCACTGGACTGCATCGATGAAAAGCGGGAAGAAGCTGAATTAAGGGCGGCGGCGCACAGACATCGAGTCAAGCGTTACTATGACGGCAGAGTCCGCCCAAGAATCTTTGATGTGGGAGATCTCGTTCTGAAATGAGTCTTCCCGGTACCATCACGCATGAATCCCAGCTGGGAAGGTCCATACGCCATTGAACGGAAGCTTGGAGAAGGAACATTCAAGCTAGCGACCGTTGATGGCGCGACACTCCCCCGAGCATGGAACAGTGAACATTTGCGGCACTATTACATTTAGCATGTTTTCCTTTCTTGTTGTAGGCACTATTGTTTCCTGCATGTTTCCATTCAATAATGACTTAGTTTCCTTTTAAAGTTGTAATCGAGCGATTTAGTTGATTTTCATTAATAAAGGCTTGAAGCCACATTTTCTATGAAGTTTCTATATCTCTTAATTGGATGATAAATTACATTATTCTGCGCGACATACAGACTCGTACAAACGATTCCAAATCTCCGAATCCCCAGAGTGCGGAGCGGAGTACTCTAAGTCCCCAGAGCGCGGACTAGAGTATAAACGATTTCAAATCTCCGAATCCCTAGAGCGCGGAGCGGAGTACTCTAAGTCCCCAGAGCGCGGACTAGAGTATAAACGATTTCCAATCTCCGAATCCCCAAAGTGCGGAGCGGAGTACTCTAAGTCCCCAGAGCGCGGACTAGAGTATAAACGATTTCCAATCTCCGAATCCCCAGAGTGCGGAGCGGAGTACTCTAAGTCCCCAGAGTGCGGACTAGAGTATAAACGATTTCAAATCTCCGGATCCCCAGAGTGCGGAGCGGAGTACTCTAAGTCCCCAGAGCGCGGACTAGAGTATAAACGATTTCCAATCTCCGAATCCCCAGAGTGCGGAGCGGAGTACTCTAAGTCCCCAGAGCGCGGACTAGAGTATAAACGATTTCAAATCTCCGAATCCCCAGAGTGCGGAGCGGAATACTCTAAGTCCCCAGAGCGCGGACTAGAGTATAAACGATTTCAAATCTCCGGATCCCCAGAGTGCGGAGCGGAGTACTCTAAGTCCCCAGAGCGCGGACTAGAGTATAAACGATTTCCAATCTCTGAATCCCCAGAGTGCGGAGCGGACTACTCTAAGTCCCCAGAGCGCGGACTAGAGTATAAACGATTTCAAATCTCCGAATCCCCAGAGTGCGGAGCAGAATACTCTAAGTCCCCAGAGCGCGGACTAGAGTATAAACGATTTCCAATCTCCGGATCCCCAGAGTGCGGAACGGAGAACTCTAAGTCCCCAGAATGCGGACTAGAGTATGAACAGTCTCCAAGTCCTCGGAGCACAGTGTCACCAAACCAAATAAAGACAAGAGAATCATTCAAACAAAAAGAAACTAAAATTTTATTCGATAAGTCCAAAATGGGGATACAAGATCACTCCTACAAAATTCGGGCCTATTCAAACTACAAGTTGTGGAAGATAGAAACAATTACAAAACTTAAGCAGGAAACTTGTTGAACAAGTGCATCGATCATTTCTTCGACTTCTTCTTTTTGTCCTCCTTTAGTGTTTCCGACGACTCCTCTCCCTCACGCTTTTTCTTGGACTTTTTGCTTGCTAGAGAAGCGGAGCCAGGAGTAGGAGACGGAACGTCTAGTGGTTTGGACCTGCCCGGGAGAATGATTTTCAAAGGTCGGTTCCGCGGGTCAGTGAGTTCCAGTACTTCAGACTCGACTTTGACTTTGACTTTCCTCTTCTCCTCGTCGGCAAGACGGTCCTTCATGCTCATCTCTGAAGTATGCTCGGAGGCGCCAGTGATTTCAATTTCATCGCTCCCTTCGGCGGGAGACGAAGTATCAAGTTTGTCATCATCAAGCACCCCGATCACTTGAGCGTCTGGACCGGGAGTTACTCCTGCGTGAGCAACGTCGCTTGTTTTCTCTGCTTCCTCCTTGGCGTCATCGCTCCTCGGAGTTGGCTCGGTGTCAGAACAACCTACATGAAAATATAAGAAATGGGCGTTAGAACGAATGACCATTGCTTAAAAATGACGGTATCTCTTCAACTTCTAGAGAAAGAAGAATTTCCTACCAGGATCCGGTTGGCTATCGGTGGCGCGTGGGGTTTCACCCTCCAGGATAGGGGACAGCACATGAACGCCAAGCCCGGGATCTTCGGGATCATAACTGGCATGCGGCTCGAACGGATCAAGCGTCGACCGACCGGCAGATTGAGCAGCATAAGGAGCGGCGATGTGAGGAGTAGTAGTGTCGGCCCCTGACGGGCCAGCCTCATCGTTCTTCTCTTTCGAAGGGGAAGAGCCTTTGCTAAAAAGTGCCAATGCTGCGGATAAATCCAATGGCTCATTCCCCCTCAGGAACTCCTTCACCAATGCATCCTCGTCAACCTCTTCGGAGCCTGACTCGACCTTCCTGATCTTTATCAGAGTTTCCCATGCCTCGGCCAGGGATTCGAGGTAGCCGTCGCCCAAGAATGTTAGGTCGCGGTGCATAAGGACGCGGGCTCCGTACTCGGCGATCAACGGGTCAAACATACTTTTGACCTCTTCCCTGCCGGCCTCTGCGGCCGCCTCCAAGCGAGAATCAAGCTCCTCCACAGCCATTCTTTTGCCCTCCTCACGGGCCTCATCCTTCATTTTCTCGACCCCGGCAAGTTCGTCGTCGAGCCTTGTCTTCAGGAGTCGGGTGGCAACAATTTCGTCACAATATCGCTGTGATTCTTCCTAAGCAGCTATTTTGTCTTCTTTCTCCTTGGAGAGTTGTTCTTTCAGCTCTTTGACTTGAGTAGCGAGCGCGTCCTTTTCTTTTTGGAAAGAGTCTTTTTCTAGGGCAAGGGCGCCGCTGCGCTGAACTGCTTCGTCAAGCTCCTTTTTGTGAGCCACCTCTAAGCGAGCAACTGCCTCAGCAGTATCTTTCGCACCTTGTTCAGCGGCTTCTAGCTTTGACTTATACGAAGCGAGCTCTTCGTCTTGGAGTTTGATGATTTTCTTATCGCTGTCAGCCTCCAGATTCAGACGGTCAATCTCGTGTTGACGCTCGACAGATACTTCCGAGATCTTCTCCACCAAGTGCACGAATGCATCATGTTGAACATAGACGTCATTGTTGCAGGCAATGGCACTTTGCTTCACATGCCCAGGAATGTGATGGATGGCTGGGAGGAATTTCAAACTGTCAAAACAGATTTTCGGAAACTTGGCCTTAAGGTCGACCATCTTTTCCGCAACAGTTGGGTCCACGGCAGGAATAGGAGGAGGAGGCTTAGAGAATTCCGTTCTTTTACGTTGCTCTCAAACTTGCCTCGTACTCGATGAACTGGAATGTTGTTCTCGAGCAGCATCAGACTGATAACCCTTCTGCAAAGACTTCTCTTTATCCGGCTCAGTTGGAGGAGGAAGATCGCGGGACTGGGAAGATTGATAGTGTGCTTTCTTGCGGTGAGACGACTCGCGAGGACGATTGTCCCTATCTTCATAATCACCTCGGTCCCTGCGTCTGCCTGAACCGGAATCTCGTCCGAAGTGATGGAATATAGAAGACCCCTGAAGGCGATCAAGTCCGTGTGAGCGGCCCATATCACCTGCAAAGAATTGAGATAACAACGAGTTAAGGAGAATTCACGAATTAAAAAGACTTGAAGTATATTATGGAATGCGCATGTGCGTGTGTGTCCTAGTGTTCCCCCCGACGGACCCGTTCGTTTATCTTTGCTAATCGGAGTATTGTCTCCTTGAGCCGGGAGTTGAACTCCTACATTGCCTCTAGCGGGCAAAGAGAATTTGAGAGCTTCAGGATCATCGAACCCGTAATTAAGTATGTCTTCGGGAATAGAAAGGTTAGATAGACCCTTCAAGGAACTTTCCAGATGCTGTGAAGAAGCCTCTTTCTCAGGAGGGGTAGGCGTGACTTTTGAGGTGCCACCAACTTTCTCCTTTTGAACCGTATATTTCAACTTCTTCTTTCCCTTCGAAGGGGAGGATGATGTCTCGATATCCTGAAATTCGATTGCCGGATTCCAAGCGGGACCCACGTTCTCGCCCTGAGTCTCGGGAGCATCATCTTCTCTACGCTCACCTTCTTCGTGCGTGTCGGGAGCGCGACGCGACGATGGTCCGGCAAGTTTTTTCCCTTTACCAGATGGAGGTTTGGGAATTGTAACACCTTCTGGAAGGCTGATCCGACGACCAGGGGCTAGCAAGCCGAACCCCGACAGCGATTCATTTGAAATGATAGTCCGGATGTCTCGATCCTCAGCAGGAAGAGCTCTAATGGCTTCAACAGCCTCAGAATATCCTCGGCCTTCCGGACGCGGGTTGATACCTGAAAAGATGAAATGAGGAGTTAGGAAAAGCATGACTCCAATTAAATACGAATAACGATTCAGCAGAGAGACTTACTGCCTTCAACCCATCTCCTAGCAAAACCAGACGGGCAGTGCACATAGAACCATTCCTGTTTGTACAGGGCGAATTTGCTACATGCCCCTATCAAGATCTGGCACTTGTGGTATGGCTCGAGAAACATAAAGGAAGGACTGTCTTTCCGTCTCTTGAACATATAAATGTATCTGATATCACCAGGGGTTGGAGGTCTGGAGAAGATAGCCATGAAAAGTAGATAAGTCCCGTACAGAAATGCATGGCCGTTCGGGTGCAGCTGCGACGGAGCTATGTCTATGTACTGTAGTACATCCCGGAGAAATAAGTTGAATGGAGGCACGCTGCCCATCCAACACATAAACTTGTTGCAGGTAGTGTACCCGACTGGGGGCAGATGAGGGCGATCGTGTCTTGAAGGAACTAACACGTCGGCAAAAGGAATCCCATGAATAGAACATATCCGTCGCAGAGCAGCTTCGTTGATCTTCGAGGCTTGAGAATCGATCGGATTGTCTAGTAAGATGGTTGCCTCCAGAGCGTCGGGCGCCAAGTTATAAGCAGGAGAAGTTGACGGGTTAGAAGCATCAGCGGCTCCTTGCCTTGCTGACGGCCCAGGCCTGTCAGATATGGTGGCAGAACTAGATTTTCTCGACATCCCGAATAAATAATGAACCTGGCTAAATGCTTGAGAAAGCTATACTTAAAAAACGTTGAACGTTAGAATTAGCAACACGATTTTTCCCCCCCATGTGGTGTGTGAACTAGTGCAAGCAATTGTGTGCAGGCAATAAGAATCTAAAGGTTCTAAAGATGTAATATTTAGCTTCGAATCATCGCCTTCGAAGACCGTCATCGCTGACCGTCTCAGAAAGCTCGCCTTGAGGAGATTACAGTCCCAGATTCAGAAGACATATGATTTCTAAAGTAACCGGCTTAAGTGTAGTTAGACACTTATACTGTTCGGCATTTTTAACATCATTCGGCATGTCAGTTGTGTTGTTCGGCTAAAGTCAGTGTTCGGCATGTCAGTTGTATTGTTCGGCTAAAGTCAATGTTCGGCATGTCAGTTATATTGTTCGGCTAAAGTCAATGTTCGGCGTGTCAATTGCATTGTTCGGCTAAAGTCATCGTTCGGCATGTCAGTTGTATTGTTCGGCTAAAGTCATCGTTCGACATGTCAGTTACATTGTTCGGCTAAAGTCAATGTTCGGCGTGTCAATTGTATTGTTCGGCTAAAGTCATCATTCGGCATGTCAGTTGTATTGTTCGGCTAAAGTCAGTGTTTGGCATGTCAGTTGTATTGTTCGGCTAAAGTCAATGTTCGGCGTATCAATTGTATTGATCGGCTAAAGTCATTGTTCGGCTAAAAGTGATGCTCCGCCACGATTTCAACTCCACCCTACACCTTCTCCATCCACGCCGAACGACAGAGACGGATCACCCGGCAAAGACTACGCCGTCCAACACCCCATCTACCTTTCTATCGTTCGGCACGGAGGAGCTAGCCCCAACTAGACAACTCAAAACGAGCGAACCACTCCTACTAGCCGCGCGTTTACAACTAAAGGAAATACTCTGTTTCCATAAGATGAACCTAAAATGGAAATAGTGCAATTGTTAGAGGAAGGATACCTAATTCGACGATCGAAGTTGAGAATGGATTATATAGGCTTTATATCTGATAGGATTGCAAATCTCTAAGAGTGATAATAAAGAAGACGTAAAATAAAATGGTGGAAGGGCGCCTGGTTATATAGAGGGAGGTAGAAGACGAAGAGGCTATACCCGGTAGTACCGGTCAATACCAGAGCGTTCGGCACACGAGGTACGCTCGGCTTCGGACGTATCGTTCGGCATCCCAACCTTGTTCGTCTCGCACCTCCTTCGCTAACATTCTTGAAGAGGTACCTCCGAGGTAGATTGTACCAGATTCAAAGCGCATCACGTTCGGCCACGCAATACACTTTGGGGGGCAAGTGTTTCCTGGAGATTTGACCAGGCAACTGAGTGCTCGGCGTTGGCCACTACCCGGCATGAAGGACTGGTCGGCATCCAGTGGAACTCGGCATCAAGGCTCCTCGGCATACAAGAGCATTCGGCATCGAGACTGATCGGCGTACAAGAGTACTCGGGGTCAAGGCCGCTCGGCATACAGGAGTACTCGGCGTCCCATGGTGTTCGGCGAGGCACTTGACATCCAGGAGTGTTCGGCGAGGCATTTGACATCCAGGTGTGTTCGGCGAGGCACCCAACATCCAACGAGTGCTCGGCAACAAGTGTGCTCGGCATCAAGACTGTTCGGCATACCAGAGTGCTCAGCAACGAGAGCGCTTGGCGTCAAGACTGCTCGTCATACGAGACTGTTCGGCATCAGGGAGAACTCAGCAGCATCTGTGGTTCGGTATACAGGAGTACTCGGCGTAGTACCCGGTGGCCTTAGTAGTACTCGGCGTAAGGGCACTCGGCGTCTAGAAGAGCGTTCGGCCTCAACTGACTAACACCCTACACTTCCCAAACATCAACCACCTCGTTCGGCATAGAAGGGACCGTTCGGCGTCAGAGCGTTCGGCACATCTGTGGTTCGGCATACAGCGCTCACTGTACTCGGGCTGGAGTGTTCGGCCAACAGCCCACTTGGGAAGTCCAGCCCATCTTTGCCTATAAATAGAGGGGCAGGGTCACAGTGAAATGGATCCTTTTTTGGAGAGAAAACACCGGGGAGACTCTGCCATTTTCAAGACTCATCTTCTCTATCAAGCATTTGATTCACGAATTGTATTTGTAATCAACTATAAAGAAGATCAATAAAGTTTAACCTCAAAGTGGACGTAGGCAATTACGCTGAACCACTATAAATTTGGTGTTCTTACTTTCTGTATTTAGATTAGCACTGTCTTCTCTGTTTAATTTGATTTCATCACTTATATCTCTTCACAATCTTCTTCTACGAGGTTAGTGACCAATTTTGGTGCTAACACTTATGTACCACCTCTACTTTGTCTCATATCGATCTCAGCCTAAATGGAATCGTTTTTGATCGATATGAATGGTGCACGTATCGATCCCAAACCACCTCGGATTGATCTGGTGGGCCAATCCGTGTGAGAGAAGGGGTCTTCCAAGATCCGAGCCAGATATTTTCAGCCTACGCCTGTAAATAGCAGCCATATGCCTCTAGAAAAGGGACTTTTTTTCAATCTTCTATGTCGAGACTCTACTGAAAACACGATTGTAACTCGAGTGCTTGAGTTGTAATCAGTTGTAACTAGTTAGCAAAGTCAATAAAACAACAAACTTTCCATAGTGGACGTATGCTACAATGCTGAACCCCTCTAAATTCTTGTATTCTAACATTTTTGTTTGTTTGTTTTGGCATGTTTGTTAGATTAACCTCCTTTTCCATTTATATTCTTCACTTTAATCTCTTCAAATACGTCCGAAGGTTGTGCCCAATTTTGGTACAAACAAAACCTTTTATTTAAAATCCATTTATAAACCTGTTTTATAATTTAAAGCTATCACTTTATAAATCCATAATTGGTTTTCAGAAATATATTTAAACCGTGACAATTTTCCATAATAAGTACACTATCAATACTTATTAATGAGATACAAAAAAGCCCTAGGATGTCTTTCAAAGTTAACTTTAAAATCATAGATCACAGCGATTTCAAAGTGCATCCATCACGACCGTTTCACTTCTACCATTTTTCCTTTTCCATTTCCAAGTTCCACAAATGTCCAAACCAATTTTATTTATGTTAAACACACCCAAACGTGTGAAAAACAACCCTATATATATACATATACATACATACATATATATATATATATATTCCCATAATTTCCCACAATTATCCAATTTAACATATGTTCGTTATCAGGGATTTGAAAGCACGGTTATAACAACTAAATCATTTCTACCATTCTTGATATACTATTACTTTTCACAAGGCAATATCAAACTTGTAAACAAGTAGTCTGGGCCACGATACATGTTATAGATAATCAAATAAAGATTATTATACTCAATAATAATGTTCTCACTTGTTTTACAAGACAAGGCTGGATCCAAAAGTAATAACTTGCATTGTTCGATATACACTTTATATTTTCAATACAACAACAATTTTTTATATATAGGACAATATATATCAACAATATACGCTTTATATTTTCAATACAACAACAATTTTATATATATAGGACAATATATATCAACTGGTGAGTAAAACTCACCCAAGCTCTAGTTAACGTTTTCGCGCGTCAGAATAGTTTGTTCGATTTTGATTAAAATTCTAACCAGCTCCAAACTCAACGAATCTAACTCCATCAGATAGATATTCTCGATACGAATGCAATGTTGAAGATGACACCTCAATCGAACCTCGTATGAACAAGATATGGGTTTTATAAGTTTTTGAATTAAAAAATTATAATTAATTTAACTTAATTAACCATTAACTCATTAATTACCTTAATAATCTTCCCTCCCCACTCATCTTCCCCATCCAAATGTGCATGCTGATACTCAAAGATACCTATGGCTGCCGTGCACGTTCCCACCCTTAGCCGAAGCTCCGATCCACCATTCGTCGAACGATCTTTGCCAGTCATCCCCTCTTCTCGCGCTCGACGTGCTCGACCCATTTTCCCCCAACACGATCGACCACCCTAAAATCTGACCGTAACCTTAAATTGCTGCCTAGGTGATGTAATTCGATTTCCTCGACCATTTTGCCGATGACCATCGCCAAAACGCTTCTTCGGCCACCACGAACCCAACCATCACCATGATTTCAACTTCGATGTTCCCTACGAATTCGCGACATTGACCACCAGCTCAAATAACAGGAAGTCAATACTCGCGATGGCCCACTCCTCACCACACCACCCATTGACGCCTCCAACCAACTTGTCTTCGAACAACAAGTGCAATGCCGCCCATCCCATCGCCTATCTCCCTCCATAGCCATCGCAGTTTGCAACCTTAGCCTCGACCGTACCAAGTCTAATGCTATCGACCCTAAGTGCACCCTAAATAAGGCATAACATCGTGAAACCTTTGCCTCTACGAAGCTCATGAATCCAACGACGCTGATTCCATTGCCTAAATCACTCGAATTAATTGATCGAAGAATTCAATGTGGTGGCGGCTTAGTTTTAAAAGGGGGGAAGGAGCAAACTGATAGTTAGGTTATAAAGGTGTTGATGTTTATTTATAGGAAAATAAAAATAATATTACATTCTCGTTTATTTTCATTACGCGTTCGAGTCCGTATGATCATACAGCTTGTTTGATCATCGCGAAACTCGTCGGCATACAATTATTTATTAATCCGGATCCAATGGCACTGATTCCATCAAAATCCAAGATAGTGCCCTAAAATGATATTTTCACATGTTATTATTTACAATAACCATTTATTATTTAAACTGGATTTAAATAAGCTTTTGAAATCACTTTTATTCAAATTAAATCCAAGATTCAATTAATTAAATAATTCCAATATTTAATTATAAACTGTTCAATAATCCGGGTTGTTACATCCGCAGTATGTGAGGGCATGGACAACAGCGGTGGAATAAGCGCAGCCATCTTCTGCATTAATGGAAACAGGAACGACCCTAATTTAGAGTCACGACTCGTCATCAACTGATCGTAATGGCAATGGTCGAGTTCAGGACTTGGACTTCGGTCTTAATAACTATTTTACAATTTCTTTCCTCATAATAAAAAGGCTAAGTCACTTACATATGTATGGGATCACGAACGGTCCCTAGGCATGCACTAAGATGACAACAAACCATCACGCCAAGAGAGGCACGCCTTACATGGTTTAATTTTGTGTGTTTCCCATTAGCATTTGAACTTGATTTTATTAGTTGAGTTATTTGATTACAAAACTCACTCGAATGTGAAATTTGATATTAATAATTCTAAACCTCATCAAGAACGATGAGACAGAAAAGAAAAAATAAGCCCCTCGTTGAGAAGCGAACGAATTGGGCTGTGCTAAGACTTCAAATGGCATACGATCTCGAACGAGCATATTTCGCCCTAAACGGCACTTGATCTTGAACGATCATATTTCGCCCTGAATGGCACTCGATCTCGAATGATCATATTTTGCCTCGAACGGAATCTGATCCTGAATGATCACATATCACCTTGAACGGCACTAGATCACATACAATCATCATTCGCCCCAAATGGCACTCGATCGTGTACGATCATCTTCCGTCTTGAACGACAATCGATCACGAATGACCATCATCTGCCATGAACAGCTATCGGTCACGAACGACCACCACTTGCCTTGATAGCAACATCAACCTCGAATAAATGCCAGCCTCGAACGGCTATAGATCTAACTAATGGTCTCGAACAACCACAACTAATGATTCAGAGACATCAAGGAATTAGATTGGCAATGGATTGGATTCTGGATTGGAACATTTGATATCAAAGGAGTATGGATTTTGGATTTATAGCAATTGAAAACATACCTTCCTATCACAAGGCATGTTTTGGGGGGCAAATGTTATCCTGCCTTTTGGTCAAACCAGGATACCATAGATTCGGCTAAAATGGATGGATTGGAAATCGATTACAGTTGAAATTATGGATGATAGTTGAATGGATTCAGATGGACAACACTAAAAAAATGACTAAGTATGGAATTGACATTCACCTAGGCAGTAGATCAGATCGGATCCCCAATTTCTGACCTAATCAAGGTGCAATTAGTATAAAATACAAGGAAGGCCACATAAGGCTACATTCCAAATTTCAAGTCGATTGGAGTTCGTGTGCTCGAGTTTTGGACAAAAAAAGATGGATCAGTATCGACGGATCAGTGGTAATTTGCTGGGAGTTAGACTCGGGAAAATTTGTTATTTTCTTGGAGTCAACGCATGGTTCGCTTGGAGACGCAAAACTTTAAAGTGTTGGATCATGTTTGGAGTCGTATACTTGTTTTCTTGGAGATTTCTTGGAGAAAAACGATCGACATCGATCGTTTTTCAAGCTTGGAGTCAGATACATGTTTGCTTGGAGCCTTCTTGAAGAAAAACGATCGGCACCGATCGTTTATCGTGCTTGGAGTCAAAATCACGTTTGCTTGGAGAAAATTTCAATTTTACCCGTGTCTAACTCTGGACCAGAATCTTTAGCATCTGCTTCGAGTTAGAAAGGAAATCGACATGAAATTTGGAGAATAGCTACACTACACCATGAGGACTTACACTATCGATCGTTGGGCCCACGATGAAGTTGGTCGATCGGTCATGATCCATATGGATCAATCCATAAAACGGTCCAACTTAATGATGATCATTCAACATCTCACAAACGCAAAGTCAGAATGACATAAAACTTTGAAAATAGAAAAATATTATGTAAAGGAACCTACCATATCGATTGCACATCATTTAGAGAAACTTAAACGATCAGGCTACATAGTTCTTGAACGATCATATCATTTTAGCCAAAACGATCCTAACTCCACATAAAACGCGATATCTCATAAATGACAAGTAGAAATGGCATGAAATTGGAGAAGCAAGTAGCTAACATCATGGTGGATCCACCAGAACGATTGCACCCTAAAAGTATGGAACGATCTTCCATATTTCCATTTTTCAACTCTACTCCACGGAAAACACGATATCTCACAAATGATAAGTCGAAATTGCACGAAATTTGAATAGCAAGTAGCTAACATCATGGTGAACCTACCAAAAACGATCGCACACTAAAAGGAGAAAATATGAAATGATCTTCCATATTTCCATTTTTCAACTCAACTCTACGAAAATGCGATATCTCACAAACGGTAAGTCGAAATTGCATGAAATTTGGAGAGCAAGTAGCTAACATCATGGAGAACCCATAAAAATGATCGCACCCCCATTGGGGCTAATATGAACGATTGGCACCGATCATTACGATGGTGTGCAATCGATCTGAAAATTGGTGGATCAGGTTGTACGGCTCTGGAGGTTCTTCTGGCGAAATTTCAGCCAGATACATGCACGTCCTCACCTATAAATACAACAAACTTGGCTAATTACAAGTGATCTTCTTCTTCTTCCAATTGGATCTTCTTTTAGCTCTCCTTCATCACTTCTTATCTCTTACTCCATTAATTTCCTAAGGCAAAAACAACTGTACTTGTAATTTTATAGTATAAATAAAAGATTATTGGAGTGGACGTAGGCCGAAGTTTGTCGAACTACTATAAAACTTGCATGTTCATTTACTTTTTTGCAGTCTATTCTATGATCTATGAATCTATACTTATCTACTTGGATTTGAATATTGGTGCTTTCACTTATAACAGGGTGTTTATGCCTATTTTTGGCTCAAACATGGAGTGTCCATATTTGCATGGTATCTCATTTCTAGGAACTTTGTAACCTTGTCACTTCGAGATTCTCTGTCTAACCGTGGAAAACGCTCGAGTGATTCATTCTATAGTTATCCGATAACTATTACCAAATAACCTCTTGGTGCCCCCATAAACCATGAGTAATACACTGCCTAACATTTGGAGTACACTACGTACTCTAATCTTAATGGATGCATCGATATCTCAACTTGAAAAATCTTGACTGGGAATATTTAAAATAATATTTCATTTTAGTATGATAAATTTCTCATTATTATAACACATTGTAATTACTATCTCATAAAATATCATTTAAGGATTTATTATATAACATTCTTTAAATTAGTTACTTAATTAATTATACCATAACATAACATGTATATAATAGAAAGAAAACACTTTTATTTCGAATAAGATTTATGATTGAGTTAAATATATGCAACAAATTACATATTTTTCCCTAAGCATACCCTTAACTCTACAAATTACTACCCTGTAGTACTGGAAGGCCTCAAAGAAAATCAGTGAGTGATTAAAGGAGCAATGCTTGAATTCATAAAGACAACGGATGTCAGCAGGGAGCGTCTCTCTTCCAAAGTGGTGATCAAAGATCATGTATAGGCTCAAGAGCACCGCGTAAAAGTTGGTTTGCAATTGAGATGGGGCGAGCTTTATAGATTGTATGACATAGTGTAAGAAAGGATTGAACGGTGGAATAGCCCTAGAGAGACACATGTATCGGCTACAAGAAGTGTAGCCAATAGGGGATTTTTGAGCCCTTTCTTACGACGGTGGGAGCCTGACTTCATCGAGCAGAATCTCATGCCTTTCACATATACATTGGAGTTTTGTAGCAGTAAGTTGGAAAGCATGAAAGTCAAGTAGGTTTTTTAGAATCATAACACCATTCAAAGCCACGTTAGTAGGTATCTTATTATCTGTCTCCTCGATGATCATTCGAGGAGTGAAATAAGATGGAAGATGGTGAGCGCGATGAATGTGGGATGATCCTATAGCTATAGTAGAAGCCGAGGTCGACACTGAGCTGGAAGCCATTACAGACGAGTTAGAAGCAAACGCAGCTGCCATCGTTGGAGCAAGGTGTAGAGAGCATCTAGTATACATAAATTAATCGAAAACTTTAGATGATGAGCGTGTTTAGGTAATTTCTATATATTTTCTATACTAACATGTATTCAAGTGTTGAGCCCTAGCGGGTCAATGTATAACATCTAATGGATGTTGATGTATGTTAACCCATCGGACTATGTTCATTGATTGGGGCAGTGTATGTGTCCTACGTAGTTTGTACCTTGTGCATGGTATACATAAGCATGTTATGTAGACAGCCCACTCGTGCAACCAAACGATCTCCAACATGCAATGGAACCATATGTCGAATGGAAACCATTAATGTAGGAATTACATTAATGGCAGTAGATGGATCTAACATGAACTAGAACTTTAACTCTCGATCATGGAATCCTAGAGAGATGGTACAATCTTTAAAGAATGAAGATTCCTCGACTAATGAATGTGGATGAGATCTGTGTCTTAAGATAAATCGACGCTCGAATTTGTCGCAACATGACCATAACTCCACGGAATTAGCCTGGAATCGACCCGATCCATTGACAAAACCTACTTTCCCCTAATCCATCACCCCTTTACGAACAAAAACCGACTCAATCCATCTATCATTGTCTCAACGCTAATCCCATTCCAACCAAAATCAATCAGTGTTAACCCGGTGGGAGAAACAACATTGGTACGGATGGAGCATCGATCGATGGCAAGGAAGAAGGCAAGGGTAAGAAGCAATGGTGGCGTTTGAGGGAGATTAATGTAGCATCGAGGCAGTGACTTTACCATGGATCGGGATTTTCTAATATTGATGAAAATCTAGATGCTTAAAATCAAAAATTGGAAAAACTTAGCCATGAGATGATTGGAAGTAGGAAATAACTCGAAGGCAAAATGAAAATGAATATTCAGTCAACTGTTATATAAACAAGAGGTGAAAGTAATGGATCGGTACCAATTCATAAAATTATTTTAAAAAACGGTGGAAAAGAAAACACATTTACCTGACCATAAACCAAAGCAACTTGATGCTCCTTGGTATTTTCATCTACCGAAAAGACGTGACTCGATGACTGTGTTGAAGGATGTAATGATCCATATTTTATATATCAGAGGATCTTAAAATAATAATATAATTTTATTTTGAGTCGGCATTGCGGGTTCCCCCTCGGTGCGTAGTTGGGAAAGTGCAGTTGTGGTTATGGGAAAAATCGGTTCTCCAGTAGCCTAGTGGTGGTAATATTAGTAGGAAGTAGTTCCTATAGTAGCAATATTCAGTGATATTAGAAGGAACATGTTTCCATAGTTAGTAGCCAAGGGGTCGGTGTTTTACATATAGAGTAGCTCTATGAGCGATGACCGATCGTTAGTGTGAGGTTCGATCCTTTTGTTAGATAAGAATCTTAGGTAATGGACTTTAGGAATTCAGGACAGCTATTATACACCTTATGTCATCTAGAGTAGTATTGAAGCTAGCTAGACATAATTATCACATATTAAACTTGTACTCGTTTACTAGACTTTTGACTGCCTCACTCCCCCTTTTTCATTTTCCCCACCACAGGATAACAAGTTAGCAGTTGACTGGGCATGGTACGTGGAGAAAGGAGCTTTACATTAGAGTTCTCATATTCTTTGTTGTCTGTCATGTAGTACATGTTGTATTAAAAGTCTGTAAAACTTATATTGTACTTTGGAAAAAGTGTATATGGCAAATCAAGATTTTGGAGCATTTTTTCCAGAATGTCTATTTTCTATACTTATATTCTAATTCCTTCCGCTACGAGATCTGAAAGTGTAGAATGTCTTAGAATTTACTTTTATAATTATGCTATGTAATGTTTTAAAATTCCAACAGCTCATATTTTTGGCTTGACATGAGTCTATAGCCACCCTAGGCTTTGGATTGGCGTGTTGGGAGGTGCGGGTTGTTACATTTGGTATCAAAGCTTAGGTTTAAGATTTCTTAGGATTTACAAACATATTAAGCGAACGTATTTAAAAGGCTTTTTAAAAAACAACTTTTCAAATGGTTTTCTATATGTTTTCCAAAATATTCTCAAATGAATATATTTTTATGTGTGTGTGTGTGTGTTTTTTTTCAAAAAGATTTCCAAAGTTTTTATCTATATATCAAAATTTATTTTATTCATGTTTATACTATCCATGGAAAAGTTAAAAATAATTCCCAAACAAAAATGTGAGAATGAGTACAGGTTTTAGAGGAATGGCTCTAGAAAGGCACCTAAGATTCCGAGCGTGAACATCCATATGTGGTTCCATCGGTATCTGAAATGAGGAGATAAGATGAGCCTAACCCGACTAAGAGAACACAATTATAATTTTCTAATATGTGTATTGATACACAGCGCTTATATATTTTGGCTCATAAAGAAGTTGTTAGCTTATCCCTTATATAAGCAGACAATTGTGGGTCAACACAAAGGTAAGGTTATAATAGTTAAGGTAAAAGATAAATTTTTTACGTTTATTAGAGTTTACCCTATAAAGAAAGGCTAGTAAAGGTTTTATATACAAACTAGCAGTAGTAAGTAAATTACGGACATGAGAGTGAGTAAAGAAGATTTGTACCGTGAGACCCATATAATAGGAATATGGTATTGATAGCATGAAGGAGGATTTTACAAATTAATGGTAGATTTCCCAATTAAAGTAGAAACCCCATTCTTATATTGGTGGTAGTCGCACAGACTCTTACTTATTTAAAGGTATGGCTAGAGTATTTCTATATTGAAGTTGGACGCTATATTGAAAAATAAACATGAGTAAACCATCTTTGAAAAGAATGATGGAAACCTTATGCACTTAAGCATTGTAAGGTACAAGTGGGTTTAGGTAATTAGATTGCTATTGTCTACTCCATTTTATGTGATAAACCAATGAAAATGTTTTCCAAAAATTAGAAACCATAGATGTCTGATATTTTCAATAGAAAGATAAAGTTGGTTTATGATTTTATATAGACTAATTAGACAAACTTTATGGAAATTATTTAAAACGTAAAAGTAGAGAATTTGATAAAAAGCGATTTTTTAATAACTGTTTTAAAGCTTTTGTTGTGTTTTTTAGACACATTATTACACTTACCTTCAATGTGCTCTTCGCTTTTAATAATAGAACTTCTAGAAAATAAAAATTAAAAAACATGTAAGATCCAACTTTTGAACTCCTTTTATAAATAAGAAATGGTTAGTACTTGAAAATGTCTTTTATCGATGTTTCTGTCAAACTCTAAAATAATAATAGCAATAAGTTAAAAACACCACATTTCCTTTAAAAATGCATTTTTGTGAAAAACCCTTATTTGTGAAAGAAATTTTTTAAATGGTATGTTTTATGCACATTTTGCTAAGTTAAGCTTAACTGTTTTTTGATAATTTAATTAAAGTAAAATAAAATGATCTTAGTAGAAAGGAAATACTTGTTAAAAATGAAAATAGGGTCTTACAGTTTTAAAAACTTACCATATTTGTGGAAATGATGTTAAAAATCAAAATGTTTTATTTTAAAACGGTAAAGTGAAAATAATATGACTGCCACTTAAACTTGAAAAGAAAAGAAATAGATGGGAGTTAGATAAATTGGATTAAGCAGCCCATTAATTGGGGCAGAATTAACTAAGGAATTTAGAAGCCTTGAAATGGTTGAGATATAGATAAGAACATGGGAATTCGGCGACCTTTCAATCAACGGTCGAATTAGAAGGATAGAGTATTAGGTCAAACTTCTTGTAGTAGTGAAGGGTGAGCACCACCTTGTATTTTTTTGCTATAGTATAGTTTGAATCATAGGATCATTGTGTGAAGAGGTTTGGAAAGTATGATTTGGATAAAACATATTTTCAAATAAGGAAAAAGTAAGCCGAGATGTTTTATTTTATTAAAGGATGCTGCGATGTAAGAAGTTTTTCTGTTTGAAGTGTAAAAAGGGTCAAGTTGAGTCTACTTCAATTTGTATAGTGCATTAAGTGAAAAATGGGCAATTCCTTGATTACATTAGGCTTTAAATGGAACGATAAGTGTAGGATTGGCACAATGCCAGCAAGGTTGGTACCATATAGGTGAGGCTACGGGTGGTCTAGGTATCGTGTAATTCCGCTGAAGGCTACGGGCGAACCAGTAGGACATGAGTGGGAAGTACGTATTTTATATATGTATTAAATTTATAGCATAGTAGATGTGTTTCACATATGCCTCTATAAATCTTAGAATTGTAACATTGGAATCTAGAAAATGTTGGGTGTAAGTAGTCTCTGAATTTAGTACTGGGTAGTAGTAGTCCCTGAAACTTACAAATTATGTGATAGTTCCAGATCTATAGATTTAAATGACTTGTATAGATAAACATGTAAATTTAGTTATCACAAGGTTGGGTAATTGAAATGGATTATTAAACACAAATTGGAAGCTGTTACAAAATGTGAATGGGATTTAAGTAGTACTTTAATTGATGGGAATGTAGAGGGTTGCAATGTATATTCCTATGGATTATCAAGTTCAAATTTATAAATAAAGTGTACCATTTGAAATGATAAGAAAATATGCCCAAACTAAAAGAGATATATAAAATAGGGATGTTTACCGTATTTTGTACTATCTATTTTAATAATTATGAAAATGATAATTCCTTGTAATTCCAGACATAACACAAATTCACCTTTTGGGATAAGATATAGAAATTTACACTATCAACCTTTTCTTTGGAAGAGATGTAGTTCCAATGCATTAAAATATAGAAAGCCGTAATTATAAACCAAAGCATTGGTCATTATTTCTATTGGATTAATATGGCAAGGCATCATTTCATATTGAGTTATCTCAACCATGAAATAATTGGAATAAAGTGCTACGAGGTTATGTTTGGTAAAAAGGTCTCATTTACGGGAGGACATTAAGAAATGGTAAAATTTTGGAAGTTCAAACCACAAAAGGTATCCTAGATAAAGTTGTAGGCAAGATTTTGCAATGGATGGTCAATTCAAGGATTTGGTCTCCATCAAGAAAAAGATATTATTATTAGCACACATTTGGAATGCGAAGACAATTTTCATAGAAAACTAGATCGAATTTTTTTTTATAAGATTTGGATGAAGGGAAAAAGAGATTCTTCTCAATCATCCCTTGAATTAGAAAAGGACTATTTATGTAGCAACCCGCCCTGAAATAGACCTAAATCTCGACCCAGAAAAGGCCCATCGGAACTTAGAGCCATTCCAAGGCTGGTTGTTGGTTGATAAAATTTAAACAACACACAGTACATAGAGCTATCTATCTGTACTTTTAGAATCTCATAATGGAATGGATAAAATATAATATTAAACATATACCCATTGTTGAGAATCATTTTAGAAGATAAAAGTATTATCATAAAGTCTCACAAAGTACCAACATAATCTTCAAAGTACAAAGTCTTAGAGTGATAACAACAAAAACAACGGAAATAACTACATAGTCTGAAATTTGGGTATATGAAAATAACATAAGAAAATGATAACTGATAAACAACTGTCACTGTCCGCATCCCACCTTTGCTTCTCCAAGCAAACCTATCTCCCCTAACCTATTTTTTTGAAATGAGGAGGGAGTCAGAACAACCAAGTTTGGTGAAAGAAATCTCAAGTTTTACCATAATAGTAACTGGACAGTATTATCCGGATAAGTATATGTCTTGCGTATTAAAATAATCATAACATACGAATAATCTCAACTGTATGCCCAAAAGGCCCTTCCAGTCCATCTACACAATTCTAGCATAACTATCGTTTACGATGCAAGAGAAAACACTTGAACCATTTAATACCTTTTAATTGGGATTGGGCAGACTCGACCATTTAATACCTATAAAATAGGTAGGTCCCCGTCATTTAATACTAACCCAATGTAGGTCCCTACATGGTTCTCACTGACTGACATCGTAAGGAATCCCATCAGGCCACTTAATACTTCTTCCTAAGGACTGAGGCAGGACCTACGATAGCCACTTAATATCCCTAAACCTGAAATGGACCCCTCTAAAGATTCCTCCTGCCGTATCAATATCGTAATTATGACCCATAACCCTAACCATGACATCTTAGATTAATCCAACTATTCGTAGGTACTAGTATCTAGATTGACTAGGCAGATTTATCCTAGAGAATTGGGACTAACCTCGTGTCCACTAAGGTTATTTATTATAGGCAAATGTCTCACATCAGTCCCCAAAGTTACACTGCTAGTAGCCAGATTTAACCGGGAAGACTTCTATGTAACTTTACCTCACATCCCTATAACTTAGTCATACTTCATATGTATACTGATTGTATACACACACTATCCAACAAAATTAATGGTTTAGGCCATATAAGGTAACCTCTTATTATGCCTTTAATCAAGGATTAACACCACAATTAACATTATTATTTTCCTACAAAATTTATACTATTTAACTATTCTATTAATGCTAACCATTACGCTTAATATGCTATAGTCGATAAATTAATATTACACACACACACACGTACACGCGAAATTTAAGATCTGGTCATTACGTTTCAATAATTTGATAATAATTTGCTTAGAAGATAATTTGAAATATCAATCTCATACAAATCTACAAATTCCAACATAAATAGCTATTATCCCTAGCCAACAAACTAGACTTGTATTATGATGGAATATCATCAAACTTGTCCCATATTAATATATTAGAATCACTTTTCTATTTTGGAGAAATGGGCCTCACAAATTAGATTATTTATGTTCCATCCAATCATTACACGTATTATCTTATAATGAGAAAGGAATTCATTACTTATCTAAGTTATAGAAATAGGCGGTGCAAACTATAAATAATCAAATTCATACTTTGCACATCTTTCCTAATTTATTTCTTTTAAAATCCTCTAACACTACAAGTGAAGACAAAAGAGAATAGGTTGAATAGACCACAAATTATTTAATTCAAAACAATTGATTCAATTTTAATATATTAACACAAAATAATTACAATTCCAACATATTCAAAGATTGATTTTTACTGAGGGAACTTCTGGAGTTTTATTATTTAGGTTTTGCGTTTATAGAATTTCCTAAGGAATATATCAAATCAAATAAACACAAAACAATTACTAAAAGAGGAAAAATTGAAATTCCACTCATAGAAGATTCCTTGCTTTTAGATTTGGATTTGATTTACCGCTCCTAATTCACTATTAGATCTTCCTCTTTTTGAATATACAACAAATAGATTTTATGTATGTGTATTAGATTTTAGAGATTAGAAGATAGAGAGGAGAAGGGTTGGGAATTTAATTTAAATTAGAGATTAGAATTCCTTCCTGAAAGTTTACTGTTTCTAAAAACCTAAGGGGAAAGAGTTTGACCGAGCTTCACCA
Source organism: Allium fistulosum (assembly GCA_030737815.1). Lineage (NCBI taxonomy): Eukaryota > Viridiplantae > Streptophyta > Magnoliopsida > Asparagales > Amaryllidaceae > Allium > Allium fistulosum. Next base: position 1,095,023,338 of record CM060904.1, on the reverse strand, counting down.
CTGCTTACAGAATTTTATGAGAAAAGTGGGTGTTTAAGGGTCTATTTATAAAGATGGGAAGGAACGAGAGCCCTTGGATTTAAAATAAATGAATATGGAACATTTTGGCCAAGTCTATTCACTGTCCAAACGCATCCACCGGTCAACCGTCGCCTCTTTGGTGGTCGACTGGTCCCTTTTATTTTTGGTAGTTTTATTTCTTATGTTGTTTTCTGATTTATTACCCTAATTTTTTTACTGCTAATGTTAATATTATACTTAAAATTACTTCTAGCCCAAGGCACAATTTAAATTCAAATTTCAAACCTTTAAATGTCCTCCATATTTTAAGTTTTAAATTTTAAATCCATTTTAAATTATTTTAAATTTGAAAACTCCAAACGTCCATAATTTCTTCGTTTGGACTCCGATTTCAACATATTATATATGAAAAATTACCAGAAAATTGCCACGGATGCAATGTTGCAATTTCCGTGACCAAATTCTAAAATTTATAGAAATTCCATTTTTAACCTTATTTTTAATTACTTAATTTCTTGTTCAATTTTACATGGTGTTTCAATTTACTTAAGGGAAACCACGAAAGGCTAGTTTAGAATACATAGTTATGTGCATAACAACCGCACGTGAATAAATTACCACTTGAATGATTATCACCAATACTAGAATGATTCTAGGTTATAACTTTAATTAATTTTAGGACTTTTATTGTTAGGATTGAATGGTAAGATAGACCAAACTTTCACTTGTGAAGTTTAGGATGGATCTCTGTAGACTCTAAATGTGATACCTAAGTACCATAATTTTTGAGAGATTGAAGAAACCATTCAAAAGTAAAAGGAGATGACTTTAGTTGAATCGAATTGAAATGGAAGTTTTGCTAGTTTCAATAATTTAAGAAATCACCAAGTTCGGATACCCTTGGGTAAAGTGGAGAAATAACAAAGAGCTAAGTATGAAGTACCATAGAAGGAGACACTGTCCACGTTCGAGTTGTTCCATTTGGTATCCATAAGTTGAGGTGATTAGGTATACCACTGGATAAGTTAATGTAGTATGTTGTGCATTGAGGATTTTATAGAGCTGCAGTTTCGTAGGAGCATACTTATGCTCAATTTACTTAGCGTGGTGCATGTTGACCCATTGGAGTTAGTAGCAAGGATCATAGAGAATTACCTATGCGCATACATTCGAATTAAAGGTTTATGCTAGTGGTAAAGGATGAAAAGTAAAGTTGAAAAAAATTTGATAGGTTCGATTCATAGAAGGACAAGGACTGCACAAGATAGGCAGAAAAGCATGTACCAATGGGAGACATATGGAGTAGTCTATGAAGCCGAGTCCACAATAATACGAGGAGCTAAGTCCTCTACAGGCCATGGAGATGAGTCCACAATTAGGAAGCAGATGAGTAGAAAATCCCTAAAGTAAGATAAAATACGACTAAAATATTATGAATAGGTACTTGCAAAAGTGTCTATGCAATGCAGTTACCATGGTCAAGCTATGTAAGTTAGGTAAAGTTTAAAAGGATAGGTGAGTCCCTTGTTCGCCATGCACCTACCCGTATTTTTTAGCATAGGAAAAATTGACTCTGTAATAAAATAATTAAACTAGTTAGAGTCTAGTAGGAAGACGATCCAATTAAGAGAACATGAGAGCTTGAGGAGAAAGTTCAAGCTACCTATCCCAAACTCTTTTTTGGCACATTTCCATTTTAGTTAGAAAAGTATAGATTAATTTTATTTATAGGTTCTAGCTTAGGTATAGACCATTGGATGGTAGGAATAGTTGTAAACGTGTCATTAGGATATGTTATGGATGATGGATGCTAGTGCATGTATTGTATTGATTGTTTCTTTTACACGTTTAGGATAATATATCCTCTAGGTAGTACATGCACGTTCACATTATCCCATATCATTGTCTAGCTTGTTATATATGATAATGGATGCTTGATTGTTGTTTATTATGCATATGGATGGTATGGTTGTGCATGCATGTAGAATTACAAGGATATTTACTTAGGATGCTGCATACATTTTGGATTCATGGCATGAGCATTTGCATGACAAGAGGTTGACTAGATCAGGAGACCGCCTACTCTTTGCATTAGTATAGGTTCACGTGCATTTCACGTTACATATATATGTACATATAACATCAGAAAATATCTAACGACCATGATTTTTCATGGATGATGGATGAGTAGATGGTTGTAGCAATTGGTTGTTGTGTATAAGTTACATTTTCCCATCCTTTGAGATTTCAGGGACAAAATATTTTTAAGGGGAGGAGGAGAATGTAACTCTCTGAAAATTTAATGGAAATTTAATAAGAAAATTAAATATAAATAAAACAAGGACTAAAAAGAATTTTTTCACAGACATCCAAATTTGGATACAAAAGTTGCACCATTGTGTTCATAGCAATTTTCTGGACGATTTTCATATATAACACTTTGAAATTGGTGTTAATACAGAAAATTACAGGCGTTGGAAGGATTGGATATAGAATAAGAAATTAAAAATAAAAACATAGAAATTAACACTAGGACTGGTCAATCGGTAGCGATTGACTAAGGGTGCAAGGTGATCGACGGTAGCTATGTAAAATTGAGTGATTGATGACGTGTTCAAACAATGGTGATTGGTTACTTCATTGCCAAGTTTTCGACGAGCGTACCTGATAATCTTAAATATTCTATACACTAAATTGAACAGCCTAAATTATTCGCCAATCTTTATAAATTCATGCCTAATCTATCCCTAAAATTCACATAACAGTTTATTGTACTAAAACTCTGTCCAATTCTAACTTCTCCACTAAGGCAAAAATTCTTTAAAAATTAAAGTAAAATCAAACTGAAAGAATACAAGCAATTGGATTTAGATGGAGTAAGGAGAGAAAGTGTACAGAAGGGCGATCCTCAAGCAAAGCAAGTAGGAAGAACTTAGGCTTGAGGTGAGTGGGAAAAAATCTTGTTAGATGGTTATTACAGTTAGGTTTAATCTGCTCTTCTTTCTTAGGGTGTTACTAAATTTAAAATTGAAATTGTAAAACCCTAATTTAAAACATATAATCTAGGGTAGAATTGAGATCATTGTAAATTGTTAAACCTATATTGATGCTAGCACATTTCTTTCTATTTGAACTGTAAACCCTAAAGTTGGTAATCCCTAAAATTGTAAACCCTAAATTGAACAAATTGATATTTAAATCAAGAATATGGTCTAGTCAAGTTAGTGTTTAAGGTTCACTGCAAACTGAAGTCAACAACCGAAATTAACGTAAGTAAAATCGACATTAGAAATTAATAAACCCTAAAATTTAGCCTACGATCAGTCGACCACTGATCCCCAATGGTCGACCGGTTAGAGTTACCAGTCGATCGGAAAACATGTGAATTACAGAATTTGAACCTCAGCCAATGGCCCAAGTTAATAATAAAAAGTTATATGAATGTTAATTGTTTGTGAGCTTATTTATGGTTATTTGGATGTATGTTAGGAGTAGTAGGGATGCTAGTTCCCTATGAGAGGACGCTAGGTCATTGTAGTGTTGGGTAAATGTTCTTTACCCAATTTGAGATCGAGTAATCAACTGGAGGCGGTGTATTTTCGCAAATGGCTCTCACAGGGGATTTCATGGTGGATGCACAACACTGATGAGGATGTCTGATGGAGGGTGGGCAGACACAACATGAGCCTTAATATGTATGGATACTAATACAACGTGATATAGTTCGAATGGAAGATCCCGGTGCGTGAAATAATAGGCATACACTACGATCGAGAGGTGATGCAGCCGATGGGACACTTCATAGAGTAGGCATTGTAGGTTCCCCTTTGATGCGTAGTTGGGTAACGTGTAGTAGTAGTAGGGGAAATTTCGATTTCCCACTAGCCCAGTGGCGGTGATTATAGTGGGAAGTAGTTCCCACGGTAGCATTATGCGGTGATAATAGTGAGAGCATATTCCCATAATAGCCTAGTGGTGGTGTTTCCATAGTTAGTAGCCAAGGGGTAGTGTTTTATATATTGAGTAGCTCTAGGAGCGATGGACGATCACTAGTGTGAGGTTAGATCCGTAGTTCGATACTTTGGTAGATAAGAACCTTTAGGTAATGGACCTAGGAACATGGACACTTGTAACACGCCCCATGTCATTTAGAGTAGTATTAAAGTTAGCTTCACATGACCATCACATATTAAACTTGTACTCATTCACCAGACTTTTGTCTGTCCCACTCCCCCTTTCCATTTTTCCCACCAAAAGATAATAAGTTAGCAATTGGTTAGGCATAGTATGTGAGGAAAGGAGCTTCACATTAGCGTTCTCATATTCTTTGTTGTCTATCACGTAGTCACTTATTATATTAAAAGTTTATAAAACTAATATTGTACTTTGGAAACAGTGTGTAATGAAAATCAAGTATTTTGGAGCATGTTCTCATGAAATGTCTATTTTCTATACTTAAATTTTAATTCTTTCCGCTTGAGATCTAAAAGTGTAGAATGTCTTAGAATTTACTCTTATAATTATGCTCCGTGGTTTTAAAATCTTAACAACTCTATTTCTTGGCATGACACAAGTCTAATGCCAACCTAGGCTTTGGATCGGTGTGTTGGAAGGTACAGGTTATTACATTTTCTTGCTTAAAACAAAATAAAAAATTTCTAAATTTTATCAACTCCAAATCAAATTCAAACATAAAAAATAATGGAACATTTGTTTTTCATCCATCTATTGCAAGGATTAGATGTGGAGCTTGGAGATCTAAAAACATATCTTCATTCAAGGTTTAATCTTTTTGGCGACATCTTAAGATAATCATCCAAATGTAGGTGGTAGAGTTATGGATCTTAAGGCTAATTAAACATTGGAGGGGGGAAGTGAATATTGTTTCTAACTTATGTAAATCTTTTTAAATTTCTTTCAAGTTTGATATTAAATCACATATTATAAACACAATAATATATCAACAGTCAATCACAGATGCAATCGCAAAAAAAAAGAAGCAATAAAGTAAAGTAAAGAGTTAAAGAGATGGCATCTGGGATTTTATATTGGTTAATATTTCTCCTACATCCAATCCTGTACAATTGCTTATACAAATTTCTTTTCAAATGTTAATATTTAACCGAGCAGAAGGCAAACCCAAATACAATCTCGATTTTGAGGCTATGAGAAACACCCTCTTGATTTCCGAGCTTAGGATATACTCGCTTGATTTGAAGGGGCTACATGCACACCAACTAGATTTTTGGGCTATTAGCACACCCACTTGATTTGAATGGGCTACAAGCACACTCACTTGATTTTGGGCTACTAGCACACCCACTTGTTTTGAACGGGATACAAGCATATCTAAGCAAAAACAAATAGAGTTGATAGCTTTTCCAAAGACAATTTCTTGAACTTTGGATACAATGAATCCTATAGCCTCTTGGATAGTACTTTGATCTTTGAATTGAGAGAGAGATGTTTTCAAAATAGTAAGAAAGTAGTATTGAATCGATACAATGAAGTATGAATTAATTCTAAGTGATTTTTGAAGAGAATAGAGTATATTTTCAATAGAGTTTTCTAGAGAGTAAGAGAAGGGAAGAAAATAAATAATTAATTATCAAAAAAATTGTTTGAACTCCTCTTTATATAGTGAATAAACAGATATGTTTGTTCATAAAGAGTTGCAATGAATAGACATTTCCTTTCAAAATTCAAAATACCTCTTTATATAGTGAACTAACAATATCACTTGCCATTTATACTTTTCAAATCAAACTATAAGTTTTTGAAAATTTATTGCTTTGATACTATTATGGGTTGCAGAAATATGGATCCCAAGGCTAATTAAGAGGCGAATAATGTTTTCTAATTTATGTAAATCTTTTCAAATTTGTTTCAAGTTTGATATTAAATCATAGATTATTATCATAGAAATATATCAACAGTCAATCATAAATGTAAGCATATATAAAAATAAAAGCAATAAAGTAAAGAGTTAGAGAGATGACACTATAGATTTTATTCCGGTTTAGATTTCTCCTACATCCAGTCTCATATAATTTCTTGTACATATTTCTTTTCAAATGCCAATCTTTAACCGGGCAGAGGGCAAACCCAAATATAATCTCAATTTTGAGGCTACGAGACACACCCTCCTGAATTTCCAAGCATAGAGTAGACTCACTTGATTTGAATGGGATACAAGCACACCCACTAGTCTAGTAGCACGCCCACTTGATTTGAACCGACTATAAGCATAGCTAACCAAATTCAAATAGAGTTGATAATTTTTCCAAAGACAATTTCTTGAAATTTGGATAAAATGAATCCTGTAGGCTCTTGGACAGCACTTTGATCTTTGAATTGAGAGAGATGTTTCCAAAACAATAAGAAAGTAGTATTGAATCAATACAATGAAGTATGAATTGATTCTAAGTGATTTTGAAGAGAATATAGCATATTTTCAATGGAGTTTTCAAGAGAGTCGGAGAAGGGAAGAAATAAGTAATTAGTTATCAAAAAATCCATTTGAACTCCTCTTTATATAGTGAATAAATAGATGTCTGTTCGTGAAGAGTTGTGATGAATAGACACTTCCATTAAAAATTCAAAAGACCGTTTGACGTCATGTATGTCGATAGATATATAGGTATGTCGACATACCTTAGTTAAAATTGAAATTGTTTTGTTTTAAAATGTTTTTAAAATTCTTTACTTTGTAAAATATTTTAATACTTTGTAAAATAGTTTGAATATAGTTTATGAACATTCTGAACTTTGAAAAACTTTTATAAAATATTTTGAAATAATTTTTGAAAATTTATTTTGTTTAAAAATATAAAAGATAGAAAATAAGGGATAGAGATCAAAGATTGCTACCAGGGACTTTAACAATATAAGCTATGACTCTATACACTAAACTATAATCTTATGATCTTCATATCTTGGTCTTTGTACTCATAAGTCTTCATGTCTATCTTCTTAAGTCTTTATGTCTTCGATTCAACGTCTGTGTAATTTTCTGCTCTATATACTATATAACTTGGCAAAACGTTAGTATCTACATTTCATGTGATTGTATATGGTTGTATATGGTCATTGCCATCAAAATCAATAACCGAGGTACTAATATTATCCCTCATTTTGACGATGACAGCCATTATTTATTCATGTATATAAAATATGATATAAGCCCCCTTAGTTACATACTCCCCCTAAATATATGTATGTGTATATTTTAATTTTTCTTCCCTTTTGTCATCAACAAAAATGGGTGAAAAATAAAACTCCCCTATGGTACACCTATAAACTATATTAGAATGCTAAGTAATATAGATTTAATTATCTAACATATATTAATAATGATAGATATTAAAGACATTAAATAAGACAAACCAAATTTTATTTAATAAACATAACTTCAACTATTTATTTAATTAATACCAAATATGAATGGGGAATATTATAATCATTACCAATAATAATGGGAATAAACTCGTAAGTAAGATGATATATACATCAAATCAATACCTAATGTATTAAAAACAATATGAACTAAATGATATATATATATAATCAAAATCCAATGATGAGAGTATGCAAAATGATTTAATATGACATAAATGATATTATTATATAATCCTAACCATCCAAATTTGACAAAAAAATTTATATATTAGATTTATTACATAAATTCATATATTTACATAACAAGCAATATTAATTACAAAATTTAACCATAGCCTAATCATAATATCTGAAAAGCATAACTATGTATATGATCAAATATGATTTTATACACTTATTAACCTCCTTGTTTAATTTCTTAAAATAATTTATTTTAACTGAAGTGTTAAAAATCCAAACTTCCATTACTACATTTATAAAATACTTAAGTTACTAATTAAAACATATATAAATTAAATTACTTTTTAAAAATACTTATAAGTATCTTAAAGCGCTTCTAAACTACATAAAAATATATTATAATTAGTGTAACAACCCGCATATTTGGACCATTTAAATTGACAATAATCCACACATGTCAACTTAAATAATACAAAACACGAATCATTATGGGATTATGAATACATATATGTAAATGAGAATCAATACAACATCACAGGCACAGAATAGTCACAGAATAATGCAGCGGAAAAGTACATCATCATAATAGTAGTTCATGAAGCTACTACAAGAATACAACAATGTCTCAACATAAACTGACAAATAGAACTACAAGATGTTCAATACATAAGTTCATCAAATACTAGAAAGGAAATAACTGATAAAGATAAATGCTAAGTCTTCAGCATCTTCAACCAACCTTGATCAGCAACTGGATAGCTTCAGACTGACCCGAGCATATACAAAAGAAACACTCGAGTCAGGACTCAAAATCTTATACAGGATAATCAGGTGCAAATAATAAAGTCCATAACTCAAAGATGAATGTGATACACATCTTTAAGGATCCGATAAACTATCTATATATACAATAGAATACGCTAAATAGATAAGGTCTAATCAGTAAAGTATGATATCAAAATAGCGTTAAGTCGTGGCCCATTCCACCCTTAACACATTTTTATTCCCAAAAGCATATACAAGACCGTAGTTTCCCCAAAACCGGAAGTCACCAGAGGGCAATCCATATACTAAAGGTACAAAACACAACGTAGTGGTCGCGAATAGGATAATCAGTATGACAAGGTACATGAGGCGATACCAACTAGGATACTAGTAGTTGCCTGATCCGGACTGATGTTGAGCATAGCAGCTACTATCTCAACACCGCGAACAACACTCCCAAATCAAGGGGTGCACCCAAATCGAATCACAAAAGTAATAGATATGGTATCGAAGAAGTGTGTCCGCTAGAGATGGCGATCCTCAATGACCCAGCGCGGCTCCTGTTTTAGTCATGTCAGGGGTCATCCAAAATCGTTCTCTTTCTTCAGTCAACACGTTCTCCAAAATCATCCACTTCGTTTTGGATCAACACTTCGCGTATATTAGTTATTAAAGTGGTTTCGGTATCGACAGAGAGTATATCCATATCCGATCCCGGTCTCTTTAATAACTACGCATTAATTACCCGATGGTCATTTAATATTAAAGTTTAAAACAAATCAAAGTCCAAAAGTCAAGTTGCAAGTTTGACTTTCAAAATTTGACACTTCACAATTTAATTTATTTCGAACATTTAAAATCATATTTCTAAATGAAATTTTAGTTCAAGCCCTTAGGTTAACAATACTTAAGTATTCAAGTTAAATTTTTATTCCTATTCCTATTCCCATTCATCGTTACATTAAATTTAATCAAAACTTTGATTTAATCAATTTCAATAGCTAAATCAACTCCTTAACTTTAGTTGGTTTTACATTCCTTTAATTCACTTTGTTACTTAATCTCAAATTAAATCTATAACAAATTCCAACTTTATTAATTTATCCAAATTAGATAAAAATTTCGAATCTAATAAATTCAATTTATTAGATTCTAAAACTTGCTTATTCAAATCTCATTTAAATTAGATGTGTCAATCCGCTTATCTAATTAAATAGATTTATTAATTCGTTTTAATTTAATCCATTAATTCATTTCAATTAGGTCCACTTATTAATTCATTACAATTAAATCCGTTAATTTATTACAATTAAGTCCATTAATTTATTGCAATTAATCCTATTAATTTAATACCATGAAATCCATTGATTTATTTCAATTAAATCCACTTATTTATTACAATTAAACCCATTCATTTATTTCAATTAAATCCATTCATTTATTTCAATTAAATCCATTCCTTTATTACAATTAAATCCATTCATTCATTACCATTAAATCTATTCATTTACTACAATTAAACCTATTGTTTATTACAATTAAATCCATTCTTTCATTACCATTAAATCTATTCATTTACTACAATTAAACCTATTGTTTATTACAATTAAATCCATTCATTCATTACCATTAAATCTATTCATTTACTACAATTAAATCTATTGTTTTATTACAATTAAATCCATAAATTGCGTTACTTATTTTCCAACAAATTTTTACGTTCATTTCTTAATTTCAAATGGATTTCAATTCCAAAATGATTTTGTTGACCAATCGGGTTTCTTATTTTAATTATCTATCCTAGGCCAAAGTTGTTCAATTTGGGTATTTATCATTTCAACCCAATACAATTAAATAAAACAAAGCATAGCAAAGGGAACTTGCAGTGTGATAACTGTGATGGTGTCAAAGTAAATAAACAATCAATAGTAACCATACATAACAATGTAACCGTTTATTTAAATAATCCCGAAATAATCGTATTTAATTTACATTTGTTATTTGTAACAACCCGCATATTTATCGATTTTTATATTTAAATATTTTATCGTTAATCGGATGTTAGTCCGAAAAGCTACTTTTTACATACGGTCAAATTAGGACTCGAGACCACCCCCATTGAGTTCAAAATGACGTTTGCGATCTTTTTGAGTGTAAACTTCGATATGTTTGGAGATAGTGAAATTTTCGTCACTTTTTGTGTTGAGCTTTTGGTTTGGGCTGCACCTCTTCTACCTCAGCCCAACCCCTTCCTTCTCTTCATCACTTCATCAACTTTGAAGCTTTAGCAACAATGGTGGAGGGAGTAGGAAATTAAAACTCCAAACACAAATTCTATTGCAAATCCGAGATTCAACATCAAATTCACGTGAAGACCATTGATTCAAGCTTGTTGGTGTTCCTGCTTTGCTCTCAAATCTTCATCTTCATCAAATTCCGTGAAAAGGTGAGATTTTTAGTCTCACATCTTGCTTAAATTGTCATTGGGCTGTTGGGAATGATCCCCTATTGCATTTGTATGAATATTTGCGTTTGGTTTGGATTGGATTGACGAAAAACACCATTTTTGAGCGTTTTGACGAATTTTCCAGCCCCCTAGAGCTGTTCGGCATCGTTGAGTCGAACGGTTCGGCCTATTTAAGCTGTTCGGCATCATTTAGTCGACCGGCATCTTTAAGTGTCCGGTATCTTTGAACGTTCGGCCTCCTGAGTGTTTGACCTCCTGAACGTTCGGCCTCCTGAGTGTTCGACCTCCTGAACGTTCGGCCTCCTGAGCGTTCGGCATCTTCAAGTCGTTCGGTCTCTTGAACGCTCGGCATTTTCGAGTCGTTCGGCATCTTCTGGTCGGATCGGCATATTAGGTCGGTTCGGCATATTTGAGCGTTCGGCATTTTCGAGCGTTCGGCATCTTCTGGTCGGATCGGCATATTAGGTCAGTTCGGCATATTAGGTCGAACCCCGTATTACTCTGCGTAGGCAAATCTTATCTGAAAAGCGTTCAACAGAACTCTACTTTGATGGTTTTGGGAATTGCTTTCTTTGAACTTTACTCACGTCTTCAAACGTGAATTTTTATGATTGATTGTTTCTACAATCACTTCTATGATTTGTCACTTCAAAATATAAAGGTTTCCTATACTAGTATTAAATATCAAAACTCTTTCATTAAAACGATTTCAACTCGATTTTCAATATCAAACTCGTTTATAAAACTGTTTTCCAATTTATTAGTATATACAAACCTTTACCTCATTCGTATGAGAAAATATAATTAAACGGCTTAGCAAAACAAGTGGTATGAAACGCTTGCGTTTACTTCGTCGGTTAATTGATGGACTTGTTCGATTGAAACTCTTGTGACAATTTCCTAGTGCAGATCTACAATCTGTTCGTAAATATTTGAGTTAAGCAAGTGGTTATGGGACATGAAGCTAAACTCTTATATTTACTAGCTTAGTGTAATCGACACTTCCTTATGATCACGATGATCATTCTTGTGATTTAGACTAGCGATTGTGCTATGTCTCTTTGTTTGCAAGGTTAGACTAGACACGATTTGTGTGATTTCGATTCACACACATCTCTTTATCTTCAAGGTTAGTCTATGCCTCATTGGTGTGATTTCGATTCACACATATTGAAACTCTTTATGATCGATGACGATCATTTTATGGTTTAGAGCATGGGGCGTATCTATTCAGGTGCGTCGATGTTCATCTATGCATGGGTCGTATCTTTCTAGGTGCGTCGATGTTAGACTTTTCATGGGGTGTATCTTTTTAGGTGCATCGATGTTCGACTTTTCATGGGGCATATCTTTTTAGGTGCATCGATGTTAGACATTACATGGGGCGTATCTTTCTAGTTGCGTCGATGTTTATTTATGCATGGGGCGTATCTTTCTAGGTGCGTCAATGCTAGAACATGGGTCGTATCTTTCTAGGTGCGTCGATGTTCGACTTTGCATAGGGTGCATCTTTCTAGGTGTATCGATGCTAGACTTTACATGGGGCATATCTTTCTAGGTGTGTCGATGTCCAGTTTATGGGATTGGTCATCCTCTTTTCTTGAGATTTCTGGATTTTTATGTTTCACCATCTTTTACCATTGACATTGTTGAGTATGTCATTTTATTGTGGTTTGGTGAATTAAATTAAGAATATGACATTCTTTTAATCTTTGAGAAGATTCTTGTGATATTGATTTATCTCTTGTTGATTATCATTTTCATACTTGTAGTAGTATGCTTTTATGGATATCTTATATGTTTATGCCATATCTCTTGTTCTATATCACTTTATCTGATAATTATAGCTAGACTGATCCGTTTATTATTTTCTTCTTAAATAATACTCGGGTCAGACTGAGATTTTACAGGTGCTTCCTCATGACTTCTTATCTGGAGCCATCTTCTAACTTTTGGCTAACTACTCTAGTTTAGTAGTTTTTGTTTGTATACATTTGAGATTAGACTCCTTGATGTATACATATTCTATTATCTTGCACTTGTATCTATTAACTTGTGTTATTGTGGATCTTATTAGACCACCACCCTGATGTACACTTTCATGTGTTGTATTCATATCTCTTTCCGCCTTTGTGATATGAATTGCCTGTGACTGATTTGTGTTACGTTTATTTCTATATTTGTTTCCGAAGATCATATATAGCCACCGTGTGATAGCTTTGTGTTTGTATCGGTATGTCGGATTTCCTCCTTAAAAGATATGCATTCTATTCTATCTGACATATCGGTGCTCGCGCAAAGAAGTTACACGGATGGTCGCTCCTCAACAGCCTTATCCTCCGTGCTAATTGACAGCACTACACCGTAGTGTTCTTGGTTAGCGTGGGGATAAAGGTGGGGCGTCACATTATTTATGTAAATTAAATAAAATTATTCCTAGAATCCACACTATCATTTCATGCGGATTAAAGATTATTACATTATAGGTTTTCACTTGGCGTTTATTATCAAATTGTTACAGCAATCAAACATTCAATGGTTCAAAGTATAACTAATCCTATTTCTACGTGTCGATTTATTTAACATTTAAAGGGACAAGTTCAACATATATAATCTATTTTGAATTTTAGACTATCCTATATCAATTGCAATTTCATATTAATTATCACTTATATTGATAACCAAATTCAACATCGCATAACAAATTTAATGTCATAATTATTTTCATATCTAACTTCAAATCACAATTTAACATCAACCATTTAACATTCAAATTAATATCAATAACATCTATCACTTGATTATCATAGCATAATAGATTGAGTCGTGAATGAAATATTCACCTTGCGTGGTTAGAGATTTGACGACGAAGCATGAAGACGAATAGATAAGAGGCACTAACATGTACGACAAAAAGGCGAACACAAACTGCAACCAAACAACAATTAAATTGATAATTTTGTTCAATATAATATATATTTTTCATATATAATCATACCAAAACAAAGAACTAGATCGATTCGTCAAGCTGAGTGGAATCCTAATTCTCTGAAGCTGTAGCTGGAACAAAACACAGCAAAACACTGTATGTTAGTAACCAGAAATTTCAAAAGTAACTACTGCTTCAAGATATAGCAGTTTCATATATATATTTCTATATATATACAACTGAATGAAATGGAATACGGTTGCGGCCAAGGCGAGGCACGACGGTGACGGTGGCAAGGGATGTCGCGGTGGTCAGAGAAGGCGGGTGCAGGCTGGTAGGTGGTCGCGGCTGTGGTGGCGGGTTCGGACTGGGGTTGCCGACTGGCAGCGGACGAGGTGGAGTGGCTGGGCAGGGGTTCAGTGGCTGTAGGCGGGTGGACCGGGTGCAGGCGCAGGCAGGCTGGGTGGGCTGGATGCGAGCGAGGGTGTGGCTGGGTGGGCTAGACGTAGGGGCGGGTGGGTCTGGGCTGGGCTGGGTGGGGCAGGCGGAGGGACGGGGCAGTGGGGATGGCTGGGGAATTGCGGCGGGGATGGGACTGGGCGCGTGGGGTTGGGCGTGCGTCAGGCGAAGTGACAGGGTGGCTCGGCTGGTGGAAGGAACTGGGGTGGGCTGGGTTCGGGGACTGGGCAGAGGGGAGTGGGACCGGTGGAGGCAGGCGCTTGGGCTGGGCGTGGGCGACAGCGGAGGGGACTGGTGGCTCGGCGAAGGCGGAGGGGACGGGCGGGGCAGGGCAGGTGGCGGTGGATGGTGGCGGTGGGGACGGCAGGGGATGGGCGTTGGCGGGCTGAACTGGTGGGCGAAGGCGGAGGCAGGGCAGGCGGGTTGGGCGAATGGGCTGGGTGATAGAAGGCTAGTGGTGGGTTTGGTAGGAGGCAGGCTGAAAGTAGCTTGAGGAGGAAGAAAATAGAAATTATATGAAGGAGAAGAGGAAGGCACAGAAGTCACGTACCAGAATAACAAATGCAAACGAGTGAATAGTGAACCAGTATAAAATGAATATTATAACAAAAACCAAGAGTCTCCAATTTATTTCTTTGGTAACTGAATGGCTGTTGGCTTTCCAAGGCAATTGAATAGACAAAGGCTGCTAGGATGCTGAACGTTGGAGAGAATGGGTACCGTTTTATGCTGCGTAACGGACCCGTTTGCAATCCGTTAAATAATTATAGTTCGCAGCGCCGAACTCCGATTGACACAAACAAATATACCATTTTGATCAGCGCGACGAGGCGAACGCAACGGTATAAAGATATCAGTGGTACGATTAAATTATAAAATTCGAAAGTTTCCATTGTGAAAAATGCAGCAAAATCACCGAAGAATAAGATCGACGGAGCTGAAGATGTCCGAAATTTGAAAAACGAAAAATGACGTCTTGATTAGAAGATGGTTTAGAATTTTTCTATGTAAAAATATTTTGGTTCAGAAGGTAAAATTTTTCGCGTTTAAAATGAACTGATGTGAAATAAACGCGAACGAAATTTACTGTGGTATTTTCCGACGAAACTTTTCCCATATCTATAACTATCTATGCGCAATTTTTAAACAAAGTTTGAACGCTAATTGAAATCGTATGCAAGTTCCATAATTTTATGTTAAAATAATGGATTCAAAAATTTAAAATTGGGTCGGAATTTCAGGGTCGTTACATTCTCCCCCACTCAAAACTTTTCGTCCTCAAAAAGAACGAGACGGTGAAGTAAGAATGGAGTAAGCTGAAAAGTCAAGATAGATTTTTAAGAAAATTTGATTTATACCTGAAATCAGTAATTCGGGGTTTGAATCTCGAATGCTATCCTCAGTTTCCCAGGTGCAATCTCGCTCATCTGCACTCCATTGGACTTTGACGAGATTTATAGACTTCCTTCTTAGTTGCCTTGTTTCCCGATCGACTATTCGAAGTGGTCTCCTTTCGATAGTCAAATCTGGTTCGATATCTACTTCATCCAACTGAGCAATTGGAATGGTCATGGATGGATCACGCACGACTTTTCGGAGATGTGAAACATGGAATACGTTGTCCACGCCCTCAAACTTTTCTGGTAATGCAACTCTATAGGCCAGTGTGCCAATTCTCTCGGTGATAGTAAATGGTCCAACAAATCTTGGAGCAAGCTTCCCTCTACGACCAAATCGAATAACATTTTTCAAAGGTGATACTTTCAGAAATACCTCATCCCCAACCTGGAATTCCAAATCTCTTCTACGCCTATCTGCATAGCTCTTCTGCCTATCCTGTGTGGTCTTCATCTTCCTTCTGATCTCATTAACCTTCTCGGATGCTTCCATAATCATATCTGGGCCAAGAACCAATCGATCACCAGGCTCAATCCAACAAGCTGGCGATTTGCATGGCCGTCCATATAAAGCTTCGAACGGTGCCATATCAATACTTGCCTGATAACTGTTATTATAAGTGAATTCAACCAAATGGAGATGGTCTTCCCAAGATCCACCGAAATCAATTATGCAAGCTCGGAGCAGATCCTCCAAAATCTGATTTACCCTTTCAGTTTGGCCATCCGTTTGAGGATGATAAGCTGTGCTCAGATTCAATTTAGTGCCCAAGACGTCCTGAAACGCCTTCCAGAATTTACTAGTGAATATAGGGTCTCGATCGCATACGATACTAGATGGAACCCCATGAAGTCTAACAATCTCTCTCATATATATCTCTGCCAAACTTGAAGCAGTACGAGTGGTCTTAACAGGAATAAAGTGGGCAGATTTAGTCAACCTATCAACAATCACCCATATACTCTCATTACCCTTTCTGGTCCTCGATAATCCATCAATGAAGTCCATAGAAATCTGATCCCATTTCCAACAAGGAATCTCTAGGGGTTGAAGTAAACCGGCAGTCTTCTGGTGATCGGCCTTGACTTGTTGGCAAGTGGTGCATCTACTGACATATATAGAAATATCTCTCTTCATCCCACTCCACCAATATAAACGCTTCATATTACGATACATCTTAGTGACACCAGGATGAAGTGAAAGTGATGACTGATGATTCTCTCTAAGTACTTCTTGTCTCAATCCATCGACATTAGGAACACAAATACGGTTGTCAATCCTCAGAACTCCCTTACTATTTATCTGTGCTCCCACTTTACTGTCGGCATTTCCAACTCTACCAAGAACTAACTCCTTCATACGATAGAGCAAAGTGTCCTCATATTGTTTAGCTTTTATGCGATCTATAAGAGATGGAGAGATGATAAGCTGAAATAACATGCCTTCAACAATATTACAGCAAGACAATGCTTTGCTACGACTCAATGCATCGGCTACAACATTTGCTTTCCCAGGAGTATAAGTGATGTCGAGATTATATGCAGCTAAAACTTCGAGCCATCGGACTTGCCTCTGATTCAAATCCTTCTGAGAAAAGATATATCTCAAGGACTTATGATCAGTGAATAATTCGAATTTTGTTCCCAAAAGGTGATGCCTCCATAGTTTCAGAGCAAATACAACGGCAAGAAGCTCTAGGTCATGTGTGGCATAATTTAATTCATGGGTCTTCAACTGACGGCCAGCATAAGCAATAATCTTTCCATTTTGCATAAGAACAACGCCTAAACTTTCTCGGCAAGCATCTGTATAAACAGTTAATCCTTCACTTCCATCGATTACCGCAAGAACAGGGGCTGAAGTTAACTTACGCTTCAACTCATTAAAAGCTGATTCGCACTTCTCGCTCCAAATAAACTTAACGTCCTTCCGAGTTAAAGCAGTAAGTGGGGCAGAAATTCGGGCAAAGTGCTCAATAAATCTGCGATAATAACCGGCTAAACCCAAGAAACTGCGAATATTTGTAGGAGTTTTAGGAGTCTCCCAATCCTGTAGATAAATTTCAAAATTAGAAAGGCATAAGAGGAATTGAATAGAAATAGCGAATAGGATAGATCTTACATTGATTACGGCGATCTTAGCTGGATCAACCGAAATCCCATTTTCAGAAACTATGTGGCCTAGGAATCTCACTTCGTCTCGCCAGAAGTGGCATTTAGAGAATTTGGCCTTAGGTTGATGATTTCGGAGAGTTCCCAGAACATAAGCAAGATGTGTCTCATGCTCCTTCTTGTCTTTGGAGAAGACGAGAATATCATCAATGAAAACAAGAACAAACTTGTTAAGCACATCACGGAAGACTCGATTCATCAAGTAGACGAAATAAGCAGGTACATTGGTCAAACCGAATGGCATAACCAACCATTCATAGAATCCATTCTCGGTACGGAAAGTTGTCTTATGGATACTATCTTCAGCAACTCTGAGTTGGTGGAATCCAGTGGCTAGATCAAGTTGTGAGAAAATTTTAGCCCCATGGAGCTGATCGAATAAATCGTTGATGCGAGGCATCAGATAACGATTCTTGAGAGTGCGTTTGTTTAGTTCTCGGTAATCAACACACATGCGAAGAGATCCATCTGATTTGGTGACAAATACAACTGCGGCTCCCCATTCAGAGCAACTTCTCCTAATCAAACCTTTAGCAAATAGATCATCAATTTGGGTTTTTAGTTCATCTTTTTCTTTAGGAGCCATCCTTCGGTGTGGGAGAACTACGGGAGTAGCTCCAGGAATAAGATCAATACGGAAATCGATTTCCCGTTTAGGTGGTAGAGAGTTGACCTCTCCAAATACATCGGGAAATTTCTGAACAATAGGGGTAGTATTAAGATCATCTGGATGAGCATCAAGAGAGAATATGAAGCTTCCGGCATATTTCTATGGTGATTTGCATTCAATGACAAGCGGTTGATCCACGTCGCTTACCAAAGAAACTGAACGAGTTTTGCAGGAAATAACAGCATCAAATTTGCTTAACCAATCCGCTCCTAAAAGAAAGTCGAATGCTTGGAATCCAAGTACATAGAAATCCCAAGTGAATCGAGAAAAATCATACATAAGTGCAACTCCCTTGCAAACACTTCGGAGGTAGGCGGGTCCTCCGATAGGATTTGAGACACATAAGGAGGTAGTAGCAAGAGTAGGTTCTAATTTGAGTTTATTACAAAGGTCAACTGATATAAAGCTATGCGAAGCACCAGTATCGAATAATACCCTAACAGGTGTAGCATGTAACTGAAAAATACTTCGTAAGGTACCTTGGTCATCCTGAGCAGGTGGTGGAGGTGGTGTAGGAGTGGTGATAGCAAATACTCCAGATGGTGTGCCACGCTTATACATTGGGCATTCTTTCTTGAAATGACCCGGCTGGAGGCAGACATAGCATAAATCTTTTCTAGTCGTAGAAGGTGGTGGAATAGCAGCTCCGGTAGATGGACAACTATTAGCATAATGGCCATTCTTATCGCATTTGAAGCAAGTGATATTAGCGAGGTCGATTGGGCTTTTCTAAGCATATCCCAATTCTGTAGTCTTCTGCCAAGCTTTCTTTTGTTGATCAAAGTTCATCTTCCTTTTCCCGGGCTGGCTAGAAGAGGGCTGAGTAGGAATGGTTTTGGCAGTAGGTCCCTTAGGCTTTGCCTCATATCTAAGAGCATAGTCAACAAGCTCTGTGAAGGTGCAGTGAGTGTGGCCAGTAAGCAAGTCATAATATTCAGGTCTAGCTCCCAAAATGAATTTCTCGTTCTTCAGAAGTGGTGTATCGATCAAGCCAGGTCCGAATTTTGAGAGTTCGTTGAATTTCCTCTCATACTAAGAAAAAGTCATACTGCCTTGCTTAAGATCCATGAAAGCTCTATAAAGTTGGGTTTTCCCAGCAGCTGGCATCCATTGTGCCGAGAAAGTATCCCTAATCAAAAGATAGGCAAGATGAATAACATTCCAAAGATTAAAGGAGAATTTAGATTACGGAATCTAATTAAATTTTATACCTAAACTGGGCCCAAGTGATGGTGTCCTCTTCGATACGAGAAGTAACTGATTCCCACCAATCTTGCGCGGCATCCTGTAGTTGCCAGGCAGCAAGCTGACGCTTCTGAGCATCAGTGATCTCTAGACCCGAAAATATCTTCTCTAAGCTTTTAAGCCATTGCTGAGCCTCAATAATGTTCTCGGATCCAGAAAACTTAATACCTCCAAGCTGTGAATACTCTTTACTAAGGATGGTGAATCTGACAGGAGCTGGAGCGGCAGGTGCAGCCTGAGAAGGACCATTGCCTCTTCCACCCCTATTGTTTCTTCTGGCACTCATCCTGAAATACCAAAAGAAATTTAGGACCAAGGATAAAATCAGAGAACTCAAAGGGAAAATTTAATCGACGAATCAAAAGAAGTTCGAATAGAAAGGACTTGGATATTGAATCGATTCTCCTCATTCTAGGGTATTGCTACCCTATCTCTAATGAGTTTCATAATCCCGAACTAAGGTTTTTAGGGAAACCGAAGCTCTGATACCAACTGTAACAACCCGCATATTTGGACCATTTAAATTGACAATAATCCACACATGTCAACTTAAATAATACAAAACACGAATCATTATGGGATTATGAATACATATATGTAAATGAGAATCAATACAACATCACAGACACAGAATAGTCACAGAATAATGTAGCGGAAAAGTACATCATCATAATAGTAGTTCATGAAGCTACTACAGGAATACAACAATGTCTCAACATAAAGTGACAAATAGAACTACAAGATGTTCAATACATAAGTTCATCAAATACTAGAAAAGAAATAACTGATAAAGATAAATGCTAAGTCTTCAGCATCTTCAACCAACCTTGATCAGCAACTGGATAGCTTCAGACTGACCCGAGCATATACAAAAGAAACACTCGAGTCAGGACTCAAAATCTTATACAGGATAATCAGGTGCAAATAATAAAGTCCATAACTCAAAGATGAATGTGATACACATCTTTAAGGATCCGATAAACTATCTATATATACAATAGATTTCGCTAAATAGATAAGGTCTAATCAGTAAAGTATGATATCAAAATAGCGTTAAGTCGTGGCCCATTCCACCCTTAACACATTTTTATTCCCAAAAGCATACACAAGACCGTAGTTTCCCCAAAACCGGAAGTCACCAGAGGGCAATCCATATACTAAAGGTACAAAACACAACGTAGTGGTCGCGAATAGGATAATCAGTATGACAAGGTACATGAGGCGATACCAACTAGGATACTAGTAGTTGCCTGATCCGGACTGATGTTGAGCATAGCAGCTACTATCTCAACACCACGAAACAACACTCCCAAATCAAGGGGTGCACCCAAATCGAATCACAAAAGTAATAGATATGGTATCGAAGAAGTGTGTCCGCTAGAGATGACGATCCTCAATGGCCCGGCACGGCTCCTGTTTTAGTCATGTCAGGGATCATCCAAAATCGTTCTCTTTCTTCAGTCAACGCGTTCTCCAAAATCATCCACTTCGTTCTGGATCAACACTCCACGTATATTATTTATTAAAGTGGTTTCGGTATCGACAGAGAGTATGTCCATATCTGATCCCGGTCTCTTTAATAACTACGCATTAATTACCCGATGGTCATTTAATATTAAAGTTTAAAACAAATCAAAGTCCAAAAGTGAAGTTGCAAGTTTGACTTTCAAACTTTGACACTTCACAATTTAATTTATTTCGAACATTTAAAATCATATTTCTAAATGAAATTTTAGTTCAAGCCCTTAGGTTAACAATACTTAAGTATTCAAGTTAAATTTTTATTCCTATTCCTATTCCCATTCATCGTTACATTAAATTTAATCAAAACTTTGATTTAATCAATTTCAATAGCTAAATCAACTCCTTAACTTTAGTTGGTTTTACATTCCTTTAAGTCACTTTGTTACTTAATCTCAAAATAAATTTATAACAAATTCCAACTTTATTAATTTATCCAAATTAGATAAAATTTCGAATCTAATAAATTCAATTTATTAGATTCTAAAACTTGCTTATTCAAATCTCATTTAAATTAGATGTGTCAATCCGCTTATCTAATTAAATAGATTTATTAATCCGTTTCAATTTAATCCATTAATTCATTTCAATTAGGTCCACTTATTAATTCATTACAATTAAATCCGTTAATTTATTACAATTAAGTCCATTAATTTATTGCAATTAATCCTATTAATTTAATACCATGAAATCCATTGATTTATTTCAATTAAATCCACTTATTTATTACAATTAAACCCATTCATTTATTTCAATTAAATCCATTCATTTATTTCAATTAAATCCATTCCTTTATTACAATTAAATTCATTCATTCATTACCATTAAATCTATTCACTTACTACAATTAAACCTATTGTTTATTACAATTAAATCCATTCATTCATTACCATTAAATCTATTCATTTACTACAATTAAACCTATTGTTTATTACAATTAAATCCATTCATTCATTACCATTAAATCTATTCATTTACTACAATTAAATCTATTGTTTTATTACAATTAAATCCATAAATTGCGTTACTTATTTTCCAACATTAGGAAAGTTGAAATCATGGAAGAAGGTATGATTTTTTATTATGATAAATAATTAGTGGGATGTTATTAGAAAGAAAACACTTTATAAAAGTCATTAGGGAAAAGGTATGTCCAATCACCAGGAGGCATGACCGTTAAAAAAATTGAAAATTAAAAGCGCAACTTGACAATTGAAGTGTCTATTTGAATTTAACAAAATAAAAGAAAATGTTTCATTAATTGAAATTGCATAGAATTTTTTATATAGTTATATATACTAATTATATTCTGCAAAATAATTTTATTTGTTCAAAAATTTTGTGTAAAATGGACATAAAAGTTCAAAATTGCAATGGCCTGTGTAAGTAATATGACTGTTGTAACCACCAAGCGACCATTTGTTTGAAAATAATAAAATTGTTAAATTTCAAATTATGATATGAAATATTTTACGTAAGTATATTAGAGAATATATTATCAAATTAAAATTTTTCACGTAAAAATATACAATTTATCATTTTTGAGATTTTCCAGAAAATTACCGCGTTCAACATGCCCATTCGACATTTAAAGAGAGCAGTCAATTTTGTACGAGAATTTAGAAAATGTTAAATCATTTAAAATGCTTTTAGATTTTATATTTAGTTAAATATATTAATTGTTATTTGGAATATATTTAGACTATAAAATTCAATTTTTGGCTCTAAAATTTGAAAATATAGCCATTGTAACTTACCAAATGTCTATTCATTCAAAAATAATAAACTAGTTAAAATTCGAATTTTGGCTCCAAATTTTTCATAGAATCAAGTATATCTATCTTATATTCATGTTCATTAAAAATTATTAGTTTATAATTTCTGAGATTTAAAACATACAACTGCATTCAGTATTTTCTATCCTATTTTCAAAGTGTATAGTCAGTTTTGTAAAAGTTTTAAAAAACTGAAAAATTAATATTTTGCTTTGAAATCGTTTTTTGAACTTTTAATACATAATATTAATTAGAGTAAAATATAATATTTTTTTAATAGATAAATAATTTAGAATATTTTATAGCTAAAAGCATAAAGCATTTCAAAAAGTGTCTTTCTAATTTGAAAACAAGTCATTGTTTTTAGAGGAAAAACTCGTTGTTCTTATTTAAACCATTTTAATTATTTGGAACATAGAAGAAGAATTAATATGCCTTTCTACTTAAAGAACTCATTAAAAAGTAATATATAAAAATTAAATAAAGTTTCAAGATTACCGACATTGCTGACGTCCTTTATTCCAATATAACTATTTCTCCATCCAAAGGTTTGTCTTTAAGTATATATCTGCATTATTGCTCTTCCTTTCTTCTGGTCTTCCATCATGTGTTTTGAACATCCGTTGTCTAAAATCCATTTGTTCTTCTTGATTTGTGACGTATGACCATCAAGTGTCTATTCACCATCAGCCATATAACATACTTGTCCTACAATTCAACATTATACCTACCCAAAATATCAAGTGATTTTTTTAGAATAATTAGTTTTCTAATCTAATTGAAACTAACATATTGGTTCAACAAAATTGTTTTCCATAAAAGTGTTATAAAGAGTACTAACAATATTACTTGCCATTTATACTTTTTAAAAATCAAATTACGAGTTTTTGAAAATTTATTGCTCTGGTACCAAATGTGGGTTGTGGAATTATGGATCTTAAGGCTAATTAAATACTAGAAGGGGATGAATAGTGTTTTCTAAATTATTTAATTCTTTTTAAATTTCTTTCAAGTAATATATTAAATCATAGATATTAACATAGAAATATATCAACAATCAATGACATATGCACTCACAGATAAAAATAAAAGCGATAAAGTAAAGTAAAGAATTAGAGAGATGACACTAGGGATTTTATACTGATTCAGATTTCTCCTACATCCAGTCCCGTATAATTGCTTGTACATATTTCTTTTCTAATGCCAATATTTAACTGGGCATAAGGCAAACCCAAATCCAATCTCAATATCGAGCCTACGAGACATACCCTCCTGAATTCCAAGCTCAGGGTAGACTCGCTTGATTTGAACGGGCTAAAGCACACCCACTAGATTTTCGGGCTACTAGCATGCTCACTTGATTTGAACGGGCTACAAGAAAACCCAAGCAAATACAAATAAAGTTGATAGTTTTTCTAAAGGCAATTTCATGAACTTTGGATACAATGAATCATATAGACTTTGGACAACACTTGGATTTTTAAATTGAGAGGGTTGTTTTCAAAACAGTAAGAAAGTAGTACTGAATCAGTACAATGAAGTATGAATTGATTCTAAGTGATTGTGACGCCCCACCTCTATGCTCACAATAACAAAGAGTATTAAAAGAAATACTGTCTGTTATTACGAAGAATAAGGCTGGATATGAGCGGCCATCCGTAGTTGGGCCTTACACTAGTATTGGTTACCTCGATAGGAGTGGTATATATTTTTTATTTTTCATCTCTTATTTATTTACTCCCATCGACATACCCAATTCCAGTATAAAACGAACTACGATGATTCATAATAGTTTAGGACAATATATATAATAATAACACAGATAAGCTAAATGCAGAAAATAGATAATAAAAGTCTCATATATATATATATATATATATAACTGATGTCAGTTACAATACATGTGATACAATACATATGATACAACTACAATGGTCGACACTGGAAGTTACATATACAAGTACATTATTGACAATAATATACATGAATACATATCATTCTAGATCAGATACACTGACTACTACAAAATGACGACGACTACTCCAAAAGATATGAAGAGACTTCATAGCTCAAGCAGCAACCCAAAGCAAGATATCTACAACCTGTAATAACTCGGTCTGACCCGAGTATTAAATTCAAAAGAAAATAATACACGGGCCAGTCTAATTCAAACTCAGTTATTAATGCACGGAAGCAATAATAATTAAATAATCAAATAGACGACGGTCACAATAAATCTCGTATATCCAATCCTTTAACAAGGAAATCAGATAACGGTAGATATAACACCAAACAGTGTTAAACAACCAATCAGCAAATTCAAATCATCAACAAGGATAAATAAAAAGATTATCAATGAAGATAATATGAAAACCACAGAATTGCCTAAACAGCAATTAACAACAAAATCTAATTATTAAATAAATAATTAGAAACTTATAATCTAATTATCAAATAGATAATTAGACAACAACAAAATGATCAATCAAATCAACTAAGAATACAGTTTCAAAATATATTGAATTGAACACACAAACAATTGAAGAAATTGAAATGTCAATTAAAACGCCAATCCTGTTTTGGCTGCAGTACACGCTCGCGTGTACTGCCTCGCCTCTATAGTGATGAAATACACAAAAGGTCAATGAATCAAAAGCAGATGGCACCAACTCAAATCAAAATGAACCAGATGGAACTGCAACAGCTTGCACAGCATCCACCCAGTAACCACCAAATGAACAAAGTGCACCTGAAGGCACAATGGAAATTCACAAACGAGCACAAGCTCAAACCCGAATTACCGGATTCAACTCAATGTACAAATAATAATGCAACACTGTCTGGATCAAATGCCATCAAGAAAGCAAGACCAAAGAGTGAAATAATCAGACTGCAAACTTCAACTTAAACCAACAAGAGACCAAACAAACAAGTACACATTCAAGTACTTGATTAAATGGCCAGATCCAACCAACTCAATTGCACAAGGGCAGTTGTACAAGAGCAAGTGCAGCCCCAACATGCTTGAACACTTACAACAGAAAATGGTGCAAATACAACCAGTAATCAAGTACAAAGGAGATTACAAACTGCAGCTCAAAGTAAAACCAGGGTCAGAGACAATTCAGAATTGTGCCAGCGTATAAGTAATTAGCAAGCCAATTAAGTATATGTACTCAAATGAGCAAAACTCAAACTAAGGCAAGCTCGAAATTAAAAAGCACATAGGATAATCGAAGTCAACAAGAGTGCATGTATGCATATATATGAATACACATACATATCTACACCAAATGAAACAGCACTTAGCATAAACAATTGCCAAAGATAGTTCGAACAAAGCCATCAAAACAGAGTCGACACAAACTGCAAGTCCAAACCAATGCATAGTGCAAACTAATGCACTAAGCAAATGACACAGTCAGTTCAAACATGTATCAAAGAGCATGTGCAAGGGTCAAGCATGTGGAATATGCAAACAGACCAATGAATGCACCAGAAATATGGGAACACATCAAAGATACAGTGAATCAAGTCATGGTTCAAACCAGAGCTCAATACATGTGAACTCAACTGGACAGTACAAGGCAAAGACTCAGCAATGCTCAAGACCAAGTACAATGTGACGACCCAAAATTTTTGTATATTTGAAATTGGAATATTTAATTAATTTTAAATATTCAGAGGTTAATTATAAACTTAAATGTCAAATATCGCTGTTTATTGAGTAATTTAATTATTAAATTAAATTATTTGAAGTTGGATAAAATAGTAAATCTGGTATTCTAAGCCGATTAAAAATATTTCAAAAGCTTTTAAAATTTGTAATGATAATACAAAAAAAAATAGAAGCTTCAGAATGTAATTTCATACTGTTTTGATCAGTTTTGAATTTATATCGTTTGAATCGATATTAGAAATAGCCTTCCGAGGCACAGTCTCGGAATTCGACGAAACCAGTTCCATTGGGTCCATAATATTGAATTATTATTGGATTTCAAATTTCGTATTTTTCAAAGTTGTTATGCGAGCATACGATATAGGAACGCGTTGAAAGAATTTACATCGAAAATTCAATTTTTAAAATTTTATTTATATATTCACGTTCAAAAACTTTTCTCCCCTAAATTTGCGCCTAAAATCACGCATGGAATCACAAAAATGATCGTGCAAAGCATGGCCGAGCTCGTCTTTAAAACTTCAAATCGAAACCATCTTCCTCAGTTCAAAATCATACGAGAAAAAAAAAAAAATAATGGCCGAACTTAAATTTGTCTATCTCTAGTATACTTCGCCTCCTCCCTCCTTCACAAATAAATCGAGTGCATCGATCTCCCTCTCGTTCGAAAATCATTCGTTTAAAAGGAGAAAGGCCTGAATCGAATTCGATTTCGAGATGTATAAACGAACAAGTCAGAACCCATTCACTCCCTTTCCCTTTTACAAATTTAAACCCGCATCCCTAAACTATTCGTGAAATCAATTCAAAGCAGCCAAAATCTATATGTATTCGAAGTCAACCGCGTTCTTTCCCATTCTCGAATCAGAGCGATGCACGCTCGGGTGGAGGAAATCGAATTCGATTTCATTTCGTGGTTGAGCTGAAGCTTCGGGGTAGCTCGATCTCGAGCTAAAAGGCATCGCGTGGCATGGCGGGGCAGCGGTGCTGGGGAGACTTGCGAACTCGCGCACGTGGAGGCAAGAAAAGGGAGGGTTCGAAGTCGCGAGTGTAGGAGGAGGGGGTCGGTGAGTTCGATCAGAGACTGGGTTAGTAGTGAGGCTTCGAGAGGCATTCTCACGATCGATTGTTCGACTTGGGGACAGCTCGCAGCATCGTTCAGGGCAGTAAGGTAAAGGCTTCGTTTTTTTTTTAAAAAATTTAATTTAATAAATATATACACAGTAATAAGGGAAAGAGAAAAAGAGATATTTATATATAAGTTCGGAAATATAAATTGTTAATGTTGGACGGTAGAAATAAATAAACATATACAGATTTCAAAATCCACTAGTTAAAATTCTCAAATAATGTATTTAGGGGGATTAATTCGTTTAACTAACTTGTGTAATCTTTTAGTAATTATTAAAGGGAAAATTAGTTAATCAAGTTTAATAAATGATAATTGATCATTCGATTAGTTTGAAATGTTAATAAATTATCTAATGTTTATTCAAGGTATAAATCATGGAGGAAATAATCGAGGTGGAAGTGGATTGCAAAACGAAATTTAAAGGTGAGTTAATCTCACTCAGTTGAATTTAAATTTAAATGGTTAAATTTAAATAATTGATTGAATGGGTGAATTGATTTGGATGTGCTATATTATATATAGAAGTATATAGCAATATATACATATTGGCATATGTATATATTGGAATTGTTGATATTCCCGCATTGTATAGCGGATGATTTATATAAATCCCATATACTGCGATATTCCACCTTGAAGTGGAATTGGTATTTTATATTGTGCTAACGTCTGTGGATGCAGGGAAACAGGTTGGAGGGATCCAACTGGGTTCCTCAAAAGTATTAGATTATTTAATATTCTGTGTTCTGAATATTTGATATCATGTGATGATTTTATATTGGATGATGTGGTTGATTTGGATTGTCCAGTATAATAAATTATAAAATCTATGGAATTGAATTTTTGGAAAGAAATCAAGGAATAAAAGTTTAAGTAAAATAATTCGAGGAATTGGGATAAAATTTATAACGAATTGAAATAAAAATAAGGTGATTTGGAATTTTTAACAAATATGAAATAAGGGGATTTTGAATTCACAAGGGATAATAAATTTTATACTTAAGTGATATTATTTGAAAAATAAAAGAAGTTATTTTTGAAATTAAGGATTAAAGTTAATTAAAGAATAAATAAGGAGTTTTGGAAATCTGTAATCGATATTGGTAAAAAAAAAGGGTTTAACTCGTAATAAGGAATAAAATCTAAAGGTTAATGTATTTTGGAATAAATGAAGTAGCAAAGAAAATTTATTTCAAAATAAGTAGAGTAAATTGGGAAATCAATTGGAAATTGATTTAGTTGTTTAAAATTGGAATTTTAGAAGAGAAATGAGATTTTGGAATTTATAAACTGGGTTTATAAAGTAAAATAAAATATCAGTGGATATTAGAAAATATAAATTCAAGGTGGGAATTTATAAAGGGATATGAATTGGTTTAAAATAAATGTTGATTTATTTTTAAAGGATGGGAATGAGAAGTGTATTTCTCTGGATAGCCAAGTACGTTTTCAAAGAAATTTTTATATAAGTTAAAAGTTCTAATTGTGTTTTTAAAAGCATGTTTTAGAAAATTGATTATTTCTAAATGTTAATTTCCTAAGTAAGTATTTTCAAAAATCTATTATTGTAGTAATTATATAAAAGTGATTTGCTATTATGTTTTAAAAGGAGAAATTTAGTTTATATTATAAAGTGGTTTATTTTAAAGTATATATTTTTAATAAAGTATTAAAGTAGTTTGATTTCAATGTTATAAAGTATATTTAAATAAAGTGTTTTTAAATTATTTTAAAATTAAAAGTATTTTGTACTTGGTGTTCCAGTGGAAATAAATATCTGGGAAATGTATTCCGTAAGCGGAAACTGTTTGAAATGGTTTTCAAATGAGCTTTGAAAATTTGGAAATATATCTTGGAAAGATATTTGGGCAAATAAATAATGTGGGAAATTATTTATTGTGTGATGGTTGCTTGTGGATGTTAATTGATAGTTAAATAACCGACTATCAATATTGGCCAAATGCATTGATCGTTTCGAAGAGACCGGGATCGAGTTTCCGTATACCGGGATTCTAGGTCTGGAGACTCGAATACCACTTCGATCCGGTTTGTACGTTTCGTGTAACGTGTTCGGAGTCGAAGATGGAGCTGTGAAGTGCAAGGGCTAGTCGCTACTAATCCTGAGGATATTTCCAAAATGGATGTAGTAGGAATAGTGCCTTCGGTTCCGTTCGAACCCGGGACGGACTTGTATGGACGAATGCTTGCGAAACATCGTCAGGTGGACGATGGGCATTCTAAGGGATATGTGCTATAAAGGTATCGTTTAGCCTCGAACCTCATCAACCGGGAATGACTAAAAATCAGGGGTTATGCAGCAAGGCTTCGTGGGTAGCCCCCACTTGAGAGTAAAGTCATCCCTGTTTAGATGTCCCTTTTATTTCGGCTTAGTGGTGCGGTTGCTGATCCCAACCGTGGGGTGATTTTATTTGGAATTGTCCAGTAAGGGATGATTCCGGCCTTGTGTTGCAGGGGAGCGGGCGTACTCCTCGGTACTGTGATCTAGGCCACGTACTGTGACAGGTGGTACCCCAGTGCCTAGTCATTCGTTGGAAATCCATTCTCCCTACGTGCCTTGTACGGTATTTGTTTGTATTACCCACTTTGTGGCTAGTATGCTGGAATTTAATCATGTAACAATTTCAGCTATTTTAATAAGTATTTGTGAATAGACACTATTATAATATCAGAGGATTTTTATAAAAAGTGTTTTAGCTATCGTAAGGTAAAAACCCGGCATGTTTATTTGTGGCGTGGTCTTACGAGATGCTTTTGTTTCAAAGGATTTTGAAACTTTAATAATCAATTGAGTGTGATTTTCTCACGCTGGTATTCCAGACTGACTCGGGTATTGTTTTATATGATGCTCGGGTCAGACCGAGATAAACAGGTTCAGATTGTAGCTGTGGAGCTCAGGAGACGAGCTGGATGGCGATACGTACTTCCGTATTTGTTTATTGTTCCGCTGTGTATTTGGATGTATGTCATTGATGTGATGAACTCTGATGATGTATTCTGTAAATATATTGTATAAACAGATATATTTTTCTGTTTGAGTAAAGATCTGTTTTGTATATATTATATTTTATTCCGCTGCGATGTGAGATTCTGTTGTTGATTTTCTGTTTCTTCTTCTTCTACCTCTTCTTCTTTAACATAAAATGGTCCGGTTTTTCGTGTATGAAAACCCGGGTCGTTACAGTGGTATCAGAGCTTAGGCTGGCGACAACCTTGGCTCTGGTGGGAATTTTGAGAGTATTAATAGATATGAGCGCGTATTTGTTAGTGAATATAAAATTGTTTTATATTGTGATGATTGGTTTATTGAGTAGTTTATGGATTCTGGTCGATGTGCGGGACGCCACAACATTGATAGAGATCTCTAAACACTTGTATAGAACAATTCGACACAGTATTGTTTTAAAGTAGGGTAAATGAAATAATTTTACCCAAATTATTTTTGTATAAAAAGGAAAGTTTCGTAAACTATTCTAGTTAATATATATGGTTGTTTGGATGTTAGATGTGATAATATTGGATTATTATCATTATTATATGGAAACTTAACTAGAAATTGAAATTTATAACCAAAGCAAAGAATAAAATTTTATAATAAAATAAAATTTGAGATATAGATTACAAATGTAATTTATAAAATTGAAATAAACTTCATATACAAATGAGATTTGTACTTTAAAATAGAATTCCAGAGAAATGTGGAAAATAAATCGGAATGGATTTTAAGTTTGGAATTTTGGGAAAGGTTTGAAATTCCTTGAGATTTGGAAATAGTTTTCAAAGAGTTTGAGGAAATAATAAGTGGTATTATTTCAGGAATATTTTGAGTTGAGTTTGGAATCTGGAAAGATTTGGAATTTAAAAATATTTGAAATGTTTTAAAAGTGATAAAAGCATTAAATTCTCTTTTGGTCGCTGGAAAATAATTTCGGTGATGACTGCAGCATCATCGATGTTTATTTTCTAGTCTCCAAAGAAAAATTGCTTTTAAACTGTTTTAAATTGGAATTGTTTGTGAACTAAGTTTGGTTTGAAATTCCAAAGGGAAATTGAAATTGTCAAGGGTTTTGAATGCAGTTGATTTCAAAAGTGATTTTGAAATTTTGGAGAATTGTTTAAACTCTTAAATCATATTTAAAATGTTTATATGGAATAATAAATATACCAAACTAAATAAAATGTAAATCTTGTAGTAAAGTATAAAAATGTGAATGAAATTGATTGTAAATAAATAAAATATAGATATAAATAAGTTTGGGACTTATAAAATTTGGGAGTAAAATAAATAAGCCAAATAAAACTATTTGTAATGGTTTGAATTGCCAATAGAACTAAAATGAGTAGAAATAAATTGGAAATGGCCTTGTATTAATAATAAAAATATATTGGCTAAAAGGAAGTTGAATTTGTGATTTAATAAAGAAATTGGGGATGAACTTGGATTAAATAGAAATTATTAAATGTAATTCAAGTTGAAAATTAACAATTCGAATGTGGATGATATAAATAAAGCTCGACACATATATTTTAAATGCTGTTGAGCGCGATAAACAAATTGAGACAAGAGAATGGACTAAAGACAATGAATGTGTGGAAATAAATTTATTGGTTGGCAATGAATTAGAGAATGAATAAATGATTAAATGTGAAGTAAAATCTATATTGATTCAATTAATATGATAATTACGAACAGAGCTGGTAATTAACTCAAGTTAAATAAAATAGAGTTGAATTGAAAATGAGCTTGTTGGATTAAAAATAAATTGAATGAGTATATTAACTGAATCTAATTAGTAAAATAAATGAAATTTGATTTGGATTAGAATCAAATTGAAATAGAGTTGGTGTAAGGAAGGAAATGAACTTAATATTTATGACAAAATAGCTTGAAATAACTAAAGGAACGAAGGTAAATGAAATGCAAGAGAATGGATTAAAATTTGTAAATGCAATGAAAATACAAACATGGAAGTGTAAATAAATGGAAAATGGAATGGGTTGAGTATGGGTTGAAAACAATTGGAATGAGTGTCGAAGCATTTCATATGTGCTTATAGAAGTATATATCCTGCATCGTTTGTAGAATTCATGCTTTAGCAATGTAAAATTAAGTGAAATGCTATAAACTTTGTGTATTTGACACTCACATATTTATATTGAGTTAGTACAGGTTCAGGGGAGCCGCTTGGCTGATTTTGACTGCGTTAATTGCTTAAATAAATTGCCGCTTTGCTTAAAAATGCTAAAAGAAAGGTACGCCTACGCAAAGGAATTTAATAGGAGATATGAACTGTTTATATTGATATATATTTTGATTTCCGGCCTGAGGCCGATGTATATATATATTTGTGCATCCTGCGATATCGCAGAAGTCCCTCCGTACAAAGGAGACTCTGCCAAAATTTTCCGTAAATTTTGGGAGTTAGAAATTTTTTTAAAATTTTCATTAACAATAAACGATTAAATTTGTTAAGCAAAGAGAATTGAAATTGAATATTGGAATCTAATTCAAATGCGAATGTAAAGTAAAGTGAAATCGAAGGAACTAAAGAAAGTGAAGTTGCAAATAAACTGTTATTGAGATTTAAATTAATTAGTAAGTGAAACTAATCCAATATTTAAAATGGAAACCAAATTGAATTCGAATGGAATTGTAAAGGCAAAGGTGAACAGAAATGAATATACATTCCTATGGCGAAGTGAAAATAAATTTAAGAAGTGTATAAATACGTAAATTGGAATTAAGAAAAGAACAATGAATTCTCAAGTAATTTGGTACTGAGGAAAATTTTTCTAGGTGAATAATAGAATAAAGATTAAAATTGGAAATTGTGGAATGAGATAATAATGGGTAAGTGAGTGACAATCAAAAAGGAATGTGAATAAAAGAGAATTGATATAACTGATAATCAATTGGAATTTATACGTAAGATGTACGTATATTATTTTATTCGCATAGCTATTTGGTCTAGATGTCGAACACAGAATTTCGAGATAGTTTTATCGATCCGAATCAGGATTTTTCACTCGATTTTCAACGGCGAGCCTGGATATGGATTGTTGATTGATTCTGGATATTCTCTATCATAGTTGGTGGCTATGCAAGGAGAATGACGGTTTCTGATCAAGAAACCAGATCTGAGTCCGCACTAGGAAGTCGGGTGGACGATACTAGTTCGGAAGTGGAATTGTGTGATCGATCGAGCGATCGAATGTGATATTGCGTACGGATGATATATGTGCATCGTACGGGCTTAAGTAAAACAAATATTAGAAATTTGTAAAGGAAAGTATGAAATGACTTTGGATTTGAGATTGAATATTATTGCTTAGTAGGATATACAGGTGTATAAAAGCAATGGATAAATTGGGATTTTGATTTCGAAGATAAAATTTAATGGCCGACAAAAGGTATGTATTTGAATTTCTATATGAAATTTGATTGGGTTTTTGATCCAGCCACTTGGCTTTTTGTTTCCTTTTTGAGATTGGGAGGCCGTAGAGCCATTTTGTAGTTGTACCGAGATAGCCGCGCAAAGGAGACGCTGGCGAAATTTTTCGAAAATTTAGGGAGTTAGAAAAATTTTGGAAAATTTTGATAGTTCAAAATTTGAATTCAAATTTAAATTTGAATTGATAAGTAAGTGATATTGTTTGGGAAACTTATAGCTAAGTTTGAAAGATGGGAAAAGATAGTGTGTGTGATAAAAGATTTGTTGGGTTAATTGTTAAAAACTACTTGGGTTGAGGAAATAGTTAACGGGAATCGAATCATTCTTCCTAACTAGTAATTTCGGGGACGAAATTCTTTTAAGGGGGGAGGAATGTGACGACCCGAAATTTTTGTATATTTGAAATTGGAATATTTAATTAATTTTAAATATTCAGAGGTTAATTATAAACTTAAATTTCAAATATCGCTGTTTATTGAGTAATTTAATTATTAAATTAAATTATTTGAAGTTGGATAAAATAGTAAATCTGGTATTCTAAGCCGATTAAAAATATTTCAAAAGCTTTTAAAATTTGTAATGATAATACAAAAAAAAATAGAAGCTTCAGAATGTAATTTCATACTGTTTTGATCAGTTTTGAATTTATATCATTTGAATCGATATTAGAAATAGCCTTCCGAGGCACAGTCTCGGAATTCGACGAAACCAGTTCCATTGGGTCCATAATATTGAATTATTATTGGATTTCAAATTTCGTATTTTTCAAAGTTGTTATGCGAGCATACGATATAGGAACGCGTTGAAAGAATTTACATCGAAAATTCAATTTTTAAAATTTTATTTATATATTCACGTTCAAAAACTTTTCTCCCCTAAATTTGCGCCTAAAATCACGCATGGAATCACAAAAATGATCGTGCAAAGCATGGCCGAGCTCGTCTTTAAAACTTCAAATCGAAACCATCTTCCTCAGTTCAAAATCATACGAGAAAAAAAAAAAATATAATGGCCGAACTTAAATTTGTCTATCTCTAGTATACTTCGCCTCCTCCCTCCTTCACAAATAAATCGAGTGCATCGATCTCCCTCTCGTTCGAAAATCATTCGTTTAAAAGGAGAAAGGCCTGAATCGAATTCGATTTCGAGATGTATAAACGAACAAGTCAGAACCCATTCACTCCCTTTCCCTTTTACAAATTTAAACCCGCATCCCTAAACTATTCGTGAAATCAATTCAAAGCAGCCAAAATCTATATGTATTCGAAGTCAACCGCGTTCTTTCCCATTCTCGAATCAGAGCGATGCACGCTCGGGTGGAGGAAATCGAATTCGATTTCATTTCGTGGTTGAGCTGAAGCTTCGGGGTAGCTCGATCTCGAGCTAAAAGGCATCGCGTGGCATGGCGGGGCAGCGGTGCTGGGGAGACTTGCGAACTCGCGCACGTGGAGGCAAGAAAAGGGAGGGTTCGAAGTCGCGAGTGTAGGAGGAGGGGGTCGGTGAGTTCGATCAGAGACTGGGTTAGTAGTGAGGCTTCGAGAGGCATTCTCACGATCGATTGTTCGACTTGGGGACAGCTCGCAGCATCGTTCAGGGCAGTAAGGTAAAGGCTTCGTTTTTTTTTTTAAAAATTTAATTTAATAAATATATACACAGTAATAAGGGAAAGAGAAAAAGAGATATTTATATATAAGTTCGGAAATATAAATTGTTAATGTTGGACGGTAGAAATAAATAAACATATACAGATTTCAAAATCCACTAGTTAAAATTCTCAAATAATGTATTTAGGGGGATTAATTCGTTTAACTAACTTGTGTAATCTTTTAGTAATTATTAAAGGGAAAATTAGTTAATCAAGTTTAATAAATGATAATTGATCATTCGATTAGTTTGAAATGTTAATAAATTATCTAATGTTTATTCAAGGTATAAATCATGGAGGAAATAATCGAGGTGGAAGTGGATTGCAAAACGAAATTTAAAGGTGAGTTAATCTCACTCAGTTGAATTTAAATTTAAATGGTTAAATTTAAATAATTGATTGAATGGGTGAATTGATTTGGATGTGCTATATTATATATAGAAGTATATAGCAATATATACATATTGGCATATGTATATATTGGAATTGTTGATATTCCCGCATTGTATAGCGGATGATTTATATAAATCCCATATACTGCGATATTCCACCTTGAAGTGGAATTGGTATTTTATATTGTGCTAACGTCTGTGGATGCAGGGAAACAGGTTGGAGGGATCCAACTGGGTTCCTCAAAAGTATTAGATTATTTAATATTCTGTGTTCTGAATATTTGATATCATGTGATGATTTTATATTGGATGATGTGGTTGATTTGGATTGTCCAGTATAATAAATTATAAAATCTATGGAATTGAATTTTTGGAAAGAAATCAAGGAATAAAAGTTTAAGTAAAATAATTTGAGGAATTGGGATAAAATTTATAACGAATTGAAATAAAAATAAGGTGATTTGGAATTTTTAACAAATATGAAATAAGGGGATTTTGAATTCACAAGGGATAATAAATTTTATACTTAAGTGATATTATTTGAAAAATAAAAGAAGTTATTTTTGAAATTAAGGATTAAAGTTAATTAAAGAATAAATAAGGAGTTTTGGAAATCTGTAATCGATATTGGTAAAAAAAAAAAATGGTTTAACTCGTAATAAGGAATAAAATCTAAAGGTTAATGTATTTTGGAATAAATGAAGTAGCAAAGAAAATTTATTTCAAAATAAGTAGAGTAAATTGGGAAATCAATTGGAAATTGATTTAGTTGTTTAAAATTGGAATTTTAGAAGAGAAATGAGATTTTGGAATTTATAAACTGGGTTTATAAAGTAAAATAAAATATCAGTGGATATTAGAAAATATAAATTCAAGGTGGGAATTTATAAAGGGATATGAATTGGTTTAAAATAAATGTTGATTTATTTTTAAAGGATGGGAATGAGAAGTGTATTTCTCTGGATAGCCAAGTACGTTTTCAAAGAAATTTTTATATAAGTTAAAAGTTCTAATTGTGTTTTTAAAAGCATGTTTTAGAAAATTGATTATTTCTAAATGTTAATTTCCTAAGTAAGTATTTTCAAAAATCTATTATTGTAGTAATTATATAAAAGTGATTTGCTATTATGTTTTAAAAGGAGAAATTTAGTTTATATTATAAAGTGGTTTATTTTAAAGTATATATTTTTAATAAAGTATTAAAGTAGTTTGATTTCAATGTTATAAAGTATATTTAAATAAAGTGTTTTTAAATTATTTTAAAATTAAAAGTATTTTGTACTTGGTGTTCCAGTGGAAATAAATATCTGGGAAATGTATTCCGTAAGCGGAAACTGTTTGAAATGGTTTTCAAATGAGCTTTGAAAATTTGGAAATATATCTTGGAAAGATATTTGGGCAAATAAATAATGTGGGAAATTATTTATTGTGTGATGGTTGCTTGTGGATGTTAATTGATAGTTAAATAACCGACTATCAATATTGGCCAAATGCGTTGATCGTTTCGAAGAGACCGGGATCGAGTTTCCGTATACCGGGATTCTAGGTCTGGAGACTCGAATACCACTTCGATCCGGTTTGTACGTTTCGTGTAACGTGTTCGGAGTCGAAGATGGAGCTGTGAAGTGCAAGGGCTAGTCGCTACTAATCCTGAGGATATTTCCAAAATGGATGTAGTAGGAATAGTGCCTTCGGTTCCGTTCGAACCCGGGACGGACTTGTATGGACGAATGCTTGCGAAACATCGTCAGGTGGACGATGGGCATTCTAAGGGATATGTGCTATAAAGGTATCGTTTAGCCTCGAACCTCATCAACCGGGAATGACTGAAAATCAGGGGTTATGCAGCAAGGCTTCGTGGGTAGCCCCCACTTGAGAGTAAAGTCATCCCTGTTTAGATGTCCCTTTTATTTCGGCTTAGTGGTGCGGTTGCTGATCCCAACCGTGGGGTGATTTTATTTGGAATTATCCAGTAAGGGATGATTCCGGCCTTGTGTTGCAGGGGAGCGGGCGTACTCCTCGGTACTGTGATCTAGGCCACGTACTGTGACAGGTGGTACCCCAGTGCCTAGTCATTCGTTGGAAATCCATTCTCCCTACGTGCCTTGTACGGTATTTGTTTGTATTACCCACTTTGTGGCTAGTATGCTGGAATTTAATCATGTAACAATTTCAGCTATTTTAATAAGTATTTGTGAATAGACACTATTATAATATCAGAGGATTTTTATAAAAAGTGTTTTAGCTATCGTAAGGTAAAAACCCGGCATGTTTATTTGTGGCGTGGTCTTACGAGATGCTTTTGTTTCAAAGGATTTTGAAACTTTAATAATCAATTGAGTGTGATTTTCTCACGCTGGTATTCCAGACTAACTCGGGTATTGTTTTATATGATGCTCGGGTCAGACCGAGATAAACAGGTTCAGATTGTAGCTGTGGGGCTCAGGAGACGAGCTGGATGGCGATACGTACTTCCGTATTTGTTTATTGTTCCGCTGTGTATTTGGATGTATGTCATTGATGTGATGAACTCTGATGATGTATTCTGTAAATATATTGTATAAACAGATATATTTTTCTGTTTGAGTAAAGATCTGTTTTGTATATATTATATTTTATTCCGCTGCGATGTGAGATTCTGTTGTTGATTTTCTGTTTCTTCTTCTTCTACCTCTTCTTCTTTAACATAAAATGGTCCGGTTTTTCGTGTATGAAAACCCGGGTCGTTACATACAAGGTACAATAAAACAGAAGCATGGCAGATCATAGTATACACTCGAGGAAACTAGCAACTATAATACAACAATACCAAAGTGAAGCCGCAAATGGAACCTGACTCGAAGCTACATGTAACCAGATGAACTAGACAAACAGAGATATCATATAAATGAGGATACGAATGCACATATGTACAACATAAAGTATGAATGACCAGAATAACAATCATATCAAGCCGCATGTGCACAGTTCAACATGACTGAAAGTACAGTGGATAGAAGTCGATGCAAACATAAATGAACACACATATATAGGCAGTGCACACGTGAACCAGACAAGGCACATACCACATTCAAAACTACATGAGTGAGCATATAAATATGTATGAAATACAAAGGTAGAAAAAAGCAAGCAGGTACTTTCAAATATGTGCAAAGTCATTACAGCAGTAGGGAACATGGATATGACAACAAGACCAACATCACAAAATCAAGTTTGCAGTTGAAGACAACTGCAGTGCAAAGTCAAAACCGTGAGCTATTGAACGAAGTCGTGGATTCACAAACAAAAAATCTAGACCGTGCTCAATATGAACAAGTCAAATTCGAAATCGTGGTGGCCAAGAAAATTGACCAAAGTAAAAATCAATACCGTAAGAAGCAAGCATCAATTATACGAATTTGATTAAGTCAGAGAAATCATCAGCGTCAAAACAATATCGAATGGCCGAAGCTAAAATGTTGAAGAAATCAGACGAACGCAAATAAGAAGATTAAACTCATATAAACGAAGTCAAGAACTCAAATCATATATAAGCAGTACTTCGAATTAGATGTGAGTGAAGTCGAAATTCACTCACCTTGTCGAAGAACCCAACCCAATCTCGCAGCCGAAATCAAAGATCGAAAGCCCCAGTTCCAAAAGCCCTAATTTTGAAAAGAGGAACGAACGAACGAGAAGGAGATTGAGTCACCATTTTTATTTCGCTCGTTTGATTATGGTTTGCGATTGAAAAGAATGAAGGGGAACGGTATTCACTTTGATAATTATCACAGCCCCAAGCTAAAGAGACGTGGGCCAAGATTCAATATTTAAAGCCCACACAACATTAACAAAGAATTTCAACCGATTAAAAATTCCAATATCAATTGACAACCAATTTAATCGTCATTTGACGATAATTAATTGTTACTAAACCCCGAGTTGTTACAGACTCCCCTCCTTATAAAATTGCGTACCCGTAATTTTCATAATTAAAGTCGTCAATAACAATTATTTTTCTAACATAAACTGGTTAAGCTAGAAAAATAGAGGTTGAGAACACAAACGCCAAAAAAATCTTTTAATTCCATAAAAGAAATTCACAAATTCTCAACAAAATCTAATTATCAAATAGATAATCAGAAAACAATCAAAACTGAATAAATACAATTATCAGCAATATTTATTAGAAAACACAAATCACAGATCGCAAAATCCCAAATATCTAGTCATCAACCAGATAGTAAAGAACAATAAACATCCAATTACCAAAAACGATACTCAGAAATCTCAAATCAACAAATATCTAATTATCAAAAACGATAATCAGAAATCTCAAATATCTAATTATCAAAAACGATAATCAGAAATCACAAATCAACAAATATCTAGTTATCAAAAACGATAATCAGAAACAACAAATATCTAATTATCAAAAACGACAATCAGAAATCTCAAATCATCAAATATCTAATTATCAAAAACGATAATCAAAAATCTCAAATCATCAAATATCTAATTATCAAAACGATAATCAGAAACAACAAATATCTAATTATCAAAAACGATAATAAAAAATCTCAAATCTCAAATCAACAAATATCTAATTATCAAAAATGATAATCAGAAATCTCAAATATCTAATTATCAAAAACGATAATCATAAATCACAAATATCTAATTACAAAAAACGATAATCAGAAAACATTAAATATCTAATTATCAAAAACGATAATCAGAAATCTCAAATCAACAAATATCTAATTATCAAAAACGATAATCAGAAATCTCAAATCAACAAATATCTAATTATCAAAAACGATAATCAGAAACAACAAATATCTAATTATCAAAAACGATAATCAGAAACAACAAATATCTAATTATCAAAAACGATAATCAGAAATCACAAATATCTAATTATCAAAAACGATAATCAGAAAACATCAAATATCTAATTATCAAAAATGATAATCAGAAATCTCAAATCAACAAATATCTAATTATCAAAAACGATAATCAGAAACAACAAATATCTCATTATCAAAAACGATAATCAGAAACAACAAATACGATAATCAGAAACAACAAATATCTAATTATCAACAAAGATAATTAGAACTCAACTCAGCAAATATCTAATTATCAACAAAGATAATTAGAACTCAAATCAGCAAATATCTAATTATCAACAAAGATAATTAGAACTCAAATCAACAAATATCTAATTACCTGCAGATAATTAGAAACAACAAATATCTAGAAATCAATTAAGATGACTAGAAAATCAACATAAAAGGTTGGATCGACCCCATCAGATGGCGAGTTTTAGTTACACCGCACGTGCAACAACATATGGTCGAAGCCTACCAAGTACTATAAAATTTTGGCGCCCATCAGATGACCTGAAGGTCCGCAGAGTGACCCGAAGGTCTAGTACTGGTATTTGACCTGAAGGTCCATCATATGACCCGAAGGTCCAACATATGACCCGAAGGTCCATCATATGACCCGAAGGTCCAACATATGACCCG
This sequence comes from Allium fistulosum, assembly GCA_030737815.1. Classification (NCBI taxonomy): domain Eukaryota; kingdom Viridiplantae; phylum Streptophyta; class Magnoliopsida; order Asparagales; family Amaryllidaceae; genus Allium; species Allium fistulosum. The sequence continues at coordinate 1,094,981,508 of CM060904.1, read as the reverse complement.
AAGGTCCATCATATGACCCGAATGTCCAACATATGACCCGAAGGTTCAGTAGAGTGGCCCGAAAGCCCAATAAATCATCAGAGTCATCAAACAGCAAATGTTTCAATTAACGAGTCCGGAATGAACCGAAATAGCAAACGCACATGTCCCATACCATGAGTTTTACTAAATCGTTTGATTCTCTTCATCGTTTCCTTGAAAGTGCAAAATTGTGTATTTTGTAAAATTAACATTTTACATTCTCAAACGGACAAGTCTAGAATTAAGCGAATCAGTAAAAGTAAGGGTTCATAGTCCTCGATTTTGCTGAATCGTTTAAATCGCTTCCTCATTATTTTGAAAGCGCAAACTGTAAAATTTTTGTATTTTATATAAATAACATTTTACATTCTCAAACGGACAAGTCCGGAATTAAGCGAAACAGTAAAAGTGAGGGTTCATAGTCCTCAATTTTGCTGAAGCGTTTAAATCGCTTCCTCATTCTTTTGAAAGCGCAAACTGTAAAAATTAAAAAAAAATTATTTTAAAAAAAATTTCAAAACACGTGATTAAAACAGCAACATCTGTAGCAATTTCAATAAGGAAATTGCACTTCTCAATACACCGTAAAAACGGTTATCAAGTCAACATTGCGGAATAACCGCTTGAAAATCCACTTTAAAATTTGACGGTTACTGAAGCCAAAGCGATAGAAATTTTTATACGTCAAAATCTCATCAAAATAATTCACATCAAAATGTAAAACCAGTGAACTTTCATTCATTAAAAATGTCAACAAAACACCGTGCTTCAAAAATTTAGCATCGGTGTAAAAATCCCGTTATAAAAATAACTGCAACAAAATACGTTTAAACCAAACACCGGTTCAACGTAAAATAAACGCAGTAACGTGCAACTCAAATTTGCACGTATACTACAAAATGAACAAAGAAATCATTTGAATGTATCTTCAATGAAGATAATTCAAAACAGCAAAAATCTCAACAAAAATCACATAACTACAATCGCTTCGAATCCTCAAATCGGATTTGAAATTTTCAAAGAAACAAAATAAACCCAGCTATGTAAACAACAAATGAAATTTATTTCAATTTCATATTTTGATTTTTTTAAATCAAAAAGGTTATCAGCTGTACTCAACGAAGACAGTGTCACTACTTCCGCTGCGCACTCTGATAAACAGTCACAATTTTATCAATCAACAAAACACAATTTCCCTTTTTTTTAAATAAAGATATTTAAAATTTCATCATAATTACAAAACTTTAGTTTTGACTCAAAGCACAAATAAAAACATCGACAAATAGTTGTAACACATGTTCCATCTAAGTTATGTTTTATATTATGTCCATAAACCCCTCGCTCTGATACCAACTGTGACGCCCCACCTCTATGCTCACAATAACAAAGAGTATTAAAAGAAATACTGTCTGTTATTACGAAGAATAAGGCTGGATAGGAGCGGCCATCCGTAGTTGGGCCTTACACTAGTATTGATTACCTCGATAGGAGTGGTATATATTTTTTAGTTTTCATCTCTTATTTATTTACTCCCATCGACATACCTAATTCCAGTATAAAACGAACTACGATGGTTCATAATAGTTTAGGACAATATATATAATAATAACACAGATAAGCTAAATGCGGAACACAGATAATAAAAGTCTTATATATATATATATAACTGATGTCAGTTACAATACATGTGATACAATACATATGATACAACTACAACTGTCGACACTGGAAATTACATATACAAGTACACTATTGACAATAATATACATGAATACATATCATCCTAGATCAGATACACTGACTACTACAAAATGACGACGACTACTCCAAAAGATATGAAGAGACTTCATAGCTCAAGCAGCAACCCAAAGCAAGATATCTACAACCTATAATAACTCGGTCTGACCCGAGTATTAAATTCAAAAGAAAATAATACACTGGTCAGTCTAATTCAAACTTAGTTATTAATGCACGGAAGCAATAATAATTAAATAATCAAATAGATGATAGTCACAATAAATCTCGTATATCCAATCCTTTAACAAGGAAATCGAATAACGGTAGATATAACACTAAACAGTGTTAAACAACCAATCAGCAAATTCAAATCATCAACAAGGATAAATAAAAAGATTATCAATGAAGATAATATGAAAACCATAGAATTGCCTAAACAGCAATTAACAACAAAATCTAATTATTAAATAAATAATTAGAAACTCATAATCTAATTATCAAATAGATAATTAGACAACAAAAAAATGATCAATCAAATCAAATAAGAATATAGTTTCAAAATATATTGAATTGAACACACAAATAATTCAAGAAATTGAAATGTCAATTAAAACGCCAATCCTGTTTTGGCTGCAGTACACGCTCGCGTGTACTGCCTCGCCACTACAGTGAGGAAATACACAAAAGCTCAATGAATCAAAAGCAGATGGCACCAACTCAAATCAAAATGAACCAGATGGAACTGCAACAGCTTGCACAGCATCCACCCAGTAACCACCAAATGAACAAAGTGCACCTGAAGGCACAATGGAAATTCACAAACGAGCACAAGGTCAAACCCGAATTATCGGATTCAACTCAATGTACAAATAATAATGCAACACTGTCTGGATCAAATGCCATCAAGAAAGCAAGACCAAAGAGTGAAATAATCAAACTGCAAACTTCAACTTAAACCAACAAGAGACCAAACAAACAAGTACACATTCAAGTACTTGATTAAATGGCCAGATCCAACCAACTCAATTGCACAAGGGCAGTTGTACAAGAGCAAGTGCAGCCCCAACATGCTTGAACACTTACAACAGAAAATGGTGCAAATACAACCAGTAATCAAGTACAAAGGAGATTACAAACTGCAGCTCAAAGTAAAACCAGGGTCAGAGACAATTCAGAATTGTGCCAGCGTATAAGAAATTAGCAAGCCAGTTAAGTATATGTACTCAAATGAGCAAAACTCAAACTAAGGCAAGCTCGAAATTAAAAAGCACATAGGATAATCGAAGTCAACAAGAGTGCATGTATGCATATATATTAATACACATACATATCTACTGTGACGACCCGGAATTTTTGTATATTTGAAATATGAATATTTAATTTATTTTAAATATCCGAAGGTTAAATTTTAACTTTAATTTCAAATATACAGTATTTCTTTGGATAATTAATTATTAAATTTAATTATCGGGATTGGGTAAAATATTGAATCTTGATTTTAAGCCTGTTAAAAATAGTTCAAAGGTTCAGAAAATTTATATTGTTAATACTGAAGATGATAGAACTTTTAAAATGGAATTTTAAAAGAGTTTTGTTCAGTTTTAAAAATATATCGTTGAAATTAAATTTAAAAATAGCCGTCCGAGGCACAGTCTCGGAATTCAGCGAAACCAGTTCCATTGGATCCGTGATATTGTATTATTATTGGATTTCAATTTTCGTAGTATTTGGAGTTGTCGTGTGATCGTACGGAATGTAAACGCGCTGAAATTTAATCGGAAATTTAATATTTTAACTAGTCGATATCTCCCATCAGTGTTTTTTTTGCTTTCATTTCTCAACACCTGTAACAAGCCTATGCAGACACGCAAGGCAGTTCAAAACACGTGTTCTCCCTGGAATAACACGCGTCCTCTCTCAAGAAATAAAAGACAAAAGAAAAAGAACCCCGTGCCTCCTATACTCCTTCCAATTGAAATCAGAAAATAAGGGAATAATGAAATATAATAAAGGGAGATTGCCGAAAACCTCCTCATTCAAATCGAACTCTTTCCCTTCATCAATCCATGGCCACGTTCACCTCTCTAATCTCAAAAACCCTATCGTGTAGTTTTCCCTAATTTCTAAAATCAATTCGACAGTTAATTCAAATCATTCGAGATTGAATCGTACTCCAGGCGAGTCAATAAATGGCGGCAACAATCTCGAGCTCGACGTCGCGATGGGTGGTTGGTGAATAGGGTTTCGCGGCAGATCGTAGGTGTTAGGAGGCAACGGCGAGAGCTTCGCAGAGGTCATGGGTGCTCGAGTAGGCGAAGGGGAGGGTTTCGATCTGGGGATTCTCGAGACCGTTCTCGAGCTCTTCGCACAGTGCGTCGCGATCTAGAGGGAGGCGGCGAGGTGCAGCTTCGTGGGTTTGTCGCATTAATTGGCGATGTTGGCAAAGCATGTCGACAGTTTTGTTGTGGTGGTTCGAACGAGGGTTGATTTGCTGTGAGGTATTCTCTTCTAAATTATATTTATAGTTTCCAAATAAAATAAAATATAAACATCTTAATTTACTTGTTATTTTAAAGAATGCGTTATGGAGATTAATCTGTTATTAAACTTATTAAATTGTTTTAGTTATAAAGGATTATAAAAGAAATGGGAGAATTAGTTTGGGAAAATTTAGTTATTTGTTTAAATAAAGATTTAGTTAACTTATGTAATTATTTGATAAGTACAAAATATGTTATAAAAGGAAAATTTGTTTAAAATTAACTTATTAGATAAAATTGATATTTATCAATGGAAATTAATTATTCAAATTGTTCGGATATTAATAAAATCATTTAATAATTATTCAAGGTCTGAATCGAGGAAAAACAAATTGAGGTGGGATGGATTGCAAATAAAGGAAAGGTGAGTTAATCTCACTCAGTTGAATTTAAATTTAAATGGTTAAATTTAAATAATTGATTGGATGATTGCATTGATTGATGTGCTATATATATATAGTAGTATATAGCAATATATACATATTGGCATATGTATATATTGGAGTTGATATTCCCGCATTTATATAGCGGATGAGACCCTATGCGCCGCATAATAGCGGATGATATTTTATAAACCCATATACCGCGATATTCCACCTCGAAGTGGAATTGGTATTGTGCTAACGTCTGTGGATGCAGGGAAACAGGTTAGAGGGATCCAACTGGATTCCTCAAAATATTTAATTTTTGTTTAAATATTCTGTGATATGATTGTTGTTATCCTGTGATAATTTATATTGGATAATCTGGTTGGATTGAATTTCCCAGTATAATGAGTTATCAAAAGCAATTGAATTGGATTTTTGGAAAATATAAAAGAGTAAAATTAAGTTAAGTAATTCTAGTGAATTCGAATAAATTAAATATGGAAAAGAGGAATTTTGAATAAATAGAGAAATGTTGAATTTAAAGAAGACTTATGTGATGTTATTTAAAGGGATAAAAAATTTATTTTAATTCAATGTTTAAATGTAATTAAAAAGAGAAGGAATTTGGGAAATCTGAAACTTGTGTTTCAGTTTAAAGATTTTAAATCATAATGAGAAATAAAATCTGGAAGTTAATGAAGTTGGAAATAAATGGATTAAGTAAAGAAATTTATTTCAAAGTAAAATAAATTGGGAAATCAATTATAAATTGATTTAAATACTTTGGAATTTGAATTTTAAAGAGAAATGAGATTTGGGAGAGATAAACTGGGTTTGTAAAGTAAAATAAAATATCAGAGGATATTTGAAATATAATTTCAAAGTGGGAATTTATAAAAGGATATGGTTTGGTTTAAAAATAAATGTTATTTTATTTTTAAAAGATGGGAGTGAGAAGGATATTTCTCTGTATAGCCAAGTACGTTTTCAAAGCAATTTTAATATAAGTTAAAAGTTCTAATTGTATTTTTAAAAGCATATTTTAGAAAATTTATTATTTCTAAATGTTAATTTCCTAAGTAAGTATGTTTTAGGAAACCTATTCTTTTTAAATATTTAAACTTTAAAGTAAGTATTTTTCAAAGATCTATTATTGTAGTAATTATATAAAAGTGATTTGGTATTGTATTTTAAAAAGAGAAATTTAGTTTATATTTGTAAAGTGGTTTCATTTTAAATATTTCTTAAGTATATATTTTGTTAAGGTATTAAAGTAGTTTTTTTTTAATTTCAATATTATTAAGTATATTTATAGTAAAGTGTTTTAAGATTATTTTAAAATCTAAGTGTTTTGTACTTGGTGTTTCAGAGGAAATAAATATTTGGAAATGTATTCCGTAAGCGGAAACTGTTTTGAAATTGTTTTCAAATGAGTTTTGAAAATTCGGAAATATATCTTGGAAAGATATTTGGGCAAATAAATAATGTGGGAAATTATTTATTGTGTGATGGTTGCTTGTGGATGTTAATTGATAGTTAAATAACCGACTATCAATATTGGCCAAATGCGCTGATCGTTTCGAAGAGACCGGGATCGGGTTTCCGTATACCGGGATTCTAGGTCTGGAGACTCGAATACCACTTCGATCCGGTTTGTACGTTTCGTGTAACGATTTCGGAGTCGAAGATGGAGCTGTGAAGTGCAAGGGCTAGTCGCTACTAATCCTGAGGATATTTCCAAAATGGATGTAGTAGGAGTAGTGCCTTCGGTTCCGTTCAAACCCAGGACGGACTTGTATGGACGAATGCTTGCGAAACATCGTCAGCGGACGATGGGCATTCTAAGGGATATGTTCTCTAAAAGGTATCGTTTAGCCTCGAACCTCATCAACCGGGAATGACTGAAAATCAGGGGTTATGCAGCAAGGCTTCGTGGGTAGCTCCCACTGGAGGGTAAGGTCATCCCTGTCTAGATGTCCCTTTTTATTTCGGCTTAGTGGTGCGGTTGCTGATCCCAACCGTGGGGTGATTTTATTCGGGATCATCCAGTAAGGGATGGTTCCGGCCTTGTGTTGCAGGGGAGCGGGCGTACTCCTCGGTACGGTGATCTAGGCCATGTACTGTGATAGGTGGTACCCCAGTGCCTAGTCATTCGTTGGAAATCCATTCTTCCTACGTGCCTTGTACGGTTTTGATTGTGCCCAACTATTGTTGAAATGTGAGATGCAAGCATTTCAGCTAGATTATATTTTACTTTCTGTAGACACTATTATAATATCAGAGGATTTTGATATAAAGTGTTTTAGCTATCGTAAGGTAAAAACCCGACATGTTTATTTGTGGCGTGGTCTTACGAGATGCTTTTGTTTTCAAAGGATTTTGAAACTTTAATAATCAATTTGAGTGTGATTTTCTCACGCTGGTTTTCCAGACTGACTCGGGTATTGTTTTATATGATGCTCGGGTCAGACCGAGATAAACAGGTTCAGGATATGATGCTGTGGAGCTCAGGAGACGAGCTGGATGTCGATACGTACTCCCGTACTTGTTATTATTTTTCCGCTGTGTATTTAGTTGTATGTTATGGATGTTGATGTACTCTGATGATGTATTCTGATGTATTGTATAAACAGATATAATTTTGATTTGTGTAAAGATCTGTTGATATATTATATTTTATTCCGCTGCGATGGTTAGATTCTGATGTTGTGTTTCTTTTATTTTCTTCTTCTACCTCTTCATTTTACCCAAATGGTCCGGTTTTTCGTGTTAGAAAAACTCGGGTTGTTACACTTGGTATCAGAGCTTAGGCTAGCGATAACCTTGGCTCTGGTGGGAATTTTGAGAGTACTAATAGATATGAGCGCGTCGCCTATCAAAGAAACTAAAAGAATTATAGAAATTAGTTCAAACGGAAGATAAAAATCTGTTGATAAATGAATTCCAATTTGTTGAACGTTGTTTATAAAGTCTTGCTCTATAATCTGATTTGATCTTGTAGTCCAAATAATTCCGTACCATGACGTATCTGCGATAGTAGAAATTATAAAATGGTTTTATATTGTGTTGGTTGGTTTATTGAGTGGCATATGAACCTTCGTCGGCACAGTCTGGACAACTGTATCGAAAGGGTTTCTAAACACTTGAATAGAACAGTTCGACACAGTATTGTTTTAAATAGGGTGAATGAAATAATTTTGCCCAAATTATTTTGTATATAAAAGAAATAATTATTCGGAAATTTATTATGGTTATATATTTGGATGCTTGGTTGTTAGAAATGACCATAATGAGTTAGTCTCATTATTGAGTAGAAATTGAAAACTTATAACCTAAGTTGAAGAATAAATTTATATAACAAAATGGAGTTTGAAATATAGACTATAAATGCAATTTATAAATTGAGATAACCTTTATATACAAATGTGAATTACAAATGTGATTTATAATCAAATGAGATAAATTCATAAACAAATGAAATTTATAAATGTAAATTGTAAATGTGACTTATAACTTGAAATAAAATGTGATAGAATTTCAGAGTAATGTTTGGATATAAAAAAAATTGAATAGATTTTGAATTTGAAGTTTTGGGAAAGGTTTAAATTCCTTTGGATTTAAAAATAGTTTTTAAAGGTTTGGGGAAATAATGGTGACATTATTTCATGAATATTTTTGAAATTGAATTGAAATCTGGTGGAATTTGGGATTTAAAAATGTTTGAAATGTTTTAAAGTGATAAAAGCATTAAATTCTCTTTCGGTCGCTGGAAAATAATTTCGGTGATGACTGCAGCATCATCGATGTCTATTTTCGAGTTTCCAAAGAGAAATTGCTACCAAACTGTTTTAAATTGAAAATGATTGTGAACTGGGTTGGTTTTGAAATTCAAAGGGAAAATTGTTTGATAAAAGCAGATTGTTTTGGAAATTGGGATTTGAGGTGATATACCAGATATGTATGAGTTATTTATGGATTCAAAATGGTTTTTGGAATAAAATCGGGCAATTGGATTCTGGAAATTCTATTTAAAATATAAATGTGGAAATTTAAATGAATCAACAACATAAAGTATAGAATGAAGTTGATTTAAATAAGAAGGGAATGGAAGTTTAATTCTGGGATTATAATTATGAGATGAAAATAACTCAATGGGTAATATAAGTTGGTAGATAAAAGAGTTAGAGAACTTGAAGGTGAATGAATTGTAAAACTTGTATAAAATTTGTATCCTGGAATTAAAATTTAATTCGAGTATATGAAGGAGAATAAATATATTTGAATTTAACTTAAGATAAGTTAAATAAAATTGAGAATTGGAATTGAATTAAATGTAAATAAGTTGAAGTCGAATTGAATTGGATATAAAGGTAATGTAAAATGCTTATAATTGTGTAAAGAAATTCATATTCTTAAGTTCTTAAGTGTAATAATTTGAAATTTGATATGAAGATGGAAATGGACTTAAATGAATAGTCCTAGATCTTAAGTAAGTAAGTTAAAACTTATGAATAGAAATGAAATTGTAATTATCAAATGGAAACGACTAAGATGAGCAATCTTAATAAATCCAAACTTGAATTATAAAATAAATTGAACTTAAGATAATTAAGTGAAGTGATATTAGGAATTAAAAAGAAAGTATTTAATCTTAACCAGTGGAGGAACTAATGAGATAATAAATTAGTTAATGAAATGGAATTGGGAATTAATGAAATTGGATTAAAATAGTAATGGTTTGGATTTCGAATGGAATCCGAATAAGTGAAAATAAATAAATGGATGGAATTTGATTAAATAAGAATCAAATGAAAGATGGAAATAGAACTTAAAAGGGTTGGTTAAATGGAAAATAAACTTAAGCTATTGACTTAAGTAAATGTTGAATGGAAACTGAACTCAAACAGAGGAGTGGTTTAAATAAGTTGCGAAATAGTTATTTAATGAATTAACTTGGATTGTTGTCGAGCTAAATAAAATTCAATTTTTTGGAAGTTGGAGATGAATTGAATTTAAGGAAAAAATTGGAAATGAAGTAGTAAATTGAAGTAAGTTGGAATTCATATGAAATGGGAGTTCAATTTGAATATATACACTTCGGTGGTGAAGTAGTAAATAAGTATAAGAAAATTTATATGAACTTAAGAATTGAAGAATGAAATTCTTAAGAAAATTTGTATTGGAGGTATACTTAGTAATTTTGGAATGGAAAAATAAAAAAAAAATATATACTAAGTGAATAGTTGAATGAAGACTAAAACTGAAGTTGTGAAATGGGATAGTTGTGAATAAGGGGATAACAATCAAAATGAATGTGAATAAAAGAGAATTGATATAACTGATAATCAATTGAAATTTATACGTAAGATGTACGTATATTATTTTATTCGCATAGCTATTTGGTCCAGATGTCGAACACAGAATTTCGAGATAGATATATCGATCCGAGTTGGAAATTTTTACTCGATTTTCAACGGCGAACCTGGATATGGATTGTTGATTGATTCTGGATATTCTCTATCATAGTTTGTGGCTATGCAAGGAGAATGACGGTTTCTGATCAAGAAACCAGATCTGAGTCCGCACTAGGAAGTCGGGTGGACAATACTAGTTCGGAAGTGGAATTGTGTGATCGATTGAGCGATCGAATGTGATATTGCGTACGGATGATATATGTGCATCGTACGGGCTTAAGTAAAACAAATATTGGAAATTTGTAAAGAAGTCGATAAAATGACTTTGGAATTGTGAGTGGATATTATTGCTTAGTAGGATATACAGGTGTATAAAAGCAATGGATAAATTGGGATTTTTGATTTTAGAAGATAAAATTTAATGGCCCGACAAAAAGGTATGTATTTGAAATTCTATATGAAATTTGATTGGGTTTTTGATCCAGCCACTTGGCTTTTTGTTTTCTTTTTGAGATTGGGAGGCCGTAGAGCCATTTTGTAGTAGTACCGAGCTAGCCGCGCAAAGGAGACGCTGGCGAAATTTTTCGGAAATTTAGGGAGTTAGAAAAATTTTGGAAAATTTTGATAAGTTAAAATTTGAATTCAAATTTAAATTTGAATGGATAAGCAGGTGGTATGGGTTGAACTTATGAATAAGTTTGGGAAGTTAAAGGATGATTAGTGTATCATTAATAAAAGAATTGTTATGGAAAGTTGTTAAAACTATTTGGATTGGGAAAAAGAACGGGTATCGAATCATTTCTCTTAACTGGTAATTTCGGGGACGAAATTCTTTTAAGGGGGGAGGAATGTGACGACCCGGAATTTTTGTATATTTGAAATATGAATATTTAATTTATTTTAAATATCCGAAGGTTAAATTTTAACTTTAATTTCAAATATACAGTATTTCTTTGGATAATTAATTATTAAATTTAATTATCGGGATTGGGTAAAATATTGAATCTTGATTTTAAGCCTGTTAAAAATAGTTCAAAGGTTCAGAAAATTTATATTGTTAATACTGAAGATGATAGAACTTTTAAAATGGAATTTTAAAAGAGTTTTGTTCAGTTTTAAAAATATATCGTTGAAATTAAATTTAAAAATAGCCGTCCGAGGCACAGTCTCGGAATTCAGCGAAACCAGTTCCATTGGATCCGTGATATTGTATTATTATTGGATTTCAATTTTCGTAGTATTTGGAGTTGTCGTGTGATCGTACGGAATGTAAACGCGCTGAAATTTAATCGGAAATTTAATATTTTAACTGGTCGATATCTCCCATCAGTGTTTTTTTTGCTTTCATTTCTCAACACCTGTAACAAGCCTATGCAGACACGCAAGGCAGTTCAAAACACGTGTTCTCCCTGGAATAACACGCGTCCTCTCTCAAGAAATAAAAGACAAAAGAAAAAGAACCCCGTGCCTCCTATACTCCTTCCAATTGAAATCAGAAAATAAGGGAATAATGAAATATAATGAAGGGAGATTGCCGAAAACCTCCTCATTCAAATCGAACTCTTTCCCTTCATCAATCCATGGCCACGTTCACCTCTCTAATCTCGAAAACCCTATCGTGTAGTTTTCCCTAATTTCTAAAATCAATTCGACAGTTAATTCAAATCATTCGAGATTGAATCGTACTCCAGGCGAGTCAATAAATGGCGGCAACAATCTCGAGCTCGACGTCGCGATGGGTGATTGGTGAATAGGGTTTCGCGGCAGATCGTAGGTGTTAGGAGGCAACGGCGAGAGCTTCGCAGAGGTCATGGGCGCTCGAGTAGGCGAAGGGGAGGGTTTCGATCTGGGGATTCTCGAGACCGTTCTCGAGCTCTTCGCACAGTGCGTCGCGATCTAGAGGGAGGCGGCGAGGTGCAGCTTCGTGGGTTTGTCGCATTAATTGGCGATGTTGGCAAAGCATGTCGACAGTTTTGTTGTGGTGGTTCGAACGAGGGTTGATTTGCTGTGAGGTATTCTCTTCTAAATTATATTTATAGTTTCCAAATAAAATAAAATATAAACATCTTAATTTACTTGTTATTTTAAAGAATGCGTTATGGAGATTAATCTGTTATTAAACTTATTAAATTGTTTTAGTTATAAAGGATTATAAAAGAAATGGGAGAATTAGTTTGGGAAAATTTAGTTATTTGTTTAAATAAAGATTTAGTTAACTTATGTAATTATTTGATAAGTACAAAATATGTTATAAAAGGAAAATTTGTTTAAAATTAACTTATTAGGTAAAATTGATATTTATCAAATGGAAATTAATTATTCAAATTGTTCGGATATTAATAAAATCATTTAGTAATTACTCAAGGTCTGAATCGAGGAAAAACAAATTGAGGTGGGATGGATTGCAAATAAAGGAAAGGTGAGTTAATCTCACTCAGTTGAATTTAAATTTAAATGGTTAAATTTAAATAATTGATTGGATGATTGCATTGATTGATGTGCTATATATATATAGTAGTATATAGCAATATATACATATTGGCATATGTATATATTGGAGTTGATATTCCCGCATTTATATAGCGGATGAGACCCTATGCGCCGCATAATAGCGGATGATATTTTATAAACCCATATACCGCGATATTCCACCTCGAAGTGGAATTGGTATTGTGCTAACGTCTGTGGATGCAGGGAAACAGGTTGGAGGGATCCAACTGGATTCCTCAAAATATTTAATTTTTGTTTAAATATTCTGTGATATGATTGTTGTTATCCTGTGATAATTTATATTGGATAATCTGGTTGGATTGAATTTCCCAGTATAATGAGTTATCAAAAGCAATTGAATTGGATTTTTGGAAAATATAAAAGAGTAAAATTAAGTTAAGTAATTCTAGTGAATTCGAATAAATTAAATATGGAAAAGAGGAATTTTGAATAAATAGAGAAATGTTGAATTTAAAGAAGACTTATGTGATGTTATTTAAAGGGATAAAAAATTTATTTTAATTCAATGTTTAAATGTAATTAAAAAGAGAAGGAATTTGGGAAATCTGAAACTTGTGTTTCAGTTTAAAGATTTTAAATCATAATGAGAAATAAAATCTGGAAGTTAATGAAGTTGGAAATAAATGGATTAAGTAAAGAAATTTATTTCAAAGTAAAATAAATTGGGAAATCAATTATAAATTGATTTAAATACTTTGGAATTTGAATTTTAAAGAGAAATGAGATTTGGGAGAGATAAACTGGGTTTGTAAAGTAAAATAAAATATCAGAGGATATTTGAAATATAATTTCAAAGTGGGAATTTATAAAAGGATATGGTTTGGTTTAAAAATAAATGTTATTTTATTTTTAAAAGATGGGAGTGAGAAGGATATTTCTCTGTATAGCCAAGTACGTTTTCAAAGCAATTTTAATATAAGTTAAAAGTTCTAATTGTATTTTTAAAAGCATATTTTAGAAAATTTATTATTTCTAAATGTTAATTTCCTAAGTAAGTATGTTTTAGGAAACCTATTCTTTTTAAATATTTAAACTTTAAAGTAAGTATTTTTCAAAGATCTATTATTGTAGTAATTATATAAAAGTGATTTGGTATTGTATTTTAAAAAGAGAAATTTAGTTTATATTTGTAAAGTGGTTTCATTTTAAATATTTCTTAAGTATATATTTTGTTAAGGTATTAAAGTAGTTTTTTTTAAATTTCAATATTATTAAGTATATTTATAGTAAAGTGTTTTAAGATTATTTTAAAATCTAAGTGTTTTGTACTTGGTGTTTCAGAGGAAATAAATATTTGGAAATGTATTCCGTAAGCGGAAACTGTTTTGAAATTGTTTTCAAATGAGTTTTGAAAATTCGGAAATATATCTTGGAAAGATATTTGGGCAAATAAATAATGTGGGAAATTATTTATTGTGTGATGGTTGCTTGTGGATGTTAATTGATAGTTAAATAACCGACTATCAATATTGGCCAAATGCGCTGATCGTTTCGAAGAGACCGGGATCGGGTTTCCGTATACCGGGATTCTAGGTCTGGAGACTCGAATACCACTTCGATCCGGTTTGTACGTTTCGTGTAACGATTTCGGAGTCGAAGATGGAGCTGTGAAGTGCAAGGGCTAGTCGCTACTAATCCTGAGGATATTTCCAAAATGGATGTAGTAGGAGTAGTGCCTTCGGTTCCGTTCAAACCCAGGACGGACTTGTATGGACGAATGCTTGCGAAACATCGTCAGCGGACGATGGGCATTCTAAGGGATATGTTCTCTAAAAGGTATCGTTTAGCCTCGAACCTCATCAACCGGGAATGACTGAAAATCAGGGGTTATGCAGCAAGGCTTCGTGGGTAGCTCCCACTGGAGGGTAAGGTCATCCCTGTCTAGATGTCCCTTTTTATTTCGGCTTAGTGGTGCGGTTGCTGATCCCAACCGTGGGGTGATTTTATTCGGGATCATCCAGTAAGGGATGGTTCCGGCCTTGTGTTGCAGGGGAGCGGGCGTACTCCTCGGTACGGTGATCTAGGCCATGTACTGTGATAGGTGGTACCCCAGTGCCTAGTCATTCGTTGGAAATCCATTCTTCCTACGTGCCTTGTACGGTTTTGATTGTGCCCAACTATTGTTGAAATGTGAGATGCAAGCATTTCAGCTAGATTATATTTTACTTTCTGTAGACACTATTATAATATCAGAGGATTTTGATATAAAGTGTTTTAGCTATCGTAAGGTAAAAACCCGACATGTTTATTTGTGGCGTGGTCTTACGAGATGCTTTTGTTTTCAAAGGATTTTGAAACTTTAATAATCAATTTGAGTGTGATTTTCTCACGCTGGTTTTCCAGACTGACTCGGGTATTGTTTTATATGATGCTCGGGTCAGACCGAGATAAACAGGTTCAGGATATGATGTTGTGGAGCTCAGGAGACGAGCTGGATGTCGATACGTACTCCCGTACTTGTTATTATTTTTCCGCTGTGTATTTAGTTGTATGTTATGGATGTTGATGTACTCTGATGATGTATTCTGATGTATTGTATAAACAGATATAATTTTGATTTGTGTAAAGATCTGTTGATATATTATATTTTATTCCGCTGTGATGGTTAGATTCTGATGTTGTGTTTCTTTTATTTTCTTCTTCTACCTCTTCTTTTTACCCAAATGGTCCGGTTTTTCGTGTTAGAAAAACTCGGGTTGTTACATCTACACCAAATGAAACAGCACTTAGCATAAACAATTGCCAAAGATAGTTCGAACAAAGCCATCAAAACAGAGTCGACACAAACTGCAAGTCCAAACCAATGCACAATGCAAACTAATGCACTAAGCAAATGACACAGTCAGTTCAAACATGTATCAAAGAGCATGTGCAAGGGTCAAGCATGTGGAATATGCAAACAGACTAATGAATGCACCAGAAGTATGGGAACAAATCAAAGATACAGTGAATCAAGTCATGGTTCAAACCAGAGCTCAATACATGTGAACTCAACTGGACAGTACAAGGTAAAGACTCAGCAATGCTCAAGACCAAGTACAAGGTACAATAAAACAGAAGCATGGCAGATCATAGTATACACTCGAGGAAACTAGCAACTATAATACAACAATACCAAAGTGAAGCCACAAATGGAACCTGACTCGAAGCTACATGTAACCTGATGAACCAGACAAACAGAGATATCATATAAATGAGGATATGAATGCACATATGTACAACATAAAGTATGAATGACCAGAATAACAATCATATCAAGCTGCATGTACACAGTTCAACATGATTGAAAGTACAGTGGATAGAAGTCGATGCAAACATACATGAACACACATATATAGGCAGTGCACACGTGAACCAGACAAGGCACATACCACATTCAAAACTACATGAGTGAGCATATACATATGTATGAAATACAAAGGTACAGGCCGAGAAAAAAGAAAGCAGGTACTTTCAAATATGTGCAGAGTCATTACAACAGTAGGGAGCAGGGATATGACAACAAGACCAACATCACAAAATCTAGTTTGCAGTCGAAGACAACTGCAGTGCAAAGTTAAAACCGTGAGCTATTGAACGAAGTCGTGGATTCACAAACACAAAATCTAGACCGTACTCAATATGAACAAGTCAAATTCGAAATTGTGGTGGCCAAGAAAATTGACCGAGTTAAAAATCAATACCGTAAGAAGCAAGCATCAATTATACGAATTTGATTAAGTCAGAGAAATCATCAGCGTCAAAACAATATCGAATGGCCGAAGCTAAAATGTTGAAGAAATCAGACGAACGCAAATAAGAAGATTAAACTCATATAAACGAAGTCAAGAACTCAAATCATATATAAGCAGTACTTCGAATTAGATGTGAGTGAAGTCGAAATTCACTCACCTTGTCGAAGAACCCAACCCAATCTCGCAGCCGAAATCAAAGATCGAAAGCCCCAGTTCCAGAAGCCCTAATTTTGAAAAGAGGAACGAACGAACGAGAAGGAGATTGAGCCACCATTTTTATTTTGCTCGTTTGATTAGGGTTTGCGATTGAAAAGAATGAAGGGGAAGGGTATTCACTTTGATAATTATCACAGCCCCAAGCTAAAGAGACGTGGGCCAAGATTCAATATTTAAAGCCCACACAACATTTAACAAAGAATTTCAACCGATTAAAAATTCCAATATCAGTTGACAACCAATTTAATCGTCATTTGACGATAATTAATTGTTACTAAACCCTGGGTTGTTACAGTGATTTTGAAGGGAATAGAGTATATTTTCAATGAAGTTTTCAAGAGAGTAAGAGAACGGAAGAAAATACGTAATTAATTATCGAAAAACTCATTTGAACTCCTCTTTATATAGTGAATAAACAGATGTGTCCACTCATTAAGAGTTGCAATGAATAGACAATTCCTTTCAAAATTCAAAAACCACTTGAAGGCTTATATGTCGACATATGATATATAGGTATGTCGATATACCTTAGTCAAAATTGAAAAAAAAAATAAAATGTTTTTAATATTCTTTACTTTGTAAAATATTTTAATACTTTCTAAAATAGTTTGAACATAGTTTATAAACATTTTGAACTTTGAAAAAAATTTATAAAATATTTTGAAATAATTTTTGAAAATTTATTTTGTTTAAAAATATAAAAGATAGAAAATAGGATATAGAGATCAATGATTGCTACCAAGATTTTGATAATATAAGCTATGACCCTATACACTAAATTATAATCATGAGATCTTCATATCTTGGTCTTTGTACTCATGTGTCTTTATGTCTATCATCTTGAGTCTTTATACTGTACAGTCTTCGATTCAACAATTGTGTAATTTTTTGGACTATATATTATATAACTTGGCAAAACATCAATATCTATATTTTATATGGTTGTATATGATTGCATATAGTTGTTGTCATCAAAATCAATAACTAATGTATTAAAACTAATCTCTTTTAATATTTTTTATATCTTATTAGAATAATTCAGATCCCTTATGTACACATCTTATCATGGTAATATGTTATATCTTATGAATATAGTTTGGATTTTATTTCTTATACGATGATGTGCATACGTTGTATCAATGTAGTTTACAATTTATGTCTTATACAATGAATTTATATGTGGGTATGTTATTTAATCTATGAACTACTATTGTTTAGAAATTAAAGTATGAAAAAAGGGAAAATTCGGTTTGAAACTAATTGTTGTATATATTTGATTAAATGTGTTATTTTGATCTTAACAATATTTGAAATTACTTCATGAAATAGTATGAAAGTTTCACATACAATTTAATTATTTTGGTTGTTATTACATTGTTTCAATTCAAAATTAAATAGGAGCTTAATGTAAAGTTACAAAACTAATGTTGAATCCTTTCTCAAGTTAAAATTTGATTTCAAATTGTTAGCATTATATTTCAAAACATGTAAGTAATTTAAAACAATTTTAATGTGTGCGTGTCTGTATGTGTATATGTATGTATGTGTGTAAATTCAATTGCTATTTATATAGTACAAAATAAAACTATACATACATATGTTTGCATATAAGTTAAAAATATTTTGAAAACAAGCTAAATAAAGATCAAGAATGCCAAAAAATTCCTTCTCTCATTAACTATCTCATAAATGTCTTTTACTTATTATTTTAATGTCACTTAAATGCACCATTACCCATTCATAATTTGATTTCAGTTTTTTTTTTAAATCTATTTAAGTAATTTATACTGTTTATTTCATTTAATGCATAAGTAGACTATGACCTACACATATACATAAACTTTATTATTTAAGTTTAAAATGCTTCGTGACAACCATTGCACATATAAATGGATTGTGTATATGTTACAGACGCAAATCCTTTCATCTATATACATATACATTACCCATGCACACCCTATGCTATGTTGCACTTGCACCATTCACACATGAGCTTATTTGAAATGCTCATTATATATGCTTAGTATAAATAAAATTAAGACTTCCTTTTAAACAATTTAAACAAAATAAGATTTTATTTAAATTTTTAATAGATTGGATCTAATATACATTTAGAGTACATTGGCCCAATAAGGAACCAAAAGGAATTTTTGTTATATTTACCCAATTAATCTACTTTCGACATGCTAAGTTCTAACATTGGTATCCGAGCCCAGTAGTCTATGCGGTCTAAATTAGTCATGTTAGGGCTAATCAATTGATCTTACCAACTTAGTAGGGTGTCTAGAAAAGTAGTGTCTAAGCATGGCTTTGGGTAATCAATAATCCTACCCTCCATAGCTATCGGCTTTACCTGAAAAGTGAAGTGAGCCAAAAGGTTGTTTCGAATAAAAAAGGCCTAATTTGAACTGGGACTTGGGCTAATTTCAAAATAGTTTGGAAAAATAAAAATAAAAATTACATTATAGATGTTATAATATGATTTTCAAATTTGGCTTTGAAAACAATGTACAATATAAATATTATAATATAGTTCTCAAAAGTGCTTTGAAATTATAATAAACATATTTCAAAATTTTAATATTTATTAATAAGATTAATAAGTTAAATAAACAAATTAAAGTATATACATTCTTAATATATATATATATGATACATTATTTTTAATTGTTTAAAATGATGCAAGTTCATATGTATATACATAAGAAAATTTCGAAATTAATATTTAATTGAACTGTCTAATTAAATAAATTAATTAACAAATAATAAAATACATATACATATAGATATATGTATATTACCATAAATGTTATGGTATACATATTCAATTAAAAAATTTACGGAACAACGTAAAATTAATTGAAATGTTAATTAATCAAATTAATCAAATAAGAATCAATTAATGTAATGTACATAAGACCATTATATAAGCTAATTAAATAATAAAAGCAAATAATAATTAAACTTACATAATACAAACGTATAAAATCAAGTGGAATAGGAAAATGAAACCCTAAATGTAAGCACTCCCACCCATATACCTACATTATCTAAGAGTACTACAGAGTATACTATCGGATAATACGAAGAATGAGGCGATATGTGGTGCACACATGAATATTCCATTGGGCTACTCTTGGTACATATTTAAACATTGAATAAATAACTCACATATACATACACAGTATCGACACAAAACAATAAAATGGTGTGCCTCCAGGATAGAACAATACACAATATACATAAAATATCAAAGATCACGGAATTAATCGCAAGGATGATATATAATACAATAATATACAAGATATGTCAAATAAACAGTACAACGATAAATACACACACACATTAAACTACAAAATACTAAGATGATATACAGTAATACAACATCCTAAACTCCTCTGTGCCCAAAACACATGCTGGTCTCACTGTCTCTAAACCTGTAATGTCTCGGACTGACCCGAGTATTATATAAATAACACATGGATCAGACTATATCTAAATATAGAGGTCAATACATATATAGGTATAGAATGTTCTTAGTATAATAGGGATGGCATATAAAGCAATAATATAATAAAACAACATCATCCATGAAACCAAGATTTAGGATGTCACTACCCATTTAAAATTAAGTCAAACAATAAATCATAGAAACCATATCGAACGGGTAAATCAACATTTCCAAAACCATTATAAAAAATCCTGAAATCATCAATACTTGAGATATCATCAAATATAGTAACACAACATTGCCTAAATATAGCTCTTAATCTCAAATAATAAAACATCAACATCAATATAAAATATAAGTCCCCTATCTGAAAAAACATATACATTATAAGATATGAGAATCCATTATACTTAGACACATATCCAGATATAATCTCATCTCGTTATATATAAATAAATCAGAATAAATCATGAAAGGGAATGAATGTACAATAAGCACGAAGTCCCAAGTAGAATCATATATACATCAATATATTGGTCACCTAACCTTGGGCCGCCTAACCCATATCAATACTTAAGTGAGGGGGTATCAATAGAATATGCTAATCTACCACTTCGTTAGAACAAGAAGGGAGATGAACAGCCGTCTGCACGCTCTAGGAGCACATGATCAATTAACCGAATCAGCTTCTAAAGTCTTCAGTTACCTCGACGGACATCGTGATACATATCCACTAATGGCTCATCAACCCGTAGCCTTACAGTCACAGCCCTGTTTTGTCCCAACAGGTAACAGACTGCTGACCTGTGTGATGTAAAAGGGGCTATAAGGCACCTACCCTATGGGGCACCTAACCCAAATCTCGTGATGTGGGCACCTACCTCAAAACATGTGATGCGCATCAAAAATAATATCCAATAAAAAGGTGTTGCAGATCTAGGGCGCGACCCTAAGATCATACCACTAGGGTGGATTCTAGCCATCGAGTTCTCTCCAATGGCAATAAGAGGAGTACATCATGATAGTGGCACATAATATCAATAAATATAAGGGCACCTACCCTGCTAACAACCGAGCATCACCTCACGTAAGTACAATCACATAATACTATTCCCATCACGTAAGTGTCATATACTTACAATGAATAACCAAATATATATCCCAACGTCTCATACCATTACGCGATATTCAAATGTTTATTCACTACTTATAAACTAAACTCAATCTCCTCAATATATAACAAGTATAAAGAATAGCTGGCGAAATATTACCGAATGCCCCATCCCAAATAGCATTATAACTCTGTGTATTCAGATGTCTCATCACACGGAATGAAATCTCATAAAACCAAACAGAAGGATGTCCCCACCGTATCATACCAAACTATTAAATAAATCAACAACAACGGTGAATCATTCATAATTTTGAAATCAATATAAGAGAATGAGAAATCAGAAAATATAGAAATCATTTATAATATCCCAGTTTAAATCAGAAATGAAATAATTTTAGATTTTAAACCAAATCTTTCTTTAAACATTTAAATCAAATATTCAAATATATGTGTATAAAGCATACTTTATCAATTCATAATTAACCACACTATTTGTGAAAATACACTTTAAAATGTCTAAAATATTAATTAAAAAATATTTCTTATTCCAAAAATATATGAACTTCTTAAATAACTATTAAAAACCATCTATAGCTTTCTTTTCAATAAATTAATAACACTTTTCCGAATCAAACTTTATATTGTAAAAATTAATAAAATCAGCAAAACATTCATATATATTAAATACTTCCACACTATTTATATAATACCAAAAATAGAAATTTAGTACTATAATTTATTTCCAAATCCTTGTTGATATACATATAAAACATTCATAATCACTTTAATGATTAAACGTAATTTATAGAAATTTCTATAATTAAAATTCTAACATAAAATAAATTTATAAACTTCCTAAATAATTATAAATCATAATTGAAAACCTTCACTTTATACTAAACCAATTAGAGTTAAAACCTTTTCCTCTAAATTATATAAGACAATCAAAATTCTTACATTATAAAAAGAGATTTTTATTTATTCAGAACGTATCTAAAATCCTATAATCATTTCATAAAAAGAATTCTGTATTTTTCCAAGGTTTAAAAAGTCTTTCAATAATATTTAAATAACATTTATAATAGAAATCACTTAAAATAGTATTATTATGTTCATAATATATTTTATAAAATAGCAATAAATTATATTTTTCCCTTAAAACAATTTCAAAACTTATAATATGTTATAACATTGATTTAAAAAGAGTTTTATAACCAAAGAAAACTATATTTACATTTATAATTCAAACTGTATTTGTAACTATAAAATAACTAATTGAATAAAATTTAGTATATTATTTATAAAATACTATTAATAAAATTTCAAAACCATAAAATAAATTTTCCAAAACTTTTCAAAACATCTCCTTTAAAATGTGAAAATAAATAAATATCTAAATATATAAATTATGGTGTAAAATTTCTCGAAAATTATTTACCAACCAATTAACAATTATAAATATATTGTGTGATGTGTGTCAAGTTCCATCGAACTATAGTCATTTATAAATTACTCACATTGACATACAAATATTTATATAATTCAATTTGCAATCGGATAGAGTTCTATTTGCAAATCGACACATCCAATCAACACAATCAACTAACATCCAAACAATGTTCAATCCCAAACCAATGCACCAAACAATCCATTTAACAAATCCATTCAAGCAAAATACATATGATATAAATATAATTATTGCATAACGATAAAGATGAAGATATTGTGTGAGTGTAAAACTCATAACTTTTTTAGCGAGAATTTTCATTGGCTTCATCACTGCAGATTATAGCATAGCCAAGAATCGAACGCTGATGGCACCCAAGCCATTCACCTCCAAAAAAACTACATTACAGCCAACTTCACGTCGTAGCGTTGTCTAAAAAGCTCATGCACGATCGCATCAGCTAATATTGTGACACCAAGTCGCCGTCACACTCCCAGTCACATTCGATGAACATATGCACCTCCCCATTGCTTGCTCCTCCTTCGTCGCACTTAAAACCTAGGTCGTTGACACTTTTCCAACTATCCCGACATTGCCACTACGTCTCGCAATCGCACATGCTCCTCCCCTTTGCACAATGGCGTTGCTGAAGCCTGGTCATGCTCATGACTAGGTTCCACTCTTTTTTTAAATTTGATCCCTCTAACGTGAATCGACTTGGGAATGATTGGATAAAATTAAAAATAGAGAGGATCGGTTTCAATTTGCGGCTAAGTTAAATAACAAGATAGGAAAGTTCTAAGCAAATTTTCCAATTTTCCCCCTTTTTATTAAATTTTCCTTTTAAATAATTTTTACATTTGTTTGTAAATAAACCTCGATTTAATTCAAACTGATTTACACTTTATATACTAGATATATTTTAATAATCAAACAATTTCTTTCAATTCAATGTTCGTTTATTTTTTATTTAATTATCTATTGTATTATTACAAAATAAATTTATTTTCCAACTATTTCAATTATAGAAAAATAATTACACTAAAATATTTATAATTAATTAAAACATATTATTCGATTCCAATATACTATTCAAAAAGGATTTATTAATTTAATTCAATTTATTAAATCAAAATCTCTTATTAAATAGAACTTATTTAAGTAAAATTTTATTTTCATAAATAATAGTTATAAAAATCAAGTTCCAATATTTTATTTTAATTAAATTTATAGATAATAATGGGGTAGAAAAAAGGGTTGTTACAGACTCCCTCCTTATAAAAATTACATCATCGTAATTTGTTATAGGGAGACGTCAAACAACTCATATCCTTACTTCCTTTGTATCTATGATCTTCTATCAAATGTAAACTACTCGACCGTCTGGGTAACTCTTTCTCCAATTTTTGTTATATATGCTATAATTTAAATAGATTCAATTCGATGACTTTCTATTTTCGCGTACGATACAAATTTACTAGCTTGGTGTGATTGACACTTCTTGATGATCAATGACGATCATTTTCGTGATTTAGACTAGCAATGTGCGATGTCTTTTTGATTCGGTTCATCGGACGTTACGCTGTACGACGTCGTTGTTCCGTATTATCGTGATTTGGTTCATCGGACGTTACGCTGTACGACGTTGTTGTCCCATTTTCACTATGTGTTGGTTCATCGGATGTTACGCTGTACGACATCGTTGTTCCTTTTTATCGTGTGTTGGTTCATCGGACGTTACGCTGTATGACGTCGTTGTCCCATTTTCACTATGTGTTGGTTCATCGGATGTTACGATGTACGACATCGTTGTTCCTTTTTATTGTGCTTTGGTTCATCGGACGTTACGCTGTACTACGTCGTTGTTCCTATTTATTGTGTCTCTGGATCATCGGACGTTACGCTGTACGACATCGTTGTTCCGAATTGTGTTGATTTCTGGAATTTTGTGCTTCACCAATTTTCGTGATTTTCATTGATAAGTTTTATCAGTTTTTGTGCATTGGTGAACTCGTGTGTCGTTGACTTGTTATGAACACAAGTTTAGGGTACGATACCCCATTTTATCTTTGAGAAGATTCTTGTGATATTGATTAATCTCTTTTTGATTTCCAATTACATACTTATAGTAGTATGCCATTATGGTTATTACATGTCTATGCCATATCTTTTATTTTATGCCATATCATCTGATATTTTTAGCTAGACTGATCCGTTTATTATTTTCTTATAAATAATACTCGGGTCAGACCGAGATGTTACAGGTGCTTCTGCTTGACTTCTCTTCTGGGATTACTCTGACTTTTGGCTAACTACTTAGATTAGTAGTTTTTTTTGTATACATTTGAGATATAGACTCAGTGATGTATACTTATTCTTTTATGTAGCTTGTAGCTATTCTTTTTTATAACCGTGGATCTTTTTGACCACTGCTCTGATGTACACTTTCATGTGTTATATATATAAATTCATATCTTCTTCCTCCTTTGTGATATGGATGTCTGTGACTGATTAGTGTTATGTTTATTTCTATATTTGTTTCCGAAGATTATATATATCCACTGTGTGATAGCTTTGAGTTTGTATCGGTATGTCGGATTTCCTCCTTAAATAAAATGCATGTTATACTATCTGACATATCGGTGCTCGCACAAAGAAGTTACATGGATGGTCGCTCCTCAACAGCCTTATTCTCCACGCTAGTTGACAACACTACTCCGTAGTGTTCTTGGCTAGCGTGGGTATAGAGGTGGGGCGTCACAGCTTGGTATCAAAGCCAAACTTCGGAACAATGTAGAATATTGTGACAAGGATCATCGTCCTAAGTCCATCTTAGGAGTCGTGCTTTAGGATTTAGTTCGAGTCTTCGAACCGATTCATCCTATTTCCTTTATGATTCCTTGTTTTATCTATCAAGATTGCTTGATATTCATTCTGAGAATAACTTTTTCTTCTTCTTTCTTTCTTAAAGAAGAGAAATGGTTAGATCTGGCCGTACCAACGTCGGTCAATCCCGTGCTACTCCTCAGGAGGGAGTATTTATGTCTGCCCAGCAGCTTCTAGATCTTGTTAAGAATGCTCAAGCTATCGGACCCATTCCAGAGCCTACTCATCCTAGATCCGGTTTTGCACGCTTGTGTAGAGATTATACCAATTTGGGTGGAAGGCCATTCCGGGGATCCGAGAGTGTTATCGAATTTCAAGCTTGGCTCAAATCATGCGATCGCATCTTTTCTCGCATGAATCTTGTTGATCTCCACCGAGTCCAAGTGGCTTCTAGCATGCTCCAAGAAAGAGCATTGGATTGGTATGAACTTCTTATTTCTGAAATCGTTGAAGCGGATCTCACTTGGGAGCAATTCTGGGAAAGATTCGAATTGAAATTTGTGTCGAAGGCTGAAAAAGTAACTTTAGCACGGCGCTTCATAGACCTTGTTCAAGGTGAATCTTCTGTGACAGACTATGTCGCGTCTTTCGAATCTCTTTCTAAATACGGGGTTGAGTATATTAATACCCCGATGAAGAAAAATCAGAGGTTCGTCTATGGGTTGAATAAGAACCTCAAGAAGCCATTACTTCTAAAACTAGAAGTTTTGTTTGATCAGCTTATTGACATTGCTCTTCGTCTTGAAGAGGCCGATAGAGAAAGCGATATTGAAGTTGTGCGTGCCAAACAGAACTTCAACATGAAAAGGCCTATTAAATTCACAGGCCCTAATCCCATCAAGAAAGGGAAGCAACAAGCTCCGGTAGCAAAGACTCCTACCTCTAGTCGTGGACGATGCTACAATTGTGGTCTTACGGACCACTATGCAAGGGAGTGCCCGAAACCTCTCTTTTGCCGTTATTGCAAAAGTTCGGGTCATCTTATATCTACATGTCCCATTCTTAAAAGTAGGAGAGAGGGAGAGCTAAATGTGGTTCAAGTCCCCAGTGACACTTCTCTTGGTTAAGGTAATTCTCCTTCTATCTTTGACGATATTTCTTTTGAGATTATCTTGTTCGAGTTCTTTGTGATATTGGTTTCATCTCATTATTTTTATATCAAAAGAACTTGTGATTCTTTTTCTTTAAAACATTTCTAGGCTGATGACTTCTTTGAGGATTGCGAATCCGGATTGGTGGATCCGCAACACTCAATTTGCTTTTTATTTATGTCTAAATTATTTTATGTGATTTTTCTTTCCGAGCCGATTTTTTTTACTTATGCTTCGGAATTGACTTTTGTAAGGATTGGCTTAATTATTATGAAGCCATATCCTTTGTCCCGTATGGGCTATTCATCTTCGACATTTTCAATCTGTTAAGAAGATTTCTGTTTTTCCCTTGTGATTTTGATCCCAAATCGATGGCATCATTTATTCTTTAAGCTCACATGATGAGGAAAGTGTCATTTCTCTCATTTATGTAGTTTGAGAATTTTCCGGTATTTTTGAGTTTGTCTTAGGATTATCACCTAAGCAATCTTTTGAGTAGTGATAAGGTCTTTTTAGCTCGACCTTGCCACCGATTTTCATTTGCTACGAGTTGCGGGAGTTAGCATTTCACTTACCGCATTCCGCACTCGTTATGAAACTTATGAATGACTTATTATGTCATTCTGTTTGTCCAACTTATTTCATCCATTTTATGAATCGAGTATTCTAGGATCTCGATGACTCCATTCTTGTATATATTGATTTTGGATGAAAATAGCAATTTAAAATTTTGCAAATCTTTTTCATAAGATTTATTTATAAGTACAATTTGATTTTCGCTCTTAAACGAGCAAAGAATATTCTTAAAGGTTTTTAAGAAATATGTTTATCATATAGAAAACAATTTTGTGATTGTATTGCTTATTGAGTGCTTTAAGAATTCTGGTCGATGCGCTTGATCAACGTTATCGATAGGAATTTCCTAAACGCTTTGATGAGACAATCAGACACGATATATTGACTTGTAAAATGCAAATTTTTCTAGAAAGATTTTTACATAAAGAGAATTGTGATTTTGAAAGTTTTAGCTTTTCGGGAAAGAAGATTATTTGAAAGAATTCTTTTCCGATACTTCTATTCTTGTGATTCCCGATGGGAACCAAGACTTTATCTTTCGTACCAATGCTAATCGTATTGGTTTGGATGCCGTTCTCTTGCAAAAGTGAACGTGCTATCTTTTGTGCTTCTAAATCATTAATGCCTATTGAGACTAGATATGCCACTCATTTATTTTTGGCATTATTATTTTTGGGTGAGAAATTTGTTCTCGACCCTGATCCTAAATCTTTGGAATATTTATTTTCTCATAAGGAACTTAATATTGGATCGAGTTCCTTGCATCATATGATCTTGATTATCTTTGTATATTCCCAAAAAGGGGAATCTTGTTGCCAATGCACTTTGTTGTAAACAACAAGTGGTTGTTTCTTTGATGATGTCCAAATGGAATGATCATCCTTCCAACATCGGACGTTTCGATATACTTCGTTTTATTGAGTTTCATCTCATTCCCTTTGTGGACTAGCGTCGGATGTTCTTTTATGGTTATCGGTTCATCGGATGTACCGTTATTGTACTACATCGATGTCTCGGCTTTTCGGTTCACTTTGACGTACCGTTTTTGTAATACGCCGTTGCTCCGGCTCAATTTTCTGCTATTCTTGACGTTTTCCACATCTTTTAACTATGGAAATGCTTTTAGGTTTCCGATTTTTATTCTTGAGCCTGGTGTTATAGTAGGGATTGAAGTTTCACCAGATTTGACTTTTGAGCAACATTCTATTCGCATCATTGCTTCGGAGGTTGAGCGCCTTCGAAAATAAAGATGTCCTCTTTATGTGAGTTCTATGGTTCTCAAATCCCAAGGATTTCTCTTGGGGAATCTAGAGAATTCATCGAGCAAACACATCCGGACTTACTTTCTCATGCTCCTTCAGGTGAACTTCTTGTTTCAAGTTTCTTTTTGTGTTAATATGCTTTTATGGTTGTTACTTTTTATTTCCATCTTATATATTGCGAGGACGCAATTTCTTTAAGGAGGGGAGTCTGTAACAACCCACATATTTATCGATTTTATATTTAAATATTTTATTTAAATATTTCATCGTTCATCGGATTTTAGTCCAAAAACGTACTTTTAGCAAACAGTCGAATTGGGACTCGAGACCACTTCCATTGAGTTCAAAATGCCATTTGCGACCTTTTTAAGTATAAACTTCGATATGATTGGAGTTGATCGAATTTGGCTACTTTTTTTATTTGGGTTTTGGGTTTGGATTCAGCCCACTAGCTAACTTAATACCCTAACTCAGCCCTCTCCTCTCCATTCACTCATTCCCACTCCTCAAACTCAAGCTAAAACTGAAAATGGTGGAAAGGAAAGGGAATTAGAAATTCCAAGCCCTGGTTTCTTCTTTCAAACTTGAATTCTTGCTCCAAAATCAAAGAGAAGCTATTGGTAAGCATCTCCTTCTTCTTCTCCAACTCTTTCTCCTTCCAATTTCAGAAATTCCTAAACCTTACTTTGGGAATGTTCTTCTTTTAAAGCTTGGATTCAAGCTTCTTGTGTTGAGATTGAACTGTGGTTGTTCTTCCCTTGTCTTCAAGCTTCTCCTCCATTGTTTTTGGGTTCAAAGGTGAGATTTTTATCTCACATCTATGACTATAACTATCTTTGATGTTGGGTATGAATTCCTAACGCTATTTCATGTTCAATTGCTTTTGGTTTGAATTGATTTGGCGAACATTTCAATTTTTGGTGTTTTGAAGTCAAAACTTTGAAAATCCGTTCTTTGATTTGTGAACATGTTTTCGGTTGAGAATCAGAGGGCCTATAGGGCCGAATTGTCGATTGGAAAAAGCCCCAAAGTCCATTGCTCGACCGGGTGGAAATGTGAGAGAGTTTGCTCTCTCACTTGGCTGAAAAACAATTTCAGCTCGTCACCAGACGTCTGCAGGTAGTCTCAAACGTCTGGAGTCTGTTTCAGGAAGTTCCCGAAACTTACTGCAGATGTCTGAGCTTATACCCCAGACGTCTGGAGTATGTATTTCCCGAATTCCAATAGTTTTCTTATATATATTGTTTTGATTTCCAATCTTTATCGATTCGAGGTTATCCGATTTGTCGTTATCATTTATTATCTTCATTGATGACTTCTTCTTCGGGATTTTTGAGAATGTCCATTTTAATGGAATTAGTATCGATTTCTTTGGATTTGATTCACGTCTTCGAACGTGGATTTTGGTAATTGATTGTTTCTACAATCATTTCTGTGATTTGTCACTTTAAAAATATAAAGGTTTCTATACTACTAGTAAATATTCAAACTCTTTCACAAAGATGATTTCAACTCTATTTTAAATATAAAGCTTGTTTTCAAAACCGCTTTCCAATCTATTAGTATATACAAACCTTTACCTCATTCGTATGAGAAAATATAATTAAATGGCTTAGCAAAACAAGTGGTATGAAACGCTTGCGTTTACTTCGTCGGTTAATTTTTGGACTTGTTCGATTGAACCTCTTGTCACAATTTTCTAGTGAAGATTCACAGCTTGTTCGTAAATATTTAGGTTAAGCAAGTGGTTATGGGACATGAAGCTAAACTCATATATTTACTAGCTTAGTGTGATTGACACTTCTTGATGATCAATGACGATCATTTTCGTGATTTAGACTAGCAATGTGCGATGTCTTTTTGATTCGGTTCATCGGACGTTACGCTGTACGACGTCGTTGTTCCGTATTATCGTGATTTGGTTCATCGGACGTTACGCTGTACGACGTCGTTGTCCCATTTTCACTATGTGTTGGTTCATCGGATGTTACGCTGTACGACATCGTTGTTCCTTTTTATCGTGTGTTGGTTCATCGGACGTTACGCTGTACGACGTCGTTGTCCCATTTTCACTATGTGTTGGTTCATCGGATGTTACGATGTACGACATCGTTGTTCCTTTTTATTGTGCTTTGGTTCATCGGACGTTACGCTGTACGACGTCGTTGTTCCTATTTATTGTGTCTCTGGATCATCGGACGTTACGCTGTACGACGTCGTTGTTCCGAATTGTGTTGATTTCTGGAATTTTGTGCTTCACCAATTTTCGTGATTTTCATTGATAAGTTTTATCAGTTTTTGTGTATTGGTGAACTCGTGTGTCGTTGACTTGTTATGAACACAAGTTTAGGGTACGATACCCCATTTTATCTTTGAGAAGATTCTTGTGATATTGATTAATCTCTTTTTGATTTCCAATTACATACTTATAGTAGTATGCCATTATGGTTATTACATGTCTATGCCATATCTTTTATTTTATGCCATATCATCTGATATTTATAGCTAGACTGGTCCGTTTATTATTTTCTTATAAATAATACTCGGGTCAGATCAAGATGTTACAGGTGCTTCTGCTTGACTTCTCTTCTGGGATTACTCTGACTTTTGGCTAACTACTTAGATTAGTAGTTTTTTTTGTATACATTTGAGATATAGACTCAGTGATGTATACTTATTCTTTTATGTAGCTTGTAGCTATTCTTTTGTATAACCGTGGATCTTTTTGACCACTGCTCTGATGTACACTTTCATGTGTTATATATATAAATTCATATCTTCTTCCGCCTTTGTGATATGGATGTCTATGACTGATTAGTGTTATGTTTATTTCTATATTTGTTTCCGAAGATTATATATAGCCACTGTGTGATAGCTTTGAGTTTGTATAGGTATGTCGGATTTCCTCCTTAAATGAAATGCATGTTATACTATCTGACATATCGGTGCTCGCACAAAGAAGTTACATGGATGGTCGCTCCTCAACAGCCTTATTCTCCGCGCTAGTTGACAACACTACTCCGTAGTGTTCTTGGCTAGCGTGGGTATAGAGGTGGGGCGTCACATTTTCTAAGTGTTAGATTTAAAAAAAATTCGATAGGGTCTCCTTTGTATGGAGAGCGTTCCGAAAAGATAAAACACAATACAATCACAATATATATATACACACATCCTAACACGGGGCATCTCGAAACACGGGGAAACAATATAATAACACATTATTTATCAATATCGCGTAAAAATGTACCTTTTGTTAGCAATTTTCAAGCAAGCTTACTTAATTCAAAAGCAGGCATAAGCATGCAAGCACCAAAGAGCCTTCATGTACCAATCTCAACCCAAATAAGCAATATGAGGTCGCATACAGAAATTTAAGAAGCATTGTAATCAAATATATGAGTAAACAACCATGCTTACAAGTATGCATTATGTTCCAAGATGTTTTATATGCCAAAATCATAAAATTACATAATATTTCGAAGTGTGAAGTTGTAGATTAGTTGATTAACATCGTGGAAGATCATTTGGGTCAATGAAATATGGTGCATAACAAAAATTATCAAGGTTTCAATTGATAATACAAATTCTGAAAATATTTTTTATATAGCAGCTCTACTCCTTTAAAATGCATTTTAATCTAGCAAACATCATAATTTCACTAAACACTCTAAACAGAAGTTGTTGCATATATTTCAAGCTTCCTGGATGAGCAAGGTTGTCGAAATCGGACAAATCGTTAGAAGGTTACGGCCAAAATATTACAAGTCGCAACTCAGACATTTCTAGTAAAAGCTTGAATTTTATTCCGTATTCAAAAACATTTTAGCCCTAGCAAACTTTATATGTTTGAACGTTGACCAAAATGGAAGTTGTTACTTGTGAAAATATATCTCCACTGAAAGAAAAAAGCAATGGAATCCAATTAGAAAATCAAAAGCTATGACTATTTTACTATGACACTTCTAAAACTTCACACTTCTATTCCAAAAAAATTATTTATTTTACTTTGGGTATTCTTCCACTCTACTACAAATTTTTGGTTTATTTAAGTTGATACACCTGACATAAAGCACTGATTTTAGTTTGGAAACTTAAAAAATAGGCTATAAATGCTCACACGAGCAAAAAATGTCTGCTTTAGATATAGTATTTGTACATTGGAAAATCTTGAAGATTCTACGCCAACATTATTTTTTTACATTATAAAGTTTGGAAAAGGATGAAAGAAAATTTAGTATAACTAATAAGTGAATATGCAGCCTTCGTTAAACCGAACAAAATTAAATGTAACATGTAACATGCATTTTAAACATAATACTATAGTATTAAAATGTACTAATTATAATTGCAAAACTAATTATTGTAGCTTATGAAATAAACTACCCTCTAAAAATGCCCTTGAAATCCTTTGAACTATAATGATTTTCTGATCAAAATTAGTATTTCATAATTGCATGTCAAGTTAAACTATATAGGCAAACTATCAACAAATTCTTCTTAAGATGGAAGTGTTCTCACATCACTGTATTTAGAATCCTTACAAAGCCCTTTACAAAACATTTCTTCAAAAATTCTTGTATTCTACATCCTTTTATGTCCTTTACTTTCTCTTATTTTTTCCAAAATATTTCCAAATCAAGCTTTTATCAATGATACACACAGACACACTCTTCACAAAGTAATTTACTTTTTTTAAAACTCATCGCAAACGTTTTTCCTTTTCGAAACATTGTTTATAATATTTCTCAAAATATTATTTCATTTTACAAAACATTATGCTCTTTTCAAAACATTGGATATTTTTTTTTAACATAGTATTGTTCCATCACATTGTATTTCCTTTCAAAATATTATTTGTCTTTAAATTATTGTGTTAAAATATCTCGTTCTATTGTTTTGGAATCCCTATTGGCAACGTTAGCTAGACACATCGATTAAATTATTAAAGCACTCAATGCACAAATTAACATCAATTTAATTATATATTTTTTCAAGTATTTTAATATATAATTATTTTTCTTGTTTTATCAAAATCATGTGCTTGCTTTAAGTAGATTCATGTATTAATTTTGATTAT
This sequence comes from Allium fistulosum, assembly GCA_030737815.1. Lineage (NCBI taxonomy): Eukaryota > Viridiplantae > Streptophyta > Magnoliopsida > Asparagales > Amaryllidaceae > Allium > Allium fistulosum. Next base: position 1,094,948,063 of record CM060904.1, on the reverse strand, counting down.
GTTAATAACTAAATAACCTATCGTTAGCAACACACAATCAAGTAATCAATTGAATTTATTAATTTCATTTCACATTTTAGTTACATATATATCTTATTATTATTTCTTAAACTAATTTATTATTCCCTAGCTATTCAGATTTAGATAAGCCGCTGGCTTCTATTAATATATGGTTTCATCCAGATTTAGGTGTGTTTAAAATTTTTGAGTGATAACTCCTACTCAATTACCATATCTAGGCTAAACCCAATTAAGAAAATAGACAAACAACCATTAGTACAACAATAAACACATTAATCAAAAAAATAAACAAATGCCTTCAACGGAAAGTTATTTATCAGCATCCACTGCGCACTCTAATCTCTTCTGGATTAGGTTACTCTATTCAAAGTCAGACAGAGGTTTATTCATCTTCACCAATGTTGACACTACTGGTTTGGCAAACAATCCATTATTTCACCTCCTCGTTATTAATTTAAATTCCACACTTAAGAAAAACACACCAAAGAGATAGAGATAAAATAATATATATTAGGAAACTAATAACTACGATCTCAAATGATTACCATGGTAATCATCGTACATTTCTAACATACCATTAATATAGGTAACTACCCAACATATCCAAGGGGATATGAACTCCAAGTCTCATCTAAAGTCAAGACTCGTTTCTCTTATATATAATGTATTGTTCTAAACCTGTTCTGATACCAAATGTAAACACACCCCCTATACCCATACTATCCGTGAAAACTATATAGTAATACTGTCGGATAAAATGGAGAATGAGGCGATGTGGGATACACACGTGAATATTCCATTGGGCTAATACTAGTATGTAATTAAACGTCGAATAAATGACTCACTTATACATACATAAACTGGCACAAAGCAATAATACATATGCCTTTAGGATAGAATAATACACAATATGCATAAAATTTCTGAGACCACAGAGCCAATTGCAGTGATGATATATAATACAATAATATATAAGGTATGTCCAATAGAATGAATATATATATAACTACATAATACTCAGATGATATAGAATAATACAACATCCTAGTCTCCTCTATGCCCAAAACACATGCTGGTCTCACTGTCCCTGAACTTAAAATATCTCGAACTGACCTGATTACTGTATAAATAACATACGGGTCGGACTATATCTAAATATAGAGGTCAACACACATACAGGTATAGAATATTCTTAGTATAATAGGTACGACATACAAAGCAATAGTATAATAAGACAACATCATATATGAAATCAAGCTTTAAAATGTCACCACCCATTTAAAATTAAATCAAATAATAAATCATAGAAACCATATTGAATGGCTGAATCAACATATCCAGAATCATTATGAAAACACCTAAAATCATTCATACTCATGATATCACCAAACATAGTCAGGCGAGTAAACAACATTGCCTAAATATATCTCTCAATCTCAAATAATAAAACTTAACATCAATATAAAATATAGGATGCCTATCTAAAAAATCATATATAATAAAAGATATGAGAATCCACTATAATCTGGACACCTATCCAGATATAATCTCATCTCCTCACACACACACACACACAAACGCACACATATATCAGAATAAATCATTATAGGGAATGATTGTACGATAGGCACGAAGTCCCAAGTAGACTCATATATACATCAATATGTAGGCCACCTAACCCAGATCTATACTTAAGTGAGGGGTATCAATATAATATGCCAATCTACCACTCCATTGGAACCAAAATGGAGACTGATAGTCGTCTTCCCCCTCTAGGAGCCCAAGGTCAACTAACTAGATCTGTTCCTACAGTCTTCAGTTACCTCGACGGATATCGTGATATGTATCCACCAATGGCTTGTCAACGCATAGCCTCTTAGTCATGACCCTGCTTTGCCCCAATAGGTAATAAACCACTGGCCTATGCAACGTAAAAGCGGCTATAGGGCACCTACCTTATGGTTCACCTAACCCAAGTCTTGTGATGTGGGGCACCTACCCCAAAATATGTAATGCGCATCAAAAAATAATGTCCAATAAAAAGGTATTGCGGGTCAAGGGCATGACCCCAAGATCAGGCCGCTAGGGTAGATTCTAGCCATTTGATTCTCTCCAGTGCCAACAAAAGGAGTACATCATGATAGTGGCACAAAATATCAATAAATATAAGGGCTCCTACCCTGCTCGCACCTACGAGCATCACTGCACATAAGTACAATCTCATAATACTATTCCCTTCATGTGAGTATTATCTACTTACAAGGAATAAATGAATAAATATCACAACAATGTCCCATACCACCGCGTGATAATCAAACATTTATTCACTGCTTATAAACAACACTCAATCTCCTCAATATCCTATATAATGAGTCCAAAGAATAACCGAAGAAATATTACCGAATTCCCTCTCCCAAATGATATTATAACTCCAGTTATTCAGATTTCTCATTACATAGAATGAAATCTCTCAAAATCAAACAGAATTATGTCCTTAGCGTATCATACCAAACCACTAAATAAATCAACATCAACATGGAACATTTATAATATTAAAATCAATATAAAAGAATTAGAAATCGAAATATATATATTTCGTTTATAATATCCCAATTTAATTCAGAAATGAAATAATAATAATAATAGAGTTTAAATCAAATCTTTCTTTAAACAATTAAATCAAATATTCAAATAAATGTATATAAAGCATACTTTATTAATTCATAACAAATCACATTACTTGTGAAAATACACTTTAAAATATCAAAAATATTAATCAGAAAATATTTCTTATTTCCAAAGAGTATATAAACTTCTTAAATAAATATTTAAAACCATCCATAGCTTTCTTTTCAATAAACTAATAACATTAATAACACTTTTCCTAAATCAAATTTTATATTCTACAAATTAATGAAATTATTAAAACATTCATATTATTAAATAATTCGATGCTATTTATATAATACCAAAAATTGAAATTTAATACTATAATCTACTTCCAAATCCTTGTTAATATACATATAAAACATTCATAATCACTTTAACGATTAAAAGTAACGTATAAAGATTTCTATAATGAAAATTCTAATTTAGAATAAATTTATAAAAGACCAAAATAAATATAAATTATAATTCAAAATCTTTACTTTATACTAAGCCAATTAGAATTAAAACATTTTCCTCTAAATTATACCATAATAGAAATTCTCATATTATAGAAAGAGATTTTTATTTATTTAGAACGTATCTAAAACCCTATAATATTTTCATAAAAAGAATTCTGTAATTTTCCAATGTTTGAAAACTCTTTTAGTAATATTTAAATAACATTTATAATTGGAATCACTTAAAATAGTATTATTATGTTCATAATATATTTTATAATAGCAATAAATTATATTTCTTTTTTAAATCAATTTCAAAACTTATAATATGTAATAATATTGATTTAAAAAGAGTTTTATAGCTAAAGGAAACTATATTTATATTTATAATTCAAATTATATTTGTAAGTATAAAATAGACAATTGAATAAAATTTAGTATATTATTTATAAAACACTATTAATAAAATTTCAAAACTCTTAAATAAATTTTCCAAAACTTTTCAAAACATCACTTTTATAATAAGAAAATAAATAAATATACAAATTATGGAGTAAAATTTCTCTAAAATATTTACCAACCTATTAACACTTATAAACTTATTGTGTGACCTAAGTCGAGTTCCATTGATTTCTGATCATCTATAAAATACTCACATTAACATACTAATATGTATATAATTCAATTTGCAATCAGATAGAGTTCCATTTGCAAATTGACATATCTAATCAGCACAATCAACTAACACCTAAACAATGTTTAGTCCCAAACCAATGCACAAAACAATCCATTTAACAAATCAATTCAAGCAAAATATATATGATATAAATATAATTATTGCATAATGATAAATATATATATATTGTGTGAGTGTAAAACTCACCGATTTTCATAGCGAAGATTTTCATTTGCTTCATCATTATATATAATAGCATAGCGAGGAACGAACTCTGATGGCATCCAAAGCCATTCGCCTCAAAACCAATTACGTTGTAGCCACCTTCACGTTGCAGCATCGTTTACCAAGCTCACGCACAATTGCACCAACTCCTATCACGACACCAAATCACTGTCATGCTCCCAGTCACAGCACGAATGTACGCACCTCCCTATCTCTTTCTCCTCCTTCATCGCACCTAAAACCTTGGTCGCGATACTGTCCCAACTGCCTCGACGTCGCTACTATATCTCACAGTCAAGCGCGCTCCTCCCTTTTTCACGATGGCTTTGCTAAAGCCCGGTCGTGCTCACTACTTGATTCCACTCTTTTTTTTGTTTAGTCCCTCCGACATGAATTGATTTGGGAATGAATGAGTAAAATAAAAAATAGAGAGGATCAGTTCAATTTGGGGCTAAGTTAGGTAATAAGGGAAGAAAGTTCTAGGCAAATTTTAAATCTTTCCCATTTTACCCCTTTTATTAAATTTTCATTTTTTCCTTTTAAATAATTCATTATTCATTTGTATATAAGCTTTAATTTAATTCAAACTGATTTACACTTTATACACTATATGTATTTCAATAATCGAACAATTTCTTTCAATTCAATACTGATTTATCTTTTATTTAATTATTCGTTGTATTATTACAAAATAAATTAATTTTCCAAATATTTTGATTATATAAAAATTATTTACACTTCAAAATATTTATAATTAATTAAAACATATTATTCGATTCCACTATATTATTCGAAAAGGATTTATTAATTTAATTCAAATTTATTAAAAAAATCACTTATTAAATAATATTTATTTAATAATTTTTTTGTTTTCATAAATAATAGTTATAAAAATAGGGTTATTACACTAAATAGACTTAAGAGTACGTATACCGTGATTACTGTTGAGTCTAACACTTGAATCACGAGGGTATTTCATAAGAAAAATATTATTCCATAAGTCGATATCACTTAATTAAATATATTGAAGATTATGAATCTTTAATGTAAGTGTTTCCCTCTACCATTTGCATATTAATAAACTACTTACATACTCTCTAGTAGTTGGGAAAACTGAAGCTAGGGATATTATGTGTAGTATTATTAATATATTGACTAGACGAGATAAGATAACAATATGTTTTTTTTAAGCAAACTCAAGGTACATATATTATACCGAGGCCGTCAAGAAATGGTAGGTATGAGTAAATAATTTCTTTCGATTTGTTGAGCAAACTTAAGGTCGAAATGAGATTAAGACAAGAAACCATGTGTTAGGAGTTGTATATGATACAATTGATTAGGAGTTATCGATGGTTTATGTGACGACCCACCACTCATTCTACAGAATGACGTATCATTAATAAGAAAGAAAGGGGTGAGAAAAGAGAAAAGAAGAGAAGAAAGAAACAACAACAACGATCTCACAGCGGAACGAATAAATTATATTAATAACATAAACTATTACATAGTATACAACACTTATCAGAGTTACACAACATATACATCACATACTAGTCAGTTATAAACATCTGTCTAGACATTACAACTCAAATACAATACAAACACTATCACAGAGATCTACACAGCGGAATACTATATCTACGAACGCCGAAGCCTCCTGCTCCATTGCTCCTCCAGAATATTCGTCAAAGCTAAACCTGAATCCCTTGGCTACTCGTAAAAATTTGAGTACCCAAGAGTTTATATAAAACAGAAATAAACACTTGGGTCAGACATGGGTCTGGTGTGAGTTACAAGTTAAACTTGCTTAACTTCAAAACCTTTTGAAAGAAAAGGTATCACGTAAGACTCCCCACAAATAAACATGGGTAAGTTTTTACCTTACGCTAACCAAAACATTTGATAGGAAATCCGATTGTATTATAATAGGTCTAGGGTTTTCAAATAAGTATTCACATAGCCGAAATTGTTACATTCATTAAATTCCAGCATACATAGGTATACAATCAAGTCCGTTATCACTTATTGGAATTGGGTTTCCATACAATGGCAGAGCTACCGGGGTACCGCTCATCACAGTACGGGGCCTAGATCACCGTACCGAGGATCACTCCCAATCCCCTGCAACACAAAGCCGGAACCATCCCTTACTGGATAATCCCGAATAAAATCACCCCACAGATGGCCGTCGCCAACTGCACCACTAAGCCGAAATAAAAGGAGGAACTCTCTAGACAGGGATAACCTTACTCTCAGTGGGTGCTACCCACGAAGCCTTGCTGCACCTCCCCTGTTTTAGCCATTCCCGGTTGATGAGGCTTGAGGTTACGATTTACCTTTAAATCAGAACACATCACTTAGAATGCTCATCGTCCACCTGACGATGTTCTGAAAGCATTCAATCCATACAAGTTCGTTCCGGGTTCGAACGAAACCGAAGGCATTATCTCGTTACACTCGTGTTGGAATCACCCTCAGAGTTAACGACAATAACCCTTGCACTCTGAATCTTCATCTTCACTTGAGATTCACGACCTATCGTTAATTTGGATCGATGTGGTATTCGGGTCTCCAGACCTGGAATCCCGGTATACGGAAACCCGATCTCGGTCTCATCGAAATCCAAAACGTATCTTTTAAGGGCCAAGTTGTTTTAAGGTTAAAACAATTCAATTCTTATCTATATACACAAAGATAGATAATTCACAATAGATAATCTACATTATAATTTCAATTCAACCAAACATCCATATCATATATCAACACATATCTCATCAAAGATATCAACAATGCAAAGTATTCAATATCATTCATTCACCCTTAAGTAATGATTTATATCATCTCTAATTAATTTAAAGTTAATTAAATTAATTACTTCATTTTATAAATCCTGCTTACTTAATCATTAATTAAACCAATTAATTAATCATACTTTAAGTATCATCTTAATTAATCATTCCTGATTAATTATACTTTAATTACTTTAAGTAATTAACTCTTAATTAATTTCACAAATTAATTAACTTAAACCATTTCAGTAATTAATCTTAAATTACTTCATTAATTAATTTAATTACATTAATCCTTAATTAGTTACAATTGATTAATTTCTTTAATCCCTAATTATTTATTAATTAATCTTAATTAACCAATCCTTAATTACATCATTTAAATTAATTATATTTAATAATTAATTCTTAATTAAACCACATTTATTAATCACCTTTGATTAATCATATTTAGTAATTAACTACCCTTAATTACTCTTCCATAAATTAATTACTCATTAATTAATTATCTTTTAATTAATCCCTTGATTAATTATTCAAAGTAATTAAACTCAAATTACTTTCATTATTAAAATCATCTTTAGTTAATTACATTCAGTAATTACCTTTAATTACTTTCCTAAGTAATTTATACTTTCACTAATTACATTTAAATAATTATCAAATCTCCAAGTGATTATCTTAAATTAATTAAACAAATTAATTTAAACTTATCAAATTTATTTAATTAATTACCTTAAGTAATTAATTTCTTTAATTACTTCCATTAAATAAATTATACTTAACCAATTTATAAATGATTACCATTAGTTAATTAATCTAATTGATTATTAAAATTAATCACATTAATTAATTATTTAATAATCTCTAATTAATGATCCCTCATTTATTATTAACAATTCTTATTTAAGTAATTAAACTTAAATCAACATTATTAATTACTAAATAAATAAATTCTTAATTACCATTTAACTTATTTCTAATTACTAAATTAATTACTTAATTAATCTTTAATCACTTGATAAATAAACTTCTAATCATTTATTAAAAGTCTATACTTATCTAAATAAATGATTCTTTATCCCAAATTAATTAACCCTTAATTAATTTACTTATAATTCTAAATATTTAATTAATTAACACTAAACCATTAATTAATTAAATTATCAAATTATTCTTTAATTATCCTAGTAATTTAATGAACCTAAATCATTAAATCTTAATTAATTACTAAATTAAGGTATTTATCCTTCAACTACTTTAATTACTATTAATAAAGACTTTAAAAAATTTTATTTTAAAAATCTTTCTTTTAATTCATTTTAAATTAAAGATTTAAAATAAATTACAATTTAACTTTAACCAATTTAAATTAAATTTACAATTCCCCTTTTTAAATCCAAATGTTAAAGAACACTTAACATTTATAAAAGAAATTCAAGATTTTTATAAAGCTTTATTTATCTCAAATCTAGGATACAAATTTAAACTTGAACCCATATTTTAAACTTGATTTAAAACTTAGTTTAAATCCTGCTTTAAAGTTTTAAACTCATTTTAAATTTTTAAAACACTGTCAGGTTTTAAAACTGCAACATCACAACTTACCCGAGCCATATATCAAAATACCCGAGCCAAAACCCTGTTTTCCCGAGTACTCCTTCGAGTTTTCTTCTTTCCCTTTTATTTTAAACTTTGTTATAATAAAAACTTAAAAACAGTATAACCCACGAGTCTCCCCTTCGAATTCCCGAGCCAAGTCCACATTTCCACGAGCACGACTTCGAGCTAACTCATCAACCTACTCGAGAACATCTGCTTCTTCCCCAATCTCAAACCCAGACATTACTGCTACTTTGTGCACGTGCACAGGCGACTCGATCGCCTCCAACTACCCATGCCATCGCCGACATGTCGTCTACAACACCCACTCGTGATCCCAATTACCAGAACTACGAAAAACCTCATCAATCAAAATCGAGCATTAAGGATTCAACTGAAACACAGACTCGACCAAACTGGAATCGCCTCGTGCCGCCGCCAACGTTCATCTGAAGCCATGCGAGTCTACCCAGAGCAACGCCTCCGATTTTAGCTTCGATCCCACCACCCCTTAACTATTCCGATGAACTCTCGACAACACAACACCATGTTTCCTATATTGACCCAAAATTAGGTTTACAGAAAATCTCGATCAATTCCCATCGCCACAGTCGTCAATACGGCCACCCACTATTTTTCCTCTAATCACCAATAGCTCTTCTTCCCCCAGAATGAACCACGACCCTCCAGACTAAGGTGATCATCAGAAATCGTTCGAAACCCAAATTTTGTTCAACCACGAACTGCTCTCTCTTCCTACTTCTAAAAATCATGATTCAAATCTTAAAAATCATGTTTTCAATCAAGTATTCAGGTCATATGCCTGAATCAATGATTTAAGGAATTCAAATTTTTAACAAAACTTAAACTTTCCTGTTCTACTCTATTTTCCAGAGCAGAAATCCAATTTAATTCATTTAAATAAAGTTAAAGCTTTAAGTTATGATTAAACAATCAAGTGTTGTTTGAATCCTAAATTCTAACAGAGATTGTATCAAGAGGAATTTAGTTTTGATCATAATTTTGGCTTCTAACAGTAAGCACAGATAAGAACAAGTATAACAGCATCATGCATCTATACATCCAATATATATATAAATTCAATCACGTACATATACACACTAAACATACAAACAGATATCCCTATACTTAAGTTTGAAAAGGATTTTACTCACCAATTTTAAAATGAAAACAGAGCAAATAACAGGCATGCACACTAACATATATATACATCCATATATACAGATAAGTCTACTATATAAAATCACACATAACATATTTATTTCCATAATTTCAACATGCATCCAGATTTAAAGAATAATTAAGCTTTAGAAGAGTGTTACTCACCTTTTTAAAAGTGAATAGAGAAATTTTCCCAGACTTTAAATTTAAAACTGAAGTGCCTCTGAAACTTTAAAATCTTTTAACTTGAATGTTTGATTTGCTTTGAAAACTTGAATTGCTAGCTTTGGAAACTTGCATGCATGTCATGATTTTGTATTGTTGAGATGTTGCTTAAGATTCCAGATTTGCTTGCTTTAAACAGATCCTAGATTTGAAGAAAATGTTGCAGGCTTTGTTTTCCAGATTGAAGAAAGTTTGATTACAGATTGTTTTGAGGATTTAGTTTGAGAGGAAGTTAATTTACTGATTTGTTTGAGAATTTATTTTCTGGTTTGCTCTTAGAAGTGGAAAACGAATTCCATATTTTTGAAATGAAGATTAGAAAGAAAGAAAGAGGGTGGAAACATGTTTTATAAGTGTAAATGATTTATTTTTTTTAAAATAAAAAGAAAAATTAAAATAAAAATGACACTTGTCTTTCTCATATCATAATCTTAGAACACATGTAATATTAAAGCCTTAGGAATTTACACATGTCCTTTTAATTAGTTTTATTTATTGTAAATGTAAATAAAAGCCTTTACTTAATTTATAAATGCTTATTTAAATTTATATATATATATATAAGTTACTTTAAAGAAAATAAAACTAATTATATATAAATAAAAGCTTATCCATATATTTTAAAATCCAAATATTTAAAATATTACCCCTTTTTGAATTTCAAAATTAATTTAAATTTAAATTCAAATTTTATTATCAAAGATTATCAAATCAATTTAATTATTTAAACAGATTATTAAATTAATATTGCCCATAAATTCCGGGATATCACATTCCTCCCCCCTTAAAATAATTTCGTCCCCGAAATTTAAAGCAAAGGTAATTTAATAATCTATTTAAATCACAAGCATATATTATCATCCATATGCTAACAACCATAGCAAACAATTCACCCAATCAAACAATTCTAATTATCCAGACAAAATTCTGGATAGAATTCCCTAGAGTTTCCCAAATATAAATACCGGGATACTCGCTCTACAGAATCCAAACAATCAATACTACTAAGCTATAGAGCTCCTATTCATCTAGATCTACAGAACTAAACAGGATATCAGACTATAGACGAGTCTGACTCAATAACCAAATCCTCCAAAACTGCTGGTTCCAAAACCAGAGATAGATCAAACACGTACTCCCTCAGAGATACGTAAAACACAATGAATTCCAGTTATCCAAACTGACCATTCAATCCTTGTAGATCAAAGTACTTATCTAAATTAAAACACAGAAGAGATCCAAAACAACTCGGAGCTGACTTCCCAGACTTACCCAATCTTATAGCTCCCTTTTACCAGAGAAAACTTTAACAACAACGAAGTCTCCAACTTCGAATTCAAAATTCCTTCATCTCTTATCCACAAAATTCTTCAGACGATCCTGAGCTGTCTACATCCTTCCTGATCAGCTCAACCTTCGCTGATGCTTCTAGAAACAAACTAGACTAAGAATAACTCCACACAATGATCTCCTCAAGATCAACCCAATCCAAAACAAAACACTACTTCACAAACATCAGAAGATCGAACTAACTTCTCCTATCTGGAAAAGACAAACAGATGCACTTGCCAAACTGCTTCCGCTGCACCATTCTGATCTGGAGTAGAATGAAAATACTGATGAAGAACACAAGCACAGACTGGACAATACATCCCAGAAAATATCGGATAATCTCAAAAGAATACTCAAACTATCGCAAGTCACTTTTGCGATCAACCCAGTCAACATGCAAAGAAACTGTTCTCTCTTTACCAATCAGAACAGCTTACACTTATCTATCCTATCTATCGAAGAAATGGATCCACTCTACTGCTTCTGAACTTCACCTTCAGAAAACTGCTCAGCCAGAAAACTTCCTGCCAATACAGAACACTCCGAGCTGCATTGTTGCCACAGATGCCAAAGGTCTCCTAACCAAAGCTCTTCGAGAAACTCGAAACCCAAACCAACACAAACACCATGTTGAACTCAGCCACAATACTGAAATATACACACTTCCTTAAACTTGTTCCAAAGAAAACATCTTCGGGAACATCCATAGTCACTGCATCTCCTCACGCAGCTACTACCCCTTGAGGTTGCCAAGCTACCATCACTTGCTTCAGCACATTTGACAGATCCAAATTCAACTCATCCAAACTTCAAAAATAAACTCCGAACCTTAACAGTTCCCTTCGGAGATTTGTGAAATCCTTACACAACTGCAAAGTTCACTCGAGACGGTATTAGGTTTACAGTCTCGACAAATACACTTCCAACCTCAACACTCAGACTCCTAATCCTAGATGATAAATTATTATCATCTCAACCAATCATTACAAATACCATATACATTTAAAATGATACTTTTTATATATAGAAAATATATCTGGGTAAAATTATTTCATCTACCTTTTTAAAACAATATTGTGTCTGTTGGCCTGGTCCAAGTGTTTAGAGATCCCTATCAATAACGTTAGCTACTCGTATTGACCAGAATCCATATACCACCCAACCGATCAATTAACACAATATAAAACCATTTTATATAACTAACAAATACGCGCTCTCGTATATATATATACTCAGACTCAAACAGGTTGCTACAGATCCTGTCTCTAATGAAGAATCCTTCCGAACCTAGGTATTCACTCAACCTATGCTCTGATACCACTTGTGACGACCCGCCACTCATTCTACAGAATGACGTATCATTAATAAGAAAGAAAGGGGTGAGAAAAGAGAAAAGAAGAGAAGAAAGAAACAACAACAACAATCTCACAGCGAAACGAATAAATTATATTAATAACATAAACTATTACATAGTATACAACACTTATCAGAGTTACACAACATATACATCACATACTAGTCAGTTATAAACATCTGTCTAGACATTACAACTCAAATACAATACAAACACTATCACAGAGATCTACACAGCGGAATACTATATCTACGAACGCCGAAGCCTCCTGCTCCATTGCTCCTCCAGAATATTCGTCAAAGCTAAACCTGAATCCCTTGGCTACTCGTAAAAATTTGAGTACCCAAGAGTTTATATAAAACAGAAATAAACACTTGGGTCAGACATGGGTCTGGTGTGAGTAACAAGTTAAACTTGCTTAACTTCAAAACCTTTTGAAAGAAAAGGTATCACGTAAGACTCCCCACAAATAAACATGGGTAAGTTTTTACCTTACGCTAACCAAAACATTTGATAGGAAATCCGATTGTATTATAATAGGTCTAGGGTTTTCAAATAAGTATTCACATAGCCGAAATTGTTACATTCATTAAATTCCAGCATACATAGGTATACAATCAAGTCCGTTATCACTTATTGGAATTGGGTTTCCATACAATGGCAGAGCTACCGGGGTACCGCTCATCACAGTACGGGGCCTAGATCACCGTACCGAGGATCACTCCCAATCCCCTGCAACACAAAGCCGGAACCATCCCTTACTGGATAATCCCGAATAAAATCACCCCACAGATGGCCGTCGCCAACTGCACCACTAAGCCGAAATAAAAGGAGGAACTCTCTAGACAGGGATAACCTTACTCTCAGTGGGTGCTACCCACGAAGCCTTGTTGCACCTCCCCTGTTTTAGCCATTCCCGGTTGATGAGGCTTGAGGTTACGATTTACCTTTAAATCAGAACACATCACTTAGAATGCTCATCGTCCACCTGACGATGTTCTGAAAGCATTCAATCCATACAAGTTCGTTCCGGGTTCGAACGAAACCGAAGGCATTATCTCGTTACACTCGTGTTGGAATCACCCTCAGAGTTAACGACAATAACCCTTGCACTCTGAATCTTCATCTTCACTTGAGATTCACGACCTATCGTTAATTTGGATCGATGTGGTATTCGGGTCTCCAGACCTGGAATCCCGGTATACGGAAACCCGATCTCGGTCTCATCGAAATCCAAAACGTATCTTTTAAGGGCCAAGTTGTTTTAAGGTTAACACAATTCAATTCTTATCTATATACACAAAGATAGATAATTCACAATAGATAATCTACATTATCATTTCAATTCAATCAAACATCCATATCATATATCAACACATATCTCATCAAAGATATCAACAATGCAAAGTATTCAATATCATTCATTCACCCTTAAGTAATGATTTATATCATCTCTAATTAATTTAAAGTTAATTAAATTAATTACTTCATTTTATAAATCCTGCTTACTTAATCATTAATTAAACCAATTAATTAATCATACTTTAAGTATCATCTTAATTAATCATTCCTGATTAATTATACTTTAATTACTTTAAGTAATTAACTCTTAATTAATTTCACAAATTAATTAACTTAAACCATTTCAGTAATTAATCTTAAATTACTTCATTAATTAATTTAATTACATTAATCCTTAATTAGTTACAATTGATTAATTTCTTTAATCCCTAATTATTTATTAATTAATCTTAATTAACCAATCCTTAATTACATCATTTAAATTAATTATATTTAATAATTAATTCTTAATTAAACCACATTTATTAATCACCTTTGATTAATCATATTTAGTAATTAACTACCCTTAATTACTCTTCCATAAATTAATTACTCATTAATTAATTATCTTTTAATTAATCCCTTGATTAATTATTCAAAGTAATTAAACTCAAATTACTTTCATTATTAAAATCATCTTTAGTTAATTACATTCAGTAATTACCTTTAATTACTTTCCTAAGTAATTTATACTTTCACTAATTACATTTAAATAATTATCAAATCTCCAAGTGATTATCTTAAATTAATTAAACAAATTAATTTAAACTTATCAAATTTATTTAATTAATTACCTTAAGTAATTAATTTCTTTAATTACTTCCATTAAATAAATTATACTTAACCAATTTATAAATGATTACCATTAGTTAATTAATCTAATTGATTATTAAAATTAATCACATTAATTAATTATTTAATAATCTCTAATTAATGATCCCTCATTTATTATTAACAATTCTTATTTAAGTAATTAAACTTAAATCAACATTATTAATTACTAAATAAATAAATTCTTAATTACCATTTAACTTATTTCTAATTACTAAATTAATTACTTAATTAATCTTTAATCACTTGATAAATAAACTTCTAATCATTTATTAAAAGTCTATACTTATCTAAATAAATGATTCTTTATCCCAAATTAATTAACCCTTAATTAATTTACTTATAATTCTAATTATTTAATTAATTAACACTAAACCATTAATTAATTAAATTATCAAATTATTCTTTAATTATCCTAGTAATTTAATGAACCTAAATCATTAAATCTTAATTAATTACTAAATTAAGGTATTTATCCTTCAACTACTTTAATTACTATTAATAAAGACTTTAAAAAATTTTATTTTAAAAATCTTTCTTTTAATTCATTTTAAATTAAAGATTTAAAATAAATTACAATTAACTTTAACCAATTTAAATTAAATTTACAATTCCCCTTTTTAAATCCAAATGTTAAAGAACACTTAACATTTATAAAAGAAATTCAAGATTTTTATAAAGCTTTATTTATCTCAAATCTAGGATACAAATTTAAACTTGAACCCATATTTTAAACTTGATTTAAAACTTAGTTTAAATCCTGCTTTAAAGTTTTAAACTCATTTTAAATTTTTAAAACACTGTCAGGTTTTAAAACTGCAACATCACAACTTACCCGAGCCATATATCAAAATACCCGAGCCAAAACCCTGTTTTCCCGAGTACTCCTTCGAGTTTTCTTCTTTCCCTTTTATTTTAAACTTTGTTATAATAAAAACTTAAAAACAGTATAACCCACGAGTCTCCCCTTCGAATTCCCGAGCCAAGTCCACATTTCCACGAGCACGACTTCGAGCTAACTCATCAACCTACTCGAGAACATCTGCTTCTTCCCCAATCTCAAACCCAGACCTTACTGCTACTTTGTGCACGTGCACAGGCGACTCGATCGCCTCCAACTACCCATGCCATCGCCGACATGTCGTCTACAACACCCACTCGTGATCCCAATTACCAGAACTACGAACAACCTCATCAATCAAAATCGAGCATTAAGGATTCAACTGAAACACAGACTCGACCAAACTGGAATCGCCTCGTGCCGCCGCCAACGTTCATCTGAAGCCACACGAGTCTACCCAAAGCAACGCCTCCGATTTTAGCTTCGATCCCACCACCCCTTAACTATTCCGATGAACTCTCGACAACACATCACCACGTTTCCTATATTGACCCAAAATTAGGTTTACAGAAAATCTCGATCAATTCCCATCGCCACAGTCGTCAATACGGCCACCCACTATTTTTCCTCTAATCACCAATAGCTCTTCTTCCCCCAGAATGAACCACGACCCTCCAGACTAAGGTGATCATCAGAAATCGTTCGAAACCCAAATTTTGTTCAACCACGAACTGCTCTCTCTTCCTACTTCTAAAAATCATGATTCAAATCTTAAAAATCATGTTTTCAATCAAGTATTCAGGTCATATGCCTGAATCAATGATTTAAGGAATTCAAATTTTTAACAAAACTTAAACTTTCCTGTTCTACTCTATTTTCCAGAGCAGAAATCCAATTTAATTCATTTAAATAAAGTTAAAGCTTTAAGTTATGATTAAACAATCAAGTGTTGTTTGAATCCTAAATTCTAACAGAGATTGTATCAAGAGGAATTTAGTTTTGATCATAATTTTGGCTTCTAACAGTAAGCACAGATAAGAACAAGTATAACAGCATCATGCATCTATACATCCAATATATATATAAATTCAATCACGTACATATACACACTAAACATACAAACAGATATCCCTATACTTAAGTTTGAAAAGGATTTTACTCACCAATTTTAAAATGAAAAACAGAGCAAATAACAGGCATGCACACTAACATATATATACATCCATATATACAGATAAGTCTACTATATAAAATCACACATAACATATTTATTTCCATAATTTCAACATGCATCCAGATTTAAAGAATAATTAAGCTTTAGAAGAGTGTTACTCACCTTTTTAAAAGTGAACAGAGAAATTTTCCCAGACTTTAAATTTAAAACTGAAGTGCCTCTGAAACTTTAAAATCTTTTAACTTGAATGTTTGATTTGCTTTGAAAACTTGAATTGCTAGCTTTGGAAACTTGCATGCATGTCATGATTTTGTATTGTTGAGATGTTGCTTAAGATTCCAGATTTGCTTGCTTTAAACAGATCCCAGATTTGAAGAAAATGTTGCAGGCTTTGTTTTCCAGATTGAAGAAAGTTTGATTACAGATTGTTTTGAGGATTTAGTTTGAGAGGAAGTTAATTTACTGATTTGTTTGAGAATTTATTTTCTGGTTTGCTCTTAGAAGTGGAAAACGAATTCCATATTTTTGAAATGAAGATTAGAAAGAAAGAAAGAGGGTGGAAACATGTTTTATAAGTGTAAATGATTTATTTTTTTTAAAATAAAAAGAAAAATTAAAATAAAAATGACACTTGTCTTTCTCATATCTTAATCTTAGAACACATGTAATATTAAAGCCTTAGGAATTTACACATGTCCTTTTAATTAGTTTTATTTATTGTAAATGTAAATAAAAGCCTTTACTTAATTTATAAATGATTATTTAAATTTATATATATATATATATATATAAGTTACTTTAAAGAAAATAAAACTAATTATATATAAATAAAAGCTTATCCATATATTTTAAAATCCAAATATTTAAAATATTACCCCTTTTTGAATTTCAAAATTAATTTAAATTTAAATTCAAATTTTATTATCAAAGATTATCAAATCAATTTAATTATTTAAACAGATTATTAAATTGATATTGCCCATAAATTCCGGGATATCACAGTTTATTAGGGCTATGACTTGTTGAGCAAAATCAAGGTCAGAATCCCAAGAAAGACGAGTCTTAACACCCACTAATGAAGTCAAAAAACTTTTATGTATCATCTTAGGGTTTGGAGAAACAAAAAATACTAGTGGGATCCCTATTAGAAAAATGAAATTGTAACATTTAACCTTTCTAATATTGTAAGAACATCCACTGTATAAAGTTATAATAATCAACATTGATAAATTTATGCAATTAATATAATTGATAAAATATTTATCAAATAAAATATAAAAATGAAATAAATTAATATTGAAAAATAGAAATATAGAATATACTTACCAATAAATTTTTGCATGTAGACCCTTACAGACGCCTAATTATACAACCACTAAATACATTCGTAACTTGGTCATTTACGAATTTACTTGCCCAAGACTATACAATATTTTTATTGATTTTCGAACTCTAAATGAATAGAAGAATACAAATGTTTGATCCATATACGATCACATATAAATGTTAAATGGTGCATGATTATAATTCGTAATATACAAAACCTCGATGAAATTAGTTCATTGAAATAAGCAAATAAACTATAGTGTGAGATCGTATATTCAATATAATTGATTATAATAATGATCTTGTTGTATTGAATGAAACATTGGACCAAAGGTTACATGATAGATCTAAGAAGTCGATCGCTAAAATGTCAACTGATCGGTTTACATAAAGTGCAATTTATTTAATTTCCTTAAAAGTTAAGGATGACCAAATGCACTTTTGTAAAGAGTTCATTATGATATTGTAGTAAGGATTCCCTTTAAATGGTTCGACTGTCTAGAAAGGAAACTGAATGTATAAGATTGGATGTAACCTAAGGCACAGTTGAAATGAAGAGAGATAGTGGTCACTTTTGTTTCATAAAGGGAAACAAGCATTGTAAAATAATAATAGATGCTTAACATAGGACTGAGAAATATGATTTCATTCCAAAATATATTTTCACTTAGAAATTTATTTTCTATGAGGTTTATTTCTTTGAATTTAAGATACTTGATCTAAATATTTTTTACTGTAAACCAATTACGGTAAATGAAATAAATAGCCTATATTAACTGGTTAAATGGAGTTTCGTATTTCGTACGCTGTTATAATAGCAGAAATAGAAGGAATATGACATAAAACACTTATTTGTCAGATCAAGTTATGAAAATTGTTTTCGTAAAATGCACAAAATATTATTTATGAAATAATAATTATTTTTTAGTATTGACTGAAAATAGGCATAGTTTTGTTTCAATATGAATATTATGAATAATCATTATAAAATAAAACTATAGTACCGTTATTTGTGATGCATTGGAAAATATAAAAGTATCTAAATTTATTTGCAATTATTTTGGAATCATAGACTAAGCACCAGTTTTGAGAAATAATTTTTGATAATATGATTATGAATCCTATGGTACTGCTGAATTATACAATTAAGGGAAAACCACTCATTTAGTAGGAGTAACATAAGAGTTAATGATCTCTACGGATTGATGCATATAGATGTATGCTACCTAAGTCTATTAATTCTAAGAAGATTCCGCGTACTTTATTATATTCACCGATGAATTATCATAAACATGAACATGTGTATATAATACACATATGATATGTTAATGATGAGTTCATAGAATATAAAACAGAATCTAAATAAAATAACATGCATTAGAAAATAAAATGATTCGATTTGATCGAATAGGCGAGTATGTTAAAAAGAGTTCCGAACATATCTAAAATGAATAAAGATTCCATCTCAAAAATCACTCCTCCCTATGATAAATAATGATGTATTGATAAGGAGTAATCGAACTTTGTTAAACAAAGTACGATTAATTATGAGTGAAGTTGAGTTAACTTCTTTCTATAAGGTCGTGCACTTAAGAGTTGTATACAAGGTTAAAATTAATTTCAGCTAAAGAATGATTTAACAAAATCATACAAGATAAAGGTATATAAGAAACCCCAACATATCTGTAACAACCCACCCTGGAACGGACCTGAATTCTAGCCCAGAAAATACCCATCGAAACATGGACTCATTCCAAAGCTGGCTGTTGGTTTGTAAAAAGAATAATACAAAGCTATTTATCTACACATTAAGATCTCACAATGGAAGGACTAAATATAATAATTACAACAATACCCAATTTATTATAAATTCAAAATGTCATAAAAACCATAGCACAAAACCAATAATAATCGTTACATATCCATGGTACATCATATTTAAAATACAATAGTTTCTATGGATACATTTGAAAATAACATGAACAGATAAATAGATAGACTGCCACAAGCTTTCTCTATACCTTTGTCTTCAGCATTGTCATCTTCCCTAACTTATGTTGTAATGAGGATGGAGTCTAAACAACATATGCCTGGTGAGTAAAAATCTTGAGCCTTACTATAGTAGTACTTGGGTAGTATAATTTAAATAGGAATATGTATTTTGCATTTTGTCAACATCCTAAGTCTTTCCTATTATAAGCCCAAAGGCTTTCCAAATATAAGTAAAAAGGCTTTCCAAATATAAGCCCATAGTCATATCGCTTTCAACCCGATAACTCATATCTATCGTCAATAATGTCCTATCAATATAAGAGATAGTTGAAAGGGACGCTGTTTGCGCCAAAATTGGTCACAAACCCCGAATGTTGTGAAAGCACCAGTGTATGGATATAAATCAACAATATTCACACACAAATCTCAAATCTAAGCAAATAGAGTATCACAATTCAGAAATAATGAACAAAAACACGAGATTTATAGTGATTCGGCGATCTTGCCTACGTCCACTCTGAAGTTGATGATTTTATTGATGTTCACTCGATGATTACAATCTCTTCTAATGTAGTACAACTGAAATTATATGCTAAGTCTTAATCTAAGGTAGCGGTGGCGTTCTGGAGTAAATCTGGCAGAATCTGGGCGCTCTTTTTTACTTAGAATTATCCGACCTCCTTTCTGAATGACCAGGGGCTCTATTTATAGGTGTAGGAGGCTGATATTTCGCCTAAATTGAGGGGAGACCAGTTCTGGTACGTCAGGGGGCCCATATGGCCGAAATCTGGAGATCCGGGCCCACTTTGGGATCGATTCGACCCTTGGTTCGAATCGATCAAGAAATCATCCAATCGAGCTGAAATTTGGCGTGGACATTCTTCATCATGTGATTAAGCTTCTGTGAAAATTTCATAGCATTTGGACTTGTAGAACTTGAGTTATGATCGATTCAAGTAGGTGTTTTTCGTTTCCTGGAGTCGTTCGAATCGATACGTTCGAATCGATTTGTTCGAATCGATCCTCCTCTACGCGAAGACTACGGCGTGGTGCGCATGCTTCGCATCGATCCGCTTCTCACTCCGGATTGACTGGGTCGACTCCATGTTCTTCGCCGCTTTGACTGGGTGGATTCGTGGTAGTGGATTCGAAGACATCCCTCTCCGAATCGAATGAACGAAGGTCTGTTCGAATCGATCTAGGTGTAAAGTCGATCGATTCGAAGTTGCTTCAAGCAGTGTGGATTCGAAGTATCTGCAGCTCCGTGGATTCGAAGTAACCAGGGGAAACTTCCATCGAGTAGAACATGTTGCCTTGGATGGTGGATACGAAGCTTAGCCGTCTGAATGGATTCGAAGGACCTTCAGTTTGATGGATACGAACCTGATGGAGGCGAGGCTATTTACCTTTCGATCGATTCGAATGCCATGGTTTCGTACAGGGGTAACTTGATGGATTCGAACTAGTGATGTCTTGGATGGAGTCGAACATGAACCCTGCCAATGGATACGAAGAAGACGATATCGATGGATTCGAAGTAAGGCAGGGATGATGGATTCGAATGATGGCTACACTGATCGATTCGAACATAGATTCTTCTATCTTGCGTTGATCATAACTTGAACATACGGACTCGGATTGACTTGAGATTTGAAACGTTGACTCTCACGGCTTAGCTTTTCATGTCCTATCAATTTTGGCTCGATCCGGACTCGGACAAAATTCATTGATATCCATAGTAATACAGTGTATAATGAGCTTTTACGACGAACTGTCTTTAGTTTTCCAATCAACTTTTTGGTGTCACGGCCTTGCCAAAAGGCGGGATAACATTTGCCCTCCAAAACATGCCTTGCGATAGGAAGGTGTGTTTTGTAATGCCATTAGCTGGATGTTCATATCCTGTTGATGACCTGCAAAGACATTGATAGTTTTATCTGACCTTAAATGATGACCGTTCGCGATCTAGCAATTTTGAGGTGGAATGCGACCGTTCGCGATCTAGTATTTCTTTACGGCCCCAAATGATGACCGTTCGTGATCAAGCCATTTGAGGTGAGGGGTGCCGTTCGAGGCGAGTTGTGACCGTTCGCGATCGGGTTTCGTGGAAAGAAGAATGTTATCGTTCGTGATCGTGTGCCGTACGAGGCAAAAATGTGATCGTTCGTGATCGAATGTCATTCTAGACAGATTACGACTGTTCGAAGTCGGATATCGTTCTAGACGGATTGTGACTATTCAAAGTCGGATGTCGTTCTAGACGAATTATGATGGATTATGACCATTCGTGGTCGAGTGCCGTACGAGGCAGAGTGTGATCGTTCGTGATCGAATGTTATACTAGATGAAGTGTGACCGTTCGCGGTCGGGTGCCGTTCGAGGCTAATGGTGACCGTTCGAGGTCGGGTGTCGTTTGAGGCTAATGGTGACCGTTCGAGGTCGGGTGTCGTTCGTGGCGAAGTGTGATCGTTCGCGATCGAATTGTGACCGTTCGCGGTCGGATGCCGTTCGAGGCGAATTGAGTGTGCCCGGGGAGGGACTTAGTATCATTAATACCAGGTTTCACGTTCGGGTGAATCCCCGGATTGTTTCTTGCAACGGTTTATCGCCATCTCAGAGCATGCCTAGGGACCGTTCGTGATCCCGTACATGTGTAAGTGGCTTAGCCGTTATGAAATCACAAGTAGCATTTTTTCATTGAAAATAAGTCTTTAGCAGAAATGTTAAACAAAGTCAAGTTCAAATGTTCAAATCAAAATGAAACAAAAGCAAAGCAAGGATGTCAAAGTGTAAACTCCCACAACGATAGGGTCAGTAGTCATTCACAACATGCCTATGGACCGTTCGTGATCTCGCACATGTGTAAATGACTTACCCGTGTTGGTGAGAGGTTTACAACTCGTCCATCGTTATTTCAACTAATTGATAATCATACGATGTCCTGGCTCGGGGGCACCCCTGGCTGATGTAGACGGTGGTCGCTCTGGCTCCACCGCTGGAGCTCGCCTCCTCACATACTGAAGTAGCATACCGTTCCTGATGTGCCCTTCCACCTCATCCTTCAGATGTCTACAGTCGTTAGTGTTATGACCATTCAGTTCGTGGAATAAGCAGTATCTGTCTGATTTCCTCTCGTCAACAGTGGGATCCCTTCGTATTGGTCTACGGTAGGGAACTTGCTCTCGTGTATCTTGGTAGATTCGCTCCAAACTCTCATTCAGCTCTGAATAAGTGGTGAATCGTGGCTCTCTCCGCAGTCGCTTTGACCTGTCACCATTGTCCTCAGCCTTTCGTTTTCCTTTATCCTTGCCTGAATCATTTTCTAGAGGCTTTTTGTCTTTAAGTGCGTAAACTTCTATTCCCTCTCCTTCTTCTCTTTCAGCATTAGCATCTTCCAATCGTAAAAACTTTTCTGCCTCGTGATAGAATTCTCCTAGATCCATTGGCGGATCCTTAGTTAATGAATTTTTGAATTCCATGCCATCAGCTACTCCGGACACAGCTGCCATCATAACCATGGATGGATCTGGCCGATACACCGATGCTGCTGCCGCATTGAATCGCGTCAAGAAATTCCTCAAAGACTCCCCAGCTTTCTGCTTTAGCGTTGCCAAACTCATCACATTCTTGGGTCTCGAAATATGAACTCTGAATTGCCTCATAAATTTCTCAATCAAATCGGTCCATGTCCCAATGGAGCCGCTCTCTAGCTGTCTGAACCATAAAGCTGCTATGTCTGTCAAATACAATGGGAAGCACCGGGCCATGACTTCCTGTGATGCCCCCAGCACTTCCATGTGCCTTATATACCTCGTTAGATGGACCGCAGGGTCCGTCCTCCCATCATACCCTTCTACTGTTGGCAGTTTGAATTCTGGTGGGTTCCTAGCCAATCTAATCGCAGGAGAAAAGGGACTCTTGTTCACGTCTTCAAGATCTCTGTTTACTAATCCGCCTCTCATGGCTCGCCTGACCATCTCTGCCAATCTATCATTATCTCCAAGCTGTAGTCCTTGTTCACTACCTTCGATCTGCCCCCCGAGTCCGTGTGAGCTTTCGGGTGTGTGCCCCCCTGGCTGAGCGTTCATCCCTCTATTGCCGCCAGGTTGCTCGGATGTCCTTGTCTCTCTTCCCAGGTTTGGATCAACATGTCCTAAGTGTGTGCCCCCCAGCTCCGGCGCTGCATTAGATGGTCCTGCTCCGTTCTGGATTCTGGTTGCTCCTTGATTTTGTGCTCCAAGTTGTCCGATCTGTTGAAGCAAATTCTGGATCATTTCCTCTTGTCTCTTCATCATTGTCTCCATCTCTTCCCTAGTGATGAAAACTGAAGCTTGGTTTGCTCCTGAGGAAGCCTCTTGACTCCCTTCTTGCTGACTTCGCTCTGGCCTCTGCCTTTTACTTGTTTGTCTTGTCATGATTCTTCGGATCTGAATCTCTTAGCCTTCTGATTCAACTTTCAAATGATAGAACTCCTGAGTTCAGTTCTCAGTGAAAGCACCAAAGTGTTTGCGCCAAAATTGGTCACAAACCCCGAATGTTGTGAAAGCACCAGTGTATGGATATAAATCAACAATATTCACACACAAATCTCAAATCTAAGCAAACAGAGTATCACAATTCAGAAATAATGAACAAAAACACGAGATTTATAGTGGTTCGGCGATCTTGCCTACGTCCACTCTGAAGTTGATGATTTTATTGATGTTCACTCGATGATTACAATCTCTTCTAATGTAGTACAACTGAAATTATATGCTAAGTCTCAATCTAAGGTAGCGGTGGCGTTCTGGAGTAAATCTGGCAGAATCTGGGCGCTCTTTTTTACTTAGAATTATCCGACCTCCTTTCTGAATGACCAGGGGCTCTATTTATAGGTGTAGGAGGTTGACATTTCGCCTAAATTGAGGGGAGACCAGTTCTGGTACGTCAGGGGGCCCATATGGCCGAAATCTGGAGATCCGGGCCCACTTTGGGATCGATTCGACCCTTGGTTCGAATCGATCAAGAAATCATCCAATCGAGCTGAAATTTGGCGTGGACATTCTTCATCATGTGCTTAAGCTTCTGTGAAAATTTCATAGCATTTGGACTTGTAGAACTCGAGTTATTATCGATTCAAGTAGGTGTTTTTCGTTTCCTGGAGTCGTTCGAATCGATACGTTCGAATCGATTTGTTCGAATCGATCCTCCTCTACGCGAAGACTACGACGTGGTGCGCATGCTTCGCATCGATCCGCTTCTCACTCCGGATTGACTGGGTCGACTCCATGTTCTTCGCCGCTTTGACTGGGTGGATTCGTGGTAGTGGATTCGAAGACATCCCTCTCCGAATCGAATGAACGAAGGTCTGTTCGAATCGATCTAGGTGTAAAGTCGATCGATTCGAAGTTGCTTCAAGCAGTGTGGATTCGAAGTATCTGCAGCTCCGTGGATTCGAAGTAACCAGGGGAAACTTTCATCGAGTAGAACATGCTGCCTTGGATGGTGGATACGAAGCTTAGCCGTCTGAATGGATTCGAAGGACCTTCAGTTTGATGGATACGAACCTGATGGAGGCGAGGCTATTTACCTTTCGATCGATTCGAATGCCATGGTTTCGTACAGGGGTAACTTGATGGATTCGAACTAGTGATGTCTTGGATGGAGTCGAACATGAACCCTGCCAATGGATACGAAGAAGACGATATCGATGGATTCGAAGTAAGGCAGGGATGATGGATTCGAATGATGGCTACACTGATCGATTCGAACATAGATTCTTCTATCTTGCGTTGATCATAACTTGAACATACGGACTCGGATTGACTTGAGATTTGAAACGTTGACTCTCACGGCTTAGCTTTTCATGTCCTATCAATTTTGGCTTGATCCGGACTCGGACAAAATTCATTGATATCCATAGTAAAACAGTGTATAATGAGCTTTTACGACGAACTGTCTTTAGTTTTCCAATCAACTTTTTGGTGTCACGGCCTTGCCAAAAGGCGGGATAACAGACGCGGAAGATGATCTTAAGGCTATTTAACACTAGAGGGGGGGTGAATAGTGTTTTAAGAATTTCTTTAAAACTTCTTTGATTTAAATTGAATTAATTAACTTAATGCAAATACACAATCACAGATCAAATCACAGAATCACAAATAAATGCAAATATAAATAAAAAGCAAGTAAAGGAAAGAACACACCAGGAATTTTATACTGGTTCGGTGTTACCCTACATCCTGTCCCGCACAACCCGTATGGCTTTCTATTCAACAATAATCTAGATTACAATCCCTCGATTCCAAGGCAACGAGGTACACCCTCCAGATTCTCAGGTCTCTGGGTAGAACCACTTGATTCACAGGACACAAGTTCACCCGATCGATTTCCAAGGACATGATCACACCTTTATAACCCCACACAAGTTTCTTTGAGTACAAATATATCTATAACTCTGATAAGCACTGAGATTCTTTTGAAGAGAGTGGCAGAGAATCAAACTAGAGATATTCTGGTTTGATTCACTTAAGATTTCGGCAGAATATGGATAGGATGATTAGAAAATAAGATAAGAGAGTAAAGAGGAGAGAAAATAAAGAAAGTAGTTACTGGAAAACATCCATAACAGTCTCTATTTATAGAGAATGAATGGATGTGTCCATTCGAAGAGGTTTAAACGAATAGACACTTCTTTTGAAAACAACCTTTGCTGTAACGGGAAGCATGTCGACATGACAGGTAAATAGGATGTCGACATGGTCTAGTAAAAAGTGATGATTTGCTTTACTTTGAAAATGATGATTTAAAACATATGCAACTTTATTCAAATGGACTCTATGTATTTGTAGAAGGTATTTAGAAGTAGAAATACTTATGAATGTATATATGTATATATACTAAAATATATTTAAAATCAAAGTAAATAAACTAAAGTAAATATAATATTAAAATAGATTTTGAGGCTAAAATATCAAGGACAATTTTGAAATCAAAATATAACAAAATGATAAATATGATTTTGAGGCTAAAACATTTTTGGAAATGTGAACGAAGGTTTTTCTTTTGAAAAGGAATATTTGAAAATCATTTTATAAAACAAGAGATAATTTTGAAAATCATTTTGAATCAAAATTAGTGGATAGCAAAATAGGGCTACTATCCGTTCCACTAGATATTTTGTGAGTTCCATCTCACTAGGGTTCCATCCCTTTAACAAGAACGAAGTGGATTCCATTCCACGAGTAAATTGGATAAAAAAGAATGATAGTGCTTTCAAGGAGTTTTAACAAATATCTAACCTAACTATATTATTTGTCTTGAACTCTTGAATATCTTGAATCTCATGAGTCTTCAATCTTGAACTCTTGATCTTTGTCTTCATCAACTTTGTTTTCTTTACTGTACAGTCTTCTTTTGTTGATACCTGCATATAGATTTCCTGCACATATATATTTTATAACACTTCTATAGTTGTTGTCATCAAAACCACTATCCTATGGACTAACATTCTCCCCCTTTTTGATGATGACAACCTTTGTTTATAAAATATTTATATTCTCCTTATAACTCCCCCTAAATCTAATAACTCCCCCTTAATCTATGCCTAACTAACCTATTTTATACTTCTCCCCCTTTGTCATCAACAAAAAAATGACACTAACTCCCCCTAAATCAATGATATTAATGATAGTGTTATCATTAATAATACTGAAACTAGATATAACAATGCTAAATATTGTATACT
The DNA here is from genome assembly GCA_030737815.1 of Allium fistulosum. Lineage (NCBI taxonomy): Eukaryota > Viridiplantae > Streptophyta > Magnoliopsida > Asparagales > Amaryllidaceae > Allium > Allium fistulosum. The sequence continues at coordinate 1,094,920,316 of CM060904.1, read as the reverse complement.
CAGAATGATATATATGAGTAATATAAGAATGAGAATAATAAGTGTAACCACAAATTATTTTATTCATATCACTATATTCATAACTGTTAAATGAAAAGAAAATGCATACAATAAGTAGACAAATCAATCAAACATAAGCACACCTATTTATGTCTTATTACATAATCAATATAGTAAGTTATCATAAATCAACCATGTTTAAAACCAAACCAAATCAAGTATTTCAAATCAAATCAATTTTAAACCAAATCAAACAAGTTAAATGTTACGTGGAACTTCAACCCATCCCTCTTTTCCAAAGATGGGATCCGCTTTGATTACTTCCCAATCTTCATCGTCCTGGAGCAATGTCTTCGGTGGATTTACTTGGAGATCCTCTTTGTTGAGAGCGGAGATCATCCATCGCAGTGCATCGAAATGCCTTTCTTGTTCCTTTATCATCTGCATTTGACTCAGTTCTAAGTGCCTCTGATTTCGTAGAATAAAAGTAAGAATATTTTTGAAGGATTTGAGAGTCACTTCAAGATTATCACTTAGATTTGAAGAGGATGAAGCCATTTTGATGATAAGTAAGAAGGAAATAAGTAGATAAGAGTAGAGAGAAATTATGAGAAGTTTTCTGGAATAAAATAGGACTTAAATAGACAAGAAAGTCGTTTGAAATGAATAGACATAAGGAGTTATTTTGAATTTCAAATTGAAATGTCCATTCAGAATATTACCAGTATATGTCGACATGACCTCTATACAGTATGTCGACATACATAGCAGATTTTGCACATCTTATTTTTGAATTTTCAGTGTATATATATATGATTTATATATATTACTTGATATAAATAAGAGTATCAGTAAGATAAACAGAGAATAAGCTTCATTTCATACTAGAACAGAGAAGTACATGAATTTCATAAAGAAAACATAAAGATACAACTTTCAATACACCAAATTTCATTGATATACAAAAAGTAAACTCTAGAAACTAGTAGATGAGGATGAAGATGATGAGATATTTAGCTTCTCGCTGACTTTGGAGAAGAACTTGTTCATAGTATTGGACATTTTGTCCAATTTTTTGTTTATGGAGTGTTTGAGAGCTTTTTGATTTTTCACAATCACTCGTTGATTGTGAAGGAGAGTCTTGTTTGATGGTCGTGTGGGAAAATCAATATACTCTAAGGAAGTTTCTTCACTTTCTTCCTCTTCTTCTTCCTCACCTTCTTCTTCCTCCTCCTCATCTTCTTGCATTTCCTCATACCCCAATCGTGCTTCTTTTTCCGTTAGTGTTTCGTATGGTTGAAACACGTGTGGAATTTTCATAAGTGAAATATTGGAATGATTAAAAACCTTTCGTGGAAAGAATTCTTCACCTCTCATATCCACTCCAAAGTAATTAAAAATTCTAGTGAGGTATATTCCATGATATAATGCATTCTCTCCCGAATCCAAGTTTTTGTGACGAAATTCATCCAAGATAACTTGTACCCAATTAATATCATAATTTCCAAAAATTGCAAAAAGAGCCTTACACACTTTTTGAGTCGGGTTATTGTAATTTCCCGATCTCGAAGTAATAGTGCGTTGAAGGAGAAGATTAACAATACGAGCTTTTGGTCGAAAAAATTTGTTTTTGAAATCCATTTCTTCCTCAAAAATATTGTGAAAAGTTTCACGATCGGTTTCCTCGATTTCAAAAGAAGAAAGATTGGAACCGGTACTTTTACACTCAAGTATGGTTCCTAAAACATCGGTATCCAAAACAATTTGTGTCCCCTTGACACTACTCCACACTTCATCATCCCTTCCATTATAAAAACCACGATTTAAATTTGCATAAAACATTTTGACAAGGTTTGGATAGCAAACAAAATCATTTTGGTTATTGTCAACCAAGCTTAGAATACCATTGTTTTGAAAGAGAGCATCAATTTCATAAGAAGCGAAGTCATTAAAAATAGCAAAATTACCCGAATGAACTTTTCCATAAGTTGCATAATTAATGTATGCAAGTATGACATCTCTATTATTGTAGAGATGATCTTTGGTGGCTCTTGACAGCCTCATTCCGGCTACGTTGCTAGTGGATGCCATTTTTGAAGAGATAAGAGTGTTTGAAGATAAAAGTTGTTTTGAATTTGAATTGAAGATGGAGATAAGTGTTGATAGAAGATAGATATAAAGAGGTTGAATAGGTGGATTCTCTGGTCAAAGAGTCATAACTATTCAGAACATAGGAGTTAGTGAAAAGGTGGAGGGAAATTTGAATTTTGAATTCAAATTTAGAAATCTGATTTGCTACAGGTATGTCGACATTACCAATAAGTGCCATGTCGACATGCACATCAGATTTTGCAAAAATGATTTCAAGCATGTACAAGATTTATATATATATATACTTATATATATTATGATTATTGTCTGAATATATTTTGAAAATATATTATACAGAAAATATATAAAAATAATAAAAAAAAATTTAAAAGATATTTAAAAAAATTTAAGTTAATAAAATCAATTATATACTTAACTAATAAACTATTCTAAGCAACCAATTTTCAACCAATTAAAATAGTAAACGTGTACCTTGTTTGAGTTCCATATCATCCTGATTATCTGAATTCTGAGTTGTCATAAAACACATATTTGCCAATTCTGTTTTCTGTTCATCATCACTTGAGGACGTATCTGAATCATCCAGTGTTGCTGCAAATGCTTTCTTTCTTTTCTTTGAATATTCTTTGTTTGATTGAGGAGTTTGCTTTTCTAGATGTGGACAGTCTCTTTGATAATGACCAAACTCATTACAATTGAAGCATTTGATGTTGTTGAGTGATTCAGTGTTATTTCCAAAACTTTTTCTCTTGTGATTATTCATTTTTCTATACTTCAAGAATTTTCGAAAGTTTCTTGTCATGAAGGCTATTTCTTCATCATCATCACTAGAGTCTGATTCACCAGTTAGTGCATTGAAGGCAATGGACTTTTTTTTCTGATGACTTATTCTCCCTTCTTCCCTGAATTTGAACTTCATATGACATCAGATTTCCAATTAATTCATCAATCTTCAAGGTACTGATGTTATTTGCTTCTTCAATCGCCAGTGTCTTCAAATCCCATTCTGGAGTGAGTGAATTCAGAATTTTCCTGACTTGATCTTCTTTGGAGATTGCTTTTCCCAGAGATACTAGTGAATGAACAATATCCTGAAAACGACTATACATATCAAGAATAGATTCACTAGGCAACATCTTAAATAATTGAAATTGATTAGTAAGAATAGAAATTTTGGTCTGTTTAACTTTGCTTGTTCCTTCATGAGTAACTTGCAGAGTTTTCCAGATTTCATATGCAGTTTTACAAACAGATACCCTATTAAATTCATTTCTATCTAGTGAACAAAATAAAATATCCATGGCTTTTGAATTGTTTTGAGCCACTTCTCTTTGAACGGTCGTCCATTGAGCAAAATCAGTTGTGGGCTCAGTGTATTCAGTTTGTGTCATATTCCATGTTTCTAAACTAATGGATTGTAAATATATCTTCATTCTACATGCCCAATATGCATAGTTACTGCCATTGAAAAGTGGTGGTCTGGCAGTGGACTGACCCTCTACAAATGAACTAGAAATACCAGTGTTGGTAGCCATTGTTACTTTTCAAAAATTAGGTTATGAATACTTTGAAAAACTTGCTCTGATACCAAATGAAAGGGACGCGGAAGATGATCTTAAGGCTATTTAACACTAGAGGGGGGGTGAATAGTGTTTTAAGAATTTCTTTAAAACTTCTTTGATTTAAATTGAATTAATTAACTTAATGCAAATACACAATCACAGATCAAATCACAGAATCACAAACAAATGCAAATATAAATAAAAAGCAAGTAAAGGAAAGAACACACCAGGAATTTTATACTGGTTCGGTGTTACCCTACATCCAGTCCCGCACAACCCGTACGGCTTTCTATTCAACAATAATCTAGATTACAATCCCTCGATTCCAAGGCAACGAGGTACACCCTCCAGATTCTCAGGTCTCTGGGTAGAACCACTTGATTCACAGGACACAAGTTCACCCGATCGATTTCCAAGGACACGATCACACCTTTATAACCCCACACAAGTTTCTTTGAGTACAAATATATCTATAACTCTGATAAGCACTGAGATTCTTTTGAAGAGAGTGGCAGAGAATCAAACTAGAGATATTCTGGTTTGATTCACTTAAGATTTCGGCAGAATATGGATAGGATGATTAGAAAATAAGATAAGAGAGTAAAGAGGAGAGAAAATAAAGAAAGTAGTTACTGGAAAACGTCCATAACAGTCTCTATTTATAGAGAATGAATGGATGTGTCCATTCGAAGAGGTTTAAACGAATAGACACTTCTTTTGAAAACAACCTTTGCTGTAACGGGAAGCATGTCGACATGACAGGTAAATAGGATGTCGACATGGTCTAGTAAAAAGTGATGATTTGCTTTACTTTGAAAATGATGATTTAAAACATATGCAACTTTATTCAAATGGACTCTATGTATTTGTAGAAGGTATTTAGAAGTAGAAATACTTATGAATGTATATATGTATATATACTAAAATATATTTAAAATCAAAGTAAATAAACTAAAGTAAATATAATATTAAAATAGATTTTGAGGCTAAAATATCAAGGACAATTTTGAAATCAAAATATAACAAAATGATAAATATGATTTTGAGGCTAAAACATTTTTGGAAATGTGAACAAAGGTTTTTCTTTTGAAAAGGAATATTTGAAAATCATTTTATAAAACAAGAGATAATTTTGAAAATCATTTTGAATCAAAATTAGTGGATAGCAAAATAGGGCTACTATCCGTTCCACTAGATTTTTCGTGAGTTCCATCTCACTAGGGTTCCATCCCTTTAACAAGAACGAAGTGGATTCCATTCCACGAGTAAATTGGATAAAAAAGAATAATAGTGCTTTCAAGGAGTTTTAACAAATATCTAACCTAACTATATTATTTGTCTTGAACTCTTGAATATCTTGAATCTCATGAGTCTTCAATCTTGAACTCTTGATCTTTGTCTTCATCAACTTTGTTTTCTTTACTGTACAGTCTTCTTTTGTTGATACCTGCATATAGATTTCCTGCACATATATATTTTATAACACTTCTATAGTTGTTGTCATCAAAACCACTATCCTATGGACTAACAATAGTACCCAAGTCACTTAATACCTTGGAACTAGGAAGACTCTGACTATTTAATACCTCTTTTTAGGCAGGTCCTAGTCCTTTAATACCTATCCAAGACGGACTCCTCACTAGCAGCTATCTAGCTGACATTGCATGAAATCCCTTTAGCCACTTAATACTTCATATCAAGGCGGGCTCTTTCCCGAGATATTCTCTACTGTGCCTAACACATAACCCTAACCATTTACTACTTCTACACAGGGAAAAGGCGGACCCTCACACAACCACTTAATACCTTCAATCCCTAAAGCAGGTCCTTCATATTATGACTCATAACCCCAAAGTGACGTCTCACATTAATCCGACTATTCGTAGGTACTGGTAACCAGATTAGCTGGGCAGATTTAGCCTACAGAATTTGTGATTGACCTTGCATTATATGCAGTTACTTATTATAAATGATGTCTTATATCAGTCCCATAGTCACACCTGGAAAGGCTTTCCTATGCTTTTGACTAACTTTACATCCCTAACTTATTCATAATCTATAATACTCTCTATATATATACTATCACACATCTCACCTGCATTCTATGTCAAGGCCTTGTAAGAAAACTCTTATTTCACCTTTATAATTTACTTCTTTCATAAGGGGGATTTAATGATAATTAATAGCCTATTAACTTGCAATTAATATGTTATAATTATATGTCATTTATGCTAATATATATAGATATATATAGGCCTAGGGATTTCTAAGCGTTCGAAGTTTACACCCTAAACAAAAGTTTAAATGTCGGCTCTTACAAAACTATACAAGTCTCATTTCCAGATTATCAATATATCCTAAATCTAATATCCAAAAGCCCAATCGACGGACTTGTATACATAGAAGATCCAAACTCAACCTATTATATTATTACAATAGCATAAATCAATAAACTTACAATTTTAATTCTTTTTTACGCTCTATTCCTCTTCTATTTACATGAAATTAGACAAGTGAATTTCTGTTAAAATTTTGGAAATAAGCTAAGAAAATTATTAATAAGAATTCGTACCTTACACACTATTTTCTAATCAAAACACTTAATCAAATCCAAAGAAAAAGAATAAGAAGTGGAATAGAAAGTAAAAACACTAAAGTGGTAAATCTACACAATACCCATTATTTTAATATAAACAATTGAGATTACAGCTTAGAATTGACATTTCGCTTTAGGGGAATTTTGAGGAATTTTAATATGATGTTTTCATAAACCAAAACTCCCTAAGGCATATTTCAAATGTAAACTACACTAATCAATTACTAAAATAGAAAGATTAAGATTTACACTCACTGTAGGTCTTTAGCTTTGCTTCCTTTTGGATTTGACACACCTTCAATAAACTCTTTCAGATCTCTTCTTTTTGATATACACAATAAGGGATTTGTATATATGTTAGATTCATAAAATTAGAGGTTTGGAGGAGAATAGGTTTAGAAAATAAATAATAAATAAAAATAAACATATAGTATTCCTTACCTGAAACCCTAAAGAAGTTTTTTCTGAATCTTTGAAAAGATGAACTGACAGAGCCGCGTTAGGTTCCCAAAATAATTTGTGAATAAAAGTGAGGGGGTTGGGCTCTTATTTACTTTTTAACGTTAATATTAATTTTAATGATTACTTAACCCCCAAGTCTAGTTACTATTAACTTTAAATTTTCAAATTTAAGAATTATTTAATTATTTGAATTTGAATTCCATTTAAATTATTCTGAATTCGAAAACTTCAAACGTCCATAACTTTTCCGTTTGAGCTCCATTTCCAGAATACTATATATGGAAACTGGTCAGAATTTCACCATGAACACAACGATATAACTTTCATGGTAAAATTTTGACTCTTGCAAAATTTTCACTTTTAACCTTATCTTATTTAATTAGTTTATTATTAATTTTTATGAGGTATTACATTCTCCTCCTTAAAAGGATTTTGTCACCGAAATCTTTCCAAAGGGTGAACAACGTAACCCGTAATAAATATCCATGTTATACCACCAAGTTATTTACTTAAACCAAAAGTGCAATGTGATTATGTAAGTAAACACACTATAAGTGAGCTCAATCCTAGAGTGAGTGTATGATCGTGGCATATAAGTATGTATGCAAAACACCCTGAACATGCATAAAATTTCTATATGAGTGCAAAGTGATGGTGAAAAGTATAGCAAACATCTGCTACAATCCTATCTAGCAACCACGATGCAACCAAAACCTAACTTTGAAGAGAAAACGTTTGCAAGAGAAAAGCTTAGGATGAGAAATCCTTATGTTTTCCATCGAATTTTCTCCTCATTATAGAGCTTTCTAGTTTTGTACTCCACAATGCATGTGGTGGCACGGGATGCTATTGGCTCCATCTCGGTATCCCCAATTGATCAGGCTCTACAACTAAGGTCGTGCTATGAAGGCGTTTCCTCAAATGTGAAACATGAAAAACATCATGGACTCCTACAAACTTATCTTGTAACTCGACATGATGCGCAAGTTTTTCTATTTTCCTCCAAAATTGGGAAAGGCCCAACAAATCTTGGTGCCTACTTTTTCGACTTTTCAAATCTTATGACCTTCACAGGGTGCTTAATAGACTTTATCTTTCTGAAGTCTCGTGATTTAAATCTGGTCTGAGTATAATTTTGCCGGTGGTTACCGATAGTTTGGTGATTTGCATGCCCTCCCATAAAGCACTTTGAAGGGTGCCATACCAATCGTCTATTGGTGACTATTATTATACACAAATTCTACTAAAGGTACGTGTTGCTCCCAGTGTCCTCCATTGTCCATGTTGCAAGCACCTCAATAAATCCTCTAAGATCCTATTCGTTCCTTCAGTTTGTCAGTCAGTCTACAGGTGGCAAGAAATGCTAAGATTCAAAAATGTTCCTAAAGTTGTCCGCAAACTCCTCCAAAATTTGTTAGTAAATAAGCGATCTCTATCACTAAAGATGCTAATTGGAATTCCACGAAGTCGAACCGCCTCCTTGATATAAACCTGTGTTATAGATGCTGCGATCCTATTGCTCCTAACTGGGAAAAGGTTTTTCCATGTCAAACACCTAGCGGCAAATTTTGTTACCTTCATATTCATTCTTGTCTAATTGAAAATTCTCTTCGTATCCCTATCTATTTCTTGAATAGTGGCACTTCACAAGCTAAAATTTATTTTTTCCAAAATCCTGAAGTTTTCGAGATTGAAGCAATCTTTTATTTCTAGTTGCCAACCTAATTCCTCATTATCTTCTAGTATTACCTACAATTTACTGCTGGTTAAATGTCCCTATAAAATTTCCTTATTTACGTTGCTTCTCAACATGCATTATTCATCTAGCAGTTTAATCTCATCCATAAAGCAAACACAATGGTAAAATAGGTACATATCTTATACCATATATTATGCTTTTCCAATAATTAAGGGAAACAACTAGCGATTGCAACCCAAAAATGTTAAAAGAAAATTTTGCTGGAAGATGTCATTTATCATCAACTAGTGTAAATGGTGTTGAGGTCCTAACACCTCCTACAAAATTAAGATGGACATTCCCAATAGGTCAATCCACTATCGCCCACCATTCTGAATATTCCTTCTCGGTTTTTAATAAATGTGGTACATCCATTACTTCAATTAATATACTGTAATAGTTGATTATTATTGTCAAAATTGGACTATCTTTAATCAATCCTCATCTAAATTTCTTTAATCTATTTACCAATTTCCCCACAAAAGTCATATTACATTCCCTAATCAGTCCTATTTTTACCCCTTTTATCACTCATTATTTACAAATTTATTGCATGTTAAATGTGTAATCAATGTCCATAAATCATAATCTATAATTATTAACTAATGCGTATATAGTCGTAAATTATGCTATTTATATATATTTTTATTTTTAGTCATTAAGCATGATTATACTTGTATATATATGTCTAACTACTAATTTCTAAACTAGAACACTCATTCCCATATTTTCAATTTATCAAAGCTATCATTCTCAAAAGGATTACGTTATAAATTTCCATAAATTAACTACAAATGAGATTTTTTGCTTTGTTTGAAACTACAAGGAATTATTTCTTTCTTTTATTGAAATGGATAGTGTAAACTACAAAGAAGGGTATCCATATTTTACATATCTCTTTCCCTTATTGGTACAACTTTTGTTAATTCAAAGAACGCACTTTTATACATATTTTGGAATTGGATAATTTATGAAAATTACATAGAAACCACTCTAAATAAATTAAAACATAGAAATTTATATTCCAAGTCATCTAGGGTAACTTAATTTACAACCCGATTATCGATCTGGAATATCATTACTACTTTACCTCTTAAAACCTTTATGTTGTCTTAATTAGGTAGTGATCTATGTCTTCTTTGTATTAAAATTTTGGTTTAGTTCTCACCATTCCTTATAAAACAAAATTTTCACAATCATGAAGTGTCAAATCCGAAATCTTTAGTTTTAAAAATATAAACTTAAAAACCTTTATCAAGAACAAAATTGCTTCATTCTAAAATGGAATAAATATTTTCCCTTCTTAAGAACTTTCCATTTCAAAGATTTATTCCTTTAAAAGTTGGACTTTTAACCCATAATATTCAAAAACCGCTAGGTTTTCAAAAAGGAACTATGAATTTTTTTCCTTTTTAATGGCTTCCTATAATAAAGAATTATTCTTTTAAAAGTTGGATTTTTAACCCAACACATTAAGAGAAAACTCAATTATCATACCAAATAATCGTTCATGCATTTTTGTTTTCAAAAACATCTTATATAACTTTTAAACAATGAAATGTGGAGTAGACAATAATAACTCTCATCTAATATTTATCATATTCCTATTGCTTCTCTCCTATATTATTTTTAAATAGAATACTAAGTCTACTACTATAATAAATTCCTAATGCTATTACTATCTATTTCAACTGTTATTCTCCGCATTTCATTATATGGGAATTTTCCTCTGTTAACCCACATTTTGCCAAGGCGGTAGACAAGCGGATTTAACCCAACAGACACCACGATTATCAAGGTCAATAGCCCAGAGCGATGATTGTGAGGTCCAGAAATCAAATCCAGGGATTGATATGAAGCGACGATCGACCGAGACCAAGAGATACTCTCTAGAATATTCTAAGTACGGATTAGTACCTTCCGCAGGCAGGGGTTCGGTGCATATCCCTTCCCCTAGAGGATCGGTGCATGTCCTCAATTTTTGTCCCAAAACTATGTAAGACCGGATAAAGTGACAGGGAAGGCCCCACGAGGCTACATTTCAAATTTCAAGTCATTTGGAGTTTGTATGCTCAAGTTATGGGCAAATTACTTCACCTAAAAAAAGGATCGGTATATAAGGGATTGATATAAAAAGGGTCTGCATATTTCATCCAAGCAAGTACAACTCAATGGAAAACAATCAATATCTTAACATCTACACATCCAATTGACATGAAACTTGGAGCACAAGCTAACTGCAACATGTGGAACACCCCATAAGGGTCGCCCATCGTTTGGAGCAAGTTGGAGGGATCGGCTCCTATCCTTCCATAAGGATCAGCTATAACCAGCCTTCGCACCATATTGAAACAAAGATCGATCAATAACTCGAGTTCTACTAATCTAGTTGGCATGAAACTTGAAGGCTATACATAATATAACATGGAGAAGCTCCCCTAGGGCTCGCATGTCATTTGGAGGAGTTTAGAGGGATAGGCCCCTATCCCTCCAAAGGGATCGACTAAAATCAGAATGCACACAAATCCACTTCACGGAAAACACGATATCTCACAAACCGTAAGTCGGAATGGCATGAAATTTGGATGGAAAGTAGCTAACATCATAAGGAAACCAAATAGGGATCTGTACTGATCCCTATTTCTGGCCTCAATGGGCCTGAAAATTCTTGGGTGGCCTCGCCATGGCCTGGAGGTTCTTCTACCGATATTTCAGCCCAATCCGTGCACGTCTTTCCCTATAAATACAGTATGCATGGGGCCAAAAAAATGATCTTCTTCTTCCTGCTTCACTTCATATTCTACCTAGAGTATTCTCTGCCCATTTTATTCTTGAATTTCACAGATGTGTAACTGTAATCAGCAATATAAACTAATAAAAAGGAAAATCTTTGGAGTAGACCTAGGTCGGAGTTAGCCAAACCACTATAAATATGTGTCTCTATTTACTTGCTTTCTGATTGTTTTAATTTTGATCTTCATTTATTTCTGTTCATATTTCTATGGTTGGATTGGACATTGGTGCTTTTACATAATTGGGTGTTGGTGGCCAATTTTGATGCCAACATTTTGGTGCTTTCACTAAGAGGACTTGCATCAGTGGATTTGAAAGTTAGGATCTTAGATTTGGAAGCTTGGATCTAAGAAGCGATGATTAGGCAATCAATAAGGAGAGTGCTACTGGAAAGGAGCCACCATGGAGAAAGTCAGGAGGCTTCCTCAGGAGCTGGAACTAATCAAGCATCTATCTACATAGGGATGAACTGGAAACGATGATGGATACTATGCAAGAGAGGATGCTAAAAAACAGTGGGAGATGATGCAAAATTTACTCCGATGGACTGGATAAGCTGGAGCATAAAATCAAGGGAATAGAGCAGCAAAAGCTAATTACAAAGTAGATCAAGGAGTTAAGGCAGTAGGAATCATTGGAAATCAGAACTGGGAATATGGAAATGGAACCAATGGATAAAGGAATGGAACAGAGCAGTCGGGGGTAGTCCCCGGCTATTTTAGTAGGATTGGCACTGATCCCTCTATGAGGATCAGCACTAATCCCCAAAGGCTGGGGGCATGCCCTCGGGTCTAGTTGATCATGATGCTAGAGGACTTGCAATCAATCCCATGAAGCATGGTGCAAATCAAAATTTAGATGCTCATTCGGAGGAATACGTTCCATAATTCCCTTATAGACTCGGGGGCAGCTTTGACATGATGATAGGAGACTACCACTGGAAGATAATGACAGGTTTTTGGAGATGATTAGGCGAGCTATGCATGGAGGATTGATGATCAGGGATCTGGAGGATGTAAATTGAAGTCCATTCGCTCCTAATATCAAGAATGCTAGGAATCCACCAGAGTTCAATCTACCAACACTGAAAGTTTATGACGGAAATTCAGATTCGATTATGTATATAATGAGGTATATACGGCACATCAAAGTATTGCAGGCATTGGAAGAAGTCTTGGCACGATGCTTCCCCCTGTACTTAATGGATGTAGCTACGCTATGGTTCAGACAGTTGGAAAGCTGTTCTATTAGCACATAGACGGAATTGGTCGAAAGATTAATGAAGCAGTTTCGGGTTCACATTACAAGACCCAAGAATGTGATGACATTGACATCAGTAAAGCAATTCGTAGGAGAATCACTCGAGAATTTCTTAACTGGGTTCAATGCGGCAGTTGTTTCGATGGATCGACCGGATCCATCGATGGTTTTGATGGCGGTAGCGTAAGGAGTTGTAGATAATTTAGATTTTAAGATATCACTAATATGGGATCCATCGATGGATCTTGGGGAATTCTACCATGAACCAGAAAGGTTTCTGCGACAAAAAGATGAAAAAGCTGATAGGGAGACAAAGGAAGTTAATATGATACGGGGTGGAGAACCTCCCGGTGAATGCTTAGGAAAGGAAAAGGGGTAAAATGGAACATGGGAAATTTCTTTGATTGAACAAAGCTATAGAGGGAAGAACCTAAATTCTCTTCTTACTTGAAATTGAATGAAACCCTAGAACGAAGATATCTGGATACTTGAGGACGCCTTCCGTATCTAAGGCCGACAAGGAGGAAACCCTCCGAACGCGAACGAACATCAGGAAAGCGCTGCCTATTCCATGAGATGGATGGGCACAATACAAATGACTACAGGCATTTGAAGGATATCATTAAGGAACACTTGAGGAATGGTCAGTTACAATAATACATAAGGACTTGGGCTACGGTTGTGGAACATGAGCATCCACAAACACCTTGAATGAAAATGGCACTGGATCTCGGCATCATCATCAACTGTCATCAATTGGTCAGGATGGCATGGAATAAGTAAAAAACAATGCAGTAGAACGATTAAGTCACTTACACATGTATTGAATCGAGGACGGTCCCTAGGCATGCTCTGTGATGATGGTAAACCGTAGCGCTAAGGTATGTGAAATTTGTTTTTTCTTCTTGTTTGCTTCGAACTCTTGTTTTTCTAGTTTTATTTGAATTCTAGTTTATTGGTTGTGTGGACTCTTATTTTATATTTTGGTAAATGGACCTAGGAACGCTTAAATTTGGATCAATGTAATTGATAACACAAGTCGCGATTGTGATCCTGACTGAGGAGACGGGTTAACAATCGCAAGGTACGGGTCTTTTCGTTTGGCGAACGACGAAATAGACTCGTGCATCATGGATTAAGTTGTAACATCCCCCTACTTGGAGGCCAAAAACTAACGGCTACGAATGCTGCAGTCATCTATAGTTATTAATCCTCGGCGACCAAATACGGCGATATTAGATGCATTGATACACATAAACACAAGAATATGGAAAAAAATTAAACAACAAAACAAATTCCACATTCCATTTCAAAATATTCCAAATTGATTACAAAATCCCAATTCGCAGAACACGTGTAGATAACATATAATTATTACAAAATATGCCAAGAGCGACATATGAAGATGCCCCCTTAGCAGATTAGAGTATATAGATAGGCAAGGAAACAATATGCCTTTACAAACAAAACACACAGCGGAAATAAAATCACTCTAATAACAAGTTTGCCTCCTACACGTCCTCGAAAGCTTTATTCGTCTAAAGATCACCTGGAAACCTTAACTCTCAACCTACTCAAAATCAATTGAGTACCCAAGAGTTTAAGGGGAAAACAAAAACTTTGAGTCAGACATAAAGCCTGGTATGAATAATAATTTACCATCTCAAACCATTTAGATATCTAGTGAGAACACGCCGCTTAGCAGAACGGGTTTTCTCCTCACTGGTATCCTAAAGAATTTATAAAACCATATACTATGCTCCTGCATCCACAATGGTTAAAACATAGTATTTCAAAACATTATGATAATATGAAAAACATTTAAATCAATTCTGAATCACCTATCCCCATTCGTTCTGACTATTTGTCTCAATTATAGTTTCTGGGGTTACTATTAACCTGTTAAAATATTAAGGACAATCTGTCCAATTACTTAGTTTTCATAGGATCACTAAGAACCTATTGGTATCTCCAATATCTTATTTCGTATCCTAGTTTTCATGGGCTAACTAGGAACCTATTGGCTGACTGCTAATATCTTAATTCAGATATAGTTTTCATGGGCTAATTACAAACCTACTGGCCCCTACCAGTATCAAATCATAGTTTTCATGGGCTAACTATGAACATATTGGCCTCTGTCAATATCATGCAGTTTTCATGGGCTTACTACAAACCTATTGGCCCTTGCCAATATCTTTAATTAAAATTTTAACATCTGTTAAGTTATATTCACTACTGGGTCAACCTAACTGGTTATTCTGCCTTTTCCCCAAAATACAGTTATGGGTTAATAACAATGTGAATAACATTTCAAAAACTTTATTTATGCTATAGTATTACTTTAAATTGAGAATGGATTTATGTTTTGAAACCATAAAAACATCTCTTTCGAAACCTCTGCATACCCTCCTTCGAAAGCAAAGACCTCTTTTCAAAACATTGAATACATACCTTTCGAAGCCCTTAATAAACATTCTTTTTTGAAACCTATTATACCTTTCAATGGTAACAAATCATCTTTTTAAAATATAGAGCTTTGAAACAAATGAAAGTACCCCGTTTGAAAGCATTGGGTTTACTTGTTTAAAAACATCATTTGGGTCAAAATGGTTATATACGATAGTATCTCCTTCGAAACCAACTAAAATAATTTTAGGGAGTGGTGTCGGAGCCATCTAGTCGAAAGCAAAAGGAATTTAAAAATCAAAACTTCGAAGGTCTGAGTCGAAACCCCCTTTCAGCTCCATCTCCTTCGAAACCCCAACCCCTTTCAAAAGCAATTAAGAAAAAGGCTTAGGTTATAACAAAAGTAACCCCTTCGACAATATAGATGACTTCAATGCAGTCGGAAGGGGATTAGCGGCTTGGTTTCGACTGGGACGAAACCTACCCTTACGAAAGCAATTATTTAAAGAAAAAGGTACATCTTCGAAAGCAAATACTCTAACACAACATGACAACCTTCTTCGAAAGCTATTTATAAAATCTTTTCGAAAGCATGCGTTTCGACTGTGTCGAAAGCTTTAGGTAAAACCGAGCAAGGATTTTAATTAATGAAAACACAGCAGGGTTTTGACCCCATCGGAAGCTACCCTTTCGACAGCAATGTTTCCGCCCTCCTTCCAATCCACTACATACCATCTAAGTGATATCATGTGCATTAGTTTCGACTATAGTGGTAGCGACTGTGTTGGTTTCGACCGGGACAAGGCGGAATCAAGGGAGTCGAAAGGTCCTTATTAATAGAGGTGAAAAACCCTTTTCTGATTTAATGGCTCAATCATAGCAACTTTAAGTAATTTCTTTTTAACAACTTGCCTATTTGTAAAGCACTGATTGGCTGTCAAAAACTTTTCAATTACTTTACTTCTAAAGCTGCTTCCTTTATTCATATCCAAAATTAAAGGATTTAAATGTTAAAACCTTTCAATAACCTAAAATCGACATTTTTTAGAAAAGCCCTTCTTTTAAAATAATTTATTTCTCCAAATAAATCAACTGGGAAAAATTCCCAAAAATCACAGAAAATCAATTTTATCATGTAATCAAACATATTAAAATTTTAGACCTAATTTCTTCCTGAAATTCTCGAAATAAATTTTAAACCCAATTATATCCTACTTTTCATCAAAAATTCATAATAAAATTACCATAGCTTGGAAAATTCTGAAAATTAAAACCCATCTCCAAAATCATGTTTTACTTAACATAAAAAAAATTCCACGGCAATTTGAAATCATTTATTCTCGATTTTATACTAAAATCATACAAATTCATGTGCTTATGAATTAAAACAAATCATCATAATAAACTCAAGCATATCATCATCCAATTTATCATAAAAACGAATTTAAATCATAAATTTGAAACCACATAATCATAGAAAAATAGAGATGGTAGAAGATTATTATTCACCTTAAACTTGATAAGAAATTTGAGATTTGTTGTTGCTTAATCCTCCCTAGCTTTTGATCCTTAGCTTTAGATTAAAATTACTCTTCTCCTTTGTTAATGGCCGACTCTACTAGGGTTCTTGCGTTTATTTTGATTTAAGAAATAAAAATGAACGTGAATGGACAAAATGAGAAGTTATAGCCGTGTATAGTTAATTGGCTAATTTACTAATATGGCCATGTGTAGTTTAATTAACCTTTAAACCAATTTAAAGCCCATTTACTTTGTTAATAAGCCCGGCCCTATAAATATAATTTAATAAAATCTCAATCTCTTTATCATCATTATTCTATTTAATTTATCTATTTAAATTTCCTAAATAATGTCATAAAAATTTAGGGATGTTACATAAATCCTCAACTGGGTATCAAGGTTGAAGAATAAAACCCAACAGGTTGTTAGGTATGGACTATGCTTGGCAAGGGGTCGGTCGGTTCGGTCGAACACAATGTATTGGCCTACTCAGGTCATCGAGTATGGATTATGCTCGGCAAGGATCTGGAGAGATCAAGGTGTTTGGGTATGGACTATGCTTGACAAGGGTAGGTCGCTTCGCTCAAACGCGATGGATCGGCCTACTCAGGTCATCGCGTACTGATTGTGCTTGGCAACGATTTGGTGAGATCAAGGATTTGGATTAGGATAACAACCTGGAGAGGTTATGGATTTGGATATCAGTTTCTAATAGCAATGGATTTGGCTTTGGATGGATGCAGATTCAGATAGAACTATCCGAAGAGATCATGGATTTGGATTGGATTCTGGATCAAAAAATATGGCTATCAATAGATTTTGGATTTTGGACTTTTGGTAATTCAAAACACACCTTCCTATCGCAAGGCATGTTTTAGGAGGGGGGAAGTGTTAACCCACCTTTTGCTGAGGCATTAGACAAGTGGATTTAACTCAACAGACTCCATAATTATCAAGGCAGTATCCCAGAGCGATGATTGTGAGGTCCATAAATCAAGTGCAGGCAATGATATGAAGCAACAATCGACCGAGACCAAGATATAGACTTTCCAGAATATTGTAAGTACGGATTAGTACCTTTCCCAAATAGGGGATCGGTGCATATCCCTTCCCCTAGGGAGTCGCTATATGTCCTCAATTGTTGTCCCAAAGTGGGCGAGACTGGTATAAAGTGATAAGGAAGGCCCCATGAGGCTACATTTCAAATTTCAAGTCGTTTGGACTTTGTATGCTCAAGTTATGGGCAAATTACTTTACCTAGAATAGGAATCGGTATAAAGGGATCGGTATAAAAGGGATCGTAAACAAGGGATCGGTATAAAAGGGGTCAGCATATTTCAGCCAAGCAAGTACAACTCAATGAAAACAATCAATATCTCAACATCTAGACATCCAATTGACATTAAACTTTGAGCATAAGCTAACTACAACATATGGAATACCCCATTGGGATCGCACATCATTTGGAGTAAGTTGGAGGGATCGGCCCCTATCCCTCCATAGGGATCGGCTATAATCAGCCTTCGCACCATATTGCAACAAAGATCGACCAATAACTCGAGTTTTATTAATCCAATTGGCATAAAACTTGGAGGCTATACATAATTTAACATGGAGAAGCTCCCCTAGGGATTGCATGTCATTTGGAAGAGTTTGGAGGTATCGACCCCTATCCCTCCAAAGGGATCGGCTGAAATCAGAATGTATGCAACTCCACTTCATGGAAAACACTATATCTCACAAACCGTAAGTCAGAATGACACGAAATATTGATGGCAAGTAGCTAATATAATGGGGAACCCCCCAAAGGGATCGAACCCTATTTGGACATCAAAATAGGGATGGTACCGATCCTTATTGAGGGCCCCAGTAGGCTTGAAAATTCTTGGATGACCTCGTCATGGCCTGAAGGTTCTTCTGTTGAAATTTCAGCCCAATTCATGTGTGTTTTCCCCTATAAATATAGCAAGCATGGCGTTAGAAAAAGGATCTTCTTTTTCCTGCTTCACTTCATCTTTTACCTAGGCTATACTATGCCAATTTTATTCTTGAATTTCGTGGATTTGTAACTGTAATCAGCGATATAAACTAATAAAAGGAAAATCTTTGTAGTGGACGTAGGCCGAAGTTAGCCAAACCACTATAAATCATGTCTTTATTTACTTGCTTTCTAATTGCTTTAATTTTGTTCTTCATTTATTTCTCTTCATATTTCTATGATTGGATTGGATATTGGTGCTTTTACATAATTGGGTATTGATTGCCAATTTTAACACGAACATTCTCCTACCTACCTTATCGGGTATTCTTACCCTTCTATTTTCTATTTTCCTATTTCAATCAAGTACCGTACCCATTTATACATCCTTTTAAAAGAAATTAAAGAAAATAACTTCCAAATTTATAAAGTAGGAAAAATCATCGAGTCCAACCTACGTTCTACTTTACATTTATTTCAATAATAAAAATCCCTTTATCAAAAATCTTTAGAACAAATTTTTTTTGACTCAATCAATTTTAAACTAAGAATTTTAGGAATGAAAAAAAATCCTTTTTGAGTTAGAACTTTTTAACTCAATAAATTTAAAAATTATAAATTTCCAAATTTCCTTGATCTTTCAAAATAACAACTTCGTAATAAATCCATTGAAAAACTCATTCAAAACATTCTAAGGAATTTTCCAAAAACCCTTTATCAAATTCTTTTACATAGGGTTAGATTTATGAATTGACTTTGATTGTCCTTTCTGTTGAACTTTCTTCTTCCCTACTCGATCTTTACAAAAATAAGGTTATCCTTTTGTGGTGACTAATGTACACCTTCTTACAGAAACTTGTTCCACTCCTTCTGGATGTTTACAAATATATTGCCTTTTAATATTTAATTACTACCTAATATGTTTATTCGATATTTCTATAAAGGTCAATTGTCCATAATAAATGATTGTTATTTTAACTAGATGATTTTTAAAGACATTTATTAATCCATTATAATTTTTCCTATTATGCCTTCCCTATCTATCTATAACTATCTTAATAATTTCTTTAATCAGTCTGTTAATATCCTTATAAAATTATTGAAACTCCCAATTTACTCCACATATACTGCATTATTAATTTTGGAGTTACAATCTATGCACCCACATTTCCTTTCTGTATTATTTATTAGGTGATTTATATTAATGTTCTGATCACATCTAATGTGAACATCGACATGTTTTACACTTATAGAGTTCACAATTATAAGGAACTCTAGGTCAAACAAAGGAGTCAAGTACCATTCAGCTTCTAGGGTGCTTTTATATGTTGGCTCATGCTCTTCTTAGTCTACTCCTTACGACATGACCTCTGCCCCGTGAGTAATCGGGGTAGGAGTATAAATTTAACTCTATTTAATTTTCCAACTCATAGTTGTTTCGCCCATCCTTTTGGATTATGGTCGCAATTACTTCTATAGTCGGAATTTATAGAGATTTATATTCAAAATAAGTATATATATTTATATATATTAGGGTTTTTGAAAAATACTTTCAAAAATAACAAGTATGGCACTCATATGTATCACTATCCCCGTAGATCGTGTAACCTAAGCTCTGATATCAAATGTAACAACCTGCTTTGAAACGGACCAAAATTCTAACCTAGAAAATGCCCATCGAAACTTAGATCCATTCCAAAGCTAGTTATTGATTGGTAAAAAGAACAATACATAGCTATTTATCTACACATTCATATTTCATAGCAAAAGGATAAAATATAATAATAACAACAGTACCTATTTTATCATAAATTCAAAATGTTATAAAAACCACAACACAAATCCAATAATAACCGTTGCATATCCGTGGTACATCATATTTAAAATACGATAGTTTCTAATGGGTACAATTGAAAATAACATGAATAGATAAATAGATAAACTGCCACAAGCCTTCTCTATGCCTTTGCCTTCAACATCATCATCTTTCCTAACTTGTGTTGCAATGAGGAGTGTGTCAGAACAACATATGTCCGGTGAATAAAAATCTCGATTTTCACTTAGTAGTACTTGGGCAGTATAATTTAAATAAGAATACGTCTTTCACATTTTGTCTACATCCCATGTCTTTCCAAAATATAAGCCCAAAGGCTTTCCAAATATAAGCCTATAGCCATCTCGCTTTCGACCAATAACCTATCTTTATCGTCAATAATGTCATACCAATGTAAGAGATAGTACCAAGTCACTTAATAACTTTTAGCGAGAACCAGGTAGACTCTGACCATTTAATACCTCTTTTAAGGCATGTCTTTGTCCTTTAATGCCTATCCCAAGGTGGACTCCTACTAATAACGATCTACTGACATTGCGCAGAATCACTTCAGCCACTTTATATTTCATATCAAAGTGGGCCCTTTTCCGATATATCCTCTACCATGCCTAACCCATAACCCCAACTATTTACTACTTCTACATAGGGAAGAGACGGGCCCTCATACAACCACTTAATATCTTCAATCCTAGAAGCACGTCCTTCGTATTATGACCGTACCTCATAGTGACATCTCACATTAGTTCAAATGTTCATAAAGTACTGGTAGCCAGATTTGCTGGACAGATTTAGCCTATAGAATTTGGGACTAACCTCACATCATCTGTAGTTAGTTATTATAGGCAATGTCTCAATTAAATCCCAAAGTCACACTACTGGTACCCAGATTAGCTGGGCAGACTTCTGTGTGATTTTGACTGACCTCGCATCCCTACAACTTAGTCATAATCTATAACACTCTCTACATATATTATCACACATCTCACCACATTCCCTATCAAGGTCTTATAAGAAAGCTCTTATTTCTCCTATATAATTAACTTCTTTCCTAAGGGGGATTTAATGATAATTAATAGCCGATTAACTATGCAATTAATATGTTATAATTATACGTCATTTATGCATATATCACACACACACACACACACACACACACGTGCCTAGGGATTTCTAAGTGTGTGAAGTTTACATCATAAACTAACATTTAAATGTCAACTCTTTCAAAATTATACAAGTCTCATTTCCATATTATCAATATACCATAAATCCAATATCCAAAAACCTAATCAACAGACTTGTCTACAAATAAATTCAAACTCAACCTATTATATTAAAATAATGGAATAAATTAATAAACTAACAATTTCAATTCATTTTTATGCTTTATTCAACTTCTTTTTACATGAAATTAGACAAAGGGAATTTCTATTAAAATTTTGGAAATAAGCAGTGTAAACTATAAATAAGAATTCATACCTTACACACAATTTCCTAATAAAAATACTTAATCAAATACAAAGAAAAAGAATAAGAAGTGGATTAGAAAGTAAAAACACTAAAATTGAAAATTGAATCAATTCCAATTATTTTAGTATAATATAAACGATTGAGATTCTAACCTAGAATTGACATTTCGCTTTGGGGGAATTCTGGGGCTTTTTAATATAATGTTTTCGTAAACCAAAACTCTCCAAGGCATATATCAGATATAAACTACACTAATCAATTACTAAAATAGAAAGATTAAGATTTTCACTCATTGTATGTCCTTAGCTTTGCTTCCTTCTGGATTTAACACACCTTGAATGATCTCTTTTAGATCTCTTTTTTTATATACACTGTAACAAATTTGTGTATATGTTAGATTCATAAAAATAGAGGTTTATAGGAGAATAGGTTTAGAAAATAAACATTAAAAAAACATATAGGATTTCTTCCCTGAAACCCTAAAGAAGTTTTTTTCTTAATCTTTGAAGAGATGAACTGATGGAGCTTCGCTAGGTTCCCGAAATAATTTGTGGATAAAAGTAAGGTGGTTAGGCTCCTATTTATAGTTGTTGAAATGCACCAGAACCGTCGGAATTAAGTCGGCTTAAAATAATATAATCTGGTACATTCACAGTTGTAAAAAACCTAGCCGCCACAGCCTTAATCGATCAACGCTGCTACCCATCGGTCGACCGGTCCCCTTATTCTTGGAATGGTAATTTATCGCCATTGTTTTAATTATTTTATTCTTTAATTACTTTTTATGTTAACATTACTTTTAATGGCTACTTAACTCCTAAATATAATTACTGTTAACTTCAAATTTCAAATTTAAGAATTATTTAATTATTTGAATTTGAATTCCATTTAAATTATTATGTATTTGAAACCATCAAATGTCCTAAACTTTTCTATTTGAGCTCCATTTCCAACATATTTTATATGGAAATTGATCAGAATTTTGTGATGAAAACAACGGCATAACTTTCACAGTCAAATTCCAACTTTTGCAAAATTTTCATTTTTAACCTTATCTTATATAATTTATTTATTTATTATTACTTTTTATAGGGCGCTACAATATCTTAGGCCTAGGAGTTGGCAGATTTTGCGAATTGAAATACTGCATGTAATAATTGTTTATGAGGGATTATGTATGAATCGCCCCATAATGAGTCTGTGGGTGATTGTCATTGGATGGCCGATTTATGTTTCAAACAAAAGTATTATAAACTAAAACCAAATCCGTATTATATATAAGATAATTTATAAAGTGTTTATGAATACCAATTCCATTGCATTGAGAAACAATTATTTCAGGAAATACCAACTTTGTAGTAAAGGAATTTCTTTTAGAAATTATTGGTAGTAAAATGGATTTGGTTACGATCCAAGGGTAAAATTAATAACGAAGGATGAAATGAAATTAACCAAACCTAAATGTCTAATAAATATTCTTACATATTGAAGAGAAACTATGAGTTTCTTATCAATGTCCAGAATAAATAATCCTCGGCAATCAATTAAACCATTAAGAGTATTGACTCTGCCATATGATATGATGCACAAATCCAAAAGGATTCCAAGTACATTATCAAAATGTGATTTGATAGTGTACCTGAAGGAATATGATTCATCGGCCGCAAGCGTGTCTTTAAGAGAAAGACTAATGTAGTTGAGATATAGTGAGCAACATTAATACGAATAAAATGATAATTTTCAATTGTTGAAATTAATGTAACAGGTTCGTCACTAAATGTGCTCAAGATGATTCAAATTTTATTCGTAAAATTATCATGGTATGACTTTGTAGTTTGTTACATATGTGTTGAAATAAAAAATTCTGAATAATGATTTAAAATAGAACGTTTGCACATAATAACCAAAGTGTCTCGAAGTCAGTGAGAGCGATATTGAGTTTGTGGGTTTTTCAAATATGATCCAAGAAATGATACAAAAGTAACGTTCTATAAGCATCAAAATTGAATAAGTATTTTGATAGAAATATCAAATAGTTTGATTTTCAGTTAAAGTGCAAAGGAATCGTGTGTCCATAAGCATGAACATTAAAGGGTATATAGATATTTCTAAATTATAAGTGAATAACATACTATTGATAATCAACGATGTACTTATGTTAAAATTAATAATAGTCTGGTTGTTTAATACTCGATGTTGGATTTATAAATTATATCTTTTATAATAAGTATAAAGGATGTTTGGAATGTCCCAAATGATATGCAAAGATGCCATATTAAAATCTTTAAAATGGAATATATGAGAAGGATTCCTTATGTATTAACAATAGGAATTATCATACATGTATTGTCTACAATATCGTAGCTTGCTTGTGTATTAGATGCATGAAGAAAATATCAAATCCAAATTTAGATCACTAAACGGTAGTTTAGAGTGTTCTCGAGTATTTACGAAATACTAGAAAATTGTTTCCAAAAACAACGAACTCCTTATGAAGGAGTGTTTAGAATCGAACTTCATAAGTTCTGTCGAGTATAATATGTCAATATTAAATTCAAGTTTAAATCTTAATTTAAAAGCTTCAAGTTGGAAATGCTCCAAATGAAACATTGTGGCTAATTCAATGAAAAGGCTAAGTACATCATTTTGAATAGTGCCACGATAAAAGCAAATTATAAATATAAACACAAATTTATATGTGAGCTAGGGGTGATTCCAAGTATTAAGAATACTACATTATTGTTATATGATAACAATGCAATGATAAGAGCTCACTGGAAGTCAAGAAACATACTCTGACCAGTTCCACGTGATAATGGTAGTTTATCAACATCGGAGAGAGTTGATTGACAAAGTAGATAATTAAAACAACATAGCAGATCCATTAACGAAGGATCTAACTCAATCGGTTTTCATTAAAATGATCGAAGGGATGGGATAAAGATTACATATATGGCTCCAAGTGCAAGCGGGAGATGGGTAGAGTTAGGAGTATGCCCCAGAGGCAATTATGTAATTTGTTACATATATTTAACACGATAACCGATCTTGCTGAAAATAAAACGTGTTTTACTTTCTATTACATACTTGTTATATAGTGATGTAAATAATTAAGTAATTAATTTAAAGTATTTAAATGGAAAACCTTAAATGATATGTTATGTGATAATAGTTATAAACTGTTGTAATCATGAGAATTTTATCACATTGAAAATAACATATTATTTTAAATATTCCTAGTCGAGATGTTTTGAGAAAGGATATCGATTCATCCGGTGAAACTAGAGTACGTCATGCTCTCTAAATGTTGGGTAGTGTATTTCTCATGGCTGCTGGGGATACTAAGGGATTATGTATTGATAGTTATTGGATAACAATGAAATGTGTAAGACCCGCCTTTTCGCCCCTCGAAAGTTGGCACTTAAGAATCCATGGTCTTCAAATGCCGAGCATCCAGGTGGTAGAAAGGAAAATTGTTAGGGAAAAAAGAAAAGGAACAGGGGGAAATAGAATCTCACAGCGGAATGACAACATATAATATAATAAAAACAATGAAAGTTGTCACTCTAAGATACATTGTATATCACAGTTAAAAACAAACCTCATCAGCTTGGATAGTTATAACTTCCTAACCTTACAATTGCTGATGGGTATACATAATAATATACCGGAAAATAAAAATAATACGGTAGGTGAACATCCAGCTCTGCTCCATGAGCTTCATGTCCCACAAATGACAACCTGGAAACAATCAATTTGACCCAGCATTATAAAAAAATAATATCCGGATCAGTCTGTAAAACCAACATGAGAAAACTCAAGAAATATGGTGAACATATAATAATTCCATGAGACCATGCCGCTAAACGCAGAATAGTTTTCACCTTACGAAGACAACTTCTATACATTAAAAATGGAAACAAATTAGAACAAAACCCAAATTAGAAATAATAGGCATAAATAAGGATCAAAATCCAAACTTAAAGAATGTACACAAATAATTAAACATCGAGAAGAGTTCCAGGCACTTCTCGATGTAAAGAAGTAAATAATTCAAAGATTTGAATCAAATAAGGAAAGGGAGTTTTTCCAACAATGACAGGAACGTGTGCCCCCTTATCGAAAGTATACCTCTAGACAATATACTTGATAGGGTCATTTACTCTATGACTCTCTTTGAAATGTACAGGCCGGACCCCACCAACCTTACTGAGTATCCAAATATTTCACATCTCTACGCGCATACAACCGAATCTAATCTAGCATAGATGTGAAAATACCCTAATGGGAGCAACCCTACATAGCTTGACGTCCACTCGCCGGTTTAGTCATTTCCAACAAAGGATATCAATGCTCAAATGAGCAACAAATTGTCTTAGATTGACGAAACTCAAAAAAGATAGCAGAATCAATAGTCAATAAATCAACTATCGAGAATGACAAAACGATCGTATATGAAAATTAAGTCTCTTACACTTATCACCACTTGTCGATCCCAAACTAGCACTACCCTGAGGAAAACAATGAAGTCGGACAGGTAAGGGTAGTGTTACTTCCTACCTTGTCACAATGATATTCTTAACCTTAAGAATAGCAAGTGTACCTTCAACGTTTAATGCTAAGTGTAAAACTAAATATTTTCAATGAACAAATCAAACGTTTTAAGACATTTGACTCACACTTCTGCTTGATTGTCACATAACAAGTATTTGTAAAACCTTTTAAAAACAATCTTTAAAATATATTTTTAAAGAGAAAATTATATTTCTAAGTGTATTAAAAAGAAGGGTCAAAAACAAAAGTCATTAAAACACCGTTACTATAAACCCAAAAAATTTACACTTAGCTTTATTTTTAAACATCCCTTTTTAAATTTTTTCTTATTCAAAAACTATCATTTATAACTTTAAAATAATATTTATTATCCCGAAAGGTAATGAATCAATTTATAATATATTTATAAATTTAAAACAATGTTAGTTATCTCGAAAGATAATCGATATAACTCTTTTACAAATTTAAAACCACAATAATTATCCAAAAAAATAGTTAAATTTATTATCTTTTTATAAATTTAAAACAACAGTAATCATCCCGAAATATAATTAACCACATTTATAGTCTTTTTGTAGATTTAAAACAAGATTAATTATCCTAAAAGATAATTAATCAAAGTTATAACCCTTTTATAAATTTAAAACAACATTAATTATCTCGAAAGATAATTAATCAAATTTATAATCTTCTTATAAATTTATAACAACAATAATTATCCCGAAAGTTAATAAATTAGATTTATAATCTTTTTATAAATTTAAAATAACATTAATTATCCTGAAAGATAATTAATCAAATTTATAACCCCATTTATAAATTTTAAACAACGCTTATTCTTTATTTCAAAATTCCTAAAATTACTTGAAAGTATAGTTTAAACAACTTGCAAATGGAAAAAACGCAACCAAACATTTATTTTGTAAAAATACAAGCATAAGTGCAACACATGTAGGTTTAAGGAGGTGATATCTCATAAGTGTCGGTATAGTGATAATTTCTATAACGACACTTACATAAATCAAACAGATGTCACAAATATTTCAACCAAACATTAATATAAGTAACATAAGAATATAAGTAAATCAATACTGGTAAAACCCCCTTTGGGTCTCTCTACAAAAGTCCCATGTAATTCACATATATGTATATGTATTTCGAAGTGTTCCGTAGCGACCTATTTGCTACGTACACACTTTTACTTCCTCTTGCTTTTGTTCCCTGCAACACAATGGTTATTCCTGCCATCCGCTTCCAAGCGAGAATCAAATCCGAATAAACAATCAAAAAACAATGTATAAACTATCATCCTAGCATTCAACAATAATCTATAGCAACATATATATCATATAGTTTATTTAGAGGTGAGTTAACTCACCAAAATTTCAGTTAACGCTTTCGCGTTCTGGTTCAATTTTAGCTCGAAATTATACTAGATTCAAATTCAACAAATCCAACTCCAATGCGTAGATAACAACGGTGCGAGTCCAACATAAAAGACCGCATCAAAATTCGACCTCTTATGGAAATGTTATTGAATTTACAAGATTTGAAATTAATTAAGTTAATTAATTAACCAATTTAATATTAATTACCCACAAATAAACACTTTCTTCTACAATTTGAAAAGATGCACAGGCATGTTCATAAACACACCCAACAGCCGATAATTCCCCCATCGATTTCTCCATCCTCGCTTGACTAAATCACGCACTGCCGCCTTCAATAAACTCCACTCCGCATTCTCTCAGCCATAGAGACCACCAATCGGAGCTTGAATCACTAGAAGAAAACACGACTTGTAGGAACCCTATGCGACACCTAAAATGTTATTTCCACAAGGCTTGATCGAACATGATGAGAGTTGGTAGGGGTGTGTTTTGCAAAGAGGAACTCAACATTGCTAATGACGTTGCTTAACATCGCCCCAATCTTCGACAATAAGGAACCATAGATCGACCTCAACAAAGTCGACCACGACTAAAGTCGAACACAACCACATTCAAGCATAGATTAGAAGTTATCTCCTTCATGAACTCAACCGATCAAATCTCATGATTTTACATAGCTTGTAGCCCTTGATTTTGAATTTTAAAGTGGTGGCTATTATTTTTCTTGTTTATAGTAGATTGATAAAAAGAAAAGAGAAAGAGGAAGAGGGAAAAGTCAAGAGTGAAGAATATTCTAAGTGTAGGATTTTGTTTATTTTATAATTTCCTGCACTTTGCCACATAGAATTCCGTTCGCGTCTGGACCGCAAATGACAGAATAAAAATATGATCGCGCACAACAATACGACACAATCACAAAACAATAATAAAATATGATGGTTATCTTATTTTGTACAATTTTCAAAAATATCAATGTTTTTCGAAAAATAGATCTAACGATAATTTAAATATTTTCCAAATTAAAAATTATGAAAAAATCCTATAAATTCATTTAAAATTACATCATTAAAAATCAAGTCGTTTTATTAACAATTGGTTTTCTTGTTATTTATTTAAACTATTTACTATTGTAAATAAATTTATAAAATGAGTTCACAATTATTATTTATTAATTAAAAGGAGTTAAATAAGGCTATTACATCCATCTAATCAATATTTATTCACAATTCAAATATTTAAATAATCCCAATATTTGAATATAAGTTATTTATAATTTTCCGAGATGTTACATTCTTTCCCGTTAGAAAACTTTCATTCCTGAAATTCCCAAAGGAAGAGAATATCCTCTCACCCTTAGGGTTTTAAAGTTCCTTATGTTATGGAAAATTTCGACAGCACCTCCTTCGCGTGGCTAGATCCGGAAAAACTACAACTCGCCACAATTGGTCCAAATCAACAAAAGAAATGAAAGTCCAAAAGTGGCCTC
Organism: Allium fistulosum; assembly: GCA_030737815.1. NCBI lineage: Eukaryota > Viridiplantae > Streptophyta > Magnoliopsida > Asparagales > Amaryllidaceae > Allium > Allium fistulosum. The sequence goes on along the minus strand of CM060904.1, from coordinate 1,094,891,153 downwards.
CCATATCTAGGTCACAAAATCATCAATTGATCACCAATTTCTAAATCTACTGCATACCTTTTTATGTTTGATTTTTGGCAAATAACTTACTATCTCGACGCGAATGCAGGTGTGCAAGAAATTAAATAATAATCTCTTGCTTCCCTATACTTATCTTGTACATACAAAATTGAAAAGATAATCACGCTGACTATAGAGCAATACACTAGCTATTTCTATTATAAACATAAGCAACATAAACAATATAACAATCATATGCAACAAGGTAATATGATGCAACTAATAATAATGCTGCAACTTCACATATCAAAAACTGCAATGATATAAATCTACATGCAACTATAGTCTGACATAAAGCCACATGCAACCAAAAGAAATATAACAACTATATACAACAAAAGTATAGAGAATACTCTACAATAAAATTCTACGCATCCAATCTTTTCAAAAGATAAATTTAGAACTAAATGCATGATTTTTTATATCCAAAATATATTTTTAAATTCCTCCAAAGGGAAATATATCAAAACCAAAATCAATAAGAACAAGGAGAGGGCTCCTCCTACCGAAACATGGAATAACTCTGGAATCAAAACAACATGGAGCATCCAGTGGTATTCGATTCCTCCTAAAACAATAACTAGAGTAAATATACATGGTGAATCTTCCAAATCAGAAAACCCCCAATCGCCCAACTTTTAGTCATAACAAAAAGTATTTGAAAAATCACTTTACAAAACTCTTTTCAAATATCATGAAATAATAATAATTCACTAAAGTTTTCAAAATAATAATATTATTGTTTCTTTCAAAAAAAATTCAAAATCAATCTTTTTCAAAAGCACTGTGAATTATTTCCTGATAAACAACAACTTCATAAACTGTAGTATATAAAATCACACTATCAATCAAGTCAAATTCCATAAAGGAATAAACTATCACTTAACATTATTTAAAATTTTAAATGACTCAACAACAAGATTTAGAATTTTGCTTAGGCTCACAACTTTCTCGATCGTCCAAGGATATGGATAATTTTCTAAGCGTACCATTACGTTCATCCGTCTTTGGTTATTACTTAGAAGGTTACCTAAGCTCCCTCAAACAAAATTGAAAGTCAATTCCCAAAATTTCCTAAGCCACGACATAGCATACAAATATACTTAAGCTTATATTATGTACATAAATCTTTTGTACGCAATATCTGATCTGACCACTTTCTTGGATACATGACTTTTCTTCCGAACTAGTATTGCCAACTCAACCTCCCTAATGCGGACTCTAATCAGATTCCTTGATTAGAAACCTATGTTTTCCTTTCAAATCCATATACTATAATAAAAAACTTCAGTATCATATCAAGAATCCAAATCAAGTGTCCGCCGTCAAGAATCAAGTGAGAAATTCTTTTTCGGACTAGCGTGAATCACCCCAAAGCCATGTACTCGAACCCTAGATCAAGAACCGTGCGAAAATAATGATCTATACACAACTTACATACTAAATTTTATTGGTTTCTTAACTACACCAACGTTCATTTTCACTAATAGTATTTCATTCAATACCAAAATTATTTACGAATTACTTCATAAATTTTCACTTAAGTTTATAAACATTTATAAAGACACATCTTTATTAAACACTAAATTAAAAATTTAACCACACTTATTTGCTTGTATAATTCTCTTCTTAATCCTAAAGAGTATATACAAAAGGTCAATTTTAATTTATTTTTCAAAATTCAATGGTGGCCCAATCAAAATATAGGTCTTAAAACTGAGTCGACTACTCCGACCTCTTTACATATCTGGTCCTGTAAGTAGCTAAAAAGAGTAGGATGTTTGTATCCAAACTCAGTCCTAGAGTCTACTTTTCTTAGACGTCCTTATGGTAAAGATGTTTATTAGTTGGTCCAATAACATCAAATAGTTTATGAGACTTAGATGTTTAAACAAAAACTATTGTTTTAATAAAACAATGTTTATTAAAACCTTCTTATCCAATTTAACCCATTTAAAAGCTTGAGTTAAATTATTTCTTCCCTGTCCAAGAGTTAAAAATTTCATTTATCAAAACATTCTTTTATCAAAATACCTTTTATTTTAAATTCATTTCCTTTAAGAAACTTCAAAACTAAATACTCGGTTTTTGTTTCAAAACTCTTTTCGAAATCATATTATATATATTTCTTTATACAAAATAATTATAATAATTTATTCAGGAACCCTTTGGGTTCATTTGGATTCGAACTCATTTCGATCGTCGCTTAGAAGATTATTTGGATTGCCATAAAACTAATCGAGATGTTTTCTTCGAACTACCCAAAACAAATGTATCTTTCTTAAAATTTCACTTTGAAATATTTATACTTATAAATACTTCCAAGTAATATTACCCTTACCTTTCTCAAAATCTTTTGAAATCATTTCAAGCAATACTGAGACTTTAATTCTCAAAAACCCTTTATAAATCATTTTATATACCATACTCATGTAAAATATACCTTTAAAATCATATTCTATTATTATAACCTCTTTTTATCACAATAAACTTTTCACAAATATTTATTCCCTAAATGTCTTATCTTCCATCTAGATTATAATAGACAACTTTATTAAAAGATGACTTTTAACTTAACGTTTTCACCGAACACCTTATAGGCAAACTGTGAAACTTTATTCATAAGGTTTCATTTTAATGTGTTTATAATTATCAAAATAATAAATGCTCATAAACTGGTCGAGCATAAATCAACAATCAACAGACAAATTCAATGCTCCTAAACTACTCAAGCATGACAAATCAAACAACAATGATAATAAAAAATATCATTATTAACAAACAAACACACTATAAATAACTATATAAATTTGAAAATTATTTCTTATATATATGTATAATATAATCCTAGGTAAAATATTTTATTTACCAATTTTCAAAAATCAATATCATATATGTTTGCCTTGTTCAAGTGTTTTGAAATTCCTATCGACACCGTGGCGTCCCACGTCTCGACTAGGATTCAAAATTCAAACTTAACAGACCAATTAACATGATATGTTATTATAGCAATGACAAATACGCTCTCGTATATATAATACTCTCAACTCATTCTAGGGTATCACTTACCCTATTTCCACTGAGTTTATCCTACCAAAGCCGAGGTTCCCACTTAACCTTTAGCTCTGATGCCAAGTGTAACGATCCGCTGTTTCAAACAGCAAAATCGGCACTTAATACAACCATGGTATTCAAATCCAGAGCATCAAAGTGCTAAAAAGGCAGATTTTTAAGGTAAAAAGAAAATGAACGGGGGGAAATAAAATCTTACAATGGAATGACAACATATAATATAACAAAGACAACAAAAGTTGTCACTCTAAGATACATAGTATATCAGAGTTAAAAACAAACCTCATCAACTTGGACAGTTATAACTTCCTGACCTTACAATGGCTAATTGGGTATACATAATAATATAGTAGAAAATAAAAATACTATGGCAAGTAAACATCCAGCTCTACTCCATGAGCTTTATGTCCCATCAACGACAACTTGGAAAAACTTGGTATGACCCGAGCATTATAATAAAATAATACTCGGATCAGTCTGGAAAACCAACATGAGAAAATTCAAGAAATATGGTGAATACATAATAATTATGTGAGACCACGTCGCTAAAAACAGAGCAGGTTTTACATCATAAGAACAACTTCCACATATGAAAGAATGGAAACAAATTAGAACAAAACCCAAACTTGAAAGAATGGACATAAACAAGATCAAAATCCAAACTTAAAAAATATACACAAATAACTAAACATCGAGAAGAACTCTAGGCACTTCTTGATGCAATTAAGAAAACAATTCAAAGATTTAAATTAAATAAGAAAAAGGAATTTTTCCAATACTAGGTTGGTGCACCGTCCTTACCGAAAGTATACCTCTAGGCAATATACTTGAGAGGGTCATTTACTCTGTGGCTCTCTCGGAAATGTACAAGCTATACCCCACCAACCTTACCGAGTATTCGAGTATTTCACATCACCGCACGCATACAATTGAATCTAATTTAGAGTAGATGCAAAGATGCCCTAATGGGAGCAACACCACATAGCTTGATGTCCACTCACTCTTTGGTTTTAGTCATTTTTGACAAAGGATATCAATGCTCAAATGAGCAACAAATTGTCCTAGATTGACGAAGCTTAAGGAGGATAGCAGAATTGATCGTTAATAAATCAACTATTGGGAATGCCAAGACGATCGTATATAGAAATTTAATCTCTTACACGTATCACCGATCGTCGATCCCCCACTTGCACTACCCAAGGAAAACAATAAAGTCGGACAAGTAAGGGCAGTATTGCTTCCCACCTTGTCATGACAACATTCCGAACTTTAAGAATAGTAAGAGTTCCTTCAATGTTTAGTGTTAAATGTAAGACTAAATATTTTCAATAAACGAATCAAACTTTTTAGAACATTTGACTCACACTTGTGCTTGATTGTCACATAATAAATACATGTAAACCCTTTAAAAACACTTTTTAAAATATATTTTTAAAGAGAAAATTATATTTCTAAGTGTATCAAAAAGAAGGATCAAAAACCAATTTCATTAAAATATCGTTACTATAAATCCAAAACAATTTACAGTTAGCTTTATTTTTAAACATCCCTTTTTAAATATTTTCTTATTTATAAACTATTATTTATAACTTTAAAATAAAATTTATTATTCTAAATGGTAATAGATCAATTTAAAATATCTTTATTAATTTAAAACAATATTAATCATCCTAAAAGATAATCGATATAACTCTTTAATAAATTTAAAACCATATTAATTACCCAAAAAGAAATTAATCAAATTTATAATCCTTTTATAAATTTAAAACAAGATTAATTATCTCGAAAGATGATCAATCCAGTTTATAATATTTTCATAAATTTAAAACAACATTAATTATCTCGAAAGATAATTAATCAAATTATAATCCTTTTATAAATTCAAAACAACATTAATTATCCTAAAAGATAGTTGATAAATTTATAATGTTTATAAATTTAAAATAACATTAATTATCCCAAAAGATAATTAATCAAATTTATTTCTCCTTTTATAAATTTTAAACAACACTTATCCTTTATTTCAAAATTACTAAAATTACTTGAAAATATAGTTTAAACGACTTTCAAATGGCAAAAATGCAACCAAACATTTATTTTTTTAAATACAAGCACAAACTCAATACGCATAGAGGTTTAAGAAGATGATATTTCATAAGTGTCAGAGTAACGATAATTGCTATAATGATACTTACACAAATCAAATAGATATCATAAATATTTCAACCAAACATCAATATAAGCAACATAGGAATATAGGCAAGTCAATACTACCAAGAAACCCCTTAGGGTCTCTCTAGAAAAGTCCTCTGTAATTCACACATATGCTATGTGTATTTCGAAGTGTTCCACAGCGACCTATTCGCTACGTATACACTTCGACTTTCTCTTACTTTTGTTCCCTACAACACAATGATTATTTATGTCATTCGCTTCCAAGCGGGACTTGTAAGGACCCGATTCTTCGACTTCCGAAAACCGACATCGATACGTCCACTGTATCAACTGCCGAGCAACGAATGCCGGAAAACCGAATTCTTAGGGTTTTAGAAAGAAGAAAACAGAAGAAAAGATAGAAGAAGAACAGAAGAAGAAGAAAGCAGAAGAAGAAAGAAGAGAAAGAAGAACAACAGAACAACATCAGAACAGAAAACAATATCAGAATCTCACATATCGCAGCGGAACAATATATAATAGATAATCATTAGTCCTTTAAAACAAAGAACTATATCAGTTTATATACATACATCAATCAGAGTCAATATACAACAATGGACAGTTATATAAACTTGTCCTCATACAGAATACACAGCGGAATAAATACTATCAGATACACATACTACGTCTCGTCCTCCAGCTTATCTCCAAAGCTCCAGAATATCCTGATAACATAACTCTAGGCTGCCCGTGTGGAAATTGGTGGGCACCTAGAGTTTAGAAGGGAAAAATAAACTCCGAGTCAGTCATGGTGACTGGTGTGAGATCGTAAAACAGTTATTTTTCGCAAAGAAAATAGAACAAATCCGCAATGCTTTTGGAAAATGAAACTACCATAAGACCTCCCACCACACACACAATGCAAACGCAGACTTGGAGGAGATTTCTTCTTATGATAGTCAAAGATGCTTACTACGCAAAGTCAAATTCTTTTTGATATTATTATTAGTGCATAGTGTAGAAAACAGTTCGAAAGTATAATATTAATCTTAGCCAACATACGACCAGTATCGTATGCCTACTATAGCTACTATGTTCAATAGCAGGTTACCGCCACATTCCATAGCAGGTAATATAACTAAAACCGTACACGTCGCGTATTGTTTCTTTGGATTTCCAACAAATGGTCAGGCTAAGGAACTTCCTATGCCACAATGGGTACGTCCCTGGAATAGACGACCCGAGAACCTAACGTTACGGTTAGATCTCTGCCAACACAAGGCCGGGTTACCTCTGCAAAAATAGGTAACTACTGACACGTGTATGCCATCCCCCGATCGTCACCGATCTTCCCGAGGATTCCCGATTCGCAACAACCCACATAATATAAATGCAGCAACCACATAGGTTAAGTATCTGGGCTCCATACCATGATACCACCTTTATCCAGAAGGAATGACATACACTAAGGGGCGCTACTCCCTAGAACCTTGCTGCATCCTTCCAGTTTTGACCATTTCCGGGGTGTGAGGCTCGACGAAGTCTCGTCCACAAAGCTACGCTTCTCAAAAAGCCATGCTTCGGGTCAAACAAATGATCAACCTATGATCACAAAGATATAAGATCAAACAAATGATCATATCACAAATGATCAAACACTGATCATTTCACAGCAACACTCAGTATGCCACGTTACCAAATTGGGAGTATATCGCTGATAAATTTCAACTACATAACCTCTGAGCTCGTACGTCTCAAAGAAGGGTGTTAAGCTAAGAGAATAAATTCTCCGCCACCAACAGAAATGTATTTGAAAGAAATCAGCTTTATATCTCAAATTGTAACGTCAGACACACAATCCATACAAGTCTGTTCCGGGATCGAACAGAACCGAAGGCACTTCTCACGAAGCCCTTGCACATCCGGATAAATTTCTAATCACGTCCGGACTTCCCGTCACTAAGGGTGATAAAACCTCTAAATCGGAGATCAGCCGATGTAGAGTAACTCGACGGTAATCCTTCCGTTTTCAAAAATATCCGGTCTTCAACACCGGTCTTCGAATGCAATTCATAACGACGTATCACATATTCGGAATGGGTTATATGACCCCATGGTCCTTTCCCGGCTAACCCGAATAGTGAGCGATTATTCAAAAATAAGTGTGGCATTCAATTTCATCCAATTCACAACAAATACCATTCAAGGTAATTATTGATAGTCGGTTATTTAACTATCAATAAAAATGCGCAACATCATCAGATTCCAAATAATTTTCCAAATTATTTATTTTCCAAAATATCTTTACTAGATATAAAATTCCCACACTTCAAAAATAAATCAATATTTATTTTTCTAGACAGTTTCCATTTCCTTTATAAATTCCATAGTGAATTTATATTTCAAAATATCTACTGATATACGATTTTCAAATCGATTTCAATATTCACTTTCAATTTATCTTTACTGAGATAAACCTCAAAAACGTTTCATTTCGTTTTGGAAAACATTTCCATACTTATTTAAAAATAAGTCAGCAATTCACAAATCCATTTATTTTCAACACTTGGAAAATATTCGATATACTTAAATCAAATTAAGTATATATTTCATTCTTTTAAGGAAACCATTTTCTATAACATTTATTTGAGTCAAAACGAATGTTACGTAAAACATCGTTACGACGACTCAAAATTACTAGTATAGGGATTCGGATTTTAAGATAGATATATGTAAATCCCAATACTATATAAAACATTTCCTTTCGGAAATCATTTACTATAACAACAGTGTTATAGTCCACCATTTCCTTATTTTTCGAAAACGTCTATTTCAACAATAAAAATGTTGAAATCTATGTATTCGATATCATAATACATTTTAAAAAACATCTTTAAAATGTTTAACTTCATTTTCAATGTCACTTTTCCAAAACTATCCATTTTATTCAATAATATATTCACTGTCCAAAATCGTGAATATACTTCCCTAACCACATTTCAATCTTTTCTACACATTTATTTCAAGAATTATCCACTATCCAAAATCGTGGATAAAATTTCCTTAATAACCTTCTATATTAAATTCATCAAATTTGATTGATTTCCGAATTTATAAAACAACGTTTATAAATTCTATTTCTATTTTCTAACAACTTCAATTTAATAAATTTCCTTTATTAACAATTCGATTCATAACTCAAATCTTATACCAACAATCCATATTATAAGTTAATAACTTATAATTCCTTTATTTTACAAAATCATTTCCATTTATAAGTTCACAATTTATAAATTTCATTTATTTATAAATTCTTAAAAAATTCATTTTAACGCTTATAAAAACTCGTTTTATAATACCAACATTTTAAAGTTATAAATATCAATCTTGTACATCTTTTACATACATCGTTTTTAATAATTCAAAAATTTCAATTAAAACCATTTTATAAATTTCTTAACTATTTATTTCAAAAGAAATTACCTTTTGGTTATAATTCACAAATCTTAACTTTTATAACTTTAAAGTTTGAACGTTTATTTATTAATTCAAAAACTAAATAAAACGTCTACTTTCAAAAATCACTTTAAAATCCTTTTAAAGTAAAAGTCGTTATTTTTAAACTTCAAAATTTGAATCCGATGATGCAACAGCACCAACTAGTCAATCACAACAACAAACATCATATATCAACATATGATAACAGGATATACATCAATATCTGTAAATAAATAAATACTGTTGAGGAATCCAGTTGGATCCCTCCAACCTGTTTCCCTGCATCCATAGACGTTAGCACAATACCAATTCCACTTCAAGGTGGAATATCGCGGTATATGGGTTTTATAAAAATATTCGCTTACTAACGGCGCAATAGGGTCTCATCCGCTATACGAGGCGGGAAATCAATCAATCCAATATATACATATGCCAATATGTATATATTGCTATATATAGATATATATCCTACTATATCTAATATCACATCCAATAGCAATCAAATCAATAACTGAAAATTCCACTTTTCAATTCTTGAGTGAGAAGATCTCACCTTAGCTTTTAATTTGCCATCCATTTTTATTCCAGCTTGATTTCTCGATTTATACCTTGTATAAATATTATACACTTAAATTAACATTCGAACCAATTAAATAACCAATTTCGTTTTTTTGATTATTTAATTAACAAATAGTTTTATTTAAACCAATCTCTCATTTAAATATCCTTTGTGCCAACATTATAAGGTTTTATTAATATTAGAATAATCGAGCAATTTAATAAATTAAATTCACCAATGATTTAAATTTTTAAACCAATTCCTTTTTATAACTTCTATACTTAAAAATTTAATTTAACTGCAAATAAATTTTAAAACTAAATTTCTTTACTGTAAACATCAATTATTTTATACCTATATACAAACTGACTGTAAAATCAAAAGTGGTATATTATTTTTCCTAAGTCGAACGAGACTAAACAAGTGATTACCTCACTGCCAACAGAGAACCCATCTATGCCAGATCGAACACCAACCCAGTCGACTGCCTCGACATTCCAGCCTTCACCATGAACGCCACCAAGCACAGTCGAATTCGAACAAAGCCCTAGCCTTACGACATCGACGAAACTGCCAACGCTCCAGCCTAAATCGCGATGCCGACCTTCACCCTCCAACTGCGCCACCGCCTTTGAACCCCACGACTCGAGCCTCGACTTCGAACTCGAAGACACCATCGCCTCAGCCTCACGAATTCGAACCCTCCCTTTCCTTGCCTCCACGCGCGCGAGTTCGCCAGTCTTCCCCAGTACCGCCGCCTTGCCTCGCAAAGCCCCGGCTTCCCGCTGCTGCCTCCCAAATCTAGCGTGCGCACGAAACCCTAGATGGAAATCGCGAGCGCCCCTCCAATGATCACACGCGAATTCGAATTTGAATAGAGGAGAGACCGATGTCATTTTATTTATTTTTTTCTCAATTTGATTTTCGGCCTTGAAGAAATTTGAACTGGAGATGGAGTCCTTGTTTTAATTGAAGAGAGGAGAACGAAAGAAGTATATTGGGTATCGACCATTTTTTCTTTGAATTGATCTGCGAACGAAATGATTTCCTTTCGTGTATTTTAACAGAGAAGAGAGGGGAGACAAAAGAACGTGATTAAGCAGAGGACATGTCTGCTTGCTCAGGAGTAGGGTGGCTGAGTTGAAAGGAATTTGACCGGTGAAATGATACAAGATATTTACATTATAACGGTATTTATTTTCTAGACGTTTTAATCGCGTAAGATCACCCGATAGCTCCGATTACTATGAAAATTGAAATCCGATAATAATACAATATTACGGATCCAATGGAACTAGTTTCGTCCAATTCCGAGACTGCGCCTCGGACGGCTATTTTTAAATATCGATACGAACGATATAAATTTCAAAACCCAACAAATCATTTTCAAATTCGATTCTGAAGCTTCTATTATCTTCAGTATTATCAATACGAATTTTAAAAGCTTTCGAAATATTTTTCTTCAACCTAAAATTGAAGATATAAATTTTTATTCAATTCAATAGATTAAATTTTAAAGTTTAATCGCAAAAATCAGAGTTATATCGGGGATTCAAATTAAATCATCGTTCAAATATTTAAAATTAATTAAATATTCTCAATTTAATTTGTTCAAAATTCTGGGTCGTTACAGGACTCTAATCCAAACAAACAATCAAACAACAATATATAAACTATCATCCAAGCATTCAAGAATATTCTATAGCAACACGGATATCATATAGTTTATTTAGAGGAGAGTTAACTCACCAAAATTTCAGTTTAAGCTTTTGTGTTCCGGTTCGATCTAAAAGCGAACAGCATTTGATTTTAGCTTGAAATTCTACTAGTTTTAAATTCGACAAATCCAATTCCAGTGTGTAGATAACATCGATATGGGTCTACGCAAATGACAGCGTCCAAATCTGACCTCGTATGCAAAAGTTATTGGATTCACAAGATTTGATATTAATTAAATTAATTAATTAACCGATTAAATGTTAATTACCCACAAATAGACACTTTCTTCCCTAATTTGAAAACGTGCAATGGCATGTACACAAGCATACCCAAAGGCTGATAATTCTCCCATCAATTTCTTCCTCCTCGCTCGAAAAAATCATTCACCGTTGCCTCTAATGAACTCCACTCCCCACTCTCTCTGCTCTAGTGACCACTAAGCAGAGCTCCAACCATTGAACGCGACACCCAAAATATTGCATTCTGCATGGCTTTATCGGATATGATGATAGTTGATGGGGAAGTGTGTTTTATGAAGTGGAACTACATGGTGTTAATAACGTTGCTTAACATTGCCCCAATCTTCGACAATAAAGAACCCTAGTTCAGCCACAACAAAGTCAATCACAGCTAAATTCCAACGCAACCACATTCGAGACCATAGATTTGAAGCTATCTCCCTTACGAACTCAATGGATGTAAGTGATTTTAATTAGCTTTTGATTTTGAATTTTAAAGTGGTGTCCATTCATTTTCTTGTTTATAGTAGATTGATAAAAAGAAAAGGGAAAGAGGAAGAGGGAAAATTCAAGAGTAAAGAATATTCTAAGTGTATGATTTTGTTCATTAGCAATTTCCGGCACTTCGCTACATAGAATTCTATTCGTGTATGACAGAAATAAAAATATGATCGCGCATAATAATGCGACACAATCAAAAAACAACAAAACACACTGGTTATCTTATTCTGTGAAATTTTCAAAAATATCAGTGTTTGCCGAAAAATACGTCAAACAATAATTTAAATATTTTCCAAATTAAAAATTATGGAAAAATACTATAAAATCATTTAAAAATACGCCATTAAAAATCAAGTCATTTTATTAGCAATTGATTTTCTTATTATTTATTCAAACTATTTATTATTGTAAATAAATTTACAAAATGTGTTCACCATTATTATTTATTTATTAAAAGGAGTTAAATAAGGCTATTAAATCAATTTAATCAATATTCAATTCAAATTCAAATAGTTAAATAATCTCTATATTTGAATATAAGTTATTTATATTTTTCTGGAATGTTACAGAATGACTTACTCAGGAGTTTTCTATTGGTTAATATAAATAAGGTTAAACGAAGAATTTTGAAGTAACAATGTTACTGGCTTCCCTCAACTTGAGAATACTATGAAACTTCAATGTGGACACTCCACTTTGATTATAGTTAAATCATAGTACGACGTCCATCGATCGACCATAGTTAGGTCTAAGTTGAAGCATTAGAAGTGAAATACTATTCAATAGAAAATTTGTTTCCTCGATTATATATGGTTAGTGTCACATTCAACTGCGGTCAACCCAAAATCAAAGTTCCTAGCTAGAGCGGTACAGTTAATAATAGTTATTATTATGGAACTAAGTATTTTGTGTTTGGAATTACAAAGTTGAATGTGGACAATTTTAAAGTTATGACCAAATGCAAATTCCATAAGTCCTAATGTGATACAGTTTTGATAAAGGGAATTGGTGATCATTAACTCTTATAATAAGTAAAGTTGGATTTTACTAAAAGATGTGTAAGCGATAAATTCAACCAAATGTCACACCACTAGCTAAAGTGAAGTACAAACGTTAATATTTGAATTGTTAGATATTAATCACTAGTCGAATTTACACGTGTAACAACCCGCATATTTTACGATTATATATTTAAACGTTTTATTTAAATATAGCATCGTTAGTTGAATTAAAGTCCAAAATGTGACTTTTTGTAAACGTTCGAATCCAGACTCGAGACCACTTCCATTGAGTTCAAAACGGCATTTACAACTTGTTTGAGTACAAACATCGATATGTTTGGAGTTAATTAGGATATTGGTATTTTCAATTGGGCTTTGGGTTGTGTTCTAGCCCACTAACCCAACAAGATAACCCAAACCTTCTATCTAATAACTCCCACTCCACTCCTCTTCATTCATTCATTCCACTCATAATTTCCTAACACTCAAGCCCTAGGAAGAATGGTGGTAAGAGGAAATTAAAATTCCTAAGCCCTAGTTTCTCTTAGAAATTCAAGTTCTAGTTCTAAAATAAAAGAGAAGCCTAGGTAAGCATCATCTTCATCTTCTCCATCTCAATCCCTCTCCAATTTTCATAATTTCCTATAACCTAACTTAGGAAATATTGTATATGATCATAGATTGGAGCTTCTAGAGTTGAGATTGAAGTGGAGTTGATCTTTCCTTGTTTTAAAGCTTCTCAATTGTTGTTTTTGAGTTTAAAGGTGAGATCTTGATCTCACGTCTATGTCTATAACTTTCATTGTTGTTAGGTATGAGTTCCTAACATCTATTTCATGTTCAATTGCTTTTGATTTGAATTGATTTGATGAATTTTCCAATTTTGGTTTTGAAGTCAAAATCCTTAAAGATCTTATCTTGAATGTTTGGACATGTTGTTTGGGGTGTATCGAAGAGCCTATTGGGCTGGGTTGTCGCTTGGCATAAATCCCTAGCATCCATTGCTCATTCGATCGCCTCCGAATTGATTTTGCCATCAATGGCCTAGGCAAATTGTTGCCCAATACAGGCAACTAAACGTTTGGTTGAAAAAATCCAGATGTCTGGTTAGGGCACCAGAAGAAAAAAAAGAAACGATAGAAAAATAAAATGGCAGGGCCAAGAACCAGACATCTGGTTAAACCCAACCAAACGTCTGGTAGGCTTCAGGGAATAAAAAAGGAAAAGGAGAAAGAGTATGAAACTTCCAAAACCCCGAGTCAGACGTCTGGCTAAACCACCCAGACGTCTGGTCCTGTTGAATTTTGCCTATTTTTCCTGTTTTTGAGTGGATTTCACATTTTTATCGATTTTTGTTGATTCGGTTAGTTGTTGTCATTTATTATCAATTTTGATGACTTCTTTTCTAGATTTTGCGAATATCCATTTGATGGATTTGATATCGATTTTTATGGTTTTAATTCACGTCATCGAATGTGGATTTTTGGTGATAGATTGTTTTTACAATCATTTCTGTGATTTGTGACTTTAAAATACAAAGGGTTTTATACTAGTAGTAAATACTCAACCTCTTTCACAAAAACGATTTCAACACTACTTTTAATACAAAGCTCGTTTTAAAACCATTTTCCAATCTATTATTATATACAAACCTTTACCTCATTCGTATGAGAAATCTAATTAAATGACTTGGTAATACAAGCGGTATGAAACGCTTGCATTTACTTCGTCGGTTAATTCTTGGACTTGTTCGATTGAACTCTCGTGACAATTTTCGAGTGGAAATCTACAATCTGTTCATAAATATTTAAGTTAAGCCAATGGTTATGGGACATGAAGCTAAACTCATTTATTTACTAGCTTAGTGTAATTTACACTTATTGATCAATGGCGATCATTTTGAAATTTAGGCTAGCGATGTGCGATGTCTCTTTGTCCGCAAATGGGGACTATACCCTATTAGGAGGAGCTTCGGCTCATAGTCCGCAAAGGGGGACTAAACCCTTAGAGGAGCTTCAGCTCATAGTCCGCAAAAGGGGACTATACCCTGTTAGGAGGAGCTTCGGCTCATCGTCCGCAAAGGGGGACTATACCCAATTAGGAGGAGCTTCGGCTCATAGTCCGCAAAGGGGGACTATACCCTGTTAGGAGGAGTTTTGGCTCATTGTCCACAAAGGGGGACTATACCCTATTAAGAGGAGCTTCATCTCATTTTATGGGATAGCGTCCCATTTGTGATGCACGTGTTGGTGAGTTTTCATGCTCCCATTTGTGATAGGCCTCCCCATTTTTATGTTTTTTGGATTTTCAATTATGGATTTCTGGAATTTGTGTTTTGCCAATTTTTGCAATTTGCATTGATATGTTTTGTCAATATTTTAGGTTTGGTAAATAAGCTAAAGAATATGATATTCTTTTTGGATATCTGAGGAGATTTGAGATATTAGATGATTTTCATTGCTATCAAATATATACTTGACACAGTATGACATTATTGTTATCATATATTTTTGTCATATCACTTATCCTATCTCATCTTATATGATATTTATAGCTAGACTGATCCGTTTATTATTTTTCTTCTTAAATAATACTCGGGTCAGACCGAGGTGTTTTAGGTGCTTCCACTTGACTTCTTAGCAGGGACTAGCTTCTGACTTTTGGCTAACTGCTTTAGCTCAGTAGTTTTTGTTTTTATACATTCGAGATAGAGACTCATTGATGTATACTTATTATTTTGTCTAGTACTTGTACCTATTCTTTTGTGATGTAGTGGATCTTGTATGACCACTACTTTGATGTTCACTTCTGTGTGTTATATTCATATCTATTTTCGCCTTAGTGATATGAATATCTATGACTGATTTTGTGTTATGCTTATTTTATATTTGTTTTCTAAGGCCACATAGCCACTGTGTGGTAGCTTTGAGTTTGTATTTGATATGTCAGATCTTCTCTTGAAATGAATGCATGACCTTCTATCTGGCATATCGGTACTCGCACAAATCAATTACACTGATGGTCGCTCCTCAACAGCCTTATTCTTCATATTAGTCGAAGGCATTACTCCGTAGTGTCCTTGGCTAGTGTGAGTATAAAGGTGGGGCATCACAACACGTTTGAGTTGCACAACCGAAATGATGAATTCTCTTAAAAACCATATGATTTAATTTATTTATAAAATATTGTAAATTAATTAATATTTAAGAGATAATAATTATTATTTAATTTAGTTGATGTTTGGGAGTATAACGACCCACTTTTCCATATAGTTTAAGCGGACAATCAACCCCACATGACCCACTCAAATTGAACGGAAAGGCGGATAGTTAGGGAAAAGAAAGAAGAAAGATGATAAGAAGAAAACTAAACAACATAGAATCTTACAGCAGAATGAATAATCTATAATATACAACAAATCTTTACCCAAAGAAAAATGTAACATACACTAATCAGAGTATAATAATCTATTTCAGTCCGGACAATTATAACTACCTGTCCTTACAATTACTGATAAATACAAACAACAGAAAACACAACGGAGTATAAAGAAATACGTAGATACATCTTGGACATCCAGCTCATCTCCTGAGCTACAATGCATCCTAAGTAATTTGTAAATATGCTTGGTCTGACCTGAGCATTGAAAAAGAAGAACGCTTGGATCAGTCTGGTAAACCAGCACGAGAAAACACCACCAAATGGAATTTAATGTTTATCAAAATCTTTCAAATAAAGATATTTCGTAAGACCACACCGCACTTAAACACGGATGGGTTTTTACCTTACGATAAACAAAACATTTTCTATAGAAAATCCATTTATATTATAATAATGTCTATGGGTCAAAGTAAAATATGAATATAGCTGAAATGCTTGCATCTTACGTTTCAGCATAGTTGGGTACAACTAAGTCCGTATGGCACTTATTGGGGAATGGATTCTATACCATGACAAGGTATCGAACTACCTTCCGATGGTACATCTCTAGATAAAATGCATCGGGGTTTGACAAGAACATCTTATACCCCTGCCATATGGGACTGGCCTGCCGCTTGACTAGTAATACCGATCACCCCACTTTGGGCTCGAAGCATACATGAATAGATAGAAATTGATCTAGATTTGGGATGACCATACCCTAAAAGGAGCGACCCACATGGTCCTGCTGTATGCTCGATTTTTGCCATTTCCCGGTTGATGAGGCTTGAGGCCACATTTTACCTTTTATATAGCACTTCACACTTGGAATGCTAACACTGTCCTCCAAGCAGCAATGCAATGCCAGCATTCATCTGTATAAGTTGTTTAGGACATGAACAAACCAAAGGCACCACTTCTACTACATCCATTTTGGAATCACCCTCAGGATTAATAGCAAGCAGCCCTTGCACTTCAATGAGCTCCATCTTGAAATTCCATCATCTTTAAGATGTCTTCACTTTGAAACGCTTGAGTTGGATCGAAGTGGTTTTTGGATAACATATTTGATCCCCATCTCTTTGAAACAACATTCGATAGTTTTCGGTAAACTCAACACTGGTATATATTAAAGGTCATCCGCTCCAGGGGCGGGGATAAAAACCCAAACCAACTAATAAAATAGTAAATCATCCAAATATCCCATCAATAATTTTTATCAACTATATAGTATACTGCTTAACCAAACAGTTGAGTTTAACTCACCATTATTCCAGTTGTCGCTAGCGCGTTCTGGCTCCATCTGAATTTGAACGACGCTCGAATTCAACATAAAATTTCAATAGCTCTAATCTCCTTTAACTAATTACATATTGTAGTATCTTTTGACACGAGCGCAACGCGACTGACCGCATCTGATTCCGACCTAAAATGAATTAATTATCATAATTATAAGTTTACGAATTAAATGATTATATTAATCACCTAATTATACTTCATTAATTAACCTCATTATCTTAATCAGTCACTTAATCACCTTCTCCCTCTCGTTCAAAAAAAACACGACCAAACGGGTATCCATAAACGAGATTATCTCCGTCCATCCACCACGCGTAACGCCACCATTGGCCACTGCTCGACCACCAGAGCTACCCCTGACCATGCTCTGCTCATTGACACCAGCCACGACACCCAGATCGCCACCACCGCCTCGAATTCCATCAAATCATCGATAGACATTTTCCTCTTCCCACTACCGTAGCTCACTACCCGACGCCACCAAACTTCAGCCATGCCTCGCCCTCCCTCTACACTTCTCCATCAGACTCTGTCACCTCTAGCGCCACAGATGTCGAGAAATCACCAGAAAACCATCGTGGCATTCATCTACAAATTAGCGTCGCCTCACCGTACCATACCCTATCACCATCTTTCAATCACTTCCCCTCATCGATGCTCACATTTCTCATGTTGGGGTCGAGCTCTGATAACTCCTCTAATGGTCCCGATCATTGAGGATCATTGGATTTGGTGGTTTTGTTTTCACGTTTTAAAAATCAGAAAATTGAATTGAGGAACGTATTTGTATGAGGCAGACAGTATGACTTGGTATGCACACAAACATGGGGAAGTACAGTAGTGAATAGTGGTGGTATGGGGGTGGGTATGGGAAAGAACAGTGTACCTATTATTTTATTCAATAAAATCCACTTTTCATGTCGGGAAAATCTCGAACTCCTATCGAGGTGTGCCGCTTGGCGTTTTATATAAAATACCCCTATTGCGAACGTAATGGAACTATTATCGAGACCTAATTCAGTCACATACAAAAGTTGGTTTTTTTGAAATCGAATTATATTAATTTAATGTCTATAATTAATTTATACGCGTTTCGAGCTTGTAGGATCACACAGTACTTCCGATGGTCATGAAACTCGATGGCGTATAACAATTCACTACGATTCAAGGGTACTAGTTTCGTCAATATTTGAGACAGTGTCCTGGAATGATATATTCACATGTTAATTAAATGGATTATTATTAAATCCAAATAAATCATCTTAAAATATAGATTTAAAAGTTTATTATTCCAATCTTATTTATACCGAATTTAAATGGGATTCTGAAACCATTTTTATTCATATTAAATTCAAGAGAAAATTATTAAATTCACAATTGACATATTTAAATAAATCTCTATATTTGAAATTTAAGATATTTTACTTATTCAACCAATATTTTCATAGTTAAAATTTATTAAGTATCTCGATTCAAATAACTAAAATTCTGGGTCGTTACAGGGATTTGTTTGTAATTATTCAAAAGCATTTATAAACGTTATATTTGCGTGCATCGATATTCGATGTAATTTTAAACGAGTTTAAATAAAAGATAATTTCATGAAGTGATTTATGGAAACTTTTATCATTTGATGGCATATAATTTCAACTATACCATGTGAAGAGAGAGGGGTGGAGAGAGAGAAATAATTAAGGGAATTAATAAGGGAAGTTTTAATTAAAGAATGGAAAATTTTTCATTCTTTCAATTAAAACAAATCCATAATTCATTTCCTATAGACAATTCATTTCTTTCCTTCATTCACTCTTTTCTTCTCTCTTCCTAATCTTCCATAGCTGAAAAAATAAAAATTTCCAAAGTTTTATCTGCTCCAAATCAAATTCAAACATAAAAAATAATGAAACTTGAAGGGTTCATCCATTTATTGCAAGGATTAGGTGTGGATCTTGAAGATTTAAGGAGATATCTTCATTCAAGGTGTGATCTTTTTGGCTACATCTTAAAGTAATCATACAATCTCCCTTTTACATTTGTTATATCTTATTAGAATAATTCAGGTCCCTTCTGTATACATCTTATCATGGCAATATGTTATACCTTATCAACATAGTTTACTCTTATACAATGAATTTACATCTACATATGTTGTTTATCTATTAACTGCTATTGTCTAGAAATTAAAGTATGAAAAATGGAAAAATATTTTGATTTGAAACTAATTGTTGTATACATTTAAAATGAATGTATTGTTTAGATCTTAATCACACTTAATATTACTTCATGAGATAGTACGAAAGTTTCATATATAATTTAGTTATTTTGGTTATTAATTATTTTGGTTGTTATTTACATTGTTTTAATTCAAAATTAAATTGGACTTTCATGTAAAGCTACAAAACTAACGTTGAACCCTTTCTCAAGTTAAAATTTGATTTCAAATTGTTAGCGTTAGATTTGAAAACATGTAAGTAATTTAAAACAATTTTAGTGTATATATGTATAAATTCAATTATTATTTTATATAATATAAAGTAAAACAATACATGCATGTATTTGCATACAAGTTTAAAATATTGGAAACTTGCTAAAGAAAGATTAAAAGAATGCCAAAAGATTTCCTCCTTCAACTCTCATTAATTGCCTTACAAACGTCTTTTACTCATTATTTTAATGTCACTTAAATGCACCATTACTCATTCATAATTTGATTCCTTTTGTCAAATATATTTAAGTTATTTATGTTATTTATTTCATCTAATACATAAGTACATTACGACCTACACACACACACACACACACACACATATATATATATAAACTTTATTATTTAAGTTTAAAATGCTTTGTGACAACTGTTGCATATATAAATGGACAGTATATACGTTATATATGCAAATCTTTACACATATATATATATATACGTTACCTATGTACACCCTATGCTATGTTGCACTTGCACCATTCACACATGAGCATATTTGGTACGCTTGTTAAATATGCTTAGTATAAATAAAATAAAACTTCCTTTTAGACAACAACAAAAAAGATTTTATTTAAACTTTTATTACAGTGGATCTAATATATATTTAGACTATATAGGCCCAATAATGTAACACCCTTTAGTTGGAATGGGAATAATAAGTCCCACATTGTGGAAAATGCTTGTGAAGTGGGTGCTTGTATAATATAGCCTTCTCCTTAGAATAGCGACGAGGCCTTTTGAGGAACAAAACCCTACACCTTGGCTTGGCCCATGAAGTGAAGGTGTCTAAGTTGGGGACAATATCTTTATTGAGTAAGGAGCGGGTTGTTACAGTGGCATTAGAGCTAGTACCCAACCAGAATTTTGGCATGTGTATTGACCACAATGCCTGGGCATAAGTGAGGTGTTCGTGAGCTAATCAGGACTTTGGGCTCTAAAGTGGGGATATTGTAACACCCCTTAGTTGAAATGGGAATAATATGTCCCACATTGCAAAAAATGCCTGTGAAGTGGGTGCTTATATAGTAAAGCCTTCTCCTTAGAATAGTGATGAGGTCTTTTGAGGAACAAAACCATACACCTTGGCTTAGCCCATGAAGCGAAGGTGTCTATGTTGGGGATAATATCTTTGCTGACTAAGGAGCGGGCTGTTACAAATAAGGATCTAAAAGGAATATTTTTTTGGAATTTACCCAATTCACCTACTTGCGACTAGTCTGGTTCTAACAGTTAGGACCTCTCACTTGCTAATTAGTCATAACCAAGGTTTTAAATCTCGCTCATCTCGGGCGAGATCTCGTTTTCAAGCCTGGGCGATTCGAAACAACTAATTTCGTTTGAATCTCGTCTGACCCAAATCTCGGACGAGATTTCAGTATCTCGTCCGGTATCTCGGATGAGATTTAACAGCGAGATATCGACCGAATTTTTGAATTTTGGAAAAAATCAACTCTTTTTCCGTATTGGGCTAGCTCATCCTTTACCTTAATTTAAGCCTTCTTAATTGTACTTTTTTAACCCTTATTTCTTATATAAATCTCATTTAATATTCGTCTCTTATTTTACGGCAGTGACAAGTGTAAGAAGATGATAAAATCTACATCGATTATGGTAAGTATTTCACTTTATGATTTTCATTTAGGTTTCTGATCCAAATTAATTTACATCCGATTTCATTTTTCTTTTTTCGACACTTTCTTGAGTATTTTTCCTAACCCTATTTTTTTGCGGCTATAAATTTTGGGCTTCACTTATTTAGCTTTATGTTCTAAATGGATTCCCAATTTGATTTCATTTAGTCTTTGCTGCTATAATTTTTTTCCTCAAGGCTTATTTTTAAGCAATAAAGGAATTCTCTTTCATCTATTAATTTCATTTGATGATTACATGTTCATTCGTACATCATTTTTTTGCTTTTCTTATAATATTACTAAATGTTTGAAATTGTTTGTACTATGTATGCTATTTTCTACATTTGTTTGAAATATCTATGCTATTTGTTGCTTAATGAGATTTTGTTTGCTAATAATTAAATACTATAATCAGACATAGAATATCTTAATTCTACTTGTAGACTTTTGTATTTGAAGTTATATAATTAAGATTTCCCTTGCAGCACTATAAATCATAAAAGGTAGAAATGAGATATTATATTGTGTAGGAAAGTTAAGTGAATGATCAAACAAAGTAAAGGTGCATATGCTATGGTTTGTTTCTTGTCTACTTTATCTCATATGATATTATATTGAACATTATTCATGAAATCTAGTTATTTGTTTATTTTACATGATACAAGTGATATTTTTCTATACTAAATTACTAATGATAAGCGTGTGATATATTCAAGGTAAGTGCATAGTGTTTTCCTTAAGGTAGTGACTAGTATTATAAATTTAGGTGTATGAAAACTAATTTTCGACATGACATATACTCCGAGATAACTCCGAAATGAATTTTAGAAACCGAGATGTAAATTCGAGATGGACGATCGAGATGCACTCATCTCGTTCGAGATCTCACCCGATACGAGATAAGCTATCTAAATTCTTCGAGACGAGACGTGACCGAAATCCAAGATTTAAAACCTTGGTCATAACACACCTTAAAATCAATTTTGGATCCTAAAACGTGTTTTAAACTTTAACTAATCACGTATGTTAATTTGAAATGATTTTACAAAGTCTAGTGAAATTAGTGTTTTTATGGATCTCCTTGTACTTATAGTTCACATATCCTCTACTATTAGATTTAGGTTCTAATTTGATGTGTATGGATGTTTGTTTGCTTGAATATGTTTCATAAGTTAATTGCATAAACGTAATGTTTTTGGTTGAAAACGTCGATTGAATGACGACTTAAAATTAGCAACATAATCTTGGATTGGTGATGATCCAAGAACTCGACTTTACCTAAATTTGATGCGAAGTGTGTGGGGCAATAAAAAAGGCCTTGCAAAGCTGTGCTTCAAGTTTCAAGTTGTTTAGAGTTTTTTTGCTTGAGTTATGGGGAAAAGAAGATGGGTCAATGATGGTGTACAAACCATAGGCTGACGGAGTAATGTTTCGGGTAGCTTAGGGGATTACTTCAAGCTCTACTTCAGTTTGCATTGGGTTTACTAAAGGAAGCAAAAAGGAGCTAAGTGTTGGATCGGTGAGATGCTTGGATCGATAAGGCTTTGGATCAGTGGAAAATGGCTCGGTGAGATGCTTGGACCGGTGAAGGGGTTGGGTTTGCTCAAAAGAGAGGAACCTAGCCAAAATTTGGCTAAGTTATTTGGATTCATATTGATCCAAGAAGCTGCAAGGATGGGGTTTGTTATGTAGCATGAGGTGAAGTGTGTGATTGGTGTAGCATGGTTCGGTGCTGGAGTATGGATTGGGGTAGCTTGGATCGGTGGTGGAAGCTTCGGTTAGTAGGACTTGGATCAATGGTGGGAAGACAAGGGTCGCTTCGAGTCCTTTGTGTGCTTGCTTCAAGATGTTTGTGTATCATCTTCGAGTCATGCCCACACATAAGCTTGTTATAAGTCATTTCCCAATTTCTTCGATCTAAGGCTTGGGTCGGTACCGAGTCATATGATTCGGTGGCGAACATTCAACGACGATGATGCATGACTAAATGATAATGATTTCATGATGAGAAGTGATGGCTTTGGTGATGGGATAGATGTACTTTGAGAGGGAGAGTAAGGGACTGTGAGTTAGATTGAAGGAACTGTTGGAGGAATGTTACGGGACAAACAATGATATTCTACGACTAACGACGTTTATCGAGAATCATCCCAAACCGCGACGACTTCAGACAGGAGTAGTAGGATCATTTCTAGGATGTGATCTACTACGGATAACATGCTCAAATGGATCATTGATATTCGAAGGTTTTGGAGGGTACACATAAAGCAGGGGTATGTGAAAATATCCACTTGGGCACACAATGGTCCTTGGATCACACGTTGTTTCGATCCATTTACTATAGGCTATCTACTTGGTTGCAGTCTATTTCCTGACCTAACGAGTGGCATGGATTCGAGTACCAAGAAACTAGGACATTGAGTAGTCCTTGACTATACAGGGAGGTCATTTAGGTATCATATATCCAACGCACTGAGTGAGTGAATACGAGGATGGATGATGAATGTTACGTTGCTTTGGTGGCTTATCGCCCTAAGGATGTCACATGATGTAGATATCATCGATTTAGATATCTAGACACTCATTAGTACTTTGATGAACAGTACACCTAGGATATAGTTTAGTATATATCTTGTGTTATATGCTAACTCTCTAAATGCATAGACATGTCAGGTACGATTTTCCATACCATTTGTCCTAGTATATCGAATTTATAGTATTTAAGAGCTTTTACCACTCACCCCTGACTATTGTATAACTCGGGATTCTATTCTTTGCTTCCTATTATTTTAGGTAATCTTAAATGAGTATATTAGGAATATCAAGTCTGGTAAGTACATGGAGCTGGACAGATTGAGCATAGGAGGCTACATTATCATGTATTGTTTATTTAGTTGTTATTGCTTATTATTCCTCTATGTAGCACTATAGAGCTTACTAGTGCTAATATCTATTTAGAGATAGTTACTTATTTGAGTTTATTATCAGTTGTATAAACTCTATCTCTTATGTTGTATAACTATATGGATCTATGTACTCTGATTCCTATTGTTCATTTAGTTATTACCACTTGTTTTATGTCTAATGATGACTATTTTATTTTATTTGATGTGATGTGAGATATATGATAGGTTCTGTGATGTTTTACTTTACTACAACCCATGATGATCATCTTACATCGGCCTACAGTGCAATATACTACAGGTTATTGGGTGTTGATGGTATAGTGTGGTCATCACATTTGATATCAAAGCTTAGGTTATGAAGTTTAACCTAAGGGATATCACGATCTAGTAGAGAATAGGTAGGAATTATCATCCTAGACTAGATAAAGAGTATATATACACGAGAGTTCGTACTTGTTATATATTTTGGTTTTTAAAACTATATAATAATATGTATAGTATATAAGTCACACTACATACACGAGTACCGCTTAAGCAGTATTCCTATAGAGAGATCGACCGTCCTTATTGTAAATTAAAGGATGAGTCATCAAACAAGGAATGGTGCTAGGAACTATTTCTATGGAGTCGAAGAAGGAGCTGGCTTGGGAGCTGCAATCCCAACCTGCAGACGACGCTTAATACTCTAATGCGGAACATGCTGAAGAATGCTCAAGTAGCCGCTCCAAAAATTGCTGTAGATAGAGGTGCTCCGATGTAGGCACCTAGAGCCGATTTCACTAAGCTGGACAAAGACTTTGCTAGTCTTGGTGGCAAACCATTCCAAGGAACTTAGAGTTGGTGATGGAAGTGTAGGATTGACTTAACACCTACAAAAGGATCTTTGATGACTTTGAGTTGAATGATGCTATAAAAAGGCAATTGGCTTCTCAACATCTTCAAGGGCGAGCCATGAACTAGTGGAATGTGGTGAGCGCCACTACTCCCGAGGATCAATTTACTTGGGATCAGCTTAAAGCAAGATTCAAGGACAAATTTATTCCAGTAGCTCAGAGGTTTGTTTAATAACCTAAGTTCATCGATCTAAAACAAAGGGATATGACTATCTTTGAGTATGTTGTTGAGTTCGAAGTCCTGTTGAAATATGGAATATCTTTTATCAACAATCAGTGAAAGAAGAATGAGAAGTTCATCATTGGCATAGACGGTTATTTAGGGACTCGTAGGCCATATTGATGAGACCTTTGAGATGATAGTCGAGAAGGCCTTGAGACATGAGAGTATGTATCTGAAATTGTAGACTATTATTCCTAAAGAAGAGCAAAAGTCATAATCGGATGGGGGAGGCAAGAAGAAATGGATAATAACAACAATAGGAAGCAGTTTAAGAATAAAGGTGGCCAAAAAAGGAAGGTAAAGCATGGACCAACCTGCTATAACTATGGAGAGAATTGTCACTTTTGTAGGGACTGCAAAGTTGAGGGGGGAAAGTGCTACAACTACACTAAGTTAGGGCATATCAAGAAGGATTGTCCTGAGCAGCCTAAGCAGATGGTGAAACCATATCCTCTCAATGATGTCCTAACTTCATCGAGTGCTCCACCAGCCAAAGATAAGGGGAAAAGCATCATTATTCAAGGTATGCTTTCCAATTACGATGTTCCCATATGTGTTTCGTTTGATACCGGGGATTCAGATTCTTTCATATCTAATGACTTGGTAGATAAGTTAGGATTGGAACCTGAAATTATTGACCGGCCTTTGATTATGACGAACCCTGTTGGAGGCTCCACTAGCCTATGTATGGTTTGTTATGGTTTGGTCTTGTCGAGTCATGGATGTTCTTTTGGTTGTGATTGCTTTGCTTTGAGTTTCATTAGGTTTGGTATTATTTTGGGTATGGACTAGCTTCATAGATATAGTATAATGGAGGATTGTGAGAAGTCATTGGTGACGATAGGGGTGAATGATGGGCGGACGGTAGTGTTGGGATGCCTGCTGGATGATGAGGTGATGGTTAGCTTTCTATATTTGCTCAAGATCCCACACAATGAGTTGACATTTATGCCTATTACTAGGGAGTATTCAAATGTATTTGAAAAGGTTACCGGACTTCCGCCACTTAGAGAGATTGAGTTATGTATTGACAAAGTGAAAGATGCCAGATGATAGTAATGCCTTTGAGGTGGATGGCACCTAGGGAGAAGCGGGAGCTCGATTTGCAAATGAATGACCTATTGCGAAAAGAGTTCATTTGCATGAGTATTTCTAAGTAAGGAGCGTTCGTAGTATTCGCCACTAAGGCAGATGGTTTCCCTAGACTATGTGCCGATTACTGTAAGCTAAATAAAGTGACGAGGTAGAATGAGTATCCACTTTCGCGTATTAATGACTTGTTCGATCAGCTTCATGGTGCTAGAGTATTTTCTTAGTTGGATCTTGAGCTAGGATTTCGCCAACTTATAGTAGTAAAGGAGAGTGTGCCAGTTACAACGTTCTGTATGCCATCAGGATTCTATGAGTGGTTGGTAATGTCGTTCGTGCTAACCAATGTACCAGCACAGTTTGTTGATCTCAAGAACCGTGTCTTCAAAGGTCAGCAAAATAAATTCATGTTAGTGTTCGTCGATGATATTCTTGTCTACTCATGGATAGAGGAGGAACATAAGACACAATTGAGGATCATGCTTGAGGTGTAAAGAGAGCATCGACTGAAAGTGAAGTTTTTGAATTGCTGCTTATGGGGGAGGAAAGTGCGATTTTTGGGTCATGTTGTTTCTGAGTAGGAAATTGTTGTGGATACCATAAAAGTTGCAGCAGTTCAAGATTGGACTAGACCCAAAAATGCTACAGATGTGAGAAGTTTTTTGGGGTTAGCTAGTATTATAGATGATTCATCCAGGACTTCTTCAAAGTATCTGCATCATTGACTAAGTTAACGAAAAAAGAATCAGACATTTACATAGGATGTGAGATGTGAGCATCCATTTGCGAGTCTAAAAGAGAAGTTGATGAGTGCATCGGTATTGGCCATTCTAAGCGGGAATGAAGAGAGGATGGTACACACCAATGCTTATAGAATCGGAAGTAGGCATGGTATTGATGTAGAGAGGAAAGGTTGTTGCATATGCTAGTCGACAACTAAAGCCACATGAGAAGAAATACCCGACCCATGGTTTGGAGTTAGCATCAATCGTGTTTGCACTGAAGATTTAGGCATTATCTTTTAGGAGAGAGGTTTGAGCTACTCACCGACCATAAATTATTAAAGTCCTCTTTTCATAGAATGAGCTTAACCTTTGTCAGCAGCGATGGTTAGAGTTCCTAGCCTCCTACGACTTTGATATTGCATATACACTGGGGAAAGGGAATGCAGTTGTTGATGCATTGAGTAGGAGACATGCTAATTTGGGAGCTATATTCCTAGAGTAGACGTAGCTAGAGTATATTGCTGGTTATGACTTCCGACCGAGATGCGAACTAGAGCCAGAGATATTAGCGAGCTTGAATATTGGACCTACTCTAACTGAGAAAATCGGTACTAGTCAGTGGCATAATGCCAAACTAGACGAGATTGTTTCTAAGATTGAAGCTGGAATAAAGTTCGAAGAGATGAGATAGTGTGGACTCGGCCAAGATGGTTTGCTCCGTAAAGATGGGAGATTGTTTATATACGACATTGACGGGTTGAGAGAGAAGGTGCTATGAGAGTTCCACCATTCGAGATTGACTATCCATCCCGATGGCAATAAGATGTACCATGACATAAAGCAGACCTATTATTGGGATGGGATGAAGAAAGAAATTAGGACATTCATCTCGATGTGCATGAATTGCCAATTGGTTAAGGCAGAGCAGAAGAAACTTAGCGGATTAGTGCAACCGTTAGAAGTTCCCCAATAGAACTTGGAACAAGTATTGATGGACTTCATCCATGAACTATTGAGGAATAGAGGAGGGTATGATACTATTAAGGTCATAGTCGATTGATTGACCAAGAGTATTCGATTTATACCTGTCAATCAAGTAGAGCGGTAGCCAAACTAGTCAAATTATATAACAAATAGATAGTACTATTTCATGGTGTGTTGAAGAGCATTGTGAGTGACCGAAACCCATTGTTCACTAGTCGGTGTTGGAACAGATTACAGGAAGCATTGGGGACAGAGCTACATCTGAGTACGGCTTATTACACTCAAATGCGGCCAAAACAAGAGAGTGAATTATATCTTAAAGGATCTTTTATGGGATTGTATACTCGACTTTGGAGGCTCATGAGGATCACTTACATCTTGTTAAATTCGCATATAACAATAATTATCAGTCTGGCATTGGCATGACACCATTTAAGGCACTATATAGCCGACCATGCAACGCTCCTTTATGATAGTGGGAACCAAGCGAAAAAATGACACTTGGGGTAGATATGATTAGAGAAACCTTGGAGAAGATCGAGATCATTCGATAACGAATGAAAGCTGCTCAAGACAGACAGAAGAGCTATGATGATAAGAGATGTAGAGATCTAGAGTTCTCAATCGGTGATTCAGTATTCGTCGAGATCTCTCCATTGAAGAATGAAATTCGGTTCGATAGTAATGGAAGTTGATACCGAGATTTGTATGTCCTTTTTCGTTATTAAAGAGGATTTAAAACCTTGCTTACAGATTTAACTTACCTCAAAGAATGGCGGGAATGCACAATCTATTCCATGTTTCTCACATACGGAAGTTTGTGCATGACTCGGGCACAACTGTCGCACCGGATCAACTAGATGATATCAAGGTTGAACCGAAAGCTTTAAGACCTCGTAGGCATATCTATATCCTTGGATATGATACGAAGTAGCTTAGAAGAAAGATAGTGAAGTTGGTGACAGTTCAGTGGAGCTAAAACGAAGGTGATGGCAGTTGGGAGGCCGAGGAGAGCATGAGGATAGCTTATCCGGAGCTCTTTACTTAGTAGGACTTTATGTTTATCGCTTTTTCTTTAACTTATGATATCTTCAACTATATCGTAGTATAGGATACCACATTTTAGCATGGGCTTGGATGTTACCTTTTTCATTTATTATTGCATATGCATGTTTGATGTGTGATGGTTTCATATACTTGTATATGACTATTTGGCATTCAGGATAACCTTACTGATTTTATTTGGGATTTCAAGGGAGAAATTTATAAAGGGAGGTAGAATGTAATGACTTGTATTATTCATATCGAATGATCATAAAATATTAATATTTTTTTTATTTAGGGTCGTATGATTCTATAGCTTTGGGAAATGATTACTAGAGATATTTTCCATCTTTATTGTTTTTATCGGACGATTTAGACCCTAAAAATATTGTATGGACTATAATTTTTGATATAAGAAAAATTGGAGTCTGAAACCACCTTTATTAGATCAGGATTATAGTTTCTCTTTTCGTAGAGTGGTCATAATAGGAAATCAGACATACTATTTGAAAGATACGACTATTTGAAGTTTCACTTGATTTTGGACAGCTTAGTGGATAATTAATGAGATTAGTGGCTAAGTCCAAGGTCCATTTTAAGATTAGCACCCAAAATGGGTTAATGTGACTTCTCCTTGCCTTTTCACACTTCCCAAAATAGTTAGAGAAGCCACCATTAACATTTCTATAACCTTAAACCACTCTAAACCCTACTTTAATTAGCCAAAACGTGTCATTAGAAGGGTATTTCACACCATAAATGGTCCGGATTTTATTATTTTGAATTGACTTAAATCCGATGGTTCTAGTGCTTTCTAAATACTATAAATAAGAGCCTAGACCCCTTACGTTTATTCACAAATTATTTTGGGAACTAAGCGAAGCTCTATTGGTCTTTCTATTCAAAAATTTCTCTAAAATTTCTCTAGGGTTTCGGATAAGAAATTTTAGGTGTATATTATTCAATTTCTAATCCTATTCTCCTCCAATCCCTAAATTTTTGAATCTAATTCATATGCAATTCCCTTGTTGAATATTTCTAAAAGGAGTGATCTATAGCAGAATGAAGCGGGCATAAACAAATCAAAAAGGGAGAGGTAAGGACTTTTTGTGAGTTCAAATCTTAGTTTTTCTTATTTTAATAATTGTATAGTATTACTTGGATTTGATATATGCCTTGAGAATTTTGTTTGACAAAATATCACATGAAAACTCCAAAATTCCCCTAAAGCGAAATGTCAATTCTTAAATTAGAATCTCAATTGTTCTATATTAAGACAGTGGAATCGTGCAGTTATTGCAATTTTATTATTTTACGTTCTATTCCACTTCTTATCTTCTTCTTTAAATATTATTAAGGGTTTTGAAAAGAAATAGTTAAGAAATACTGTGTATCGTATGGATTCTTTTATTCGCAGTTTGCACTGCTTATTTTCGCAATTCATATAGAAGTTCCCTTTTTCAATTATATGCAAAGAAGTTGAATAGTGCGTAAAAGGATTTGAATTGTAAATTTCTTTTAATGTTGATTATGCTATTTTAGTCTAAAATAAGCTTGGTATGGATTCTATTTTTATACAATTTTGTTGTTGAATTGAGAATATTGGATACAATACGTTTGTTGAAATGGAATTGGACTCTTATGAATTTAAATATTTGAAATTTATATAATTAGTTTAGGGCATAATCTTCGCACGCTTAGAAATATTTAGGGCATGTATTTATATATAAAAATACATACATATATATATATTAGCGTATGGATAATGTATAATTAATAGCGTATTAATCGCGTAGTAAATAGATTACTAATTAGTATAAGTCCCCTTTAGGAAAGAAATTGATAGTTAAGGAAAAATAAGGGTTTTCCTTATAGGGCCTTAATAGGAAATGTGGTGCGTTGCGTGATAGTATGTTAAGAGAGTGAAGATTATGACTAAATTATAGAGATGCGAGGTCAGCCAAAGGCAAACAGAAGTCTTCCCAACTAATCTAGTTATCAGTAGTGCCACTTTGGGGCTGATGTAAGACATAATCTATAATAAGTACCCACGGAGGACGCAAGTTTAGTCCCAATTTCCGTAGGATTAACCTACCCAGCTAATATGGCTACCGGTACCTAAGAATAGTCGGAGTAATGTAAGACGTCACAGTTTGAGTTACTGGTCATAGTACAAAGGACCTACTTCAGGGTTGAAGCTTAACTCGTTGATTGAGGGCCTGCCTCCTCCATATTTAGGAAGTATTAAATCATCAGGGTTAGCGATTAGGCACGGTAAAGGATATCTCGAGGAGGGTCCGCTTCGGGTTTGAGGTATTAAGTGGTTATTATAGGGTCCGCCTCTCCCATAAAGAAGTATAAAGTGGCAAGAAAAGAATCTGTGCAATGTCAGCTAGATAGTACCAAAGAGGAGTCTGCCTTGGGATAGATATTAAATGATAGAGACCAGCCTAGAATGAGGCATTAAATGGTCAGAGTCTGCCTAGTCCCATTGAGAAAGGCATTAAGTGGCTTGGGTATTATTTCTTATATTGTTGGGACATTATTGATGATAGATGCGTGAGATTGGGAGTGGCCTTTGGCCTACAATTAAAGATGGGTTATTAGGTTGAAAAACGGTAATGGTTATAAAATTGGACTGGAAAAGCCTTAAGGTTGTAGTTGGAAAACTTATAATGACATGCTTTATTTAAATTACAATGCCTAAGTATTATTATAGAAAGATTCAAGATTTTTATTCACCAGACATTGTTGTTCTGACTCCCTCCTTATTATATCACAGCTTAGAGAAGATGACATAGATTTTTGGAGATGGTGGTGGAGACGCAGACTTGTGGCGGTTACCTATTTATCTATTTATGTTATTTCCATATTTCCGATGTACTCTTTGAGACATGATGTATTTTTAAGTACTGTACCATGAATGTTTGGTGTTGTTATGTAGGATTATGTTATATGTTTTTGACATTTGAATTTTTAAATAAATGTGTACTGTTCTGATATTATATTTTATTCTTCCCCTGTGAAATTCTGAATATGTTGATAGATAGCTTTGTGTATTGTTTTTTAAATAAAGTTTACTAACCAACAACAAGCTTTGGAATGGGTCTAAGGTTCTGGGCCTTTTCTGGGTCAAAAATTAGGTCCGTTTCAAGGTGGGTTGTTAGAAATGTTTTATTAAACATGTGTGAAAGCCATAAGAAGATCCCAAAAGGGAATAAGGAACGGTATCAAAGTACACTTTTGCAAGTTCAAGAGTATACTCGCACGAAAGATCAACGATAAAGAAAATAAATGTCAGAATTTGAAAATACTATCAAGAGTTTTTGATTAAAAGAAGATGGTAATATAATTAGTTGTAATAATTGAAGTATTAAATGAACATTATTTATTAGAAGCCAAAAAGTAAGTTAAGATATGAGGGTTGTAATAGTATGACATACTAAAAGTTTCCATTTATTTAAGTAAGAAGTAATAGGGCCACAACATTATTAATACAAGTTGATGTTCAAGGGCAACTTCTAGCAATCTTTTAGGTTATTTGGGTAGTAACGCTAGTTGTCTCTTTTCAAATATTGAAAATGCATACAATATGAGATGAGAAACATTCATGTTTTATTACTTTGTTGATTTTCTGGATGAGTTTTGACTGCTCTATATATTGGAAAATTGTATAAATAAGGAAATCTCATAAGGACACTTAACTATGTAAAGTAAGGCTGGAAGTTTATAAAATAAATTAAATCAGCATACAAAAATAAAGAATTCTTGAATCCCAAAATTTAAAAAAATTTGGAAAAAAAAATTTACCAAACGAAGGATAGGGAAGGGTTGTTGTGAAACCCATAGGTCACTATCCCTATGTCTTAAAGGCTAAAATTTATAAATGCACTTGTGTGTTGTTTGTTGTTCTAAAATAAAAGAAATGTTTTCAAAATTTAATATTAACTGTGTAATGCTAGGGTCAATTATAAGCATCAACCCATTGACTGAATCATAATTACGTTAAGATGTGCTTGATTTATTTTAAAGAAGTAAAGGTGGATGTTTTTGGAAAATTGCATTGATAGAAATAATAATAATAATAATTTTCAAATTAAAACATTCAAAGTATTTTACAAATTTAATTGAAAAGTAAAAAGAGAAAACGCCTGATTTTCAAATGTCACATGCTTAACATAGGAAGGGCCGATGTGTCAGTGACTATGAAATCTTAATGTTCAGGAAGGGTGATAGTATACAAAACATAGATAATAAGTGCCTTGTGATAATAAACAAAAATGGTTTTTAAAAATAATTCTTTTTTAAAACTAAAAGATAAACCTCATTATGTGAATTATACTTAGAAAAGCTGGAAAAGATTTGGGGCAAAAGAGAAAGTTCCAAGTTACAACGGAATTAGTACACAAAAGAAGCGTGGAAGTATAAAATCCTCCATCTAAATGCCTATTTCTACATAAGAGTATAAATTTCGAAAAACTGGAGTTTCAAACTTTTGGATTTTAGAAATGGTGCGTTAGGTATTAGATGGCAGAGATTGGATGCGAAAATGGGTTGAACCACACTCCTATTCATAGAAGTGTGGAAACTGTTGTGTGAAAACAAAGATTTTGATTTTTGAAAACTTGCATACATATAGAACTGCCAGCATATATAGGTCGTTTGCGTCATATTTTCAAAATGGCTTTAAAGTATGCTTCCACATAGGAGGCATTGATTTACCATCATTCAACATATGTATCATATGTATTGTAATGCACCGTGCACTTGTATATGATTGGTTGCAAAATTGGTTATACACAAATTGTTAGGCGGTTTAGAATGGTTATGCATTATGTTACATTATTCAATCCTTAGGGAATTTTAGGGATGAAATTATTTTAAGGGGGGATGTAACTCCCCATAAATAAATAGTAACTAAATAAAAGAGTTGATAAATAATTACCGATGCTCAAAAATTAAATTTGAACAAACCTTGAAATTTGACCATGAAACTTTTACCATTGCATTCGTAGCGTTCTTCTAATCAACTTTCTTTTATAATGCTTTACGATTAGAGTTCAAATAGAGAAGTTATCAAAGTTTGAAGATTTTGGATTGAAATAATTCAAAATAGAAATAAGGAAATAAATATTAATACATAATATTAACGTTCACAATAACATAAAAGTGGAAATAAATATTAACAAATCACAGACCCACCATCGATCGACACCTGAGTGGAGCCATCGACTGCTCTAATCGACTGATCAACTGGTCAAGTTAGGGTCGGCGTGCATTGAACCTTGGCCTGAATGGCTCAGATTTAATAAAAACTATTCTACTAAACAGAATTCATTTGAGTGCCTATAAATGCATGCCTTGCCCCTAACTGTTTTTTTTCATATTTCCTGAACAGAGCAGCAAAGATCTACCATTTTTCTTTCTCCATTATTTGTAGAAATTATAAAAACATTATATATATATATATATATATTGGAGAAGAACAGAAAATAAAACGACAAGAAAAGGAGAAGCGAATCGAGTTCGGCATAAAAAGGTAAATTCAATAATTTCATATTTAAACTCCCTTACTCAAATCTCCTCTTAGATTTTTAATCCTAATAATTATATGTATGTAGTTTTATACATATTTTGATTGGAAAGAAAAAGGAGCCAAGAAAGGTGAATGAGATTGGGTTTGTAGATTTGAAAGCCATAAGATGACTGGATATTAGTACATAATGCTGCATTTATATCGTTGAGATTTATTTTTGTTATCATGCCTATGTAAAAACTATTGAATTGTAGGCTTAAACAAATGAAGTTATTTGAAAACCCTACCTACACATTCAGTAATTTATTTAATTTTGATGGAATGACATATATACCCTGCATTTGGAATTTAGGAAGAAACTCTAAAATTTATAAAGTATGATACTGATAACATTTTAAATTTATTCTTGATTATTGTTATTCGGGTTGCAAGTTGTAACTATTCAATTGGAATGCTCTAAATTTATTTTGGATGCATGTTTTCTGTATTATCAATATATTGGATTTGTAGAATGTACGATTTTGTTGTATTGATTGCTTCGTAAATTTGCATAAACTGACCGATTCCACAATTTCATATGAAAGGTACATTGTTTGAAATAACAAGGAATATGCAAAGGGAAAGAGATGTGCAAAGTAGAAATGTCTTTTCTGTAGTTTGTACTGTCCATTTCAATATGAACAAAAAGAGTTAATTCCTTGAAATCTGCAAACATACAAAATTCCATTTTTCGGTAGTTTATGGAAAATTGTAATGGTAATGTTTCCTTATCAGTAAAAAATACATTTTCAATGTATTAAAATGTAGAAATAAATATAGTCTTATTGACCAATTTAATATATACATATACGTATAAGTGAAGTGTAAATCTAGAAAATAATTAGATAAACTTTAATTACGTCATAAATACTTATGTATGGTAACATGCAATTAATTGTACATTATCATATTTATTACTAATAAAACGTTAAAATATGAATATTGTAATAAAAAAGGAGTTAAATTGGGTGTTACAAGTATGGATATAAATTCATTTAATGAATTTTATTATAGAATTAAATATGACATTAATAAAGAGAGTTAAATAGGAATAACAAGTTGAATTTGAAATGTACGGATAAAAGTCATTAACAATTGTGCAATTTAAATATAAAAGACCATTAATGGAAGCAATAAATAACATTTAATAATATTAATGAATAAGGAATTAAAAATGGTAAGTGTGTAAAATAAGAGAGAAGTCCATAGATAGTAAATAAATGAATACTAATAAATGAACTTGGGAGGTGCAATAATTTCTATAGTTAAAATTATATGACATTAATAATACGTTTGTCATGGGTGTGAATTACTGGGTCCAGCTCAATATTTAGGTTAATTATAAATGACTAGGTTTTTTAAGGGTGGGGTGCGAGGTCAATAAAGTTACACAATAGAAGTCTGTTGTACGCAAGGGGCTAATAGTAGTATTGTATACATATTATCGATGTGGGACATCCCCAAGTGTAGGACCCGTGGGGATATACGTTCGTATATAGGTTTGGGGAATATATCAAAGGGGGTTTTCCTCGGATATGAAGTATTAAATGGCCGATTGGGTCTGCTTCAATTCCAAGCGAGATGATTAACCAGGTGGGCATTCCCTTGATTTTCATTAGGAAAATATAAATGGGATGGTGGTTGGAAGCTCGATGCTATGTCGATATTGTTGGTACCAATATTTGAGGAGTAGGGATGTACACGTAGGTCGAGAGCACCATTGGTCTCATATGGTCATTAGCAAGGATTTGGGTTATTCCTGGATGGACCACAGTTCCTACTAGTGTAGGATTCAGGGGAATATACAATTACCTCAAACTATTGGTTGCTTGTTTGTTAGATAGGAGGTGGGATATTTAACCCTTAGATAAGTCTTTGGAACGAGTTGGTAATACGGTTGGTTAAATCATAACGCCATTAATAGACACTAATGGAAGGTTCCTCAGTATAAGAAAGCAAGTCGGCCTAGACACTATTGTGGATGTCCAACGCAGTGCATGGTTACAGACACTAGCGGGAAATCACTCGATGTACATGAGTAATTGGCCTAGACATTGATGTGTACCATTTTCCATCAATTACAACAATGCTTATATGTATATACGTGTGTGTGTGTCTACACACACGTATTTATACCTCAGAGTAGGTTGGACGTATCATACATGCATATGGTATTAAATGACTAATCCATGAAAAATAGACATAACACCTAAATGGAAACCAATCGGTATAAACTAGTGTTATGGATAAAGTATGTAATTTACCCGTCATAAAATATTTCTGACCCCCTCTTTATTACAACCCACAGGATAAATTTAGAGGGACATGATACTAAAGCATGGTGGGAACGGTAGGTGGACGGGCCTTCTCATTCATGTTCAACACTGATAAGGTAACGAGATATTCAAGGAATAATATTGGTTCCAAGGTAAAGTCTTAGTCTGGTATATTTTTTTATTATAATTTACTATTATTTATATTTTGTTATATTTTACTATTTTATTTTTTATTATATTTTACTATTCCATTGTGAGTTCGTACAGATAGCTCTCTGATGTATTTATGTTTATTTCAGGCTATCAACACCAAAGATTCGTACCCTAATGGACCTGTGTTTTCTGTTTAGTCGAAAATTTAGGCCCATTAAGGTACTGGTTGTTATGGTTAGGGTTTGTTTAGGAGAATATAGTGAAGTGTAGGATCCATATAGGATGGTTCTATGGTGGAGCATGGATCGGTGTTGCTTGGATCGATAGTAGAAGCTTAGGTCAGTAAGACTTGGATCGGTAGTGGGAAAACATGGGTCGCTTTGAGTCCTTTTTGTGCATGCTTCAGGACGTTTGTGCATCTACTTCAAGTCATGCCCATACATGAGCTTACTTCAAACTGTCTTCCAATTTCTTCGAGCTAAGGCTTGGGTCGGTAATGAGTCATATGATTTGCTGGCAAACTTTCGATGACGGCGACGTGCGATTCAATGATAATGATTCTGTGATAGGAAGTGATGGCTTCGGCAATGGGATGGTTGTACATCGAGACGTAGAGTGAGGGACTATGAGTCGGATCGAAGGAATTGTTGGAGGAAGGTTATCTAACACCCGGGGAATTTTGATAATAAATTAAATATTAATAAAGGTAAAATGCAATTTCACATAAAAGGACAAAATGGTAAATTTCTATAAATGTAAGAATTTGGGGAATCTGACTTCCGTTGTATCAATTAGATTTTTCTAGCCGAAATTCAAACATATTCAACTTATTTCTTAATAAATAATTTTTTCTTTATTCTTATATTAATTTGTAAACTTAATTTTAAAATAGGCGCAAAACACGAAATGCACGCTACGGTAAACAAACCATATCTTCTTCACGCAATATCCATTTCTAACAACTTATATATGAATTTGGACTCAAACGCTAAGTGCCTAAGCAAATATACTGGCTAAAATGGAAACGTACTAGTCAAACACAGAATGCCTAAGTAAACACGAAATACATCGATATTCGATGAGTCAGGATTGCAGGCTCCCTCTCAATGCGTAACGAGGTCTGTATATCGTAGTTGTAGGAAACTTAGTCCTATGGTAGAAATAGTGGGGAAACCTATGCGAAATAGTTATATTTGTCGTAATGTGAGAGATGTAGTCCCATAAAGGAAAATGTAGGATAACCTTATGTTAGAAAAGTTCCAATAACTATTAGTCGATCGTTTGTTGTCTATAGGTTAGATAAGTTGTTCGATCCTAAGTATGAGCATGCACAAGTAGTTAATGTAGGTGTGTATTAAGTTAAAAACCCTTAAGTAATGAAATCTAGTAATTCACGGACACCTGCAAAACACCATAGGCCACATAGAGTATTGTTAAAGTCAACTGCATATGATCACCATATATATTAATAGTGTACTCATTCACCAGACTTTTTCCTAATCCACTCCTTTCTCTTCTTTTTCCCCACTACAGGATAATAGGATAGTAGTTGATTTGGCACAAAGCATGTAGAAAGGAGCCAAGCATTGGAGTTCCACTACTCTTGGTTGTTCCTCACTTAGCTATTTGTTGTATTAAATGTCTATTAAACTTATATTGTACATTGGAGACAATGTATATGAATTGAGCATTTTGAAGGTTGTTTTCCAAAATGTCTATTTTCATACTTATATTTTATTCCTTCCACAGTGAGATCTGAAAGTGTCGAATGCCTTAGATTTATCCATATATTCTTAGTCTTTATAATATATAAAAACCCAATATCTCGTACTACTTGACACTGGCACGAGTTCGAAAGTCACTCTAGGCTTTGGATCGATGTGTTGAGAGGTGCAGGTTATCATAGGTTACAGGACAAATAATGATATTGTACGACTAACGATGATTGTCGAGAACTGTCCCGAACCACGATGACTTTTAATGCTAGTAATAAGGTCATTTCCACGTTGTGCTCTGCTACGGATGACATGTGCAAAGAAATCGTTGGTATTCGAAGGTTTCGAAGGGTACTCGTAAAGTAGGGGTATGTGAGGACACCCACTTGGGTGCACGATGGTATCAGATCACACGATGTTTCGATCCATTTACTTTGGGCCATCTAGGAGGGTGTAGTTTAGTTCCTAACCCATTGAGTGGCTTGGATTCGAGTACCAAGAAACTGGGACATTGAGTAGTCTTTTACTACATGGGGAGGTTATAAGAGTATCATATATCCAACACACTCCGTGAGTGAATATAAGGATGGATGATGGATGCTATATTTGCATTGGTTATTTATCACCCTAGGGATGTCACACGTCGTAGATTTCATCGATGTAGATATGTAGACATCCATAGTACTTTGATGTATAATACACCCATAAATATACTAGCATATATCATGTGTTATGTGCTAACTATGTGGATGCATGGACATGTTAAGTATGATTTTCCATGCCATTTGTCCTAGTATATTGACTTTATAGTATTTGAGATTTTCCACCGCTCACACCAGACTATTGTCTAACTCAAGATTTTATGTTTTGCTTGATATTATTCTAAGTACTCTTAAATCAGTAGATCAGGGATATTAGGCCTGGTGAGCATGTGGAGCTAGACAGATAGAGAGCAAGGGGCTAGGTTTTCATATATTATTATATTTAGCAGTTATTGCTTATTATCCCACCATGCAACACTGTGCAGCTTACTAGTGATAGTATGTATTTAGAAACAATTACTTATTTGAGTTTATTATCAATTGATTAAACTCTATAACTTATGTTGTATAACTGTATGGGTCTGTGCACTCTAGTTCCAATGGTTCATTCAATTATTACTATCTCTCCTATTTATATTTGTGATGACTATTATATTTTATTCGACACGCTGTGAGATATACGACAGGTTATATGATGCTTTACTTTACTACAATCAATGACGATCGTCCAACATCGACCGAGCATCATTGCAGCGCACTCTACTATAGGTTATTGGGTGTCGTTGGTGTAGGACACTCATCAAAAATGAGTTATCATATTCTTGGTGAAATTGCAATGTTCCATGGAAGCTGGTCGAGTAACGGTAGTGTCTATATAGATCAAGGTTTGGTTGCTTGTATAGTTTCAAAGCACACTTCTGTTCATAGAAGCGTACTTTGTGGGGCAAATGTTATCCGATATCTTTCTCAAATGACTTTTCAATAGAATTTTCTAAGAAATGATGAAGGAATAGATGCCAAATTCAAAGTTGGTCGAGTTCAAAGAGCAAATAAAGAAATGAAGATGCATTGCCTAAGTCCATGAACCAATTTGATCCAAATGGATAAGTATGACCATCAAAATGGCAAACTCGCCTCCCGATTCTTAACATTAATGAAAGTATCACGGAATACAATAAAATGTATAATTTTTTGTTAAGTCCACCGATCCAATTTTCATAGTGTATACTTGAAGAAACAATCTTAGAAGCGTCAAAAGAAGATTGGATCAAGGAATGAAGCATCTAAGACTCAAGAATATAAAATAAGCGATGAAAATAATTAATTAGTTTTGTAATTGAAAATATATTCAGTTTTAATTTAATTAGAAACCGGTTTAATATTTAATTTATGTGAATATTCAAATTGGATTAGAATGAAATAATTAAATAAGATAATCAATTATTACGGGAACAACTTGGGTTTTAGAACGTATTTTTAAATGGAGATATAAGATTTTTCCATAAATTTTAAATTGGAAATTATTCAAATAATTAAATTGATTAGTTGATTTTATCAATAAGCTGGAACTCGAATATTCGCAGACAAACATTTTAGGACTCAAGACCACTTTAAGGATATTTGGCTAGGAACGCCAATGAGCATGTCTCAATTAGGGTACGTGATTTTAAGGACAAATTGTTAATAAGTTAAATCTATAAAACGACCCATCACTTCTCATTTTCCCAGCTATTACCAAACCAAATGAAACAAAACCCTCCAATCCAACATTCCACGTTCATCGATGCCGCTAGAGGCGTTTTTAGGCAAAGTGGCCAACTAGAGAAGTGTTCGTCTTGGTGAGATGTAAAAGATGAAGGGTTGGATCGTCGATCAGAGAGGCGAGGCGATTGGAAATTGGCCGCAATTAGCGCAGCTAGGGTTGGCGATTTCGTCACCGTTGATCATATATAGGCGACAGCACCTTAAAAGAAAAGGTAGAGGCGGTTGAGGGCTGTGCACTGATGAAATTTGGTGACTTATGGCGAAATGTGGCAGCCGAATTGAGCTCGATGTCGACGGTGGGATTTGAGGTGAGGACAGTGGTGCTAGGAAGGGGACGGTCGAGGCGAGCGTCTGCATTGATAAGGCGGTGGTCGGAGGTCAGGAATGACGACGGCGTGTAGATCTGGCTGTGTTTAGGAATGACGATGATTAGTGGCTAATCGCGTTTAACGTACGGTAATTAACTTAATTACAAATTTGATTAGTTATTTTAAATAAATTAATTCCAAGGAATTAATAAATTCGTAACTTGTTCGTACAGGGTTGGATTTGAATGCCTTCTATTGCACTGGATTTGTATCGACGTTGTCTTTGTCTTGTAATTAGATTCATGATTGTTCGCTTCAGTGAAATTTTTAGATTCTTTTATAAAGGTGAGTGCTTAAACCCACTCATGCAATACTAAAAAATTCTACTGTAAGTTAACTAATGACTTGAAATTGAATATCGCTGCTAGTTAAACATCCAATATTTGATAACTAATGACTGTTGCGATATATGGTTGAATTGGTTGATTTGAATGTTGACTACATGAATGCTAATGGATGATGTTGTGATGGATGATATTGTGATTGGATGCATGTTTGTTCATTGATGTGAGATATCCCTGTTATCACCCTATTTATCATCGTCATTATATGAATTGTCATATTAATTATTTAGACATTGGATTATGATATTTACCCTTGGACATCCTATGTTGACATGTTAAATTATTAGGTTGTATAGTTTTACTGTTGTTGCCAGAAAGTAATTGTTGAATATTTACCTGCCGTTGGGCTAATTTGGAAGGTTTTCATAAATTGAATTTTTAAAAACACTAGAAAGTTTCCATAAATTGAATTTTTAAACTTTGAAATTTTCTATGTTATAAATAATTTAGTTTTGGAAATTTTGGTTAAATCGATTTTGAACAATTGTTTTGAAATTCACTTATAAATTTTAAATTCAAATTTAATAATATGTATATTTCTAGAAAGTGTATTTAGAATGTTTTGAAAATTTTCTGTAACTTCATCATAGTAAAAAATGTTTTTTTAAGAAACTTGTATTTATTCCGACCATTTAATTGATCTGGTATTTTAAATTTTAAAATTGGAATTACTGTGATTTTGGAAATTTGTAGAAGTGTTAAAGTAACTTGAAATTTTTTGTAACTCCATTAAGTTATTTAAAGAATTTTTGATATAAAACCTGTATTTATTTCAATGATTTAATATTTTTAAAATTTTAAACTTTGAAGTTAGCCGTTTGGAATTTGTGAAAATTATTAAATCGAGTGAGAAAATATGAACCTTACTGGAAAATTCTAAAAAGGTGTTTAAGAACTCTGAAACTTTTTCTTTGAATTCTTGAAGCGAAATGAAGTTAACTGCACTCATATTTCACCTGATTTGATTTAGTTTACATAAGAATTTTTAGTTCTGGCTCGAGTGTATTGTTTTCCTTTACGCTTGGGTCAGCCTGAGTATTTCAGTGTTTCGAAGGCGTTTGTTTCCTGAAGATGAAGGCAGAGTTTTAAGACCGTATTTACTAGTATTATTCCCCTACATTTTCCCGTTATGCCTATTTAATGTATAACTCCGATGTGTTGTAAAATGTAAATCAAATGTATATTGTAAGACAGTTTCATGAACTATTATGTATCTTATTTCTTTAGAACAAAACACATTGATAACCCGTCTTTGGAACGGTTTAAGTTGGACATGCGTGGTTCATTGTTGACTTGAATCGTCTAAAAAGGTGGGTCGTCACAATTGGTATTAGAGCTTTGGTTGAGCGAACACCTAAGCATGTAGGGTAAACTCATTAGAGATAGGGTTAGTAATACCCTAGATTAAGTTTGAGTGTGTGTGTGTGTGTTTATATAGGAGAGCACGTATTTGTTAGTTGCTATAAAAATATTTTATTTGATTTAGAAATTTGATAAATAAAATAATTTTTCCTAGTATTATATTTGATATATAAAAGAATAATTTGTAAAATTTGATAAGGTTATTCATGATGGGTTTGTTTGAAACAAATGATAATATTTAATTATTATCATTTACTGATTGATTAGTTGTGCTCATCTAGTTTATGAGCACCGACGTTGTTGTTGATTTTCGAATTGTGTTTAACCAGTTTATAAGTAATTTTACTTTTCGCAACATGGGTTGGTAGATGTAATTTATGGGAACATTGAGTCGAACACCTTGTGAATTAAGTTTCACAATTTGACTATAAGGCGTTCGGCGATAATGTTGAGTTAAAATTTAAATAAAATTTGTTTGTATAAACTAGACAAAAATATATAATTGTGAGATGATTTTTTTTAAGAAAGTGGTTATATAAATATGGTTTATAACTAAAAAGAAATTCAAACTGAGAATTCGAGAACATAAATTTCAGGGTTTTTAAAATTGGTTTTCTGAGATTTGGAAAATAATATTAGTATTATTTGGAAGTATTTACGAATGAAAATGTTTTCAAAGGATTTTAAAATGGGTAGAAAGCACTGAACTCACTTTTGTCGCTGGAAATAATTTCGCTGATGATTGCAACATCATCAACTTTTATTTTCTAGTGGGGTGATGCCACTATGGTTGCTTTATTGCACAATTGTTTTGATGAAATGGATTTTGATTTAAATCCCTGAAGTATGATTTGGTATACATAAGATATACA
The DNA here is from genome assembly GCA_030737815.1 of Allium fistulosum. Classification (NCBI taxonomy): domain Eukaryota; kingdom Viridiplantae; phylum Streptophyta; class Magnoliopsida; order Asparagales; family Amaryllidaceae; genus Allium; species Allium fistulosum. Next base: position 1,094,846,677 of record CM060904.1, on the reverse strand, counting down.
TATATATTTATTTCAAATGATTTGAAATGAAACCCGGTGTTTTGTTCTTGAGTTTTCTATTAAGTGATATTATAGATGCATGTATCGTATGCATTAGGATAGTTTAATTGTGCATCTGTTTGAGATATTGACTGGTGATTTTAAATTATTGAAATTAAATGGAACTTTCGACAATTTTAAATAATTAGGAACTTTCAAATTGAGATAAGAATGGAAGGCAGGTGTTTTGGTAAAATTATAAAAAGTTGAGTTTTGTAACTCTTAAATTAAAAGGATGATAGAATTTAAAACAAGTTTTAAACTGTTAAATATTCTTATTAAGTAAAATGAATAAAAGTTTTTGAAATATAGCTTTGAAACCATTTAAAAGTATTCCTTTCGAAACCATTGGGTTCAATATTTAATATGACTATAGGGTCAAAGAAACATAAGCGAAAGCATTAACCCCAAGTAAAAAAATTGGAGAAGAGGATAGCTTCGAAACCATCCTTTCAAAACAATTTCCTTTGAATCCATGATAAAAGCTTCCAAAAAGACCCTTTTCGAAGCATTGGGAAGGCGGATTCAAAAAAGGCGAAACCTCCCTTTCTGAATAAATTGTTTAAAGGTTATAAGAAAAGCGGCTTCAAACCAATCCGAAAGGTATTAATGCGGCAGCTAGGTTTCGAATAGATTCAAAAGCAGCAACTCTTTCGAAAGCTTCTTTTTAAAAACAAAGGCAAGTTGATTGATTCGAAAGCTAATAAAATTGGCTTCAACCCCCTTCGCAAGCATGCCTTCAACATAGTCCCCTCCGCCTTTCTCCAATACATTACGTACTAATTACTTGATACCATGTGCATTGGTTTCGAATTGGTGCGAATTCCTTCTAGGCATGGTGACGAAAGCAAGCAATGGAAGCGGCGAAATTGTAATTCGAAACAAAACTGGTTTTATGCCTTTCAAAGTAATTTCTTTTCACTTAACTTGCCTAATTTTTCAAAATATGATTGGTTGCCAATTCTTTATCAAAATTCTTTTCTTAAAAGGCTGCCGAATTCAATAATAAATAATTGAAATTATTTTAACAAATATGCCCTTTCCCTTAACAATACATTTAAAACATTTAAGTCCTATAACTTAAATAATTTAATAACCATAGTAAAACACATAGGAAAAATTCTCAAAAATCATTGTAATTCAATTTAAACACGCTTTCTGACATTTTTAAATTGTAGACCCAAAAACAATGTTTAATTGCCTTAAATAATTTAAACTCGCATTAACTACTTTTTTCTCATAGAAATTTCATAATAAATCAATAATCACTTAGATAATTATGGAACTTGAAACCCATTTCTAAAATAATGTTCTTGACCATATATAAAAAACACAACTCATTTAGATGTCATTTAATAGGTTTTCCAATCTAAACATATCATAAAATCCATATGAAACCATCTAAATTATCAACTAAAGCATAAAATCAGTAAACCACTATAACATGGCATATACTTGCAAAAGAGAACATGCTTACTCTTTAAACTGAAACTATTCATCAAAATAGAGATTTAAACTAATTATTCACCTTGGCTTTGTGTTAAGAAGGTTGAGATTTTCCCTTAGATTGATTTGCTTTAGCTTTATACTTGAATCCTCTTAATGGTGGCCGGCCAAGTTAAATAAGGTTTTAGTTTTGTTTGAGAAAGTTAAAATGAATAAGGAATATAGGATATAAGGGTTTAGGGTATAAGAACAAAGGCTATTCCCATTTTACCCTTGTCATTTTCCTCCTTCTTACTTATTTTTAATTCACTTTTGCTAATATATTCATCAAAGCGCGACTCTTTCCTAATTAACAAGTCTCAATCTCTTGACTATCCATATTATTTAATTTAATTTATCCCATTAAACATTCTAAATAATGTCAATCAAAACTAGGGTTATTACACCTTTGATGTCATAAAATATTCGATTTGGAAGTTTTTGATTCTTTTAAAGAAGATTTTATATAAGCATGAAGTTATTTCGAAGACTATTGATTTCGAAAGTCATTCGATTTTGAAAGTAATAATCTTATATAAATGAAGTTTATATAATTATGATATATACAAAGTTTATGATATGGAAGGGAACTATGTATAGTATGATATATTTTGAAATCGAAGATATGGAAAAGTACCCTCCACGGAAATCAAAAATCGGAGATTCACTAGGTGGATATACTTGGAAATCCACTCAGTGGATTCAATTGAATTTGATGCAGGTTGTTCGGACATAAACTCATGAGCTCCTTTGATTTTTATTTTTCTTATAGCATAGATCGAGAGGTGTGATACCTACAGTTACTATGTATTGTTGGGATAGCGACATAACCATTGCGTAACTACGATCTATGGGGGTTTTTGTGGCGTAAATTGAAGGCCAAAGATTGCCTATAGTTATCATCGATTCGTTGGGATGACAATGTAACCATTGTGTAACTGCAATCCACGGTGTTTCATGACGTAAATCGAGAGCCGGAGATTGCCTACAGTTATTATGGATTCTCTGGGGCAGAGATCTAACCATTGTGTAACTGATCCATGATTGGCTATCGAGTGGTACTTTCCATATATGTTTTGAAAAAATTTCAAGTATTTTCACTGGATGTGGAAACAGGTCTACTAAGTACTTAGAGATTTGTAGTCTTGCGCCTGATCAACGTATGACTAAAGTCTATGAGAACGAGGATAAACCTGTCAAGACATCGAGTTATAAAAAGTATTTTTATACAAAACTTATATATCTTTTCTAAATTATTTAGAAATGTTAAAAGTTGTTTATTTATAATTAATACTGTTTAAAGTTATTTATCAACGTTTTAATATAATGAAAAGTTATTTAAATAACTAATAGTGTTTGCAGTTAATAATTTTATTTATTAATAATGTTTTGGAGTTAATTATTATTAATCACTAAAATGTTTGGAAATGAAATATTATTTAGTATAACAATATTTAAAGATTAATAATTATTGTTCTATAAATAATGTTTGAAAAGGTATTTTATATTAAACTAGCAAAACTTTAAATAATGGATTTAAGAATTTAAATAGCCTCTTTTTAAATACAAGTAATGATTTTAATAATTATTTTCAAATATTTTACACATATTTATAAGAATGTTGATTATGAATTTTTAAATGTTATTTATAAATGAATTTACCTTACATTAAGTTAGGAATTTTACAAATGAATTTTGTAAAGTATTGATATACTGAAGATTATTGATTTCGCAAATGAATTTTTGCAAATGGATTTTCAAATAAAATTTTCAAATGATATTTATATAAGTTTATTTAAAATTAAAATTTAGAGATATTATATAAATATAATATATATAAAATTTTCCGTTTCAAAATTTTATGGAACAAATGATTGGAAAGTTATCATTTATAATATAATATGTTTGATGAAAAAAATATTTTGAATAACTACTTTGAAAGAAAATGGGATTTTGAAGTATTTTACTTGGCTTTGAAGTAATAATATGTAATTTGAAAATTTATGCACTATTTAAATTTATAATAAACCTAAGTAAATGTTTTCCACGATTTGAATAATTATTTTAAAAATAAGTATTTTATGAATTAATTATGAAGGATATAAAATTTTATACTCATGATTTGAAATAGAAAATTTAATGCAAGAGTTAATTATATTATTAGTTTCAACTTAATGATCTTTGAAATTAGACTTATTTAAAATGATGAACTTAATAAATCATTGGATTTTAAAGAAATGTTGTTTTAAAGCTTGTTTAAAATGTTTTTGATATCAATTTCTAATATTATTTTAAACTATTTGGGGAAAATCGTTGCATAATACTATGAGAATATTTTATATATATTTTATATTTAAACTAAATGAGCAAGTTAAAGTGTTTTATAAGCCTAAAATTTTAAGGTATATCAAAATATTTCGTTTCTCTTCAAAGTTGATTACCAAAACTTAAATTTTCATTTCTACAATCAAAGTTATTACGAATTTAAATTATTTTATAATTAGCTTGAATTTATTTGCTTACTTCACTTCCCCCTCTTTTTTCTTTTCCTTTTGAAATAATTATGAAATTGAGTAAATGTTTATAAACTTAAAAAAGCTTTAAGAAACTATTCATTAATGATTTTTGGTTGCAGGTAGCTTTTACATCACACTAGAGTTGCATGTAGAATTGCATCGTTATTATTAGTTGCATCACATTGCCTTATTGCATACGGTTGTTATATTGTTTATGTTGCTTGTGCTAATGTTGGTATAGCTAATGTATTGTTCATTTGTCATGTTTTACTCTCTTTTGGGTTATGTAAATAAAATTCAGGTATATTAAAGAAAGACTAATTTGATGCTTTTGATTTCATGAGTAAAGTTGTTGCTTGACAAATAGGTACGTATTTATATTGTTGTTTAATTGATGATTTTCTACCCCAGATGTGGGAAGCCGCTTGGCTTTTGTTTTCCTTTGATTGGTTTGGGCATGTAGAGGCAGTTTGTAGTTTTTCGACTCAGCTGAGCAAAGGAAGTGCTGCAAAAAAAATTCGTAAATTATAAGACTTAGAAATTTTTTATGTTTGTAATAAAGCTAAGTAATTTTGAATGTTGTATAACTTGATTATTTTGACGTATCAAAATGCTAGATAGTTTCTTCTTTCCTTTTCGAGGACGAAAGTTTTGAATGGAGGAGATTGTAACGACTCATAATTTTAACCATTTAAGGATATTAAATTTAATATAATTGTTGAATAAAAAACGGTTACAAATAAAATTTTATGATTTTTATAAATGAAAAATATATTAAAATGTGAGTTATGAGCTTAAATTGAATTCTTAAGTGACAATAGATTGCAATACGATAAAAGTTGTAACTTATATTAGAATTTAAAATTTTATGACATTGATTTGTATGTAATTAATAACAAGAATTGAAATAATAAATGTTGGATTTAAATAAAGAATTGAATGGATGTTTAATAAAAGTAAAACATAGGTTTATTTATTTAAATTGTAATTTAAATAAATTTGATTCCAAATAATAAGAAAAACATTTATTTGGTAAGTAAAATATAATTCTTGTTGTATACAATAATGATTATAAACATGTTTGAATTTCTACCAAAACAAAAAAGTTATTTAACTATTAGAATTCGTATTAAAATTTAATATTGAATATAATCAAAATTAAATTGTTGGGATCTTTTAGTTAAAAAGTAAGAGAAGCGAAATTTTGGTTAATAAGTCGAATGAAAGGAATATACATTTTTGTGTTAAAATAGAATGAATGTTTTAATGAAAATAAAAGAATATTTGAGTAAAATAAATTGAATATTTTCATTTTTGAACATAAGTATAATTTTGTAAAGAGGAGAAAAATTTGAATTTGAACAAAATGCTACAACCATAAATAATTGTAATAGGTGATACGAAAATGATTCTAACGCTAAAACTGAAAACTTCAATGAATTAAAGTGGTGTTTTAATAAGTCAATATGAAAATAAATTAATTGGTTTTGTAATTTGTAAATATATTCAGTTTTAATTTAACTTGAAATCGTTTAATATTTAATCTGTGTGAATACTCAAATTGGATTACAAGGAATAATTAAATAAGAGAATCAATTGTTAAGGGAACAACTTGGGTTTTATACGTATTTTTAAATGGAGATATAAGATTTTTCCATAACTTTCAAATTGGAAATTATTTAGATAATTAAATCGATTAGTTGATTTTATCGATAAGCTGGAACTCGAATATTCGCAGATAGATATTTAGGACTCAAGACCACTTTCATTGAGTCCGAAAGAGGGATATTTAATGCCAGTGAGCACGTCTCGATTGGGGTCCGTGATTTTAAGGACAAATTGTTAACGATTTAAATTTATAAAATGACCCATCTCTTCTTATTTGCGCAACCATTATCAAACCAAACGAAACAAAAACCTCCAATCCAACGTTCCAAGTTCATCGGCACCGCTAGAAGCGTTTTCAGGTGAAGTGGCCAACTAGAGAAGTGTTCATCTTGGTGAGATGTAGAAGATGACCAGTTGGATCACCGATGGAAGGGGTGAGGCGACTCGAAATTGGCCTCGATTGGCGCAGCTAGGGTTGGCGATGTCATCGCCATTGATCATCTATAGGTGGCGGAGCCTGAAGAGAAAAGGTAGAGGAGGTCAAGGGCTATGCAAAGACTAAGTTTGGCTAACTGTGGCAGCCAGAATTAAGCTTGACGTCAGCGGTGAGATTTGAGGCGAGGACGATGGCGCGAGGAAGGGGACAGTCGAGGCGAGCATCTGTAGCGATGCGGTGGCGATCAGATGTCGGGAACGTCGGTGGCGTGTAGATCGATTTAGTGGTTGTGTTTGGGAATGAACGATGGTTAACGGCTAATCTCGTTTGATGTACGGTAATTAACTTAATTACAAATTTGATTAGTTATTTTAAATCAATTAATTTCATGATATTAATAAATTCATAACTTGTTCGTACGAGGTCGGATTTGGATGTCGTCTGTTGCGTTGGATACATATTGACATTGTCTTCATCTTAGAATTGGATTCGTGGTTGTTCGATTCAGTGAAATTTTTAGATTCGTTTAAAAAGGCGAGTGCTTAAACCCACTCACGTAATACTAAAAATTTCTACTGGAAGTTAAACCAAGTCACGAAGTGATAAATTATTGATTGTTGTTAGGGAATTTAAATTGATATTTTAATTGACATTGAAATTGAATATCACTGCTAGTTAAACACCCGACATTCGATAACTAATGACTGTTGTGATATATGGTTGAATTGGTTGATTTGAATGTTGATTGCATGAATGCTTATAGATGATATTGTAATGGATGATATTGTGATTGGATGTATGTTTTTTCATTAATGCGATATATCGCTGTTATCACCATGTTTATTATCTCATTATATAAATTGTCATATCGATTATTTGGACATTGGATTATGATATGGACCCTTGTAAATCCTACGTTGACATGTTAAATTATTAGGATGTATAGTTTTACTGCTATGGCCAAAAAGTGATTGTTAAAAGTTTAACTGTCGTTGGGCTAATTTGGAAGGTTTTCATAAATTGAATTTTAAAAAACTCTGAAAAGTTTTCATAAATTGAATTATGAAACTTTGGAAAAAATTTATGTTATAAAGAATTTAATTTTGTAAATTCTGGTTATATCAAATTTTTGAATAATTGTTTTGAAATTTATTTATAAATTTTAAATTCAAATGCAATAATAAGTATATTTCTGGAAAGTGTATTTAAAATGTTTTGAAAATTTTCTGCAACTTCATCATAGTAAAAGAAAATGTTTTTTTAAGAAATCTATATTTAGTCTGACCATCTGGTTTGGTATTTTATACTTTAATTGTTGTGATTTTGGAAATTTGTAAAAGTGTTAAAGTAACTTGAAACTTTTTTGTAACTCCAGTAAGTTATTTAAAGAATATTTGATACAGAACCTATATTTATTTCAATGATTTAATAGTTTTAAAAATTTAAACTTTGAAGTTAGCCGTTTGGAATTTGTGAAAATTATTAAATCGAGTGAGAAAATATGAACCTTACTGGAAAATTCTAAAAAGGTGTTTAAGAACTCTAAAACTTTTTCTTTGAATTCTTGAAGCGAAATGAAGTTAACTGCACTCATATTTCACCTGATTTGATTTAATTTACATTTAGAATTTTTAGTTCTTACTCGAGTGTATTGTTTTCCTTTACGCTTGGGTCAACCTGAGTATTTCAGTGTTTCGAAGGCATTTGTTTCCTGAAGATGAAGGCAGAGTTTTAAGACTATATTTACTAGTATTATTCCCCTACATTTTCCCGTTATGCCTATTTAATGTATAACTCCGATGTGTTGAAAATGTAAATCAAATGTATATTGTAAAACAGTTTCATTAACTATTTATGTATTTATATTTTGTCATTCCGCTGTGAGATTCTGTATTTTTGTTATTATGTAGCTTATTTCTTTAGAATAAAACCTATTGATAATCCATCTTTGGAATGGTTTGAGTTGGACATGTGTGGTTTATTGTTGACTTTAATCGTTTAAAAAGATGGGTCGTTACATAAGAGCGCCTCATTTTCCTCTTCCTAAAATAACATAAATTTTACATTATAATCTTCCTAATACCAGACTTTTTAAGGGATTACCAAATGCATCATTTTCAATTCTTTTTTGCATGGTAAACAACCACCGATCAACATCTTTTTTCATGACGATCAACCATCGAACCAGTAGCACGAACAATAGTAGTTCGATGGTTAATTTCCATGAAAAACGGTGTTGGTCGACGGTTGTTCGCAACGCAAAACGACTTTACGTGTGCTAATCGGGTTTTTAACCCAGCAGAATTCAATAAGAGTTAGAACTTAGGGACTATGCCAAAATTACTTGAAACTTGAACAAGGCATCCAAAAGAACAAGCCAAAAGCACTCAAGAAGAATTACACAAAAATCCACTAACGGGATGGATCGCTAGCGATCCATCAGCCATGGAACATGGGGAAGCTTCATGGATCACTCAAGCCTCTTGCATCATGAATCAATATCTCTTCTAAGTATGTTTTCCAAGTTTGATAGCCTTCCAAGCAATCTAGTTCGAGAAGCGAAGACCCATCTGATTCTAGTCATAGTTCAATCTAACATGTGCATGAATCATCATCAAAACAAGGAAATTAGCTACGAAATTACACGGAGAGCACCTACATAAGGTAGGGAGTGCAACCCAAAGGAAGAAGCCTGAAAATACCCTAAGTACATGGATCGCTAGTGATCCATCACATTATGTTGAATCGTTATAAAATTTTCAAAGAACCTTTGTATCATTGAGTGTAGGCTTCTGGAAAAGTAGCCTAGCCCAATTACTCTCCTGTGCTTATAAATACAGTCCTACCTACAACATAAAGGGGATCATCTGGACTGTCTATTGGAACTCTGCAGAGATTATTCTTCACTCTTCTCCTCCTACATAATAGTCATCTAAGGGTTCACTGTGATTCTCCAGTGAACTCTTATGCTTCTGACTTGATCTAACTTAGAAGACTCAATCATATTGTAATCCGATTCAACTTGTAATGGCAATCAGTTAATAGAAAGTTATAAAGTGGACGTAGGCTTCATTAACGACCGAACCATTATAAAAATCTTCTTGTCCTCTTACTATTTCTGCTCTTTTTACATTTATTTTATATATTATTGCTCTGTAAGAATAAGGCTGGCGTTTTCACGCTCAATCCAGGCTGTTGATCTATTTTTTTGGGTTAATATTTTAGTGCTTTCACTAAGAATCTAACTTAGGCTTAGATCTAGCTATCTACTTTGGATCAGATAGGTTCAGAAGTTAGATCCTCCATCTCTGCTTAGATGATTTGCTGTTGAGAATCAATGGCACCAGGAAGATAGAGAACTACCTCCAGAAGATCCATAGAAGCTACCATTGGTGGAGAAGAAACAAATCCTCAGCAAATTGAAGTCGACAACTCCAACAACCTACTATTAGAAGCTAACTCTGAGATCGGGTTTCAAGACCCTCCAAACAGCATTAAGTTATGACTAAGAGAGAATTGAACCAGATGGTTGATGAAATTAACAGAATATGGAAAACAATCAAAAGGCTCTTATGGAAATGGTATATGCTCTCTTAGCACTCCAATCACTAATTACTCCCAGAATGGCACCCCAAGCTATGGCTGCTATAGAGCAAGAGCTTTCTTCTGTTTCTTGTTTAAGTAGAAGAAACAGAAAACAGAAGCAAAATGAAGTAATGGGTGGAGCTCCAAGCGTCACGATGGTAGAAAATGCTAATACTCCACCCACTATAAAACCACCTACTGCTAACCTAAACTTAGGAGTGAAAACTCCATAGAAGGACATACTAGTAGCTGATACTAACTACGACGAAGGCGAGCAACTTAAGAAAGGTGAATTGAACTCAAATGATCAAACTCCACCCACAAGACCAACCACCTGCCAATGGACCTTTGCAGGAGTGACTCACCCAAAGATTGGAGAGCCTAGGCTTCAGCCATCCAACCAAGACCGTTTGCAAAGTCAAACACTTGGCGCAGCTACTGACAACCGACCTGTGGATGAATGGACAAGTGAGGCATACATTGCGGATATGGTTAGATGCTTGATGGAAGAAAGCAATGGTAGAAATGATGATGATTGGGGTTCCATCGTAAGCCAAATTCCCTTCACCGATAGTATCCTAAAGGCAGAGTACCTCAAGAAATTCACCATGCCACCAGCTATGCCCTCTTACAATGGAAGTACTAACCCTCAACAGCACTTGTACAAGTACATTTGGAATATGGATGGTGCAAGGGCAACAGATGTGGTTCGTTGTAGATGTTTCCCTATCTAATTGGAAAGAGTCGCCTCCATGTGGTTTACCAGGCTACCTTCGCGATCTATTTCAACCTTTGACGAGCTAGCTAGGAAGTTCTTGGAAAAATTTAGTCTGCACACGGCTCAAATAAAGGACATGATTTCCTTGTCCGGTTACTTCCAAGGACCCAATGAATCATTAAAATCGTTCATGAACCGCTTTAACATAGCCGTCACTGAAGTGAGCAATCAAATGAGGATATGATTTTCATGGCTTTAGTACACTCGATCCATCTAGAGATAGATTTTGGGAGATGGATTAAAATGAAGCAACCAATCACCATGAAAGAATTCAATTGAAAGGCTCGTTAGTACTTAAGATTGGAAGAGGAAAGTACGTTAGAAGGTAAAATACCAATATGTGACCAAATGAATCAATTCGGAATAATGTGGTGGTCAATCAAAATGACAAGAACTCTGAAGTAATTGTTGGGTAAGATGGAGACCACAAAAGGAAGAACCAGCATCGGAACATCGGTAATGGCAATGGAGGCGGAAAGAAACTCAGAGGTTTGAAATGTAGAGAATACACTCCGTTGAACGATAGCTTGGAGAACATTTACTTAGCAACTCAGGGAGCAGAAGAGTACCCGAAGCCACCTCGGAAAGAAGAGTCTGAGCAATAAAGGAAGTTGGGGAAGTTCTATCCTTCCATGAAACCCACGGCCATAACACAAACAAGTGTCGCCATTTGAAGAACATGATCTAAGAATTGATTAAAGAAAAAAAGCTCCAACATTATGTAAAGAAACCCCGAAATTTCGACTAGCCAACTGGACCTCATGCTCCTAACACCCAAGGAAAGTAATATGGATCTGACAGAGAGGGATCCAAGTGAGCTCAACAGAGGCTTGTCATCAATACCATTTTGGAAGGTCCTCATCCGGCACAGAAAAGTTGGGGCGAGGTGGAAAGATATGCTAATTCCCTCAAACATGCTCCAAAGGAAACTTACTATACAATTGAAGACGGGTCCCCTACTAAACAACAGAGGATTCTCAGTGACGACATCATGTTCCAAAACCGAGATAGTGAAGGAATAGAAGCTCCAACTTTCGATCCAATGGTGGTGACTATAGGAATCAGACCCACTGTCGTATATCGGGTGTTGGTTGATATCGGAGGACCAGTAAACATTCTGTTTCGACATACGTTCGACCAAATAAAGCTTAACATAAAGGATGTCTTTGCGTGCTGAACCAAATCCAAGGATTCATTGGTCATCCACTACAACCGGTTGGCATAATCGATCTGCCTATTGAGCTCGAAACAGGATATCAAAGAGTGATTCTCACCCAAACCTTTGTGATAATTGACGAGATGTCGGTCTATAATTCATTCTTAGGACGGATGACCCTCGATGATTTCCGAATTATCCTAGCACAGTAGTGTCTCACTATGAAATTCCCAAAGGAAAACGGAGTTGGAGTGATAAAGGGAGACTAGAGTGTCGTAAGGGAATGCTAGATCGCTGAATTGCGTGAAACAAGAAAGAAAGAAAAGGGGAAGAGTGTGGAGAAAATTCTCCATAGTTGCGAACCGTTAGCATAACAACTATAGAACTGCCCCTAGCTTGGGGACCACAGCTGATTTGATAAGGCTATGACCCTAGAAAAAAGGTTTCAGCAGGCAGCACCGGTAGCAATTATTACGGTGCCTGTCCCTGTAGATATGGATGACCCGACACGAGTACTAAAAATAGGATCACATCTTGGATCCAAGATGCGACAAGAATTAGTCAAGTTTCTTTATGCCAATATGGATGTGTTCGTTTGGATGCATTCTGATATGTGTGGGATATTTTCGAAGATAGCGTGTCATGCACTTAATATCAATCCCAAGTACACTCCAGTGAGGCAGAAGAGGCGCACCCTGGAATCGAAAATGGTCTGTTGCACTAAGAGAGGAAGTGGATAAGCTATTGGAAAACGGCTTCATCCGCGATGCAACCTATCCCGTATAGGTATCAAATCCGGTTTTGGTAAAGAAGTCCAATGGGAGGTGGCAGCTTGCATTGACTACTCAGATTTGAACAAAGCCTACCCAAAGGATAGCTTTCCATTGCCCAAGATCGGTCAGTTTATTGATGCCATAGCAACCCACGAGCTACTATCGTTTATGGACACTTACTCTGAATACAACCAAATCATGATGCACGAACCTGATCAAGAAAATACTAGTTTCATTATGGACCTTGGATTATACTATTATCGAGTCATGTCCTTTGGACTAAAGAATGTAGGGGCAACCTACCAACGACTAGTAAACACAATGTTCAAAGATCAGATCAGGAAAACGATGGAAGTATACGTGGACAACATGTTTGTCAAATCACGCATATCAAAGAATCACTTAGACAATCTTGCAGAGATGTTTGAAATATTGCAGGAATATGGAATAAAGCTCAATCCATTGAAATGCTCTTTCGGCATTGCTTCTGTCAATTCATCATGAATGCAAGGGGCATTGAAGCTAATCTGGAATAGATTACCACCCTAAGTAACTTTAAATCCCCCACGACCAAAAAGGAATTACAAAGTCTAAATGGAAAGATCGCAGCGTTGAGCCGATTCCTTTCTCGGACGACTGACAAATGCATTCCGTTCTTCGATGCATTGAAGAAGGGATAATGATATGTACTTCATTCCTCTTTAGTCACATCCCCTAGACCATGATGGATAATAATGATGGCACTTAAAGAAATGACAAGAGATAATAATATGTACTTAGTATATATAAGTTATTATTTTAAAACTATGCCTTGTCACATCAGTTGCTAAACAAAATTAACATAAGATAATATATTATTAGTGTATTATTATTATTTGGTTAATTAACTCTTATATATGTATATATATAGTGCATAAAAGCGAACAACGTTTCCGATAACTTTCCGGTGTCAAAAAGTCGAAATTCCGGAAAACTTCTTCAGTCACATTTTCTATTTTTCTACGAAATATCTATTTTGGTAAACAAATTTTAAAACCTATTTTACCATCATTATTAATAAAAATAGGTTTATTTGTAAATAAAAACCCATTTATTTAATATTTAAACTTAACTTGAATTTCCGAAGAAATATATAAAACCGATGATATCAAAACTGTCGATGTCATAAATATATTTTATTTTCAAAAATAAAATAAATTATTTCATAATATTATTTGAAAACATATATTAGTGTATGTATCTAGAGTCGTGCACGATCCTTATTGTTTAAAAAACAGTTTTATTGACAAAACGATTTCCAGTTGTTTTATCGATATTTTACCTAGGACGATATTTACAAATTTTCAATATTTTACCTCGGTAATTTGTCCGCAAATATTTTTCCCAAACAAAATAACTATTATTATTTACCACTTAAAACATGATTATTTCTTACTTTTAAACCCATATCTAAATATTTTAAAAATAAATATAATTTATCCAAGTGCTAAATTTGCGGGTCGTTACATTACCAAATGTAATGAACCAGATTTTCGGCCCTAAAAAATCGACACTAACACGTTCACTGTATTACATGCCGAACATTCAAGTGCCGGAAATACCGATCTGTTAGGGTGAAAGAAGTAGGTAGAAGATAAAGAAAACTAAAACAACACATAATCTCACAATGAAACACACATATAAATATAATATTATATGCTTACTAACTCGACAACATCACATTCAAATCTCAAATTCAATACCAAACATAACATTCATCAAATCACCATCGACCAACATAATAATCATTCAATTTTTTTACCATATTTTTATTTACTTTTCAATTTCCATTTTCCTAAAGCTTTCTTCATAATTTCATGGCTTCTTATGTTAATTTTAAGTTTTTTTAAAATCAAAAGAATTATTTTTGGGTTTAAAAGTAAGAAATAACCTTCATGAAAACACACATAAAAAATAGTGTCATCGTAAAAATAAGTTTAATTTTCAATATTTTTATCTCATCATAAAAATAAGTCTTTTATGAAAACACACATAAAAGTAGTGTCATTTGTCAACTCTATCATCTAAGCTTCATGGGTCATCCAAGCCTCTTGCATCATGAATCAATATCTCTTCTAAGTACGTTTGCCAAGTTTGATAACCTTCCAAGCAACCTAGTTCGAGAAGTGAAGACCCATCTGATTCTAGTCATACTTCAATCCAACCCGTGCATGAATCATCATCAAAACAAGGAAACTAGCTACTAACTTACATGGAGAACACCTACATAAGACATGAAGTGCAACCCAAATAAAGAAGTTCGAAAATACCATAAGTACATGGATCGCTAGCGATCCATCACATCATGTTGGATCGTTATGAAATTTTCAGAGAACCTTTGTATCATTGAGTGTAGGCTTCTAGAAAAGCGGCCTAGCCCAATTTCTCTCATATGCCTATAAATACAGTTCTATCTGCAGCATAAAGTGGATCTTCTAGACTGCCTGCTGAAACTCTGTAGAAATTATTCTTCACTCTTCTTCTTTCACACAATAATCATCTAGGGGTCCAATGTGATTCTCCAGTGAACTCTTGTGCTTGTGACTTGATCTAACTTAGAAGATTCAATCATATTGTAATCCGATTCAATTTGTAACATCAGCTAGTTAATAGAAAGTTATAAAGTGGACGTAGGGTTCATTAACAGCCGAACCACTATAAAAATATTCTTGTCATTTTACTATTTCTGCTATTTTTACAATTATTTTCTATATTACTGCTCTGTAAGAACATGACTGGTGCTTTCACACTTAATCCAGGGTGTTGATTCATATTTTAGGTTAACAACGTGGTAGTTAATTGTCGTGTGAAATGACTTTGGTATTAGAAAACACACTAATTTAATTGCGTTTATTTTTTGTCTACGGTATTTGAAAGAGGGAAATGAGGTGCTTTTAACAACACACATTTCAAAATGCTGCTCTTCCTAAATTTTGTTAACCTCCCTTCTTACCAAAACCAATTTTCTATCCCACTGAATGCTAAACCATTCTCAAATTGCTACGACTTTGCCCTAATTTCACCTACTCTCTGTTCGGCTATTTCAATTTTCAAATTGCTTCAACTTTGCCCTAGTTTCCCCTACTCTCTGTTCGGCTATTTCAATTTATTTGACTACCCCAAATAAAAAATTCACTCCTTCCCTCGCAATCATGATTGCAGAGTGAGGGATTACATCCGTTCCACAATCCCTAATTATCAACGCAGATGGAATCGCTGATGAGTTATAGTCGATTGCATAAACCTGGTGATGAAATTGCTGTCCGCTTCGGGTATTTGTTTGATCGGATGTTCATCCTTATGTGATTTGGGTAACGAACCTTCGAAGACCAAAGTTATAACGAGTTCATCTGGTTTCGAGTAGGGCTGCACAAAGTATGGGTTGGGTCGGGTCAGACCAAATATTTCATCCGACCCGCATAGGTATGGGTTTAAGGTAGCTCAACCCGTACCCGACCCTATATGAGGTTGGATATGGGTTGGGTCGAAGTATGGGTTGGGTCGGGTTTAGTAGGGTTGGGTTGGGTTGCATGAATCTAATAAAAAATGAGAATATAAGAGAATATTTTTAAAAAATAACATTAAAATGTTCAACATTTATATTAGATTTTAGCTAGCATAACACACTTAAACTAACTAATTCACTATAACATATATTTTATTAAAATTTCATTGTAAAACACATCATATGAAATTAGTTCACTACATAGTAGAACAAGTGTTTCATTTTAAAATACATTAAATGCCCTTTGGAATATCTTTGCCAAATTCTATCTTGTTTGGGTTGACATAAAATATGCTTTTTCGTATATTTACTGTAGAATACATAAACATTATTCTAGGATTAGACTATTCTAATTTTAAGTGTATTGATATTAAATTAGGTTTTTAATATAGGGTTGGGTTGGGTTAAAGTAGGGTTGGGTTGAACAAAATAACACACCCGATCCATATATAGTATGGGTTACAAATTGTAACTCATATCCGACCCAAACTAGGATGGGTTGGGTTGGGTTTATGTGGGTTGGGTCGGGTTGGTGGGTTGGGTCGGGTTGGATATGGGTTGTGTGATGCCCTAGTTTCGAGGCATCTTTTTTTCTGAACTTCTAAATCATCTCTCAAATTTGGAACTTAATTTATAGCTCATTATTTTTATTTGTTTATCACTAACTGAATAAACTAACGTATTTTACCAAACTGCTAAATATTTCATTTTCACAACCTGCTTCATTATATGAAGTATCACTTCAACCTGATAAGCGATATCCATCTACTTTATGTTGTAGTTTGTTAGATCAAATTAATTTTATCACATCTTGACTGATTACATACATAGTTACCAAAAGCATTCTTATCTGACTAAACGTTCAAGGTACACTTAGACTTGCATGTTTAGAAGTATAAACTGCTATTGTTTGTTACATTTGGAAGTTTTCTTCTAGGATATGATGTGATTCTGGATTTGTACACGATACCCAACCGAGCTATTTGCATTCTTTGAAACTGACAGTGTGAGTTTATTTTCACCCTTTACTTAATAACAAAATTCTACCGATTTGTTTATAGATAAACTCTGTTGTGACTGTAGTGATTCGTATGATTGAATAATTTATGGCTATGACTTAGGAAAATAATGCTATACCAGGAATTACACTGTTGTGACTGCTCATTGAAACTTCACTGCTTTTTGCTTATTTATCATCGAATTATAGTCTCCTTTTTTTTTTAATTTTTTGTTAACCTTAATTCAAAGTCATAAATTGCTTAATGATTGTAATATATATTGATTTGGCTGGTATTTTCAATTTTTTTTGTTTCATTTCCAAACTGTGAACTTTATTCTCCGGTCCCAACAACTCGAATAGTATGTTATGTACAAGAAAATAACTTAGGTTAAGCTCACCATTCCGCTTTGATTAAAAGGTTGAACATGAACACCATTAACAAGTTGGGTTAAGTAGAAATGTACTGTAAACCTGAAATTCCATATGACTTTCAAATTACTGCAATTTGAGATTTTTACCGAATAAAGTGTGATTTGACGTTATTTCAGTTATAAAGGTTGGGTGGTACAACTGCTAAATATTTTGCAGAACTAAATATTAAATCTATGTATGATTTTATTAACTTGCATTGCCAATGCAGTTAACACCTATGTGTCTACTTTACACATTGATCCAACAATGTCCAATAGTTTATCATTATTTTAAATATTTCATACGCAGTAAATTTAGATGTTACCCCAAATCATATCCAAAAAGCATCCTGGAAAAAAAGTTGGCTACCGTTGTTTCATGGTGTAGTTTGTGCTCCACTTAATAATAATCTAAATGGGTGATATTGTTAGCTAATTTCATCTGTATGACAATGTACTTGGGTTAAAAATAGTGTTAGCTATTAATGGTACGTCACTAATATTATTATGTTTTTAAAGTTTGCAGCCCTGCAAAGTATAAACATCTGGTTCTAAAACTTCAAGAATGCTCAGTGAGATTACCATTTGGCTTAAACAAACCCTTTTTGTGCACCTTTTTTTACTTAGATAAATGTTCGGAACGGACTTTCTATCAATTGGAAAACCGCTGAATTATATCGTTATAGAAACTGCAAGCACACGGCATACAATCGTAGTACGCATGCGAGTACGGGTCGACCCACAAGAAAAACAATTTCAAAATCACTTAATCAAATTATCTCAAACATTTGAAATTGTTTTAACTAAAAATTGTTAAAAACAAGTGAAAAATGGAATTTAAAACTATGAGATTAGAATGCAATTTAGAGATAAATCCCTTCTCATGATCATACAAATGAACACAAAATGAATTTTTGATCTCTCTTTTTAAATGACTTGTGAATTAGTTAGTGTATTTATCATAAATACGGGATATCGACTAACACAACTTAAACCATCAAACTTTAATACACTCTCTAAATCCACTTGTTCAATCTAATGAAGATGATTATGAAATTAAAAATAAAATATATTTTAATCATGATCTATTTACTATGAATTAGTACCATAGAGCATCAAATTTTAATTCTAGTTTTACTTTCATCACCAAAAACATATTTCAATGAAAGTGTAACTTGTGTTTATGTTTGATTAAGCATAACATATTTGTTATGAACAATATAGGCTATCAAATTCACCAATAAACAACAAAATTCCATTAACATCAAAATTTTCATTAAGCACAACACAAGAGATCATAAATGAAATAATTATGTTAATTTTATATGATTTAACGAGAGCTTCATTACCCGTAAATTGAAGTGGTTTATCTTATCATATTTGAATACATATTAACGTAAATTGATTTCAACAATTAAAAGAAAATGAAAGGAAAAACTAATAAAAAGGGAAGAGAGCTAATTGAGAAGAAGTAGAGAGCTAACTAATTGCATAAAAAATAAATCTACACGAACTGCATAAGATAAATCTAATCTACTAATATGAAATAAAATAGCATAAAATAAGAGTGCATAAACAAAATAGAAGGCTAAGAAGCCATTATAGGTAAGAGAACTTCTATTTCTATTTAGTGGCTACAACTATGCATAAAAGATAATATCTATTACATGAAACATAAAAGGGTATTTATATAAGTCTAAAATCATAATCTCTTTTTAGGGAGTTACCAAAAATGTCATTAACTTTGTGTGGCCTCCAAGTCACCATTAATGTTTAATTAATCTTCCATTAACTGTGTTTTTGCTTTTAAATGTGATCTATTAGCAAGTGGATAAATAAGCTCCTCCATGTTGATTTAATTTCTTAATTTCTTCATTCTTTTGGCTTCCACTACTTGTGCATGCATATATTCATGAATCCTCTTTTAATTTGCACTTCATTTTCTACAAAATAAAATTAATTTGTGCAAATAAATTTTCTAAAAATAAATGCACACACAAAATGACCGTTTTGCCCAAATGTAGTTGCGTGAATGATGATTTGTAAATACTTTTGTATTTTGGTTAAAACGTGTAAAAGTACCTTAATATGTCCTTTATTTTAATAAAAGAAGATTAAGAATGAGAGTAAAAATATATATTTTTACATGCACATTAAATACTCACACGCTTATCTTTTTATTCGTTCTCGAATAAACTAAATTAAGGTAAATCTACTTTCGTAGGAAACTCGATTGCATTGAGCGTATGCAACAAGCCGTTAAACCTCTAGGCATCTCTAGTAGGATTAGTGTTATCTCGTGAGGTTTTTCATCGGATGCTACCCACAAAATTCAAATGGATATGCAAAGTTTCTAATGTAAGATTTATTTACAGAGATATGAATGCAAATTTTTATTTACAAAATGAAGAACTTACTTTTTAAATTGGCATGAAATATTAATATACAAGTCTCAGTTATAATCAAGAAATTTCAGTCTTTTACTAATCAAAACTTCGAACCAAAATTAAGTTATCATTACAATTGGGATCTAGCTTGGCTTGTTGTTTTAGTTGTTAACATAGTGCAACTATGAAATAAATTCTCTAATTGATTGTCAAAGTTTGCAAAGTGGTATCTTCATTTCCTTTTGAAAACAAGTCAAATCGGTAAAGTTGGGATAATGCTTGGGTTTTAATTGCCTACTCTATCTTTATTTGAAAAAATATCAACATTATTATTATTTACACACACCTAACTCAAAAACCGAGGCCAGCTATATCATTCATACACTGCTTTACGGGCTTACGTGAGAAGAGTACAAAGCGTGGTGAGTGTACGCACTTATATGTGACACCCGACTCTAAGTATTTATTATTATTATTATTATTATTATTTATATATACGTACATCTAACTCAAAAAATTGAGGTCGGGTATACCACTCATGCACTATCTTTCGGGCTTACGTAAGAAGAGCACAAAGCGTGGCGGGTGTACACACTTACGTGTGTACACCGACTCTAGGTGTTTTTGTTTTGTTTTGTTTTTTGATATATATTTTTTTTGAGTTTTTTTTAAAGAGGAGAGAGTTATGCAAAACCATCTTAGCACACTTGGCTTTAAAGGTTAAAAATGTTAACGCATGTACTTTAAACCAACCACTTTTTAAACGAAGACTACAATTTAGAACAAACTTCATAACCATCGCCTATGAATCTCCCTATATACTAGTAACACCATAGTTGCTTGTAATTTAAACTTTTTTTTTATATTATTCGTTTGAGTTAAGTAATTTTCCAAAAATTTCAATCTCATGATCAAAACTGTATGTTTACTCTATCGTGTCTATCAAAAGTAAAAAGAAAATTAAGAAAATAAAAATGCTTTTTTGAGTTTTTTTGAAAAAAAAAGGAAAGAAAATTGCAAAAACAAAAGCATGTAAAATTAAAATAAACATGAGACTCCTCCCACACTTGATTTTGACTGTCCTCATAGTCAATGCATGATATAATGAGTGTAAAGGAGAAAAATATATACATATTTACAAAAGAGGGTTAAAATTCCTTACTGGACTTAGTATGGCTCATGAAGAACCATGAGCTCCTCCTCTTGGTCACTTACCAATTCCAAGTAAGGCTTTAAACGATGACCATTGACCTTAAAAATCGATCCATCCTAGGGTTTTCTATTTCTATGACACCGTGTGGAAAAACAATACGTACCACATATAGTCATGTCCATCTCGATTTTAATTTCTTAGAAAATAAGTGAAGTCGAGAGTCATATGAAAGAACTTTCTGATTTAGCGAAAACGGTTTTCCTTAGGATTGACTTGTCATGAAAACTTTTTTTTTCCTTCTAAATTTCACGTTTTCATACGCATCATTCATAATCTCTTCTTATTTATTGAGTAGCAATTTTTTATTTTCGCCAGCCTTTTTGAGATCAAAGTTTATGATTTTTATTGCCTATAACGTTTTATGCTCAAGCTCGACTGGTAAGTGACACGCTTTACCATATACTAATCACAAGGAGACATCTCAAGATTAATTTTAAAAGCAATTATGTAAGCCCAAACCACATCTGTCAATTTTTTAGACCAATCTTTTCGATTTTTATTAACAATTTTCTCCAAAATTTGTTTGATTTTTCGATTTGAAACTTCAACTTGACAACAAGTTTGAGGATGATAAAGAGTGGATAACTTGTGGGTTATCGAGTATTTCTTCATTAAAGAACAAAAAGATTGATTATAAAAATGAGTTCTATTGTCACTTATTATCGTGCGAGGTATGCCAAACCTAGCAAAGATGTTTTCTTTATGAATTTCATAATTTCTTTTGTGATCATTTGTTTTACACGAAATGACTTCAACCCATTTAGAAACGTAATCGACGGCAAGAAGAATGTAAAGATATCCGAAAGAGTTTGGAAATGGTCCCATAAAGTCAATTCCCCAAACGTCAAAGATTTCGATTGTAAGGATGGAGGTTAAAGGCATCATGTTTCGTTTTGTGTTTTTTTTCTAACATTTGATAGCAATCTCATGTTTTACAAAACTCGGAATGCATCTTTAAAAAGTGTAGATAATTAAAGCCACATTGAAGCACATTTTCCATGGTTTTCTCAAGACCGAAATGTCCATCACACGCTTGGTCATGACATAACGAAAGAACACTTTTGATTTCGCTATCTGGGATACATCGTCGAATGATTTGGTCAGAACAATACTTAAACAAGTATGAATCGTACCAATAGAAGTATTTCGCCTAGGATATAAATTTGTATTTATCTTGTTTGGACCAAAATGAAGGAGTTTCTTTAGTGACTAAATAGTTCACTATATCGGCAAACCATGGGTCGATGGAAACTGAAAAGAGTTGTTTGTCGGAAAAGTTCTCATTGATAGGTAAAGAAGATGGTGCATTTGGAAGATGAGACAAGTGATCGGCTATGACATTGTCGGATTCTTTTTTATCTTTGATTGTAAGATCAAATTCATGAAGTAATAGGATCCAATGAATCAAACGAGACTTAGCATCCATTTTAGCAAAAAAGTACCTCGAAGTGGAATGGTCAATGTGGACTATGATGTGTGAGCCTATCAAATAAGGTCGAAACTTTTCTAGTGCAAAAACTTTGGCTAGAGGTTCTTTCTCGGTGGTTGTGTGGTTAATTGAGCGTCATTCAAAGTCATACTAGCGTAGTAGATGACGTGAAGGATTTTGTTAATGCGTTATCCTAGGACAGCACCAACCGCAAAGTTAGAAGCATCACATATTATTTCAAAAGGAAGATCTCAATTGGGTGAGCAAATGATTGGAGAAGAAATGAGTCAAATGTCGAGCAATTTTGCTAAAATCTTTTACAAAGAATCGATAAAAGTCAGCGTGCCTTAGAAATGATCTAATGTCCTTAACGGATTACAGAATGGGTAGATTTGAAACGACATCAATTTTTGCTTTATCTACCTCAATGCCCTTATTTGAAATGACATGTCCGAGGACTATGCCTTGTTTGACCATAAAGTGACATTTTTCACAATTCAAAGTCAAATGTTTCTCTTTACATTGATTTAGAACCAACTCGAGATGATTTAAGCACTAGGAAAAAGAATCTCCAAAGATAGAGAAATCGTCCATAAAAATTTCTAGAAAGCGTTCGATCATGTCATAAAAGATGCCAATTATGCATCGTTGGAAAGTCATAGGGGCATTACAAAGTCCAAATGGCATATGTCGATAATCAAAGGCTCTAAAAGGACAAGTGAAAGTCTTTTCTTGATCTTTAGGAGCAATTGGAATTTGGTTATAACCGGAATAACCATAAAAAAAACAATAGAATTCGTGACCGGCTAACCGTTCAAGCATTTGGTCGATGAAAGGAAGAGGGAAATGATGTTTACGTGTTGCAGATAATTTTCGATAATCAGCGCAAACACGCCAACCCGTTTGAGTACGATTTGGAATGAGTTCGTTAGCATCATTCGTGATAATGGTGAGTCTGAATTTTTTAAGCACGACATGAATTGGGTTAACCCACGAGCTTTCGGATATGGGATAAATGGTACCGTTATTAAGAAGCTTAAGAATTTCTTCTCGAACCGTATCTTTCATTTCGGGGTTAAGCTTTCGTTGCGCATCACAAGTAGGCTTGGCTTCGCCAATTAAGTTAATGCGATGTTGAACAATTGCCGGGCTAATTCCCTTAATATCAGTAATGGACCATCCAATTGCTTCTTTGTTTTTTGAAAGAATTGAAAGAAGAGATGCTTCTTGGTCAAGAGAAAGATAGAAGAAATTACGACAGAAGAAGTTTCATTGTCACCTAAGTGAGCGTACTTAAGGTGAGATGGTAGAGGTTTGAGCTCTAATTTGGGAGATTGCTCGATCAAAGATATCAGTTGAGTTTCAGAATCAATTGTGAGAGGTTCGAAAGGAAGCGTGTCTACGATCTTGTTTGGCACGTCTTGAAACAATTTTTCACACTCCACATTGTGTTCATTAAGGTCAATTGTCTCGTTTTCAAAGTTTTCGTAAATTGCGCTAACTTCCAAAGTGTGATCCAATGGTTTGTTTGATTGATTTTTTAAATTGAAGATGTTAAGATCTACGGTCATATTACCAAAGGGAATTTTAATTGAATGATTTCGATAGTTGATCAAAGCATTCGAAGTGGCTAAAAAATGTCATCCTAAAATCAAAGGAATTTGACTTGTGAGATTATTTACAGGTTGTGTTTCTAAGACAATGACATCGACAGGGAATATGAATTCTCCTACTTTGATCAAATCTCACATATTGGATTTTTTACAGAACTATCGGTCAATTGAAGGGTAACTTTTGTCGGTTTAAGCTCACCTAGGCCTAGTTGCTGGTAAATTGAATATGAGAGCAAGTTTAGGCTAGCACCTAGATCTAAAAGACATTTGTTGATTTTCTTGTCTCCTATCATACACGAAATTGTGGGCCAACCATGATCTTTATGTTTCATAGGAATGGATTGAGACAAGACTTTACATAGACCGACTGCTAAAAAGACTTTTTTAGGTACTTGAGTGTGTCATTTTTGGGTGCATAAGTTCTTCAAAATTTTGGCATAGGTTGGGACTTGTTGAATTATGTCTAAAGAGGAATGTTGACCTTGACTTGCTTAAAAATTTCTAACACATTTTACGTTTGTTCCGAATGTTTTTTAGCACGAAGTCTATGAGGAAATGGAGCTCGCAACTCAGTAGGTCGGTCTACTTGAGTTGGTGAAGGATGAGGTTCAGAATTGGATTCAATGTTCGGGTTGGACTCAGTCGAGGGTATTGGAGATTTGGAGAAATTTCCAGTAAGTCATTAGGATTGACAATTTGGTTATCGATTTGCTTACCGGATCGCAAACTAGTGATAACATTCATTTGATTCAAATTGCTATCTTGAACGATATGAGCTTGTTTTGGGCTTGTGTTTTGATTTCTAGGCCTGGAATAGGTTGACTCGAGAATACCTCTTTGTCGTTCACTCATAGAAGTGGCTAACTGACTCATTTGCATTTCGAGTTTAGTAAATCGATTGACTCGCATTTGTCATGTACGAGGTTAGCAAATTTTACAAATTGTTACTCGATTGAAGATTTTGATTGGTTACTTTAGCCAAAGTTTTCAAACTATTCTCAAGTGATGTCATTCATTTGTCATCTTGAGAAACAAAAGATTGTTGCACTTGGTTTGAGAAGGTGGCGCAAAGTTTTGTTGAAATTGATTTGGTTGAAAGGTAGGATTTGAAGCATTGTTCGAAAATGTTTGAAAAGATGGTCGAATCAAATTCTTGTTTGAATTGTTTTGGTTCTAAGTGAATTTTGGATGATTTCTCCAACTGGGATTGTATGTTGGAGAGAACATGTAACGACCCGTATTTTTGGATCTTCAAATTTGAATATTTAGTTTATTTAAATATTCGAATTTGAATTTAAATTATAATAACATCCATGTTTCAAATTTTGACCCGATTTTTGAAGACGTATTTTTAGTTTATTTTATAGAAATTTTCTATAATTTTTAATTTGGAAAATAATTTGTTAACCCGCCTTTTGGCGAGGCTGCGGACAGACGGATTTAACTTAAACAACTTCACAACTATCGAGACTAAAGTATGATGGATTCGGTTTAAAATTATGAAGTTCACTTGGATATGCCGTTGGGAAAAGGAGTGGAGAAATTGCATGGCTCGGCCTAGGCAGTTTGGCAGATGTCGCTCGGCATTGGGATGGTTCGACGTTGGAGGCTGCTCGGCATTAGAAGGATCGTTCGGCACTGGACGAACGTTCGGCATAGAAGGATCGTTCGGCACTGGACGAGCATTCGGCATAGAGGGATCGTTCGGCACTGGACGAACGTTCGGCATAGAGGGATCGTTCGGCATTGGACGAGCGTTCGGCATAGAGGGATCATTCGGCATTGGACGAGCGTTCGGCATAGGTGGATCGTTCGGCATTGGACGAGCGTTCGGCATAGGTGGATCGTTCGACATTAGAGGAGCGTTCGGCATAGGTGGATCGTTCGGCATTAGATGAGCATTCGGCATAGATGGACCGTTCGACATTTGGGTGTTCGGCATTTGTATGTTCGGCATTTGTATGTTCGGCATTTGAGTTGTTCGGCACTCCATGGTGGATCGGCATTTGGGCGATCGGCATACTTCCACTCGTTCGGCATACCTCCCTTGGTTCAGCATGCCAACTGCTCAGGGTCACTCGGCATAATGAAGTGGGGATCGGCTATGGCCACGTTGGGCCCAAACTACTCAGGAAGCCCAACAACCTGCTTTTGCCTATAAATACAGCATGAGGGTCTCCAAATGAGGGATCTTCTTTCTGCTCTCTTACTTTCTCTTTTCTAAGGCTAAGGCAACTCTACCATCTTGTAACTGTAATCGATTATTACAGCAATAAAAAACAAACTTCTGGAGTGGACGTAGGCCGGAGTTAGCCGAACCACTATAAAATCTGTTGTTCTTTACTGCTTTCATTCCAGTTTTAACTGTTCTTCACATTATTACTCTCTACATGCATTCTACCACTGAGCTGTGACTGGTATTTGGTGCTTTCATCTGAATTTGGGGGTTAGTGACCAATTTTGGCGCTAACACTTTGGTGCTTTCACTGAGAATTGAAGCACTCAGGAATTTTGAAGTTAGGAACTTGGACCCTAGAAAGCAATGGCTAGACCACCAACAAGGAAGCAAGCAACAGAAAGAAGCAATCAGGAAGGAAGTCAAGCGGCCTCTTCTGGAGCTGGAGAGGATCATGCATCCATCTACATAACTCGGGATGAGATGCAAGTGATGATGAATTCTATGCAGGAGCAGATGATGAAACGTCAAGAGGGGATGATGCAAGCTCTTCTTAGGCAATTTGGACAACCAGGAAATGCAGGAGCTCAAGTTCGTGGAACGGGACCAGAGGAACTCAACCAGCGGACAGATGGAGTGATTCAGCAGGAGGCAGCTCCCAATCAACAAATAGCTAACCATCTAGATGGATCTAGACTCGGGGGCGCACCACCAGGTGATGCTGGACCAGTTCATGGAGGGATACCGGATGACGCTACGCGGCCTGACGTCCATAGGAATACAGAGTACGTGATGAGGAATATGTGCCAGAATTTCCTCGGGGACTTAGGGGGCAGTCTGGAAATATGGAAAGGGGGCAACCCTTGGTTGGAAACATTGGATTGGCTGACATTATCAGGCGGACTATTCGCGGAGGTCTGACAAACAGGGAGTCAGAGGGAGTTAACAAAAGTCCATTTACCCGGAACATTAGGACAGCTAGGAATCCGCCCGATTTCAAACTACCCACTCTGGAAGTATACAACGGGAAGACGGATCCCACCGACCACTTGATGAGGTACACCAGGCATATGGAAGTGCTGGGGGCAACGGAGGAGGTTATGGCCCGATGTTTCCCCCTGTACTTGACTGATATTGCTGCTATGTGGTTCAGACAGCTGGAGGATGGATCCATTAGAACATGGACAGAACTGGTGGACAAGTTCTTAAGTCAGTTTTGAGTTCACATAAAAAGGCCAAAGAACGTGATGACGCTAACGTCAGTCAAACAGGGGGCAGATGAATCGCTCAGGACATTCTTAACTCGATTTAATGCAGCAGTTGCTTCGGTGGATCGGCCAGATCCATCAATGGTTCTGATGGATGCGGTATCAGGAGTTAGTGATAATTCAGATTTCAAAGTATCATTGGTACGAGACCCACCGTTGGATCTTGGGGAATTCTTTCATGAAGCTGAAAGATTTCTTCGACAAGAGGATGCATGTTTGTACATGAGGTCAAAGGAAGTAAACATGACTAAGGATGGAGGACTACCCGACGAAAGCTCGGGTGGGGGCAAGGATAAAGGGAAAAGGAAGCGCTGGGGAGAACCAAAGTTCTCCACTTACACAGGATTGAACGCAACGCTGGAGCGGATTTTCTTAGATACTCGAGATCGCCTTCCCTATCGAAGGCCAGCAAGGAGGGAACCCACAGAACGTGAAAGGGCATCAGGAAGGCACTGTCTCTTTCATGACCTGGACGGGCATGATACTAACAGCTGCCGACATCTAAAGGATATAATCGAGGAGCATATAAGGAATGGTCAGTTGCGACAATATGTCGGAACTCAGAATGCAGCAGTGGAACCGGAGCAGCCACCGCCCACCTTGAACGATGTGGGCATGAGGCCCAGGGATGGTGGCCGATTGGTCATCAACTAATCTTGATGGTTTGGAATAAGTAACAAACTCCGGGCAAACGGTTAAATCACTTACTCATGTATGGGGTCGGAGATAACCCTCAGGCATGCTCTAAGATGATGGCTTACCGAGACGCCCTGGTTTGTGAAATTTGTTTTTTCCTTTGACTTTCACATTTGCTTTTTCTGGTTTGGTTTTGGAGTTTGGTTTGAACTCCCTGTTTTTCTCGTTTTCTGGTTTGGATTCTGGTTTGGATGTTTGTTTTTGGTATGGATTTTCGATATGGGTTTCTGGTTTTCTATTTGGATTTGGATTTCGGATTGGATTTTGATTGGATTTTCTCTGGATTTTGGCTAAAAGGTCGTCGAGTATGGATTATGCTCGGCAAGGGTCCGAAGAGACCAGGATTCGGCCTAGTACTTAGGCCATATATTATCGGTTACTATTTTAGGTCGTCGAGTATGGACTATGCTCGGCAAGGGTCCGGAGTGACCAGGATTCGGCTTAGGACTTAAGCCACGGCGTTATTAGACGTTCAGGGACACTGAACCATGAACACCATGGAATTACTCAACATAGGTCGTCAAGTGTGGATTGCGCTTGGCAAGAACCCGGAGAGGTTACGGATTTGGATATTGGCTATGAATAGCTAAGGATTCGGACAAGGACCCGGAGCGGTCCCGGATTTGGATATCGACCCGGAGAGGTCACTGATATGGTTATAGGTTATTGGATATGGATGGATTGGAACTCGGTAGTCGGGTTCAGATGGATGTGGAATTGGATAAGGACTTGGTTACTGGATAAGAATTAGACATCGACTCGGAACAGTCGCGGAAATGGATCAGGATATGGCCGTGGCACTCGGATAAGATGGCTTGGTAATGGATTGGATTATGAATCGGAAAGTATGGATGTGGATAACATACATACTTGGGATATTGGACTTGAGGCTATTCAAAACACACCTTTCACAGCAAGGCATGTTTTGGGGGGTAAGTGTTAACCCGCCTTTTGGCAAGGCCGCGGACAGACAGATTTAACTTAAACAACTTCACAACTATCGAGACTAAAGTATGATGTATTCGGTTTAAAATTATGAAGTTCACTTGGATATGCCATTGGGAAAATGAGTGGAGAAATTGCATGGCTCGGCCTAGGCAGTTTGGCAGATGTCGCTCGGCATTGGGATGGTTCGGCGTTGGAGGCTGCTCGGCATTAGAAGGATCGTTCGGCACTGGACGAACGTTTGGCATAGAAGGATCGTTCGGCACTGGACAAGCGTTCGGCATAGAGGGATCGTTCGGCACTGGACGAACGTTCGGCATAGAGGGATCGTTCGGCATTGGACGAGCGTTCGGCATAGAGGGATCATTCGGCATTGGACGAGCGTTCGGCATAGGTGGATCGTTCGGCATTGGACGAGCGTTCGGCATAGGTGGATCGTTCGGCATTAGAGGAGCGTTCGGCATAGGTGGATCGTTCGGCATTAGATGAGCATTCGGCATAGATGGACCGTTCGACATTTGGGTGTTCGGCATTTGTATGTTCGGCATTTGTATGTTCGGCATTTGAGTTGTTCGGCACTCCATGGTGGATCGGCATTTGGGCGATCGGCATACTTCCACTCGTTCGGCATACCTCCCTTGGTTCAGCATGCCAACTGCTCAGGGTCACTCGGCATAATGAAGTGGGGATCGGCTATGGCCACGTTGGGCCCAAACTACTCAGGAAGCCCAACAACCTGCTTTTGCCTATAAATACAGCATGATGGTCTCAAAATGAGGAATCTTCTTTCTGCTCTCTTACTTTCTCTTTTCTAAGGCTAACGCAACTCTACCATCTTGTAACTATAATCGATTATTACAGCAATAAAAAGCAAAATTCTGGAGTGGACGTAGGCCGGAGTTAGCCGAACCACTATAAAATCTATTGTTCTTTACTGCTTTCATTCCAGTTTTAACTGTTCTTCACATTATTACTCTCTACATGCATTCCACCTCTGAGCTGTGACTGGTATTTGGTGCTTTCATCTGAATTTGGGGGTTAGTGACCAATTTTGGCGCTAACATAATTAACTTTTCGTTTGACATTTACGACAAACGTCGGTGCTTTTGAAACTTTACAGAATAAGTCAACCTGTCTATTTTATTATTGTTTGATGATCATGTCATATTGTTGTGCATAATCATATTTTTATTTCTACCAGTCGCGGTTCGTACGCGGACGTGATATTGTGTGGTATGGTACCGCGAACTAACATTTTTCCAAACAAACTAAATGTTACCCACGCTATATTCCAACATGCCGTGTCTTGCATTTATGTATTTGTTTTTGATGTGAGCTGAACGTTGACTTTTAGTTTTCTTGGCCAAGAAAATAAATTGTGTGTGGGTATATTTGTGCATGCGCGCCCGTTGGGAGACACATTTATACAATGGTCGCGCATGAAAGAAGAAGGGAAAACAAAAAACTTGCCTCGTGCAAATAAACTAACGTAGTCATCTTTTGTCCACTTTGGTTAACAAACAGATTTCTACACTGGTGGCAAAAAATTGCTTAGCTCTGAATGTACTAAAGATGTCAGGCACAAAAAGGAAATACTATCGCATGCGAAGTAAACTATTGTGACACCACTAGACTGTTCAGACTCCTAGGTCATAAAATAAAGCTTCGAACATAGATTTTGAAAACATCAAAAATTGGTATGTAGTATCATTTAACAAAAAGGACTAGCATAAAGAAATGTTGTTATACAGTTACATATAACGCAAAGAGCAACAGTCAGTTTTCTTTTGTTTTAGCAAATATTACATGTCCTTACTATCACTACAAAACACAGAGGCTTTTAGCAAAAAGCGTCGTCGGCTGTCGTTGGCCGTCGCAAACCGTCGCTAAAAACTGTCGTTGAATAACCCGCCGCCATAAAATAAAACGACGACTGGCGATGCATTGCTGTACACGTGGAAAATTAGTTAACACCGGGATGGCGCCTCAAATTGACGTTAACCGTCGCTAACCTGGAACCAAAAGGCCGTCGCTAGCTGTCGCTAATTTGGACCAAATTTCATATCCAATTCTGCTATATGATCCATCCAACCACACAACCAATTTCATATTTCTTTCCAACACATATATATTCAATATAACGCAACATATATATTTACATAAATATTTCATCACCACCATATAAATATATCATCTTTACTACTAATAATGAGAATTCCTTGAATAGGAATTCAACCGTGTCTTTTTGAAATACCAGAAATACCCCTCATTATAATAATGGAAATCGTTCACTATATCTTTATCTTTACTACTAATAAAGAGAATTCATTGAATAGATTTACTCGATGTCCTTTTGAAATTCCAAATATACCCTTTTACATTTTATAGAGAAATAGTATTCAAATATGGGAATATAGCCTGTTATTTTCTAAGTACAACTGTCAGTCCCCATGGAGAACTACAGTGTACGTTCAAGTATCCGAGTGTTTCATATTGTCCGTAATTTAGGTGGGAGTTAATCGGTCGAAGTCTCGCCGGATTCCGAGTTAGTATGAAGAAAATATTGCAGTCTGAACAAAAAAAATAGCGGCTTCTACACTAGGTGGAGTTCAAATATGGGGATGTGGTATCCTGTTATTTTCTAAGTACAACTGTCAGTGCCCATGGAGAACTACAGTGTACGCTCACAAGATGAAGTATCTGAGTGTTTCATATTGTCCGTAATTTAGGTGGGAGTTAATCGGTCGAAGTCTCGCCGGATTTCGAGTTAGTATGAAGAAGTTATTGCAGTCTGAACAAAAAAAATAGCGGCTTCTGCACTAGGCGGAGTTCAAATATGGGGATGTGGTATCATGTTATTTTCTAAGTACAACTGTCAGTGCCCATGGAGAACTACAGTGTACGTTCACAAGATGAAGTATCCGAGTGTTTTATATTGTCCGTAATTTAGGTGGGAGTTAATCGGTCGAAGTCTCACCGGATTCCGAGTTAGTATGAAGAAAATATTGCAGTCTGACCAAAAAAAATAGCGGCTTCTACACTAGGCGGAGTTCAAATATGGGGATGTGGTATCCTGTTATTTTCTAAGTACAACTGTCAGTGCCCATGGAGAACTACAGTGTACGTTCATAAGATAAAGTATCCGAGTGTTTCATATTGTCCGTAATTTAGGTGGGAGTTAATCGGTCGAAGTCTCGCCGGATTCCAAGTTAGTATGAAGAAAATATTGCAGTCTGAACAAAAAAAATAGCGGCTTCTACACTAGGCGGAGTTCAAATATGGGGATGTGGTATTCTATTAGTTTCTAAGTACAACTATTAGTGCCCATGGAGAACTACAGTGTTCGTTCACAAGATGAAGTATCCGAGTGTTTCATATTGTCCGTAATTTAGGTGGGAGTTAATCGGTCGAAGTCTCGTCGGATTCTGAGTTAGTATGAAGAAAATATTGCAGTTTGAATAAAAAAAATAGCGGCTTCTACACTAGGCAGAGTTCAAATATGGGGATGTGGTATCCTGTTATTTTCTAAGTACAACTGTTAGTTCCCATGGAGAACTACAGTGTACGTTCACAAGATGAAGTATCCGAGTGTTTCATATTGTCCGTAATTTAGGTGGGAGTTAATCGGTCGAAGTCTCGTCGGATTCCGAGTTAGTATGAAGAAGTTATTGCAGTCTGAACAAAAAAAATAGCGGCTTCTACACTAGGCGGAGTTCAAATATGGGGATGTGGTATCCTGTTATTTTCTAAGTACAACTGTCAGTGCCCATGGAGAACTACAGTGTACGTTCACAAGATGAAGTATCCGAGTGTTTCATATTGTCCGTAATTTAGGTGGGAGTTAATCGATCAAAGTCTCGCCGGATTCCGAGTTAGTATGAAGAAAATATTGCAGTCTGAACAAAAAAATAGCGGCTTTTTCCTAGGCAAAGTTCAAATATGAGGATGTACTCTGTTATTTTCTAAGAACAACTATTAGTCACCATGGAAAACTACAGTGAGCGTTGAAGTGGGGATATAACATGTTATTTTCTAAGTACAACTGTCAGTCACCATGGAGTACTACAGTGTGCGTTCACAAGATGAATTATCCAACTATACCGTATTGTCCGTAATTTAGGTGGGAGTTCATCGGTCGAAGTATCGCCTAATTCCGAGTTAGTATGAAGAAGTTATTGCAGTCTGAACAAAAAAAATAGCAGCTTCTGCACTATGCGGAGTTGAAATATGAGGATGTGTTAGCCTGTTATTTTCTAAGTACAACTGTCAGTCTCCATGGAGAACTACAATGTGCGTTCATAAGATGAAGTATCCGAGTGTTTCATATTGTCCGTAATTTAGGTGGGAGTTAATCTGTCGAAGTCTCGTCGGATTCCAAGTTAGTATGAAGAAAATATAGCAATCTGAATAAAATAAATAGCGGCTTCTGCACTAGGCGGAGTTCAAATATGAGGATGTTGTGCCATGTTATTTTAGTAAACTGTCAGTCTCCTTGGAGAACTACAGTGTGCATTCACAAGATGAAGTATCCGAGTGTACCATATTGTCTGTAATTTAGGTAGGATTTCATCGGTCGAAGTTTTGCCTGATTCCGAGTTAGTATGAAGAAGTTATTGCAGTCAGAACAAAAAAAATAGCGGTTTCTGCCTAGACGGCGTTCAAATGTGGGGATGCTACTATCAAATCTACTTCCACAGGTACAAATAAAAATGCATGCACATTGTGGTTAAATACAGGCCCACATGGGCGTGCATATGTACTCGTACCAATCAAACGGAATATTCCAAATCCATCAAACAACTTAACCATACGTAGAAATACTATCCATCAATCACATGTATACACAAATGTCCACTAACCCATCAAACACCACAACCAACGAACAAGTATCAAATATATACACAAATGTTACATAACTGCAAAACAAGATGATGAAAATCCGACAGAAACACAAGCATACCTACTCATCGTCGTCGTCCGACCCATCCTCTCCGGGCATCGTCCCATGTTGTGCCAAGTATGCTGCAATATGCACGTCTAGCTGGTGCGCCAATGCACACTTTCTCCAATCGTTTATCTCCTCCAGCTGTTTTTTCATTTGAGCAATCTCCTCCTCGGCTTGGGATCTCCTGTAAGCCCTCTGGGACATTAACGTCTGTGAAATAGTTGATATCTAGTTATAATTTATGAACATTATGAACAGTATGAACAAAAATGTTGATTAATTATGCGGCTAATAGTTATAATTAAATGTTACATATTGGTTGCAATTTATTTATTTCAATTATTCAGGTTCCTTATACAATTTATAATTTGTTCACTTATGTTTAAATTCATTTGCATGTGTAAATTTATATATTAGAAATGAAGAAGTTTACCTCCTGATTTCGTAACTGTACAGCTTATTTCGCGAAAGCGGATCAATAATAGCATCCCATATATAGTTTGACTCCTCAAACGTTAATTCTACCTATCTGATGGACTGCGCTACTCGTGCTCGCTCCGCTTCATATCTCTCCTGCGATTACGAACAATAGTTTGACACGATAAATATTCAATTTAAAGTTTATGAAATGTGAAATAAAGGAATGTGAAACATTGTCATTACGGATAAGCATGTTCACCATTACGGATCTAGATTTATCGTCCGTCCACTCATATGAAACGTTAATTACCTTCCTTATCTGTCTGCTCAACAGCATGCGTGGCCATGAACACCTCAGCCATTGTAGGCTCATGATTGTACCTCGCCGCTTGAAAATATATACATATGAATAAACAATGTTACAAATATGATTAAACAACATTTTAGATATTTATAAACACAATTTATAAATTTACCAACTTTCTCCTATGTTTTTGGAAGGATTTGGAGCCGCCACGGTGCAAAGCAGGATTTTTATTCCTATTTGCACGATTTCGGGCAGATAATTCCTACAAATTTAGATACACGATTAACTAAATTACTGCAACTAACATACGAAGTTTAAAAAAATTATAACAACAATGCAAAAGTATATAACTTACTTTCACTACAGGAGTTTTCCAGAGTCGGAGATACTCAGCCCACACATCAGCGCCCAGCTAATTGGATTTTTTCCTGCATTTTAGCCTTAAACAGAGTGTCCCTATAATTTTTCTCATCCTCTTGTTCCAGTGATTGGTAAAAATATCCATATCCTTTGGGTCTACACGCACGGCTGCCTGCATATTGAATTTAGTTTGAATTATGTACATTATATTAATTTTCAACTGAAATAAAAACTTATACTTACCAGTACATCAGCCAATATAGCGTTCTTGGGATGTCGTCCCAATGAGGCCAACAGCCTGCCATCCTACTCATAAACGCCTTCCTGAAAACTTGTAAGATGAAATTCGAAGGCTCCACCTCAAAGCCCTTGTATAAATTTTGATGTAGATATTTAATAAATTTTAAAAAATATATTCAAATAAATTTGATACTTACCCTGCGCTTTTCGAAACTACCTCCACAAGTGGGCATAAATTCAGTGTTGTGCCACTTGCACCTGCACCGGGAGAAGGAGAAGGCTCGAATCTTCGGCTGTGTCTCCTGCCAGATATACCTACCACATCCAAATAATATCATAGAATGAAAAGACATAATTTATTAGTACAAAGCATGTTTCAGTAATCATCACATAAAACTTCCACTAAATCATAATAAATGAGACAAGACCTCATGAATAAATATATAGAAATTTCAAAACAAAATAATACATAATTCATAACATAGTCATCATTATTCATCATTATTAATACATAGCTCAGAATAATACATTATACAACAAACGATGCAAATATTCAGAATTTTCAGCCTTCGCGTTTCTGATTCAGACTCAGTCTCGTACTCTATCTCGTTTTCTTTGGTACTTTCAAACACATCTAATAAAACATTCGATTCACCATTCAACAGCCCTATATCAATGTCATCGGTTATTATTATTTCTGTATTTGGTTCAAGATCCGCTTGATACGCTGCTTCGTCTGGAATATTATTTCCGTCAAACGTAAACCTTGGCTTTGTTTTAAAAACAGCCGACCAATCCGCTTTATCTCTTTTTAAGGATGGATACGGAGCAAAATAAAATTGTAATGCTTGCTTGGCTAATACGAAAGGATCATACTTATAGTAATGTGAGGTATGCTTTATTTCAATAAGCTTATGATCTTTGTGCACGTTGATTTCAAAACCATGGACATTGCTGAACCAATTGCATTTGAATAAAAAAACTTTTTCTGCAGGTTCTACATAATATGTCAACTCTAGAACCTGTGTTAATACGCCGTAAAAATATTTTATATGCTCATCTAGATCATCACCACCTTTGACAAATACACTACTGTTATATGTTAATTTTTCAGCTCCGTAATCTTTCGTGAGGAACTTAAATCCATTGACGAAGAATATTGGATAAGTCTTCACATTTATTTTTGGTCCGATCGCAAGATGTCGTAAACCTTCATCAACGACACAGTTTCTTGGATCATAAACGTAGTTCGTAAACCGTTTAGCAAATTCTTTACTGAGATCGCCAGATAGATGCTGTGATTCGTAGATACTGCAAATATGTAATATGGCTTATAATTAATATGTACATAAGTGAATTATATATGAATTTATTATTACCTAACAAATGGTGCAACTTCAGCACAATTTAGAAGAACATATGTGTGTGCTACATGGTAATCTCTATCGTCTAACTATATTTCCACACATTTTCCAGCAGGTCGACCATGTTGTCTAAAAATAGATAACATTGTTTGAAAAGAATCTTGTTCAACGACTTCATCATTACGAGGAATGCTTACAAACGATAAGTTCACATCGTCACTGAAGTAATGAGAGAAAAAGAATGAAGCTTCCTTTTCAAGATATGATTTGCAAATCGAACCTTCAACTCGTGCTTTTTGTCTAACTTTTTTCTTCAGATGATTCAAGTACCTATTACAAAATAAATTTAATTTATATTTAGATATAGAAATCTGAATTTTAAACTGACATAAATATAACAGATATTCAATATTACCTCTCAAATGGATACATCCATCCATATTGCACAGGACCTCGAAGAAGTGCTTCGGATGGAAGATGAACAGGTAAATGCTCCATTACATTAAAGAAACCTGGCGGAAATATTTTCTCCAGTTTGTAGGGCAGTATGGGGATTTCTACTTCAAGTTTACGTATACGATCTACTTTTAATGTCGTCGAACAAAGCTGTTTATAAAACATACTTAATTCTGTTATAACACTCCATACTTTTATGGGCAACAGTTCTTTGAAAGCACGGGTAGTAAATATTCCATCATAATATGACAATCGTGACTTTTCATCCCACTCAATTTACTGTTTTTAAAGTCAACACATCTACGAAGATTAAAAGAAATCTCATCGGGAAATCTTAGTTCTTCCACCCACTTTAGCACGAGTTTTACTTGCTTGCTGTCTAGCTCATAGCATGCTTTGGGTTTTTTATTGTCATTGGGCTTCATATGAAGTTCGGAGCGTTTACAATAGTTTGTTATATCAAGTCTTGAATTCAAATCGTCCTTAGTTTTCCCCTTTACATTCAAAATTGTATTAAACACATTATCAAACACGTTTTTTTCGTTGTGCATCACGTCAATATTATGTCGGAGTAAGAGATCGTTCCAATATGGTAATTTTCAAAATATACTTTGTTTGCACCAATTATGAATATCCAATTTTCTTCGAATTTCATTATGTACTCCAGTATCATGTATCTTTGCATAGTCCTTTACAATTTCATATAATTATTCGTTTGACCAAATCTTTGGTGGTTGTATATCATCTTCTCTGTTAGCTATAATTTTTTTTCTATCTCTTCTAAAAGTATGATTTGGATAGAAAACACCGATGACAATCAAACCAAGAAACTTTCTTCCCATGCTGTAAAGAAAATGCTCGTGTTTCTTCCATGCAATAAGCGCAGGCTAGACGATCGACCGTACTCCAACCAAAAAGCATCCCATATGCTATAAAATCACAAATAGTCCATAATAAAGAAGCGAACATATGAAGAAAAAAATTTCTCGAAATGTCGTATGTTTCAACTCCTTCATTCCACAGTTTTTTCAACTCTTCGATTAATGGTTGTAAATAAACATCGATTCCTTGTGTTGGATTATGAGGGCCAGAGACGACAATAATGAGAAACATATATGGTGTTTTCATATACATCCAGTGAGGTAAATTATATGGAGTAATGATAATTGGTCAGGATGAATTATTTACTACCAAACTGAGAGAATGGTGAAAATCCACCCATACATAATCGAGTATGATATTACGGCTTTCTGCAGCAAATGTGGGATAAGTCTTATCGAAATGTTTCCATGCTTCTCCGTCAGATGGATGTATCAAAGTTCCTTCTTCCGGTGTTCTCACATTATGCCATCGCATATGAGATGTCGTAGCAGAAGATGCATATAACCTTTGAAGTCTGGGAGTGATGGGTAAATAATGCATTCTCTTGTACGAAACTTCTTTTCCTTTCTTCTTTCTTGGTTTGTATCTTTCCTCGTTACATATTCTGAATTTTCTAAGGTCAATGTCATCTTTCCAATACAACATGCAACTTTTTAAACATGTATCTATCTTTTCGTATGGTAGACCGAAAGCGGACATCGATTTTTTCACTTTATAATGACTATCGCACATCAGATTATTGGGTGGCATGTGTCGTTTTGCAGCTTGTACAACTACTGTAAATGCAGCTTCTGTAAGGTTGAATTTTGATTTCATAGTAATGTATTTGGCGGTTACTGATAGTTCGTTTCCGCTTTTACAACCGTCCCACAACAGCCTCTTAGCAGAATCCAATAAATCATATATTCTTTTAGCTCCCACGGTCGGTTCTTCTTCGACATTTACGTTTTCATCATCAGCTTGAATGGTAGGAAACATTGATCATGCTGCATCTTCCACCATATTTTCTATCGGATTCGTCATAATATTATCGTCCTCTAACAATATAGGATTAGGTGTAGGTTCAACAAGTTCTCCATGACGATCCCAGAACGAAGCCATATTTATACAAATGTACTTCAACTATATCTGGTTTCCAATGCTTCAAATGTTGGCTATTAATACACGGGCAATGAATTTATTCGTTATTTCGATTATTAGATTTAGAGAATCTAATAAATTTGTGTACACCGTTATAGAAATGTTCCTTTATTCAACCTTTCCTACCAGTTCTGACTTCATACATTCAACTACGGTCGAGAAAATAATCGAACATTTTTCCTAATTTGAAAATATATGTTAGAAAGTTCAAGTAAACAATTCAACTATAGGAATAATTTTCCATACTTTGTCGTTGTAAACACTTCACCATCGTAGAAAATTCAAATGAGCACTTCACTTTATTTTTTAATTTTCAGTTCATTGGTTTTACTTTGATGGTCGGTCATCCTACTTTCCATTACAAACATAATAAAGTAATTACATTTTATAAATTATTTCAGATTAAACGATTCAACAAAATTTCGGGAACACTTCCCTTCTGTTCCCTGTATCGTACACGAATGTGTGTACACAGAGAACGAGAAGGAAACGCTGTCGAAATTTTATAAACCGTTTAAAATGAAATGATTTATAAAATGTAATTACTTTCACTACAAGAGAAATGGCTGTTTCCAACGACGGATGGCCGTTGGAGGCCGTTGCTCGCCGTTGGAAATGTCGTTGGTATACAATTCAACGGCTTCCAACGGCCTCTAACGGCACCAACGGGGTTATACCAACGGCCTCCAACGGCAAGTTTGCCAACGTGGCGAATCCTGTTGACCAAATTGCCGTTGGAAGCCGTTGGAAGTTAGTGACCATTTAGCCGTTGGTAGCCATTGCTCGCCGTTGGAAATCTGGGTATATTTTTTTGCCCCCAACCAGCAGTACTTGTTTCCAGCCACACACAACCACAATTATATCAAAACAACTCCATTTCGAGCATATATATATATAACAACTATACCAAAACATTTCCAAACATATAGATATAACCAAATCATGCATATTTTTCAACATCAACCAATATCCAAACATAACCAACATCAAAAATTCCACACCAACATTCACAACCAAACCATCAGAATGTATCAACTCCAAATATACACAGAAACCATCAGAATGTATCAAATTCTCACCAACTCCAAAATATACATGACAATAACAGAACATACCTAAATCACTCCGCACCAGAACCACCAGATGAAGGAGGCTGTCCATACTGTGCGATGAACTCCGCCATACGCCGGTTCATCTCCTCCGTCCTTGCTTCATGCTGCAAATTACGTTCCCGCATCTCGGCAAGCTCGGCTCGTAGCTGCGCAATCTCTTCCTTATCTTGAGCCTTTTGATATTCTCTTTGCGCTGTCTGAGCCTGTAAACAAATTTAAATTATCAACTACACTAAAAAAATTAGTATTAAAATAATTGCAAATTAACTAATCTATATATATTCGCTAATAATTGATAAAACAAACTACGGATATGGAAGTGTCTGCCGCGGGTATAAGGATAGTTCAAAATATGAATGTAATACACTAGTATAAGGATATTTACTAACTTAAAATTTAACTTAAAATTACCGATTGGCTTCCATATCCGTAGCGTCTGCCGCGGGTCACTGGATCCATGATAGACTCAAAAATGGCGTCCTCCTCATCGGGGGTCAAGTGAGCTCGTCCCGTATCATCAAGTAAAGCTGTCCGCGCTTCCTGGAACTTTTGCTGTCATGCAAAATATAATTGAATTTAGTTAACGTTATTTCAATTAACTTGTAAGTTTTAGTTACTTATGTTATACTTACATAGGCAGCACGCGCTTTGTCATCGTGGTCCCAAGAGTAATAAACTGCGTCGGAATCATCAACCTGAGTCAAGGCATGTGTATGGGTAAACACATCCCAATAACTAACGCCCCCCCCCCCCCCCCCCCGTTGTCTCTCCTGAAATATACACATATAAATAT
The DNA here is from genome assembly GCA_030737815.1 of Allium fistulosum. Classification (NCBI taxonomy): domain Eukaryota; kingdom Viridiplantae; phylum Streptophyta; class Magnoliopsida; order Asparagales; family Amaryllidaceae; genus Allium; species Allium fistulosum. The sequence goes on along the minus strand of CM060904.1, from coordinate 1,094,805,601 downwards.
ACATTATTTATATTTTAACAAATTAAAACTTAAAATAATTAACTAATTATCTTATTTAATAATTATACCAAATCTTCCTGGTGATGCTGGAAAGACTTGGAACCACCGCGATGTGTAACGGGGTTCCTGCTCCTGTTTGCAGAATTCCTCTTGGACTGCCTCTGCAAATTTAAATTGAAAACAAAAATTGTTTTGACAGTTTTAATTATTTATATATTATTTGCCTCAAACAATTTAAATTAAATATATGATAGATTTACCACAAAATCCTCGTTGCTCCACCATGTGGCGAACTCATCAAAGACAGCTTCACTCATCCAATGAGGCCTCTTTCCTGATGTTTTGATGCTGTTTATTGTTTCGCGATAGTTTTAGCAATTTTGCTGCTCCAATGGCGCCGGACAACAAAAACATCAGCATCGGCCAAGTCCACTTCCCCCTGCACCTTTGAAAAAATATGAGTTATACAGTTGCTACAAATAGTGCAAACATGAATTGACATAATGTACATAACCACATAATGCAATAATTTGATATACCACACATACCAAAAAGTCCTGCCAGATAGCCTCCCTCACCCCCTCTGGTATACCACACATTAGATTATTAGGAGGCATATGTTGTTTCGCAGCTTGTACAACAGCCGTAAATCCAGATTCTGTGAGGTTGTATTTAGATTTCATCGTAATGTATTCAGCAGTTACTGATAATTGGGTTCCGCTTGTGCAGCCTTCCCAAAGGGGTTTTTTCACGGCATCTAACAAATCATATTTTTTTTGCCCCAATATTTGGTTCTTCTTCAACATTACCATCGTCATCAGTTAATTGTGGAACAGGAAACATTGAACATGCAGCATCTTCAACCATATGTTCTACAAGATTTGTCGTACCAATTTCATTACTCACCACCTCCTCATCTTGTACGGGATTAGATGCTAACTGTTCCCCATGACGATCCCAAATTAAATAGTTCGACACGAAACCGTACTGACGCAAATGAACTCTCACCATTTGAGGTATCAAATGCTTTAACAGTTTGCATTTACTACATGGACAACGGATTTCTTTGTAGTTTCCGTTATTACGTAAAGCAAAATCCATAAATACGCTAACACCATTATTAAAATGTTCGCTTGTTGAGCCTTCAGTATCGACCCTTCGTTTTTTGTACATCCAGCTCCGATCAGTAAAATAATTGTCCATTTACCTACGTATATAATTAAAATGTACGATATAAATTTGCATTGACATTTTTTATTAAAACAATTTTATAAACAGTCTTCTTGTTTGTGTTATATCTGTTAAAATAATACTTAAAGCTTATTTTGAAATGAACATTATATTCTATTTAAACAATTTTATTAGCGAATTTGATATTAATTGATCATTGACACTTTGTTGATGGGTCATCCTACCTCCCATTACAAATACAATAACGTAATTAAATCGCATAAATCATTTCAATTTAAACGATTAACCAAAATTTCGATAGCACTTCGCTTTAGTTCCCTGAACAGTACACAATTGCGTGTACACAGGGAACATAAAGAGAAGCGCTGCCGAAATTTTGCGAACCGTTTAAACTGAAATGATTTACGAGATTTAATTACGTTATTGTTTTTGTAACTTGTCCAATACAGGGACAAATCCAACAAATACTGTACACGATGAATATAGATGTCCGTTCTTTTAAAAAAACGAATATCCACACAACAATCGTATACAATACTTATCATACGGGGCCAAAAACAATCTAAGGGTTTAAATTTTAAAATTAGCGATACAAAAGTTTAAATTTTGTTTTCATAAAATTTAAACTTTTATATATCAATAAACAATATGTTGAATCAACGCATATATAATGATTTTTTCCTAAAACAAAAAAAAATCCAGTGTGTGCGCGCAACGTATAAAATAAACAAACAATGTTATACATATAATCGCATCACAAATCACATCCAGTCATGCACAAAATGTATCACGTATATATCGTATCATAACATGTCAAAAGTGAACAATTTATAGGTCAATATCATCACTTTCTACGTACGATTTTACGCAATTAAATCGCTAATATAATAACAAGTGCGGTTCATGCTTTGGTTAGTAACAATTATTAAGTTTGACACTAATTTAATAATAAACCTAATTTAACAAATCATAGTTAAACATGCAATAATTAGTTTAGTAACAATAATTAAGGTCCAATACACTACACTACGCAATCAATAGCACAATACATACACAAAAATTATCAATTTAACCTAAATTAAAAATTTACCAAAATTAGGGTTTTAGCAAATAATACCTGATTTTGGAGGTTGTGGAGCTTGCAAACGAAGGAGATGCTAGAACGTGTAGAAGGGGATAAAATGGGTTTGGAAATGTTTGAGGTGAGGGAAATGGGAAAAAAATTGGAAATTTTCGTGTATAAGTGAAATGAGGAAGAAGAAGTTTGGACTGCAGGTTAGGCTCGGCTTTCCAACGGCGAGCAACGGCCGCCAACGGTAATATTCCAACGGCTTCCAACGGCATGTGTTTTTTGTTATAAAAAATTCCGGGAAAAAGCTTGCCGTTGCTCGCCGTTGGAAGCCGTTGGTCAATGGCCGTTGCCCCCTCCCCCCCCCCATTGCTATATACAGTAATTCTAGTAGTGTTTATTATGTTTGTAACTTGTCCACATGGACAAATCCGACAAATATTGTATCAGATGAATATAGATGTCCGTTCTGTTAAAAAACAAAAATCCATATAACGATCATATACAACACTTGTTAGATGGGGCCAAAACTCTCTAAGGGATTAAAAAAAATTAAAACATATTTTACAATCACTATTTTAACAAGTACAAAAACTATTTTATAATTCATTCAACTATTTAAATATTTATTAATATAATCTGAAATTTAAAACGTATTTTATAATTCATTCAACTATTCTTATATTCATTTCTTATTTTTTTTACAAAATCGATTTCAGCGGAATATTTGTTGTTGTTATATTTATTTCTAAATTTCTTTACAAAATCTATTTTAGTGCAATATTTTTTCTTGTTATGTTAATTTCTTAACATTTTATAAAATCAATTTTAGAAGAATATTTTTTGTTATATTCATTTCTCAATTTTATTACAAAATCGATTTCAGTAGAATATTTGTTGTTATTATATTCATTGCTTAATTTTTTTACAAAATCTATTTCACTAGAATATTTGTTGCTGTTATGCTCCTTTCAAAATTAAATAATTCATTCACATTTATCAAACATTGTACACTTATCAATAAGCATATTAATCAATGGTTACATACTAATTTTTGAGTTTTAAATCAACCCTAATTTTTATTTACAAATTAAATAATCAAACCACTTATTAACTTCCCTAAATCAACTAACACGCCATTATCATCCACTAATACATAATAATCATCAATTTCAAATTCATAATCAACTAATTTTCTAAATAAGGGTTTTAATTTTATCCCCAAATCAACTAATAAACTATTATCATCAACTAATATCAATTATTCTAACATATTCAAACCCATAATCAAATTATTTTTAGAAATTAAAGTTTAGAGATTATACCTAGAAATTGAGAAATCGAAGAAGATGGAGGAAACGCAGCAGCATCGGAGGGCGACGACGCTTCTGGAAGCGGTTGGCGTCGGCAGGAGTTGATTGGAGGCGGGCGGGAGGAAAAATCGGCAGTAGGTTGGGAAAAAAAGAGGGAAAGTGAAAATGGTTTGCTCTTGACCTAGCGGTATATTCCGCGTTTTGCGACGACCGTCTTTTTTAGCTGTCACTAGTCGTCGCTTACGACCGTCACTAAACCAGGCCTATTTTACAGTGTATTTACTTTTCCTTACCTTGCTTTGAATTGTCTTTCTTATATATAATATATATATATATATACACACACGTGCATAGTTTTAGTTGGCAGGAATAAAGAAAAAAAAATAAAGAAGGGAGGACATGCACATTTACATTGTATGTATATATATGGACAAAGCAAGTAAGCACAGACTTTTACCCATTTCTTTATCTGCCCTGTGCGAAGCCTATACCTTTGCACTTAAGTGTATTGATTGTTTTGCATTTAATGTTTACATAGGCAAGAGGAAGTATTATAATAACAATAACAACAATAGAAGGAAAAACAAAATACAAGCTCTGCAGCCATGGCTTCTTACACAAATCTTCTTAATAATCCTATCTATAGCCTCGATCAGAATGATAGGTCTTCTAAATCTTCTCCATCTCACTCTCCTCCACCTCTACTGAAGCCATTGCCGCAAGAACCACCTCAATCAGAGAAGGCGCCTGTTATTGATTCAGAAGGTTTTCAGGTCATTCAAGGAAGAAAATCTAAACAGATGAGAAAAGAATCTGCTCTGCAATTTACAGATAATGGTTCTCATCAATTCAACCTGAAACAATTCCCTAATCAGAATTACAGAAATGCAAATCAAGGCTTCTTTAATTCAAGAAATGCAGTATATGGAGTAAATCTTGCAAGAAATAGGACAAGAACCAATCAGCATGTTCCAAACTCAGAAAATCAATTTAGAAATTCAAGAATCAATGCAAGAAGCATTCAAAATAATGGAATTGCATCCCAATCTAATTCTAACCTGATCAAACCCTCTTCATGGGCAGAAATGATCAAAAAAGGTGGTTCAAATTCTGACTTTGACCTGAAATATGTGGCGCCTTTATCCATCAATGAGAAGAAAATAGTGGTGGTGAGCGCGGGGGCCAGTAGAAGGGCTGAGAGTAAGTGGAGTTTCTCTGTTCTTGCCTATGTATTCGGTAATAGACCTGCTTATCATCATTTCTAGGTAGTTATTGTTAGATCATGTAACCCCACTGGAAATTTCGACATCTTTACTCGCAATAATGGTTTCTTCCTAATCAGATTCTCTAATGCTACAGACTGTGACAATGCAATTAATGGAGGTCCATTCTTCATCAATGGAAAGCTTATTATCAAGAAAAAATGGAGCAGTAAAATCAATCTTGAAAAGGATTTACTCTCTACAATGCCTATATGGATTAAATTGCCTGGATTAAATCTCAGATTGTGGGACAGTGAAATTTTAAGTGCTATTGCCAGTGTGGTGGGTGCTCCACTCAAATTGGATGAACACACTGCAAAAGAATCTAGACTTTCTTTTGCAAGAATACTAGTTGAAATTAATGCAGACTCAGAGTTACCAAACGATGTTACTATTTCTTTGCACGACGGGGAAAATTTAGTTCAAAACGTTGAGTATGAATGGGTTCCCCCCAGATGTAAAAAATGTTCTTGCTTTGGACATACAATAGAAAGTTGTGAAGCTAATTTGGTTTGGAAAGCAAAGCAAAGCAATCAAGTAAATAATGAAGTCAATTGCAGCACCTTTGCTGTGGAGGGAAATGATACTGCTGGAAATCCATTAGCAGTACAACAAAAAAATCCAAATTCTTATAATGTTAATTCGGGGGAAAATATAAATATTGAAGAATCCCTTATCATTAAAAACTTCCCCCTTGAAAATGATTCACAAGAAGGTTTTAAAGATCTGTCAAATAAAGGCAAAGAAACTGAAATCATTTCTGAAACATATGAAGGTCCAGAGAAAAGCATTGAAATTTCTCAAGTTAAGGTCACAAATTTACAAGCAAATGAGGTTTCAACTGCTAAAGAGGTTATGAATTTGGATGATTGTCCTTACATTAATAGCATCTTAAATAAAGAACCATCTCATAACCCGAATATCAGTCACCTTTTCTCTCATCTTTCCCCAATTATTAAAAATTCAAATTCCAATTCAGAAGGCAATATTCAAAAGGCAGTTAGTCTGATTGCAAATTCTATCTCGGTCTCAAGGAAGAACAAAAAATACAGCAAGGATAAGAAGAAAGGCAAAATGAAAAGTATTAAAGAAATAGTTGAAATGGAAACTCTAAAAATTCAGAAGACAGTGAATTCAGAAAGAAATACATCACCAAAAATCTCAAATGGGAAGATCAGTTAAAAGCAATCAGCAAAACCACATACAAGAAGAAAGGGAAAAGGATAGAAACCTTTGAAGAAGAGAGCAGCCACAGTGCTTAGTTGTTGCTGCTTCATGTATCCTTTATGTATCCTTATACTTTATATTTTATTTTTATCTTTTCCATTATGTCTATAATCTCTTGGAATATCAGAGGTCTCAATTCTTCTGAAAGAAGATTGGACCTGTCTTATCTTCTTAAGACTGAAAACCCATGTATGGTTGGTCTGCTTGAACATAAATTAGATGATCATAAGATAAAAGATTATCATATCACAAGCTTAAATAATTGGAATATTGTTAATAATAATCAGATGGAGGGAATGGTAGAATCATGGTCATTTGGGATCCCAATATTTGGGATATCACCCAACACTTTGTTAATTTCCAATTTATACATTGCAAATGTATTAATAAAGATGGTTTTCAAATAGAGATTACCTTTGTATATGCATCAAATAGTGAGCTTGAAAGGCTAAATCTTTGGGAAAATCTTGATCAAATTAATTCTAATATGCATTCCCCATGGATTATTATTGGTGATTTTAATACTATTATGCATGCTCATGAAAAAAGAGGGGGATCCCTTTTCCTTCTAAAAAACTGGATTTTTTAAACAATTTCCTACTCAAAACTGGTCTTTATGAACCATTTATTTTTGGTAACAAATATACTTGGAAATCTGGAAAATTCAGAAACATTCATTGCAAACTGGACAAAATTTTACTTAATCTTAGCTTCACTAACTGTTTCAAAGACTTTAAATGTTACACTCTTCCTCAAGCCTCTAGTGACCACACCCCAATCCAAATTTTTCTCACTCAAAACAATTTTTCAAAGAAAAATTTCCCTTTCAGATTTATTAATGGGTGGGTCTATGAAAACAATTACAAAGATATCATCAAAAACAGTTTGTCTTTTAAGGTACAGGACATTGCCCAGTACAAATTTAGTAATTTCCTTCAAATTGCAAAAGGAAACTTGAAAAACTGGAACAAACTCAGAAATAAAAATGATGTATCTCATTTTAGAGAGGAATGTAAGTTAAGGCAGAATCTCTTGGATTGTAATTGCTCAGACATTGAAAATGTCAACAAATTTTTTGAAGCCCAAAACAATTTTATCATGTCCCTTCAAGTGCAGTCTATAAATTTGAGGCAAAAAGCTAAAGCAGATTGGCTCACTCATGGTGATGAAGCCAGTAAATTTTTTTATGCTAGGATGTCTAGCAGAAAATTTAGAAATGATATTGGTAAAATTATAGATGTTAAAGGTAATGTTATTAATGAAGTATCTAGCATTGAGAATGAAGCTATTAATTACTTTACTAATCTATACAATACTAATAGCTACTCTAAGAATTTTCCTATCATTGAATCTAAATATAATCTGAATTCTAATAATCAAGACATTCTTCTTGCCCCTATTTGCTTAGAGGAAATTAAAAACATTATCTTTCAATCTAATAATGATAAAAGTCCTGGCCCTGATGGGTTTGGTGCAAAATTTTATAAAACTCATTGGGAAGATATAAAGTGTTTTTTATTTGATTCTTTTTCTGAGTTTTTTAGAATTGGTAAGCTTTTAAAAAAATTCAATCATACTTTTATCACTTTAATTCCAAAAGTTCAAATTCCAAATAGTCTGGATGATTACAAACCTATTGCTTGTTGTAACTTTATTTATAAAATCATTGCTAATATTTTATGCAATAGAATAAAAATATTTTTTTGAAATTCGTAATTTCTGAAAATCAATGCGCTTTCATCCCTGGCAGACTTATTGTGGAAAATACTCTCCTTGCTCATGAGCTAATTAGAAACTTTAATAATAAAAATAGAAATCTTATGTGTGTCAAGATTGATTTACACAAAGCCTTCGATAAAATTAAAAGGCACTTTATTATTTATATGATGCAACAAATGGTTTTGATAAAAAATTCTGCGCTCTTATACAAGAATGTATCAACAATGTGTCTTACTCAATTCTAGTTAATGGTTCTCATAAGGGTTTTATTCATAGCAATAGAGGTATTAGACAAGGGGACCCACTTTCTCCCTATTTATTCACTATTGCTATGGAATATTTCTCTATTCTTATGGAAACTGAGTCCATTAAGGGAAATATTAAACCCATTAATAGAATCAAACCATCTATTACTCATCTGTTATATGCAGACGATCTTCTTTTATTTCTACATGCTGACTATAACAGTGCTAAAACTATCTCAAATTTTTTTATGAATTTGGAAGAACATGCTGGTTTGAAAGTTAATGATTTTAAAAGTAAAATCTATTTCAGTAATGGTTGTAACAGAAAAACTAAAATTCTTAATATCCTTAAATTTAAAGTGGGCAAATTACCTGTAAAATATCTGGGCTTGCCTTTGAGTGTTAATCAAATCATTGATACAGACTACACTAGACTTTTGGACATTATTCAAAATAAATTTGAAGGTTGGGCTTGTAAGCTTCTGTCCTTAGCTGGTAGGTTGGAATTAACACACTATCATCATAGAATTAATAATGTATTGGATTCAAGCCCACAATATCCCAGTTAAGGCTACTCATAAATTAGAAAAAGCGTGTGCTAATTTCATTTGGAAAGGAAAGCAACATAAAATTGCATGGGATATGGTCCGCAAACCAAAGAAATCTGGTGGTCTAGGTCTTAGGAATGTAAATGATTTGAGAGAAGTCTGTAAGCTTAAACTTTTTTGGAAATTTGTCAATGGGAATTCATTATGGGCTAGATGGATGAAAGCAAATACCTTAAAAATAAGAATTTTTGGACTGCAAAATCTGAAAACCATTACTCTTTCTCTTGGAAAAATATTTTGGGTTGCAGGGATATTGGTCTAAAACTTTTGGATAGGAAATTTAAGGATGGTAACCAGACCAGCTTATGGTTTGACCCATGGATTCATGGGAAATCTCTGGTTAGTCTTTTGGGTTGGGATAGTTTGCTTAGGTTTGGTAGGACTTTTGATAAAGTTAGCACCATTATTCAAAATAATTTTTGGAATACATTTAGTCACCCAGCTACTTCCATTTTTAATGAAGCCATTAAAATAATTACTATTAACCCAAATTTGCAAAATGACACATGGGATTGGAGGCTTTCAAAAAAAGGGAATTTTTTCTTTAAAAAAACTTGGAAATTTATTCGGGGTCATGAAAGTGAAGTAGAGTGGTACAATGTTATCTGGAATAAATCGAATTGCCCAAAAATGTCTCATTGTGCTTTCTTTGTTGTTATTAACAGATTACCTACTAGGGACAGGTGCTTGAAATGGAATAAAAATGGTGAAACAATCTGTCTACTTTGCAAACAGGAGGCTGGAAGCATAAATCATTTATTTTTTGATTGTGTCTTTTCAAAGAATATTTGGTTCATAGCCAAGTCAAAACTTAAAATAAATCAGCATCAGGCTGTTCAAAGCATCAGAGAAAGCATCAAATACATACAGGAAAATTTCAAAGAAAAATCAAAGGAATTCAGAAATGCTAGCATTATTCTCACAGCAACCATCTTTCACATATGGAAAGAAAGAAATCAAACACTCCATACTCAAAAGGAGACTGGAAGCATTCAATTATGAAAAACAATTGATACAGAGAGTCAAATTCTCCTCAAAAAATTCAAAAGTCGGCAAAAATACTCGGATAATCTCAATCAAAATCTCTGGAGTACAGAAAGCTATGAGGTAGAGTTAGAAACTTTCTTACAAAACGAGAAACAGGATTCTGTCTTTCCTGGAGGAAAACCTCTTCACCACAGTGACTTTCACTGGATGAAGAAATCTAGTAGCCTCAGTAGATCCAAATCAGAGCTTGCGCATATTGATGGCGGCCACCTCTACCATCAAACCAGTAATTCATCCTACAATAGAAAGGGAAAGGAAAGTAAATTTTATTACAATCATGATATTCACAATTATAATAATGTAAATACTGATGGCTCCTCTAACTTACCTGGTAGGGGCGGAGGCTACCGCACACTCAAGCGCAAGGCAAATTCCGAGCATCTCCTGCATAAAGATAGGATTTTGCAACTGGATATGAATAATCAGAGAGTTTCGACAGATTTCTATAAAAGAAAAATCAATAACCATATCTATCACTTATCTGTTTGGGACAAAGGTGAATCCAGCAAGCATTATTATTTTAGAGATGAGCTTACTGCTAGAGATCTCCCAAACAATATAGATCAGCTTTCATCTGAGCTACTCATCGAAAATAACAAGCATTCGAAGCAGAGAGCCTTGGCTCCGCCTTTTTTGCGAACAATAAATCGTGATTCACTCGTCATCAATGATGAAGATAACAAGGGAAAGAGTTTTCCATGGAAGCCTTCATGATTTCACTGATCTGTTTCAAAATCGTAAAAATCGCCATGAATCGCCATGGTTCGATCTAGCTTCGGTGTAATATTTAGGGTTTCTTTTTTCGTCTCTGCTGTAAGAAATGTTGCGGCGTGGGTTTGTAAGAAGGTTGTTTCGGGTAGGGTTTTGTTTACCCTACCTGTTTATTTCTAGGCCTTGGACCAAACTTTTATCTGTTTCAAAAAAAAATAGGCAAGAGGAAGCACGCACGTTTTCATGTCAGTAAAATACTTAAGACAGCGAGCATGAAAACAAATTATTACATAATATTTTTTTGTTCATTCTTACTGCATAAAAAAGCATCGTAGCATTCCATTATTTCCTTTTTCTCCAAGACACGTAAGGAAAAAAAAGGATCTCAAATACCCATCTTTCACCATCTTTTTCTTCACACACATCCTTGTTTCCTATGCAAAAATGAAATATGCAGAGAAAATATTTCCCACTTCTACTCTATCTTTCTTCCTTCATTTCCCAGTGTAAATGAGTGTTGTATATGTGTGAGTATGTGTGCAAGTGTGTATTTGTGTTTGCATTCATGAATAAGGAGGAAGCATTGTTGCATGCGGTTGGTGTTGGAGTGTCGTTTGCTGTTACCAAAGGTTTAACCGTTTAAGTCAGGGTCTTCTTGTTACTTTAGCTATAGCTATTCACAATATTCTCTTGAAGGCTTGGCTGTGAGCATGGTGCTTGCTTCTCGTGGCGTTTCTCCACGTAATGCAATGTTATGGAGATGTTGGCTTTGTGGGTGATGGAATGAGATGAGGAGGAAGGGGACGCATGCAAGAAGTAAAAAATAGAGGGAAGAGTAGGGGTGCTATTGCATGCATTTGTGGCCTTCGGCTGTAGCTTGCTGATGTGGAGTTTTAATATGTATTGTTTGTTTTAATTATTTATATATATTAACATGTTCATATCTCATTCATATGAAATCCGATTAACATACGGATTTTTGCGCTGTACTCATATGGACGAGTACAACATTATAATGTAGCATGTTAATAATTCTAGCCATGTATAAATTTATGACATATTTAAACGGACTAGATTTAAATCGCGTTATTTTAAATAATAACGTCGTTTAAATTTATATACCATAGTTATTGATGTTTATTTGACAAATAAATTACTATTGAGTTAAACTGGATCGAATATAGTAATTAGACATATGTTTAACGGAATAAAACATCGTTCCACTAATTAAATTAATTTGACATTTAATTAGCAGAATGAATCTCTGTTCTTAAAAGTTTATTATTTTAAAATATGATTCTTAAAAGTTATTTCTTAAATGTTAATTAAGAATGTTTAATTATTATTTAAAAGGTATTTAATTATTGTTTTAAAATGTTTAATTATATTTTAATTAATTTTTGAAATGATTTAACAATACCTTAATTTTTAATTAAAGTTAATTAATTATATTGATTTAAGTTATTTAGTTATATTTTAAGGATAATTAATTTTTATATTAATATTAGTTTAAGGTTAATTAATTTCTGTTTTAATAACTTTTTAAAGTTAATTAATTATTATCTTAATATTATTTTGAAGTTGACTTATTTATACAACAATAATGTTTTAAAATTAATTTACTATATTATTAATAAGACTTTAAAGTTATTGAGATTTAAATTGAATGGAATAGAGGGATGTTTAAATAATGACTTATTAATTTAAGTTATTTTAAGTAATGTATGGTTTATCAAAAGAACCTTACTGACTCAAAGAATTTATTAATAAGTTGATTTAATATGGGAAGAGTTTATAAATGGTTTTGGATATTTATAAAAGAATTTATAAATGAGTTTTAAAGATTTGAAAAGAGGAAGTGTTCTAAATTGGGTTTGAGATTTATAAAGAATGTTTTATAAAGGGATTGGGAATTTATAATGAAGCTTTATAAATATATTTGGAGATATTTATGAAATAAAGAGATTTTGGAAAGAAATGATTGATTTTCATGGCGTAATTCGTGGGGTAGGGATTGCCTACAGTTTACTATGGATTCGCTGGGATAGCGACGTAACCATTGTGTAAGCGGCGATCCATAGTCGTTTTCAATTTTCTATGTTTTGAAGCAAAAAGGTTTGTGAATATACTTATACCGTTGAGATAGGTATATGGTTATATTTTCTAAGTATCGAAAATATAGTGGTTTGTGAATATACTTATCCTGTTGAGATAAGTATATGAAAGTGATTTCCATGTATTTGAAATGTGATTTTAAATTAATGAAAGATTAATTTAAGAGGCTTGGTGATTTCCATAGGAAATGTAATTTCTGTTTGAATGCTTGTTTATTTGATAGTTAAATAACCGACTATCAAATCTTGGCCTAAATATGTAATCCTTTTTAATTTTGATGGTAGGGAAATATGCCCTACTTAACACCGAAGAATTTTAACTCTAGAAATATATCTAGAGGAAACCCGGGGATTATATGGTACAGTTACCATCAGTGGTGCTATACTATACGTATAAACTCGTTTCGTTCTTCTAGGACACATGATAAGGAAATCTGTCTACTAAAACGGTTAGAGGGTGATCCCCGCTCTTATGTATTGTCTAATTATTTCTTAAAGAACAGGTATTGAGCAGTCCGAAAATCGGCGTTTGGTTTTGTGGAGCACCCAGAAAATAGAAGAGTGTACTCGTAAGAGATGACTCGAACCCGTGACCACTCCAAAAACCATATACGGTTCTATGGAAGAGTTTCGTGATATATTGAGATGTTGGGATCCATGTGTGATTCCGAGACCCGTTGGGGTATGGGAATCCGGGTGTGATTCCAAGATCTAATTGAGATGTTGAGATCCATGTGTGATTCTGAGACCCGTTGGGGTATGAGAATCCGGGTGTGATTCCAAGATCTAATTGAGATGTAGGAATTTATGCATGACTCCAAGACCCATTGGGGTATTGGAATCCATGTGCGATTCCATGATCTATTTTAATGGCGGTGCGTGAGCTGGAATGCCAGACGTAGCCTCATCAGCGGGAATGAAAAAACCCAGAGATATGAGGCATGGTCAGTAGGGTTGGCAAACCGTGTAGTCGGCTCCACTTAGACGTTACCTGCAATTGTTATGCATGCATGGGGCGATGCACTCGGTCTTAGCGAGACCAGCTATGTTTTTCCTATGGTACATCACTAGGGATGTATGCTGCTTTGGAAGGATATCTCTGTTCCATGTGTAGGAGGACCGTTCCTTGAAGTACTGAGGGCACCTCCATGGAAATCCTACATAATTAGCGAACTTGCCTTATCAATTTTTGATTATATTACCTAGCACTGTTGTGATGTACACTCACGAGCATCATACCTACTTGATTATTATTATTTTCATCCTTAGACATTATTATAATATCACTCGATTTCTAGTATAAAGGTATTGGTTATCGTAAGGTAAAAACATGTCCGTGTTTATGTGCGGCGTGGTCTTACGAGATACCTTTGTTTTGAAAAGTTATTTAAACTTTAAGAATCCATTTGATTGTGTTTCTCACGCTGGTTTTACCAGACTGACTCGGACGTTGTTTTCCTATAATGATCGGGTCAGACTGAGCATATTTCCAGGTTTAGCTGGATGTTTGAAGCTTCAGGAGAAAAGCTGGGGCCCAGAGACGTATTCACGTACATGGTTATTTTTTTGTTGCATTCACTGTTGTATTTATCAGCAATTGTGAAGACAGGTTGTTATAACTGTCCATGCTGAATAGGTTTGTATACTCTGATTGATGTCTGTATATACATATATCACAATTTTGTTTTGTGTAAAGATTTGTCATATATTATAGATTATTCGTTCCACTGTGAGATTCTGTGCTGTTTAGTTTCGTCTTTCTTCTTTCTTTTCCCTAACTATCCGCATTTCCCGTTCAATTTGGGTTGGACATGTGTGGTTTATTATCAGCTTAAACTGTACGGAAAAGTGGGTCGTTACAGAACAGATCGTTTCTAACATTTTTAAAGTGGATATTAGGCTCAGGTCCTTAAAATTAAACTTAATACACGAAAACTCCATTCCAAAAAAAAGATTGTAAATTAGGTCTCTAGAATTAAGTTACTGAATAATTGTATACATTTATGCAATTATTCAGCGAATAATTGAAGACATTTATGCAATTGTATCCAAAAATTGCATAAATGTCTACAATTATTCAGCGAATAATTGCGGAAATGTCCGTAATTTTTTGCTGAATAATTGAGGAAATTTCTGTAATTTTTTGAAAAAATTGCATAAATGTCCGCAATTTTTCAGTGAATAATTGCGTAAATGTCTGCAATTTTTTAAGCATAAATGTCTACAATTATTCACTGATTAATTGAATAAACCTATGCAATTATTTAGTAACTTAATTCTAGGGACCTAATTTACATACTTTTTTTGGCAAGGATGTTTAGTATATTTTGAAACTTAATAGAAACTTTAACCAAACTGTCCCTTTTTTAAAAGCGTTGATTTGTTCTAATGAGCGAGGACATTGATCGACAATATGATTTGGATCATTACATTTATAACATGGGATTTGAGAAGTTCATTTGATTAGATGAAAGAACATCATCAATTTTTTATATCATCGCATCGATTTTTGCTTCTAAGGCTAATGATGATCTTATCGAATGTGCACTCGATCTTGAATAGATTGATTTCTCGTTAGAGCGTTCCTATTGAGATTATTTTCGGCTAGGTTTTCAAGAAATTGCCAAGTAGCATAATGATGTTGTGCTAAGAAGTTTCGTTGGCACATTAGTTCGAGCATTGTTCGAGAGCTATTTTCAAGCCCATCGTATAAAATTTGACAAAGAGTTCATTTCTCAAAAATGTGATGTGGACATTTGATTAAAAGTTTCTTAAATCTTTAGAAATATTTTCCAAAGAATTCACTCCCAAATTGATGACAATTACAATTTCATTATTTTGGTTGTCTTTTTTCTAAGAGGTAAAATTACTTTAAGAAACTTTTTACAAATTCGTCCCAAGTTCTAATCGAATTTGAAGGCAAGCTATACAATCATTTTTTTGTGTAGTCGGTAAGTGCGAATGGATTAACCTAAGTTTTATTTCGTCGTCGCATAATTGTTGAAGTTTTATAGTTGCATAAATTTATTCAAATTTTGTTAAAAAGATGTAAGGATCATCATTTTCAAAATTGCCAAATTTTGGAAGCACGTTAATGTGATTTGAATGGATTTCAATGTGATTACCCATTGGGGCGGGTAAAGTAATGCAAGAAGGGACAGAAACTCGATCAGAGAAAATTTTGTCCATTAGAGTACGAGGTGGATTATCGTTCGCCATTATGGAAAGATTGTTTGTTCGAGCTAAGCGGTTTGTTGAATTGTCACGAGTTCAAACACTCATGCACAAAAGAGAAAATTAAGGAGAGAGAGGTGAACAATAAGGGTAACAGAATAAGAGTGAAAGATTTTTTTTAAAGAGAGAGGGAGTTTTTTTTTGAATTTTTGTTTTCTTTTCCTTTTTTTAAGAGAAAAGGTAACAGGACTGTTTTTTTTACAAAAGGAAAATGTTTTTTTTTTGATTTTTTTTGTTTTTTTATATGTGCATGAAACTATTGCATCTAGATGAATACAAAGACTTAAGTAGAAATTTTATGTCCTTAATTGCTCCTAACTCAAAATTTTATCCTGGCACTTTGACTTAATTCAACGAAATAATTCATAGTCAGGTAACGGACATGATTTAGCAGTGCATCATGAATCACCGTAGTAATGCAGCTGAATGTTTAAGTACCTTCAGAGAAATAATCAATATAATATCTTATGAATTACCATAATAATTAAAAATGATTGTTTCTCTGTCGTTGTCTTAGACACCAAGAAATAGTTTGTTAAAAGAAATCAACTTGTCAAAATACAAATTTGCCCTAGATGAGCCTATGACACTCTTAAGTTGAACGTCCAACCTTTATTATTTGAGTCAATTTTCTACAATGAAATGCAATTTGTGGGCCGAGAAAAGGGTGATGATATCCCCACCTTATGTAAAGTTGGGTGTTGCTCTTAGAAATAAAAACAATATGAAATGATGCAAAACTGAAATTAAACGTGTGTTAACAATGCAAGTACAAATGAAATTTTTATTTTTACCTTTTTAAATGCAAACAATCAACAATGCAAGATAAATAAAAATAGGGGATAAGAACACGATACCAGAACGTGTAGAATTATTAGCAAATTTATCTAAAAGTAGCGATTATTTTAGAGCAATTCTTTTTTTGGCAAGCAAAGCAAAGCAGTTTAGCTAGCAATTCTTCTCCTTCTGAATTCCTGCAATTTGCAACCTGTAAAAGTGTTGAAACCGATTTTTGTTTTGTTTTTTATAAGGACAGAATGAAAACGGAAGCAATTTTTTTATCATTTACCAAAGCTGAATGAAAGCATATATATTTATATATGTTTGGAAATAAATAGAACAGAAAATGAAAATGAATAGAAATGAGGTTTATTTCAATGAAATGTAACAGTGCAAAGTGCAAATGAGATGTAATGCACACAATGTAACAGTAAGAATGCAAATGCAATGAACAGAATGTAAAAATAAAATAAACTACAATGCAAATTTTTGAAAACAAATGCAAAATGAAAATACAATGTAATTATTACATTTAATGAAAACTAAAGAAGAGAAAAACAAGTGAAACACAAGATAAAAACAACAAAATGCATACAAATGAACACAACAAAATGCATAAAATGTAATGAAAACAAAAGTGAACAAAACAATTTTTTTTAATTTCTTTTTAACGGAGACTAACACAAAATAAAAGGAAAAAAAATTAAATCGAAGAGTAAAATTAAAATTAAATTGCTTTCCCCGGCAACGATGCCAAAAACTTGTTCGGACGGATTTTCTATCGGTTAGAAAACCGTCGAATTTAATAAAATAAAATACCACAAGCGCACAGCGTACAATCGTAGTACACATGTAAGTACGGTTCGATCTCAAGAGGAAAGCACTAATTTCAAAATTACTCAATCAAATTGTCCAAAGAGTTTGAAGATATGTTAACTAAAAAGTGTAAAAAACTAGAGGAAAATTGGAATAAAAACCATGAGATTAAAAGACAATTTAGAGGTAAATCCACTTTCACTTTCATATAAATCAACACAAAATAAATTTATAATCTCTCTTTTCTATCACATGGAGAATTAGTTGATGTATTTATTATAAGTATAGTCTATTTGTGATATTAATGAACACAACTTAAACATCAAATTTTAATACATCATCCAAACCCATTTGTCAAATCTAATGAAAATGGTTGTGAAATTAAAAATAAAATCTAACTTAAGTATGATCTATTTACTTTTTTTATCAAGTAACATAAAACATCAAATTTTGATTCTATTTTCCCTTTCATTATCAAAATCAATTAGTTAGATGAAAATATAATTTGTGTTTATATTTGATTAAGTATAGCCTATTTGTAATTAACAACATTGGCTATCAAATTCATTAATAAACAATAAACTTTCATCAACATCAAAATTACATTAAGCACCAAAGAAGTGATCATAAATGAAATCATCATGTTGATTTTACATGATTCATGAGAGCTTCATTACTCCTAAATTGAAGGGGGTTTAGCTTTTCATACTTGAATTCGTTTCAACATAAATTGATTTCAACAATAAAAAGAAAATGAAAGGAAAAATTAATAAAAATGAAAGAGAGCTAATTGAAAGTAAGTAGAGAGCTAACTAATTATATAAAAATTAAATCTACATTAATTGCATAATATAAATCTAATCTCCTAACATGAAATAAAATAGCATAGAAAAAGAGCATAAAATAAGAGCGCATAAAATAAAAGAGAAGGCTAAGAAGCCATTAAAGATAAGAGAACTTTTATTTCTTATTTGTGGTTACAACTATGCATAAAAGTTGTGATCTATTAAATGAAATATAAGAGGGTATTTATACAAGTCTAAAACCCTAATCGCTTTTTAGGGAGCTACCAAAAATACCCTTGATTTTGTGTGGCCTTTAAGTCATTATTAATGTTTATTAATCTCCCACTAATTGTGCTTTTGCTTTTAAATGTGGTCCATTAGCAAGTGGGTATATGGACTCCTCCATGTTGATTTAATTCATTTTCTTCTTCATTCTTTTGGCTTCCACTACTTGTGCATGCATATATTCATGAATTCTCTTCTAATTTGCACTCAATTTCCTACAAAAATAAATAAATTTGCATATAAATTTTTTGAGAATAAATGCACATACATAATGATCGTTTTTCCCAAATGTAGATGAGTGAATGATGATCTGAAAACATTTTGGTATTTTGGTTTAAACATGTAAAACTACCCTAATAAGTCTTTTATTTTAATAAAGAAGATTAAGCATGAGAGTAAAAATATACGTTTTTACACGCAAATTAATAAACATTTTTATATTTCCTGATTATTTTCCCGCAAAGTTCTTTTTAGCCTTTTCTTTACATTTTTTAATAGGATACCATAATTTTTTAGAGCATCAAGTTCTTCTTTAGATATGTAAGTTGTTAGACTTCTTTGATGGCTAAATAAATTAATGGTTTGCAACTAGATAAATGCATGCACTCTAGATTTCTATCTAATTAAGTTATGCAGCTCCAAAATAAAAGGAATCAAGTAAGCCTTATAATTACATTGCTATGTTTTCCAGTATCTACTAACTCTATGGTGTATTCTTGTCGGAAAATAATTGAAAATCCGGATGGTATATGTTTAACTGGCCAAGACAATCATCTATATTATAATAATTTATAAGTTGTACAAAATTAAGGTGTAAAGTTCATATCCAAATATAATACATGTATGCTATTTAAAGGTAAGAATACACACATAACACATACATATTTGAAATTTGAATATTAAATTTGTACATAAGAGTTTTCCTTTTCATTCTCCAATATTTTACTATTTCTTTTCTTCCATCTTACCCTATTCCAAAGCTTCGTCTATATTCAAATAAACTCATCCTATAAAAAGATATGTTATTCTATGATAATTGAACCTTATCAAAATATGATATTTAATTAGCTACACATTAGATCAATTGATGTTAATAAAATTATGAAATTCTTCAGTTTTTATATATTTATATTTGGCTCACAATAGTGCAATTTATCGTTTTGTGTGAGAGGTGTACCCATGATTCTAGTGCATTATGGTTAGTTGTAGTCATAGGTTATCACTCTACTACATTAAAGATAATCTTATACTATCACTTTAGCTAATGATATTTAGGCAATATTTGAAAGAAGATTGAAAATTTAAAGTTTTGATATTATCCTGATATGCTTGGGCCTTATGATGCGATTGGTTCCTATAAAACATGTTGATGTGGTGTGGTAGTTGAGCCAACAACACAATAAGTTATCAACCTAAATATATACTAGTACATATTTTCAACAATAAATGTAGTTTAACCAAAACAAAATTGAGATCTTAGGAAAATGATAATTCATACATCAAGCTATTTTGGTTTCATAAGCATGTTGGTTTACAAATAATTTTAGATGGCTCAAGTTTATATGTCTGTTTGGATATTGAAAATCTATCACTATTTAAAACATTCATTACGACCTTTGTTCTATTACATATTATGATTTTCAGTTTCTTTTATACCCCTCTCCACTAACATTAGGAACTCTCCATACAAATTTGATACCTATATTAGTTCAAAATTTATGATTGTTAATTCAATAAAATACAACTCAAAAGATGAATTCCATTCAAAAAAGGAGCAAGGTTTTGATGGCTTCTTCATTAAATTTAGTTTGTATTGTACTTTTTATCATTTTTCTTTTTACATTGTTTGTACATTCGCCTTTTGGATTCTAACTATAAATAATGTTTTTGTTATATTTAGGCCTAAACTGAATAAGTGAATATCACATTCTATGGATAATGATTGCTGATTTTCCAATAGAACAGAATAAAAAATTTGTGAGAGGCATTACTAATTATTGAATATGGAAAATATTTTTTCCATCTCAAGCACATAATTAGATGAAAGAGGTGGAGGCTTCCAAGATAATATATTTTTCTTCAAATTTAATATATTATTCGTAAGTTCATATTGATATTCATATTATATTGAAGCTCTTATTTAGTTTGACATTGAAAACCATTTAGACGATTTTAATGTTATATTTTGGTATTTATCTTTTATTTTCAATCCAATGTACGAATGTATAATCATATAATGATTTGCACCAACTTTTTGAACATGTCGTGAAAGTTTTATTTTCCTTTGGCGCACTTCCAATGTATATGTGTTAACATAAAAATGGAGCAACATCCCGGATTGAGCATGAAAGCACCAATCCAGTTCTTACAGAGCAATAATATATAAAATAAATGTAAAAAGTAGAAATAGTAAAAAGACAAGAAGATTTTTATAGTGGTTCAGCTGTTAATGAAGCCAATGTCCACTTTATAACTTTCTATTAACCGACTGCTGTTACAAGTTGAACCGGATTACAATATGATTGAATCTTCTAAGTTTGATCAAGTCACAAGCACAAGAATTCACTGAAGAATCACAATGAAAACCTAGATGATCATTATGTGGGAGGAGAAGATTGAAGAATAATCTCTGCATAATTCCAGTATCCGGTCCAGAAGATCCCCTTGATGTTGCAAGCAGGACTGTATTTATAGGGGTTGGAAAGCTATTGGGCTAGGCTGCATTGCCAGAAGCCTACACTCAATGATACGAAGGTGCTTGAAGAATTTCATTGCGATCCAACTTAACCTGATGGATCGTTAGCGATCCATAGGGCATGGATCGCTAGCGATCCATGTACTTAAGGTATTTTTGGATCGTTTCCTTTGGGTTGCATTCCTTGCCTTATGTAGTTACTTTCCGTGTAATTTTGTAGCTAGTTTCCTTGTTTTGATGATGATTCATGTACAGGTTGGAGTGAACTATGACTGGAATCAGATAGGTCTTTGCTTCTCGAACTATGTTGCTTGAAAGGCTATGAAATTGGGCATACACCCCTAGAAAAGATATTGACTCACGATGGAAGAGATTTGAATGACCCACGAGGAGTCCTTATGGATCGCTAGCGATCCATAGGTGATGGATCGCTGGCTATCCATCTCCTTAGTTAATTTTTGTGTGTTTCTTCTTTAGTCCTTCTTGGCCTATTCTTGTGGTCCTCTTTATTGATTCTTGAGTTATTATGTTTTGGTTTAGATTTCCTAATTCCTATTGAATTCTGCTGGGTTAAAAACCCGGTTAACATTCCCCCCCAGAGTACGCCTTCGTTGGAAACAAGGTATGCTTTGGAAGTAATTGCTTGTAAGTTTCCACATCGTGAAATTTATTTGATTGTGTCGAGGTTACCATGCAAATTCGGCTTTGGCTATTCAACCGTCCGTTGATTTTTCGATGTGAATCATCATTGCTCATCAATTTCAATCCCACAATTTTTAAGATGCTTGCAAACAACATATAGATCATGCTTGGCAAGTTGGAAGAAGATCGGCTGCAACCTGCTGGATCGCTAGCGATCCATAGACTTAGCGAAATTTCTTTAACCGATCCCCTATTTAGCTTTGCTCGAGCCGACCCTTCTCATTATCCTTCGTTCGCGTATTTCCTCTTGCGACCTGAGCCAACCACGATCAAACCCTAAACTTTCTTTTGCTGCCGCCACCGTCGATCCCCAACGCCGAGCCTTCTACCGCTGACCTCGCATATCTTCGCCATAACTTCAAGCCAAGCCCCAGTGCCTGAAACGTTGCTTACTTGGATCGCTACCGATCTTGTATAGCTTGGATCACCACTAACTCAAAGTCGAACGCACTTGGTTTTGATTTGAGGTTGGTGATGACGTGGTTACCATGCTGGTGGTGATTGCCAATGAGTTTGGGAAGATCGATGAGAATGGTGAACGAAGCAGGTTGATTGCAATTTGTTGGAGGTAGACAGTGGATTCGTGGCTTGCACTTGACGTATTCTACTATATTTGTTCAATAAACAAAAATCGACTAGCGCATGACCTCAATGCTCCATCAAGGCGGTTCACTATGGACTTGATCATCTTGGATTAATTTTACCATCGCACGCTCGGTGTACCTGAAAATAGAACGAGCTTTCTGTGTCGCTTTGGCCAACGGATTCGTTATCGATCGTCGACCGATAACGGGTAAGTGTAAGAGGAATAACTTCAATGAATGATATGAAAAGCTTTTTCCTTTCTTTCTCCACTACGGGTGAACTATCTACACATATAGAGCGTTCGTAGGGTTCAGGACATTATGCCCATCCCACATAGATAACACACTGCACTTGCCCCATTCAACACTTGTAATTTGACGAGTTGGCATAAGTCAACGTCTTTTCGAAATTCAAGCTTTAAACATATGGGAATTTCTAGTTATAAATAGAATCACCTGCCCATGTTGGATACAAGTTCTGTTATATAGAATGAAGCATTCGGCATCCCGACGTAAATCCAGTGGAGGAAGCCCGACACTCCCGGGAGCAGAATCATCATCAGTTATGCCTTCGCAAATAGTTCCAGCAGCGCCTACTCCTTTGGCACCACCGGCTGAATATGGTCAATTGGTATAGGTTGGTTCAGTTGTTGATCGAACCCCTTTGAACTTTAAAGTTTTAATCAACCCTCTAGAGAGAGCTTCCACTGTAATTTTTGCTAAAGTTCTGCATAATATTTGTTTACAGCATGGCATTTCGAATGATGATGTGCAACTTCCACTAAAAACGAGTCTGCACACATTCCACTTTCGAGGTACATCGCCTGCCATCGGTACATGTGTTTGAATGGTGCAGTGCCCCCGATCAATCATTTCTTGAGAGAGACTCTTCTGAATTTGGGAATAGCTCCGTTTCAGATTCATCCCAATGGATACACAATTTTGACTTGTCTTCATGTTTTTTTATGCGGACATTCAATCATGCGCTAAGCTTCAATGAGCTAAGATATTTCCTCTCATTTAAGAAGAGAGATGAATGTCTATCTCTTGTGATCATTGAGGCTTAAAGAAACCGCAAAATTGTGCTACAACTCCAAAGTAGCTTGTCTCAATTCAAGACCCAATATTTCTTCGTTAGATGCCATGAAGGATTCAATCGTCTTTGGATGACGGTGGGTGAGTTTTCTCTTCACTTGTTGAGATTTGTTATGATGGTGCGGGGTTTTAATAGACTGAACACTCCTTGCAGTTATTCTAAGGACAAAACAAAGATTCATCACTTGATCCCATCTTCGATACTCTGAAGGACATAGATGCTAGAGAGAGATCAGTCAAATCTTTGCAAACGGATGAGAATTTGCACCGGTACAGATTGTTGCATTCTGATTGTCGTCGCCATTGAAGTTCCATCCCCTACCCGTTCCACGATTCAAACACGTTGCACTCCTTTATCACACAATTCTAAAAAGGGCGGTCTACTGAGAGGAGAAGGCCCACCCGGTGGATCAACTAAAGGAATCCGTGAATAAAAAGGCATTATAACTGGAACTAGTAGCCCGGTTAGGATGCCCTCGATCCTGGAGGGGGGAAGAGGAGTTCAAACAGCGAGAAGGCAAGGCTGAGGTGATCGCAGAAAAGGAGGAAGGTGATATTGAGAGCCGAAGAAGCTATGATTCCTCCTCTAGCAATGAGGAATTTGATGCAAGTTCCAGTGAAGGAAATTTCGAATCATGTAATGAAACTCTATGAATGAGTCTCATTCTCCAGAATTGCCTCCCTAAGAGTTAATTGCTAATGATGCTCCCCCAACAGTCGAACGACTTCGTGGCTCTCCATCTAAGGAAATCTATATCAACTTTGGGGACTTGAGCAACGTTTATGTAGACATTGCAGAACTCATGGGAGATGATTTTAAGTTCGAGGGGTTGTCTTCTCACTCCGGTCGTGCTATTTCTGGAGCTAGCCTAACTCCCATTGTAGTAGCTTCCTGACTCGGTTTGTAAAGTCCTTTTAGGCCGCCTATGACACGTCACATACTCCACTAGAGCTATGTATACTAATATATGCATTATTTGAGCTCATTTTCTGTTGCTAAAGTTACTTTATTATTATTATTATTTTATTTTTATTTTTATTAGGTGCTATGGAGGGTCGTGGACTAATGAAGACCTTGAACAATTTACAGATGCACAATGTGGGTCGACACGGACTTCAAGCCGCCCCCAACCCCGAGAAACTGAGGAAGAATGGAGAAGGAGAAAAGATTGGGAAGGTGAAGCTCGTCACCTGGATGACAGGGACCGATGTAGAGTTTACAAGGGTGGATATAAGAAAAGGAAGATTACCGATGAGCGGGAAGAGCTATCCAAAAAGTCAAAAGCAGACCATGATCCTCATCCTTCCAAGCACCATATATTTGCCCTGGCTCCAGTCTCCACCGGAATTGAGGTCCCGAATTCTACTATTCAAGTTGTTCCATAGACCCAGACTCCGTCAACTCATGTTGTGGCTGCTTCTGGTTCTTCACGCCCTTGCAGGAGACCTGCTTATATTCTTCCGTTTGATCTACCCAAACCTAAAGTCACGCTCCCTAGATGGTTCCTGAAGGGATTTAAGTTCGATCGTAACCTGCGTTAGATTCGTATGGATTTTTATATGCCCCACCTCCAGGCAATTCAAAGCGACTTGGATCAAGCTGAAAGATGAGAGAAATTATGAAAGCAACTGGCGGACACAAACCGTAACAACTATCAAGTCCTTTCTTTTGAGTTGGAAAAAGATGATTACGAAAGGATGCTGACAGATCATGACGCCGGAATTGATCAATTGATAAAGGAGAGAGATGCTGCCATTCGGGAGAGTAAGAGCAATGCTAGTTTGCTAAAGGAATTGAAAGAGGCTCATGCAAAAATTGAGATTGTGTTGAGAGATGAAATCAAGAAAGCTCACGCTGATGAAGTCAAGCTAAAAAAGGAACTTGAAACTCGAGATGAGATCATCGAAGCTCAGAAAAGAACTATTGCTGGTCATGATGAAACGGTCGAAGCTCATAAGAAAACAATTGGTGGTTATGCGGGAATGGTGGAATCTCGAGAAAAGACCATCTCTAACCAGGCTCAAGTGATTGCTTTACTTCGAGAAAAAGTTGTGCAATTTAACGTTGAAAAGACCAAAGTCGAAGTCGAGAAGGCCGCTGTGACGACGGACTACTTAGAGCTGCAAGATGCCTTCGAAAGGAAGTTGGTGAGGATAGATGACACCATCTTAAACTTCTATGTCAACGACTTGTTGCATCAGGGCAGCCTCTGTTATCTGGGTCCAAAATTCCCATGTACTCTTGTTGCGGTTTAGGAAGAAGTCCTGGCCCATTTCCGAGAAGACGGGGATGTGTACACTGAACTTGGAGGATGTCTATCTTAACGAACAATCAAAGAAGGCTTTGGTAGAGGGCCGTGAAATTATTTGAGTGGAAAGGGAGCGAGAAGCCGCCGATGTTGCTGTAATTACAACTGCCAAAGCACTATCGGAGCCTTTCAGTTTTGGGCCTGGCGAATCGTCCAAGCAACCTCATGATCAGACAGGAATCAATCCAGCTTCGGTCGGTGTCGCTTTGTTGTCTGCCCCTCCAAAATGTATATCTAAAACCTTGGATGGTCCTAAAACTTCACCCAAGATTGTGCAATCATCCAGAGAAGGAAACGGCAGGGAGTATGAAGTTGAGATTCACGGTCACACTTCTAATGCAGGCAACTTCCTTGTTTCTCTCGAGTTTGAGGATTTTCAGCTCACATCGCAAGAACAAGATGAATTGAATGTTTTCCTTTTTGATCTTATAAGTCTGTCTTCTTTACCAGTCGAACTTCCAACTTCTCCAATTTCGAGGCCTAATGCCATTTCGACTGCTTCAACGCTTGTTTTTGTAGCTGCTTTGATCACAACGTCTGTGTCTGGTTTGCAAGCAGAGTTGGAATATGAGAAGATCGCTGCATTTCATAGCCTGGACGACCCTTCCGTATCTTTGGAGGGTGATTTAGTAGCAGTGGATACTCGAGAGTAGACAAACCAAGCCAGCTGGCTAAGTAAAACTGAACAATAGATGGTGGCAGTTAAAAAGGAAAAAATTGAGAAGAGTAGGTCTTCGAGGAGCTCCCGCAAGTCCTGGAAGTGCAAGACCAAAGGGGAGTCTTCCGAGGGGGTCGAAGAACAAGGAGGAGACATGGTCATGGAGCCTATAATTGATATCTTTGGCAGCAATAAAACTTCTAGTGGGGATGCTGAGAGGAAGAAGAAACTTCCGACCAAAGGAGGGAAGGGAAGCGGTGGCAAGAAACACTTACAGGCTCGAGTGACAGTGGAGCCTGATATTGGAACATTATGATTTATTTGACATGTATTTTGTACAAATGCAGAGTCTGCATTTATTACTTTTGTTGTTGTAGCATCTGTACTTTTCTTTTTGTTGGCCGATATTGTATGGGTACACCTCCCACATTTTGACTTTGTACAGAATGTTATATGGAATGAAAAGATTAATGTTTCTACTGTCATCTCTTCTGTGTTCTTCTTTGTTTATCATGTAATTAGCTTGTTTTTATACTACTTATGTGCGTACATGACATGATTGTTTTTTCTGCAATTTTCATACTTCATTACCGTGCTGTGTTTTGTGGTCTACAATGCCTTTATTTTCGTGATTTCACACATTACGTTTGCATTTTTTCCAGTTTCATAACTAGATCCGTTATGATTGCTAAAGTTCTTTGTTTGGCGAAATAGGACCGTGGAGTAGTTTTCCTTTCAACTAAATATTGATATGTGTGTGCCCCTTACTCTACAGGGTTGTTTTCTTTGAACACTTGATAAATGATCGGTTGATCCGAGCGATTCCTCGGATGTCTATAGCTGAATCTACTTTGCGGTTCCTATCTTCGGGAACTTGTGACTCAAACGTCTCAACTCCAGAGATTTTGTCGGTCAACGATCGGAATTCTCTGTCGATCTCTAGCCATTCTACATCGCTAGACTCACGTCAATTACTTTTTTGGTAGTGGGAGAGGATCCTTGTTAATCCTACAATAGACTAGTTTCTTGCCATTGTTAGGACAATACCGGTGCTGACAAGATCTTAAAAGTTAGCTGATGATGTTGGAGTAACAGAAAGTAGTGCTTGTGCGGAATGCACGGCTTTTAAGAGTGTGCACGACTTGTGAAATATGATGCTTTTAGAGGGTGCGCGGCTTACGAAATGCATAGCTTTTTGAGGGTGCATGGGAAATGTGTGGCTTTTGAGAGTGCGTGGCTCACGAAATGCGAGGCTTTCAATTTTGAGTCGATTTACTTTCGTCGATTTGGCGAGTATCTGAGCGTACTTGCATGTGGTTTCACTTCCCCAAGTAGCTAATGAATGTTTTTGAGTCGGTTTACTTTCGCCAACCGGTGAGTAGGCGGAGCGTACTTAGGCGTGGTTTCACTTTTCCAAATAGCTAATAAATGATTTTTGAGTCGGTTTACTTTCGCCGACCCGGCGAAAAATTTGTATGAACATGGTTTTGTTGGTTCAAGAAACTAAAGAGATTTCATTAATAAAATAGAAAGTATAGCAAATTTTGCCTATTTACAATGTCCTCAGTTTTGTTGGGCGGTTTATTTTTGAAAATAGGGAATACATAGATAAAAGCTAAATAAAGTAATGCCGAAGCGATTCACTGTTCCAAGCACGGGGAATCTGAATTCCATCGGCTGTGGTCATCTTGAAAGTGCCATCTCCAAGCTTTTGCCTGATTAAGTAAGGTCCTTCCCAGTTTGGTCTGAATGTTCCTATAGCCGGATAGATCCATTTCAGGATGAGATCTCTTACTTCGAAAGCACGGTTGCAGACCTTGGAGTTGAAATGTCGTGTTACCCTTTTCTGGTGAGTCGTGGTCCTTAGCCCGGTTTCCTCCCATTTCTCATCAATCCGATCTAATGACTCGAGCAGGAGCCGATCGTTCTCTTTTTGATTGAAGTGTCGTTTCAAATGAGAGGGGACTTCCAATTCAATGGGGATCATTGCGTCGGATCCATATGCTAGGGCGAACGACGATTGTCTAGTTGCTAACTTGTACGTCGTTCGGTAAGTCCATAGTGCAAGTGGGAGCTCATCAACCCCGTTTTATTTGGCTTTCGTTAGCCGTTTTTTGATGGTGGACTTAATGATTTTGTTTACCGCCTCCACTTGCCTGTTTTCTTGAGGGCGTTCCACTGTTGAGAAACTCTTTTCGATGTGGAAACGCCTGTAAAAGGCTTGAATTCAACGCTTTCAAATTGAGTACCATTATCTGTGATGATTTTCTACGACACTCCGAACCTGCAAATAATATTTTTATGGACAAAGTTAATAACTTTTTTAGTGGTAATAGTAGCTATGGTTTCGCTTCTGCCGATTTTGTGAAGTAATCAACAACAATGATAACATATTTGGCTCCCCTTTAGCAATTGAGATCACGCCGATCAGGTCGATTCCCCAAACCGCAAACGACCTTGGGCCAACCATTGGTGTGAGTTCTTTGAATGGATTTCTCTGTATTTTGGCGAACTTTTGGCATTGCAGATATCGCCTGGCGTAGTCTGCTCCATCACGGTTAATGGATGGCCAGAAGTAACCATATCGTGGGATCTTCTTCGCTAGAGTCTGCCCTGCAATGTGGCTTCCACGATCACCTTCATGGACTTCCTTGAGGATCTTTTTGGCTTCGTTGTTGGTTACACATCTGAGTAGAAGAGTAGAGAATCCCTTCGTGTAAAGAATTCCATCCTACAAGGTGAACCATGGTGCCTTCCGGAGTAGCTTCTTTGGCTCGTTCTGATCCTTGGGGAGTGTACCTTCGATCGTAAGCTTTGATCAGCGTCATCCATGATTGTTCTTTCTCTATAGTTTCCATAATCCAATTGATATTCATATCATCTATGCTCGGTGATGTAAGCGTTTCGACTGGGGTCAGTCCCATTAACTGAGCATCTCCGAAACTGGCTAGTTTGGCTAGCTGATCCGCTTGCATATTCTGTTCCCACGAATACGACTTAAAGTGTAGTGCTCGATGTCCTGTAGAAATTCCCGCTCTTTTGACAAGTAGAGGGCGAGATTTCCCCTTGCTTGGTACTCTCCTTTCACTTGAAAAAAGATTAGTTAGGAGTCGTTGTAGATATGTACGGCTTTTATACATAATTCTTTAATGATTTTTAATCCTGCTATCAAAGCCTCGTATTCCGCTTCATTGTTAGTGGCAAGAAATTCTAGTCTCGAAGCGTAGCAAATAGATCGTTCTTCAGGTGTTTGGAGTACCACCCCTGCTCCTGAACATAATTCATTTGACACACCATCGACAAACAACTTCCACTGTGGCACCTTGTCTGAATGCCTGCTTCTTCACTGTCCCGCTCGGTAAATTCGACGATGAAATCTGCCAAAGCTTGATCGTTGATAGTCCCCTTCGTGGGTGATAAGTGATTTCGTATTGGCTTAACTCGATGTTCCATGTCAGAGGTCGAATTGATGTCTATGGGCGATACGACACCTGTTTTAGAGGTCGATCTGCCAACACCTTGATGGGATGAGCCTGGAAGTACGGTCGTAGCTTCCTTGACGCGATTAGCAGGCAATAGGTGAGTTTTTCCAATTTTGGGTAATTCTTTTCAGCTCCGGTGAATTGCATACGTATGTAATAGACGGGTCGTTGGACCCTAGCCTTTTCGCGTACCAATGCTGCACTTAGAGCATGAGTTGATACAGTGAGGTAAACGAACAAATCTTCCCCATTTATCGGCTTAGATAAGACCGATGGAGTTTCCATATGATGGAGTAACTATTCAAAGGCTGTTTGGTAGGTTTCGTTCCATTCGAAATTCTTTTTTTTAACGTGTCGAAGAATGGTATACATTTGTCAGGCGCTCAGGAGATGAATCGGCTCAGCGCTGCGATCTTTTCATTTAGACTTTGCATTTCCCTTTTGGTCATGGGGGATTTGACGTTCCTTAGGGCGATAATGTGTTCTGGATTAGCTTCGATGCCCCTTGCATTCACAATGAAACCAGGAATTTGCCAGAAGCGACGCCGAAGGAGCATTTCTCCTAGGTTGTCTAAGTGATTCTCCGATACGCGTGATTTGACAAGCATGTCATCCACATGTACTTCCATCGTATTTCTGATTTGATCTTTGAACACTGTGTTTACCAGTCGTTGGTAGGTTGCCACTGGGTTCTTTAGTCCGAAGGGTATGACTCGATAACAGTATAATCCAAGGTCGGTAATGAAATTAGTATTCTCTTGGTCGGGTTCATGTGTCATGATTTGGTTGTATCCCGAGTAGGCGTCCATAAACGATAGTAGCTCGTGGCCTGCTAACAAGCTGATCGATCTTAGACAATGAGAAGCTATCCTTTGGGCAGGCTTTGTTCAAGTCCAAGTAATCAATGCAAGTCCGCCACTTCCTATTGAACTTTTTTACTAAAACTGGATTTGACACCCATACAAGGTAGGTTGCAGCGTGGATGAAGCCGTTTTCCAACAGCTTATCCACTTCCTCTCTTAGTGCAGCAAACCATTCCGGTCCTAGGTGTGCCTCTTCTGCCTCACTGGATTGTACTTAGGATCAATATTAAGTGTGTGACATGCTATCTTCAGCGATATCCCACACATATCAGAATGTGTCCAAGCGAACATGTCCAGATTGGCGCGAAGAAACTTGACTAATTCTTGTCATGTCTTCGTTCCAAGATGTGATCCTATTTTTAGTACCCGTGTCGGATCATCCATGTCTACAGGGACAGACACCGTAATCTCTGCCGGTTCTGCCTATTCCTCTCGTTAACTCTTCTCTTTAGGGTCCATAGCCTTAATGAATCGACTGTGGTCCTCAAGTCAGCGGTGGTTCTGTAGTTGTTATACTCATGGTTCGCGAATGTGGAGAGTTCTCTCCACATTCTTCCCCTTCTCTTTCTTTTTTGTTTCACACAATTCAGCGACGTAGTATGCCCTTGCGACACTCTGGTCTTCCTTTATCATCCCAACTTCATTTTCGTGGGGAATTTCATAATTAGACGCCATTATGCTAGGATAATTCGGAAATTAGCGAGGGTCAGCCGTCCCAAGAATACATTATAGGCCGACATCTCATCAATTATCATAAAGGTTTGGGTTAGAACTACACTCCGATCTCCTATTCCGAGTTCAACAGGCAGATCGATTGTGCCAACTGGTTGTAGTGGATGGCCGGTGAATCCTTAGATTTATGTTCAGCACGCAGAGACATTTTTCATGTTCAGCTTCATTTGGTCAAACGTATGTCGAAACTGAATATTTACCGATCCTTCGGTATCGACCAACATCCGTCGCACGACAGCAGGTTCAATTCCTATCGTCACCACCATTTGATCTAAAGTTGGAGCTTCTATTCCTTCACTATCCCGATTTTGGAATACGATGTCATTATTGAGAATCCTTTGTTGTTTAGCAGGGGTCCCATCTTCGATTGCAAAGCAAGTTTCCTTCGGAGCATGTTTGAGTGAACTAGCATATCTTTCCATCTGGCCCCAACTTTTCTATGCCAGATGAGGACCTTCCGAAATGGTATTTATGGCAAGCCTCTGCTCAGCTCGCTTGGATCCCTCTATACTAAATCCAGATTGCTTTCCTTGGGCGTTAGGAGCATGAGGTCCGGTTAGCTGGTCGGAATTTCGAGGTTTCTTCACATATTGTTGGAGCTTGTTTCCTTTAATCAATTCTTCGATCACGTTCTTCAAATGGCGACACTCGTTTGTGTTATGGTCATGGGTTTCGTGGAAGCGAAAAACTTCTTGGACTTCCTTTGTTGCTTGAACTCTTCTTTCCGTGGCGGCTTTGGGTTCTCTTCTGTTCCCTGAGTTGCTAGGTAAATATTCTCCAAGCTGTCGTTCAATGGAGTGTATTCTCCATGTTTTAGACCTTTGAGTTTCTTTCCACCTCCATTACCTTTGTCGGTGTTCTGATGCCGGTTCTTCCATTTGTGGTCCCCATCTTTCCCAGTAGTTACTTCAAAATTCTTATCTTTTTGATTGACCGCCACATTACTCTGAATTGATTCATTTGGTCCCATATTGGTATTTTTACCTTATAACGTACTTGCCTCTTTTAATCTTAAGTACCGACTAACATTTTGATTGAATTCTTTCATGGTAGTTGGTTGCTTCATTTTAATCCATCTCCCAAAATTTGTCTCTGAATGGATCAAGAGGACTAAGACCACGAAAATCGTATCCACATTTGGATTGCTCACTTCGGTGACGGCTATGTTAAAGCGGTTCATGAACGATTTTAATGATTCGTTGGGTCCTTGGAAGTAACCGGACAAAGACATCATGTCCTTTGGCTAAGCCACGTGCAGTCTACATTGTTCCAAGAACTTCATAGCTAGCTCTGCAAAGATTGAGATAGATCGCGGAGGGAGCCTGGTAAACCACATGGAGGCGACTCCTTCCAAATAGATGGGGAAACATCTACAACGAACTACATCTTTTGCCCTTGCACCATCTATATTCCAAATGTACCTGTACAAGTGCTATTGAGGGTTAGTAGTTCCATTGTAGGAGGGCATAGCTGGTGGCATGATGAATTTCTTGGGGTATCTTCCCTTAGGATACTATCGGTGAAGGGAGTTCGGCTCAGAGCGGAACTCCAATCATCATCTTTTCTACCCTTGCTTTCCTCCATCAAGCATCTGACTATGTCCGCAATGTATGTCTCACTTGTCCGTTCATCCATAGTTCGGCTATTAGTAGCTACACCAAGTGTTTGTCTTTGCAAATGGTCTTGGTTGGCTGGCTTAAGCCTGGGCTCTCCAGTCTTTTGGTGAGTCGCTCTTGCAGAGGTCCATTGGCAGGCGGTTGGTCTTGTGGGTGGAGTTTGATCGTTTGAGTTCAATTCATCTTCTTTAAGTCGCTCGTTTTCCTCAAAGTCATTATCTACCACTAGTACGTCCCCCCGTGGAGTTTTCACTTCTAAGTTCAGATTTGCAGCAGGTGCTTTTGTAGTGGGTGGAGTATTAATGTATTCTTCCATCATGTTTCTTGGATCTTCATAGTTAACTCCCAACAGTAGGGTTGACTTCAATTTGTTGAGGGTTTGTTTCTTCTCCAGCAATGGTAGCTCCTATGGATCTTTCGGAGGTAGTTCACTTTCTTTCTGGTGCCATTGATTCTCAACAGCCAAGCTTCTAAGCAGAGATTGAGGATCTAACTTCTGAACCTATTTGATCCGAAGTAGATAACTAGATCTAAGGCTGAGTTGGGTTCTAAATGAAAACACCAAAATATTAACTCAAAAAATGGATCAACACCTTGGATTGAGTGTGAAAGCACCAGCCCTGTTCTTGTAGAGCAATAGTATAGAAAATAAATGTAAAAAGAGTAAAAATAGTAAAAAGACAAGAATATTTGTATAGTAGTTCGGCTGTTAATGAAACTTACGTCCTCTCTATACCTTTCTATTAACTGACCGCCATTACAAATTGAATTGGACAACAATATGA
The DNA here is from genome assembly GCA_030737815.1 of Allium fistulosum. Lineage (NCBI taxonomy): Eukaryota > Viridiplantae > Streptophyta > Magnoliopsida > Asparagales > Amaryllidaceae > Allium > Allium fistulosum. The sequence continues at coordinate 1,094,771,674 of CM060904.1, read as the reverse complement.
TTGTATCTTCTAAATTAGATCAAGTAATAAGCACAAAAGTTCAATGGAGAATCATAGTGAACCTCTAGATGGCTATTGTGTGGGAGGAGAAGAGTGAAGAATAATCTCTACTGAGTTCCAGCAGCCAATCCAGAAGATCTCATTTATGTTGCAAGTAGGACTATATTTATAGAGGTTGGAGATCTATTGGACTAGGCCGCTTTGTCAGAAGCCTACACTCAATAATACAAAGGTGCTCCAAGAATTTCATTACGATCCAACATAACTTGATCCATGTACTTAAGGTATTTTTGGATTGTTTCCATTGGGTTGCATTCCTTGCCTTATGTAGTTGCTTTCCATGTAATTTCGCAACTAGTTGCCTTATTTTGATGATGATTCATGTACAATTTGGATTGAACTATGAATGGAATTAGATAAGTCTTTGCTTCTCAAAATAGATTACTTGGAAGGCTATGAAACATGGCATACACCCCTAGAAAAGATATTGACTCACGATGCAAGAGGTTTGAATGACCCACGGGGAGTTCTTATGGATTGTTAGCGATCCATAGGTGATGGATCGCTAGCGATCCATCCCATTAGTCGATTTTTATGTGTTTCTTCTTTAGTCCTTCTTGGCCTATTCTTGTGGTCTTTTTTGTTGATCCATGAGTTGTTCTACCTTGTCTACATTTTCTAACTCCTATTGAATTCTGCTGGGTTAAAAACCCGATTACTTACATGCTTCTATACTGATCATGGTATATATTTTTTCTACTTAATGCACTTAATGATGCTAGAAAAAATCCCACTTCGGTATATGTAAATATTAAAAATGACCTAAAGTTTTTGTACTGCAGCATAAGGAGCTTGGGGGATGACACATATGAGGTTGGTGTTTGGAATATAGTCATCAAATCACTGGCATTTACAGGTAATAAAAATCAGTGCACATTTATAGAACAACAATAAAAAAAGAAGTGTCAATGTGAACATCATTTTATATACATCATCTAAACCACATATCAGTAGGAGGTAAATAAGTAGTTATGCATGGAAGAAATAAAGATAAATTTGATGGACGCCTCACATTTATATTGTATTCTACTATTATTCATATTCCAACTATAAGGCTAACAAAATGAGTTTGGGTGTTCGGGAAGCTGCGAACGCGGAACTGTGTTGAAGGTAGGCGGGCAGGCAGAGTTGGATGTGGAGGTTGCGGTGCAGGGTGTTCTTTGTTTGTTGCTGCTGATGCGGGGTGGGTTTCGAATCAGTTGCAAAGGTCCTGGAGTATGGTGCGGGATTGTACTGTCGTCTTTGTCCAAGAATCAACATATGAGGTATGCAAAAATCCAAGTGAGTATTTTTTTCAGTTGAGTACCATTTCAGGCCATGCTTATGTTTCACATGCTCTTAGTTACATTACAGTATGTGAACCACATAAGTAAAGTTAGCGAACCTTTCTTAGCTATTAATATTGTAGTTCACTCAACTGCTATATATTATCATGTTACTTTTTTAACTCGTGATTTACTATTTTCATTAAGAATTACAACTGTTTCTTTTTCAGCTCAAAATTTACGCTATTATTTTAGTTCCGTCACAATACTTGAACCTTTGAATGATTGTATTCATGGATTAATGCAGGTTATTCAACTGCTAATTAGCCACCTTTAGCAATAATTTGAATTGCATGGAGTTAGTTGAGATTGTGAAAGCAGTCGATATTTAATACTGAATATTTTTTACATGACTATTGAACATTTTATGAGAGTATCGTATATCTGATTGTTTTGATAATATCTATAAAGTAGAGCAACTGGGTAATGGGTACAAAAGCCCAACATACCAAATATACCAATATATATTGCAAGCGGTCTGAGTACCGAAGTATTGTACAGTTTACAACAGTTATTCATTTTTACAAAAACATATCATCTCAGTATTCTTTACATGGTATCAGAGCTACTTCACCAACCTAGCAGTTAAACTAGAAGTGTCATGTCATACCCTCATCAGAAACCAGTCATCATCTGAAGCTGGCTGCACTGGTGGTCTTCTCAGATCATCAATCATCATCGAAGAAGTATCCTAACCTGCTTCTTGAATCCAAGTTTACAGTTCTGTTTCAAGAACTATAAACTTGTTCTTGTTCGTCATTTTATTACAATGCATTACCTCACTGTGCCTTGCTAAGAAAGCATCATCAAAAAAGGGTCGTCACTTGATACTCTCGGGCTGCACAGTATCATCTGATTTCAGAATCTCATTGATCATCATCTGATATCTGTATTCACCATGGCCGAAGGAAATGACAATGAGGCAGCAAATTCTCCAAACAATTCAAGAATTGCCACAACTCAGCAATCAACCAATCAAGGTCTGCTCAAGACAATAATAAAACCACAAATTCAGGTAATCACGATTCAGTTAGATGAATCCAACTATTTACTTTGGAAATTTCAAATAGAAACGGCTATCGAAGGGTATGACATTAAAGAATATGTTCTTGGAACACTTGTTACACCACCAAAGAATGTTACTGATAATGAAGGCAAACTGATTGTAAACAAAGATTACATGAATCAACAAAGAAAAGATAGCCTCATTGGTTCTTGGCTACTATCTTCCATCAGTTCAAGTATCTTACCACAACTCATAGGGTGCAAATCATCACATGAAATTTGGCGCTCAATAGAACAAGCATTCAACACACAATCTACAGCAAGGGTGTTGCACTATGAAATACAATTGCAAAACTTAAAGAAGGAATGCATGAATATGAGAGAATATTTAACAAAATCAAAACTTTGTGCGATCAACTGACTATAGTAGGACATAAAGTCTCTGAATCTGACTAGGTGTTGTCAATTTTAAGTGGTTTAGATGATGAATATGAGGCTGTTGTGGCCGTAATCTCATCAAAAGAGAGGACACCCTCTATTGACTATGTTCACTCAATTCTTCTTTCTCATGAAGGAAGAATTGAACAAAAGAAGCCAGACATTAATGAATTCTATGCTGATTATGCATCAAAGAATCAAGAAAAAGGATACGATAACAAAAATCAAAGAGGTGGATCATCCAATAGATCCAGAGGCAGAGGTGGCAGATGGTACAATAAAAGTAACAGGTTAAGATGTCAAATTTGTGAAAAATATGGTCACAGTGCAAACAAATGCTACTTCAGATTTGACACTAACTACACTCCAAACCAGTAAGGAATCAACAATCAAAGGAACTATCAAAGTGCAAATATGATTAATATGCAACAAGATGCAAAGAATCAGAAAGAAAACACTACAAAAATTAAAGATATTCAAGATGAAAGTTGGTTTCCAGATTCAGGGGCAACCAATCATGTAAGCAACAATCTTGGAAATTTAAATCTTGACAATCAAGAATACAAAGGTAAGCAAGGTATACACATGGGAAATTGTAAGTCCATAAACATTACTCATATTGGTAATGCATATATTAAAGGTGCAAGAAAACTCTATTGAAATAATTTACTTAGAGTACCTTTAATCAGAAAAAGTTTGCTTATTGTTTCACAATTTGTTAAAGGTAATCATGTATACTTTGAGTTTTACCCTAATTACTGCCTTGTTAAAGATCTTCCGACTAATGAAATTCTTCTACAGGGTAAGGAGTGTAGAGGGCTTTACAAGTTTAATGTTGACAGCACAAGAAATCAACTGTATAGAGATAAGTGGTGTAACAATTCAGAAATAGCTCAAGCAAATATATGTAAGATTTTTGACAAGTGGCATTGCAGATTGGGACATTCCAATGCAAAAAATTTAAAACAAGAACTAAATAGCAATAGTATTTCTTTTGAAAATATTTCTTTACCATATGTCTGCACATTTTGTCAAATGGGCAAAAGTCATAAACTAGCCTTTTCTGACTCTACAACTACATACACCAAACCATTAGAATTAGTTGCTACTGATTTATGGGGTCCTGCACCTGTTAATACTGATTATGGTTTCAAATATTACATTTCATTTATAAATGCTTACTCTAGATATGTATGAATTTATTTCTTGAAATAAAAATCTGAAGCACATAATGTAGTAATTTAATTTGTCACTCTTGCTGAAAAACAAACTAGATGTCAGGTTAAAACTTTGCAAACTGATGGAGGAATAGAATTCCATCCACTAAAAGATTATCTTCAAAGAAAAGGAATTGTTCATAGAACAACCTATTCTTATATTTTTGAGCAAAATGGTTGATAGAAAGGAAACACAGACACATTGTTGAAACTGGTTTAACACTACTGGCTCAGGCTTCATTACCATAAAATTTTTGGCCTGATGCATTTTCTTCCATTGTGTATTTAATAAATTGATTGCCATCAAAAGTTCTGAATTTTAAAAGTCCTATGGAAGTTCTATTTAGTATAAAACTAGATTATCATGGTCTAAAAGTTTTTGGCTGTTTGTGTTTTCCTTGTCTAAGATCATACAATGCTCATAAATTAGATTCCAGATCATCACTGTGTACTTTCTTAGTATATGCAGCAAATAAGAAAGGTTACAAGTGTATAGACAGCAATGGAAGAATATTTATATCTAGGCATGTAGTATTTAATGAACAAATATTCTCATTCAATAACATAAATATAAAAACATCACAGAAAGTGCACAATGCAAGGTTTTCTATACCACTATTACTTGATTTAATATTGCAAAAGACCACTAAGACTGGTCAAAGGCCACAACAATGAACATAAAATTCAGTAGCAAGTGATGATCAAAGAAATAACTTTGAAAGCTTACATCAAATCATTTAACATGATAGTAGCTTGCCTGAATCCAGCCAATTAATTGATGATTCAGAACAACCACTTAATCAGCAGAAAGCCTCAACAAGCAACACTGCTCAACCTACTACTCAACAAGTCATTCCTGAGAATACTAGTCATCAAATGATCACAAGAGCAAAAAAAGGAATATTCAAGTCAAAAATATACAATAAAATTGCTGAAAGTGAAGAACCAAGTACTTATTATCAAGCAATTCAAAATGAGAAATGGAAAGCTGCTATGAATGAAGAATATGAAGCACTCATAAGAATAAGACTTGGGAACTTGTTCCATTACCAAAAGACAAAAACATCGTAGGATGCAAATAGACTTACAAACTAAAGAAATGCCAATGGTTCAATTTCTAAATACAAGGCAAGATTGGTGGCAAAAGGATATTCACAACAGAATGACTTTGATTTCAGTGAAACATTTTCACCTGTTGTGAAACCAACATCAATTAAATTAATTCTCACAATTGCCTTGCATAGAAATTAGATCATAAGACAACTTGATGTGAATAATGCTTTTCTGAATGGTGTTTTATAGAAAGAGGTTTATATGGAGCAACCACTTGGATTCAGGAAACACAACTCAAAGCAACTTGTGTGCAGGTTGAACAAAGCAATCAAGGGGTTGAAGCAAGCACCAAGGGTTTGGTTTGATAAGCTAAAGTCAACCTTGGTCAAAATGGGCTATACATCAACCAAATCTGACAACTCAATACTTACTATATTTAATGATAATGAAGCTACATATATACTAATATATGTTGATGACATTCAAATTACAGGAGGCAGTGAGATGGAATCAGCAACACCATAAAACAGTTGACTGAAGAATTTTCTATCAAGGACCTTGGCAATCCGAACTACTTTCTAGGTATTGAAGGGAATTGAAGTGAATAGAGTATCAACTACAACAATGCAACCGTGTCAAAGAAAATATATTACAGAGATTCCTATGAAGGCCAAGATGGAAAATTCAAATTCACTACTTACACCTATGATCAGTAATCTACATTATCCAAAAACAAAGGAGAAACAATATTAAATGTCAAGCAATACAGAAGTATAGTGGAAGCTTTACAGTATGCAACCATCACAAGGCCAGAAATCTCATTCAGTGTAAATAAAGCAAGTCAATTCATGCAAAATCCACTATATGAACACTAGAAAGCTGTGAAAAGAATATTCAGATACTTAAATGGTACACTGAATCATGGTCTAATTCTACAATCAAGCAAAACACTCAACATCACAGCATATGCAGATGAAGACTGGGTAACAGACTTGGATGACATAAAATCTACAACAGGTTACTTATAGGTCAGAATTCAGTTTCATGGTGCTCAAAAAAACAATCTACAATCTCTAGATCAAACACTGAAGTAGAGTATAGAAGCGTAGCTAGCGCTATAGCAGATATCATATGGATCAAATCACTGTTAAACGAACTAAAAATCAAAACACATAATAAAGCTACAATCTGGTGTGACAACATGACAATCGCACTCACTGCCAACCCAATCTTACATTCAAGGACAAAACATATGGAACTGGACATATACTTCGTTAGAGAGGAAGTAATGAAAGGAACTATCAACGTAAATCACGTCCCAGCAACTTACCAGAGAGCCGACATACTCACAAAGCCTCTGTCGAAGAGGAATTTTCTTCGATTGAAGCTAGATCTGAACGTTGCCGAAGGAAGCAGCAACTTACCAGACATACATAAATCTCAAGCTCAATCATCAAATTATCATCCAAAGGAAGCTGCTGTAACTACAAAACCAGATTAAAAATTTGATTTTGTAGTTACGCCTCTTGATTCAATACCCGTATGTGCTTCTGATGTCTCAAATCGAGATAATCCTCTCATTTTTGGTTAAGATCTGAAGAATCGAAGTCTAAAGCAAGATACTTTTAAAATTCTTTATGAAGAAATCCGAAGAATTGGAGAAGCGGTGGCATTAGAGAGGATGTAGCAAACTCTAGCCCTAGTAGGGTTTGAGGGGGGTATTAGAGTATAGTTTTGATAATATGTATAAAGTAGAGTAACTGGGTAACGAGTACAAAAGCCCAATATACCAAATATACCGATATATATTGCAAGCGGTCTGAGTACCCAAGTATTGTATAGTTTACAACAGTTAATTCATTTTTACAAAAGATATTCTCAGTATTCTTTACACATTTCTTTGAATTTTTAAACGCTGACGCGTAATGCTCTAGCTGTGATATCTGTGTACACATCATACGCTGCATAGTAAATCAAATTTTAGTTTGTTTCTAATTAAAATATAATTTCCTCTTAATTGTACTTACTCGTATATTTTCCTCCATGGATGAATACGGGCAAAGTAAAAATATATATGATCAAATAGTCGATGCATTATGTGATGTATGTGGACTACCTGCACTATATATCAGGTATTGACGTATTGTACAATGTAATATGCATTATATAATTTAATTTTACTCCAACTTCTACTTATGCAACGCATGCAAATCTTTTCAATCTGAGTTTACAAATTCAGTTAGTAGTATTAATATGTTTATGGTCCAGTGTTGTTACACAGATTATAAAGTAGACTTACGAGTCCGTTAAAGTACTAGAACAAACTGAAGGCAATACATACTTCACATGTCTTATTTTACAGGAAAATGGATTGAAAACATCTTCCATGATATAGTTGGGATTGATGCCATATTTGAAATTAGGCCAAGAAATTTTATGAACAAAACAATAATGATACATTCCTCAATGCAAGGAGAATTACTAAGAAATTTGAAGAATGCCAACCACCAACTGTCCTGTCTCGGGTTTGAGTATGACATCTGAACTGTTATTTAAAAAGTGGCAATTAACCAACTAACTCCAGCCCAACTACTTAAGGTATTCGAGTTCAAATCATTTTACCCCACAGAACACTCCACCAATTGAACATAGCACAGGTATCGAACAAGTTGCATCTTCCGTTTGGTCAGACCAAGCAGATCGTTACGGACCATAACTGGAAAAAGCTGAAAACTGAAGTTATACCTTATCAGTTGTTTCTTTTTGATATATTACTGCTATGTTTTGCATACTTATTATCGTATATAACATGAAGGATGATGAAGCTAATTGAACTGCCGTAGTTCAACCACACACAGTTGCAACGCAAGGAAGATCGGGGAGACTAAAAAGGATTGTTATTGAAGTAAGTACTATTTGATACAAAAAACGCAATAAACTAAATTTGCTATATATTTATTCATCGACAACTCCTCAGCAACAAATTCATATTCAATACTATACACCCAATACTTACAATTATATATAATGGACAGTATGAAAAGTATAGTTGCAGGCATTAATGTTTTAGATCACTCTAACAGGAAACAATTCATACACTATCATACAATTTGCTCCATCTGCAGTTGACTTAAAACAATATTTACAGGATGTCAACCAGGGCCCGATAACATCTAAGGGAAGTACAAACAAGTACTGCGACAAAAGACAACAAAAGGAAGCTTAGGAAAATCAGACTTCGACCAGGACTTCACCTTATCAACTTAGCATGTAACCAGAAGTAACTGTATTTCACCTTTATAACATGTAACGAACTTCTTTGTATTCCAGTACTACTGTGTGTTTCACAAACAATTGTATGTTGACCTGTTGTAAAAAAATCTCAGTTATGTCATTTAACTTCTCTCTCTATTGCATTCAAGATATTTGTCTCTTTTGTACTTCTTTTTCCTCAACAGATGATTTTAGGCAGTTTCATCACCAATTGATAATGTCCTAGGTTTGTAAACGGATACTTTCGAATATGCACAGTGCCATATCCGTATCCGAAATTATTTTCGAATATCCGTATCCGCGGACGCGGACGGATATCGAATATTTATCGGATATTCTTCGACCAGTTCATAACTGATATATCTAAACGAATAAATATAAATTTTTGATTTATTATAAATCTATTTTTGTATTAAATATAAAAAAAATACATTAACAAAAATAATTTTAGACCGCAAAAATTGGTTTTTATATACATATTAATTTTTTTACTTGGATAAAATAGTAAACTATAATCATTTTATTTACTAAAATACATAAAAAAAAATAATCATAATCATATCTTTATTTATATTTTTTTTTTCGGATATCGGATAATTTTTCATATTTTGAATACGGATACGAATGGATTTTGGTTTTTCTCATTGATAGCTCTACATAACCCATTATATTGTTTACAACGTGCATAGAACGGTCCACGTACTATAGTTTATATATTATTATATGGCTTGTTCAAATGCATCACGTAGTCATGTTTCGCACACTCAGGTAAGTTGCGAAGTTAATATGCATTTGGGGAAGCAACGAGTATTAAATACACCGCATCAGCTTTTTTCCAAAAGCTACCGCATTGTAGCATGAATCCACAGTAATTATCATGAATTTTAACATTTTCTATCTATATTCCCCATGCATGAAATAAAAAATAAAAAAAGTAGTAAACCGTAAACACCAAGTGTTATCTTTTGAAAAATTTACTTTGGATGTTTCAAAAAAATACTTAGGCATCTCCAACCCTTCACAAAGTAATTTATATATGACAACAATGGATAGACAATGTAGAATAAATTTATAAAAAATATATTACATATACAACAAAATGATTTTAGTTGCTACAATCCAAACATGTTAAATGTTAAAAATTGCTTACTTGCCAAAAAACAAATGGTAGTTAATCTTTATTATTGTAAAATATAATTTTTTAAACCAGACATTTCATTTTACAATATATAGTCAAAGAGTTGTCACATCATATTAAGCGCATCATTAACATCAGGTTTGGGGGTTAAAAATTGAATAAAATTGTTAAATATATAGTTGTCATTTAAACACCTGTGGGTCCCGTTGGAGATGCTGTTAATAGAAAACTAGTTTTGAGAATTCAAACGCAGAAAACTAAGCGGCGTTATTATCTTATCCCCGTCGGAAATCTAAGCCAACAGGCAATAGGGAAGAGTAAAAGGCGCGAAAACCCATATAAAATACCTTCATAAACTAAGGAATTTTTTAAACAAATTTCACTGAGCAAAATTTTTCAGATATTTCAAGTGCTTCATTTCTACAGTCAATCATGGTGAATTTCATTTTATCCGTCTTCTTTTACCTTAATCTTTTCTTTTTGTTTGGGAAATGATAAAAAAATGCAAAACATTTTATTTACAGGGAAGTAATATCGTAGCTATGAAAACTGAAGCTCATGGTCCAATCACTACTAAATCTGGAAAACATGTGGGATGACGGAATATTTGAGAAGTTGCTATATATCTATGTGTCGCATTCAGAGTATAGCGTAAATTCCATACGATTTGTGTATAAAGATAAGAACGGAAGGATCGTTACTTCACCGACGCATGGTGGCATAGGTCAAAAGTCTGAGATGGTTAATAAATTGTTTCCTTCTTATCTTCTTCTTTTAGCTAGACCCATTGAGTAATTGTGTTTTATTATATTTGAGGACAGAAAACCTGTCAGGAGACAATTGTTTTATGCTACTTTCATGTTTTATAGTTCAAAGTCTAGTCGCTAGATCAAAGATTTACTGATCAGTGATGCATTAAGCAGATTTATACCTATTAAATTACGCTGTACATAATTTTTTTTCTTTGATTTTCGCATAAACTAAACAGATGAGTAAAATTGGCTAAAATTTGAGTCTAGGTGAATTGCTATAAGATAGAGATATTTTCTTATTCATCTGAGAAAGAAAGCATTCGTAATTTATTCTTAGTATTTATTCGTCTATTGTTTTCAGATAGAAATAAATCGGGCAATAACTAAAGTTTCTGGATCATATCCATCAACGGCAGCGCCTAACCAGTCTATCTCTAGTCTCAGGATTGAAAGTGATAATCACTGTTATGGAAATTTTGGAAACATTTCTCCATACGGTACTTCATTTTCATCGGAGGCTTTCACGGCATCTCAGATGATAAGCATCTAATGGCTATTGGGGTTCACATTGTTGCTGAGTGCAATGCAGCTCTGACTAGAAACTGAAAAGGAGGAAGGTTAAAAGAGAATCCAACTATTGATCATGGGAAATCGACCGTTTGTTTTCTAGTCTCAGTTTAGTTTGTTATGTGTGATGACAATGGTAGAAGTTATACCATGTTTTGGTTTTTCTAATGTTGATTATATATTTTAATTTGAACTATTGTTCGCTGTGATCTATTTTAGACTTGTTTTTAATTCAAAATGGTGAGTCTACTATTTTGTTTTAAGTTTCTAAAATTCGGTGTGAACCTCATTTGTCGGTTCATGGCGGCGGTGGTTTAAAACTAGTACCGTTGTGGTGGAATTGGTAGAATCTGTATAGTGACTTTCAATCTTGTTTATCACTCTTTGCATTAATTTGATTTAAAAAATATTTCATTTTTGTTTCTTCCTTTTTTATTTCCTTTTTTTTTACTGTTTTATATACTTTACTTTTCTTTTTCTCCCGGTTGCCTCATTTTCCAACAATCAATATTTTGTAAAATACTTACCCTACATTCGTAGGATCTATTCTTATTTTATTAAAATTTTCTTTCATCTACATAAAAATACAATTTCAATTCAAATTTCATAAATTTCAATTACTTTTTCTATAAATTTTATCCATTGAAAACTTGATCATAAAATTCTTATTAATCAACAGCTTCTGAATCTAGAATGTTAGATGATTTTGGTTTGAAATCTCTTTTGAAACAATAAAATAATTTAAAACCTTAATATACTTGGATGAAAGCTTTTACTTTATAAATAACAATAGGCGTTCAAAGTAATTTTTTTATTCTATTAATATATCTTTAAGTGGCATTAGATAGTGTAGTAGTGGGTGTACTCAGCATCATCCTTTCTTAATCATTACTATCTTCAATCGATTAAAACCAAATCACAGTAGGTCCGACTCTAATATTATAATGTAAAAAATAAGTAGAAGGACAAATATTAAAAGAAAAAAATTAATCCGAGTGACACTAAGTTTATTTTTTGAATTGAAGCACAATGCTAACCATAACTAGTATTTCTTATAGTAAACCGAATATAACGCTAGTATAACCCGCATTTTGTATAGTGTATAAATTGAAAATAATACCTAGTTGTAACTAATACTCCGTCCTTCAACCTAAAAAATAAAACTCAATTTCGTTCAATCTAAATATTTTACAAAGTTTGTTTTTTTTGCTAATTCTGCCTAATATAATTCAGCAAACAAAAAAAGAAAATCTATTAGAGCAGTCAAATAAACAAAACACAAATAAATAACATTATCCATGTACAGTGTATGCTGCTGCTATTAAACCTGTAAATAATCCAGAATGGATTTAATAACATGCGAAACTAACCACACCTATACCCCAATTCCTACCTTGAATGGACATGTTTTTCTTTTTTTAATGTTAATTTTATTCCACTAGTTAATCATCAATGGCCCTAATAGGGAGAAAAACTTGGATACATCTCTAATGTATCAAATAATTGATACCAGTAGCTTTCGTTTTTAACTTCTGTCTTACGTACCAAAAATTGTACGTTCTCTTTTTGTTGGCAGACGTATTAATTTGTAATTTAGTACACGTGTCAGCTAAAGATGTAGGTTGAACTTGAATCACCCTTTCATGCATCTCTCTTTGCTACAGTCAAAACAAAAGTACAATGTTATAACATTAAAATATTCCACATTTTCAAAGGCTTTTATTATATTTAGAATAGTACAGAAATATTATTTTAGGTCTCACGTTTGTTCTATTTTTCTTCTATGTTGCACGGTGGAAATTTTATTTTTTTCCTTAAATCATTTTTTTCTTCTATACGAATTTCTTCATCTTTTTTTTTATTGCATATCTCGTTTCTTTCATCAGCATTATGATTTTCAGATTTAGATACGATTCTATTTTGATGCTTTCTTCTGTCGGCGTTTGATTCTTTGATTTAGGTCATTTCTAATTTCATTTTATTTGTTCTAATTTGAACTTTGGCTTTATTGCAGTGTTTAGTTTTTTGATATTTTATAGCAAATTTGGGAAGCAGCAGGTATCTTCTACTTTTTCCTCTTTTTTTATATTGCATTGTTTCTCTTATGTGTTTTAAATTGTGTGGAATTTGATTTTTGTTCAGTAACGTATATTTCACAGTCAATTTGGTTTGAAAGAAAATATATTGTTAGTGAATTGCAATACCTCTATTATGTGTCAATTTATATAAATATCAATATCAGTTTTAGTTTTCCTAAGTATCATTTTTCACAACTATGTAGACTGGAATAGTAATAATTTTGTCTTTTTGAGTAAAAAAAAATGATGTCGTTATAAAGTAAACAAGATGATATGAATCAAACATTAAATGAATCGAAGAAAGTTTGCTTTGTACAGCAGTAATCTTTTTGCTATTGTGACAACGTTATCATAATTGTTTTGTGTACCATTTAATTCGACTCAATGTATTATGTACATAACAAGTATATTGAATGGTATGTAAGAGATTATTATGCAAACATATAACATGTCATGAATTAATTAGGTATCCCCCTTAGTATCAGTGTCAGGATCAGCTATAGTATCATTTTTAGTGTTAGTAAGTATCATTTTTAATATTTCTATGATAACTATTTTGTTTCTTTTTTTATTATATAAACAAAAACGATATTTATATAGAATAAAGATGATAATATGAAGCAAAAAAAGAATTATTGATGTTTTTTTCCAATTGTGACAATAGCCTTCCTTTTGTGTTTGTATTTGATGATAATACTTTTAACATTCGATTGTTCTTTCTATGATTTGAAGAATAAAATTCGTCATTATTGGTCTCAACTAACTTCTTGTTCCATTGAGTTTTCATATGTGCTTGAGAATAAAATTATCATGGTTGATATCAATTCCGATCTTCAAAGTACAATTTGTTTTCAATTGTATAAGAAGAGCGCATACTTCCCTTTTACTATTAAGGCAAAGAGTTCTTTTTGGAAAATAATGGTATTATTTCTATTTCGATTTCTTTTAATCTTTCTAGTTATTCATCTTATAGTAGATCTTTGTTTTTCGATATTGTTCGAAGTAGAAGTTATTTCAAGGATATGTTGAAGAGAGGTTCAAAGTTAACAATTTATGATTTTTTTGGTTTCTGTTTCAAAGAAGCTGATGATTTTAGAGAACTTTTAATGACATACCAAATTAAAAAAGGATATGAATGGGTGTTTTTGAAGAATTTTTTTTGAGAATTACTGCTATTTGCTCTTCGTCAAAGAATGATTGCCTTTTTAAAATGCATGGTTCTTGTGATTCTAGATAGTTTAACAGGTTTTTCATTAGATATTTGATTAGTGATCATTCTTGTGGTGTTGGTTTTAGGGATGTGAATAATCCACATATTTCTAGTAGGTTTTTTAAATCGTTGATCATCAATGAGTTTTGTAATTATCCTAGTAAAAAGCCTAAAGATATAATAATTGATTTTAGAAGAGAATACGATTTTTATTTGTCTTACTCTTTTGCTTATTCTGGGAGACAAGTAAACAACTTGCTTTGATGGAATTGCATGGTAATGATTCTATGTCCTACAGTGATTTGAGTTGTTATTTAAATGCATTAAAGAAGTATAATTCAAGCAGTTATGTTGATATAGATGTTGTTCCTTGTAGTAATCAATTTGAGAGGGTGTTTACTAGTTTTAGGTCTTGTTTACTTGATTTCAGGCATTGTCGAGCTATGATATTTTTAGATGCTACTCATTTAAGGGGTGTCTAGATGTTTTGATGGGTGCTACTGCAAAAAATGATAATCAAGGTGTGATTTTATTTTATTTTAATGTAGTTTTATTGTTTTTTCCTTTTTTTTAATGTACAAAAGATTTAGTTTGTAATTATGTTACATGTTAGTATCAGAATCTTGTATACAGTATCAGAATTTGAGAACTGTTATATTGTATGCTATCAGAATTTAATTATTTTATGTTATAAAAATTTAGTTAATAGTTGATATCATGATTTGGAAAAAGTTATATTGTGTAGATCAGAATTTTGGTACTATTATAAATTAAATTTTACTTGATGGTTGGTATTAGGTTTAAAAAAGTTATGTTGTGTAGTATTAGATTTAAAGTTAATATTTGGTACTAGAATTTAGACAATGGTTGGTATCGGAATTTAAAAAAGTTATACAGTGTAATATCATAATTTAGTCCATATTTTGTATGAGCTTTTAGTTGTTGGCTGGTGTCAAAATTCAGTCAAAATTTGATTAAATTTTGTTTTAATATTTTTTTATTTGTAGGTTTTTCCTATTTAACTATGAGTGTAGTTTCTCTAGAAAATATGGATAATCCGAAATGATTTTTGAATCACTCAAAACAAATGCTTCAAGAAGATCGTGATTTGGTTTTTATGTTGGATCGCCATTAAGGTTTGATTTTAAGTATTCGTGATGTTTTTCCTTTAGTCTTTCATAGTTATTGTTATCTTTATATGGAACAAAATTTTCTTCAAGCGCTAAAGGCACTAAATGCGAATTTTGCTATTGTTGTTTTGTTAAAAATATGTGCTAGAGCTTTTAATATATGTGAATTTGAAGAAGCAAATTTTAAATTTTGTGAAATTGATGGTATTGCTGCTGTGAAATTTTTGAAGGTAAGCCTTATGATAAATGGGTTGATTTGTTTTTTCCGACGAAACGTTATGATGAATGTTGTTCAACTGTTGCTGACAGTTTTAATAGTTGGATTTTGGATGAACGAGTTTTGCAAATTACTACAGGTTTAGATGGAATTTGTGTTAAAGTTATGGAACAAATGGCTAGAAGGAGACATGAGTGTCGTTTGTGGAATACCCCTCTTTGTCTTCTATTGAGTTTTGTTTAGGTGAATTGATTGCAGAAGGATTTGGATGGGATGTATTCAAGTTTCCAGAGTTTGTTTTTGAAGTGAAATTGTCAAACTCTAATCGTGTTGATATTAAAAAATGGATTCGTAGTTACAATCAATGGAATATTACATGATTTCCTTATGCTCATGTTATTAAATGCATAAATAAGTCAAAATTGTCTATTTATGATTTTATTGAGTATTATTTCACTGTTAATGCTTATCGTTGTTCTTATGCTAACGCTATAAATCATATTTCTAATTTTCTTAATCCTATTGTTGATGCTAGTGTTGAAGATGTTATTTAGCCACTTGAGGAGAAACGTGGAGTAGAACTTCTATCAACACAAAGGAGAATTTGCTTACTTTCAAAATAAGCAAAATAGATGTGGTGTATGCAAGCAATTTGTCACAATAAGTGTAATTGTCAAGCTTCTAAGAAGATATGATTTGCTTTTCATGTTGTTGTGAATTTGTTGAGATTTATAATTAGTTATATGACTCTTTTTTGTCAATTGTAATTGAACCTGGTTATAAAAGTGTATTCATTTTAGCATATTTTTAATTTGATATTGTTTTGCTCTTTGTACTTGACCTGGTTATACAATATAATTTGTATTCCCAATTTCAGTATTGGTTTAGTAGTAGTAATATAATCTATTTTAATATTTATTTGTTTATAGATTATTTTGAATCATTACTTTCAATATTTGTGTCTTGATTTTTGCTTGATAATTCAGGTATCAGTTTTTCACGTGGTAATATCGCTCACTCTTTATTATGCTATGATGTAGCTAAGTTTTTATTATGTGGTGATGTTGCTTAGTTCATTCAATATTAGTTCTTTAGTATTTGTTTCAGGTATAACAAAATATGGTATCACTTTTTTAGTTGTATAATATTAGTTTTGTTTAATTTTGTGTTTATACTTATTTTGTGATAGTTATTACATTATGTTTTCAATTTATTTTATATCATTGTAGATTTAGTTGTGTAACATAACATCAAGTGTAAATTAAATTTATGTATTGGTATATAGAAATCAACACGCACAACAATTTAATTTGAAGAAATTTTTCGATAATAAAATGTATAGCATAATACAAGTTACTGGGTATGATTTTTTTCATGCAAATTTCAACGATATTGCTATATTTTACTACATTTTGTATGCAAATGGCTAACTAAAAATAAAATCTAGTCTTAACACAACATCACATGATATTTGTAGGTAAATTCAAACAAGCTAATGTTTAGAGCATCACAAATAAGATCACAGTTGCTTTTACAACAAACTGATAAAATTTCAACAAGGAAGTGTTTATATCTAAAGTAAAACAAAGAAAACTTCAATTAGTTCTAAAGTAACATCATATATTTATATTAGTTTTAATCGAATATCAGAGCAGTTTTTACAACAAATTTACTTCTACATATCTTCATTTTCTTCCAGTCTTGACATTAAATCAGATAAATTTCAACAGTGGTCGTCGTCTTTTAATATCTCTAATACAATTCTAGCTCTAGTTTTCAACACAGTTTCATCTTTTAAGTTGATTGGTATTTGAATTTTGTTCATTGATATGATAAATATCATGACGTATATTCCATAGTCAACCCTATTTGAAAAAAAATATTATTAGTAGATTGGAATAATCTTGTTATGTATCAGTCTGCATAAGTATCAGTATCATTTTTAGATTTAGTAAATATCGTTTTTAACAGTTATGTAGCTTGGAATAGTATTAATTTTGTGTCTGTTCGAG
The DNA here is from genome assembly GCA_030737815.1 of Allium fistulosum. Lineage (NCBI taxonomy): Eukaryota > Viridiplantae > Streptophyta > Magnoliopsida > Asparagales > Amaryllidaceae > Allium > Allium fistulosum. Next base: position 1,094,754,199 of record CM060904.1, on the reverse strand, counting down.
TATATTTAATAAAAGTGATATTATTAAAGAATAAAAAGGATATGAATCAAACATTAAATGAACCAAAGAAAGTTTGCTTTGTACAAAAATTATCTTTTACCAACCGTTACTAAGTTATTAGAATAGGTTGTATACCGTCTAACTCATGTCAATGTAATAGGTATATAACAAATATATAGCATTGTATTTAAGAGATCACGGTGCAAACAGATAATATGTTTTAAAATCAGTTTTAGTATCAGTGTTAGCATCAGTTGTAGTATTAATTTTAGTGCTAGTAGGTATCATTTTAACATCTGTGATAATTGTTTTGTTTCTGTTTTAGTTATATAAAGAAAAGTGGAAATTATGTTGAAGGGCTTCTATTTTCAGGGTAATAAGTTTTATGGACAACACTTCTAAATAATTAGTTTTAAGGACAATTTACAGGATAATGATAAATTCATTTATCTTTTTAAGTTATACAGGAAAATGATAAATCTTTTTATCATTATTTCTGTATAACTGAATGTGATATCCCGGAATTTTGGGCAATATCAATTTAATAATCTGTATTTAAAATTAAATTGATTTGATAATCTTTGTTAATAAATTTGAATCTAATTAAATAAATATTTAATTAGTGAATTTTATCTTTTAAAAATTAATAAAATTATTTCTATTTATAATGTATATATATATATATAATTGTATATATTATAAATAGATGAGCTTAGGTTTGAAATTTAATAAATAAATAAAATATTGTTTTTAAATTCTAATATATTTGGTAATTTGGAAATCATGATTAATTTAATATTAAGCTTTTTCAAAGTTATTTAATAAATAACTATATAGTTTTAAAATACATAAGATAAATGTTTAATTATTTAAAAAAAAATATAGAAGTTTAAAATACAATTTACATATGGTATTAATTCATTTAATAATAGAAGTAATTTATAATCTCTTTTATAAATTTATTTAAAATAGTCAAATTTGATATTTTCAAATAATAATTACAATACTTTGTTTTTATAAACATAAATAGATTTTATGGAAATAAGAATTGTTATTTTAAATTTAAATAGTAGTTATATATGCATATATATAACTTGATTTTAAATTGGATTTTTAAATTTAATTTAAATATGAATTTGGATTTAAAATAAAGATTCAAAAGATAAACATTCTAAAAATATTTGGATAAGCCTTTAATTATATATAATTTGTATATTTACTTTTTCTTTAAAAGAGAAATTCATATATGTATTTACATAAGAATTTATTAATTAAGTTAAAAATCTTTATTAACATTTAAAATATAACTAATTAACTTAAGATGACATGTGTTATTTTCCTAAGCTTCCTATAACATGTGTAATTTAAATAATTAGTGTGTGTGACAAGTGTCATTTAACTTTGTTTTTCTTTTATTTTTATTTTTAAATAATTTCAGCTTATATAAACATATACTTCATTCTCTTCATTTTTTTCTATTCTCTTAAATTCAAAACTAAAGAAAATTTTCAGCTGTGAAAATCTGAAAACAGAAAATTCTGTTCTAAACAAAATCTGTAAATTCCCCTCTCAAACAAATCCGAAACCTGTATCTCCTCTAACCAAATTCTCAGAAATAAAAGCCTGTAATGTATTGCAAAATCAAATCAAAACCAAAGCCTGCATTTCTTAAAGCCTGAGCACTTTCTTCTTCCAACCTGAAATAAACAAGGCCTGGAAGCACTTTATTCAAACTGAGTTTTAAATGAAGCAAGTATGGGATCAAGCAGTAATCTCTGCAACAAGCTTTTCAGATCATAACAATTCAAGTTTTCAAATCAAAGAAGCAAGGGCACTCAAGTTTTAAAGATTTAAAAGCTATTTCAAAAACAAAACAGGTGAGTAACAATCTTTCTAAAAGGGTTCAAATCTGTTTTAAAATCTGGATGCATGCAATAAACATCTGAAGTAGAGTGTGATAATTGTTTGCATGGTTTTAAATATGAATTGTATATATATATATATATATATATATATCTAAATATATGGATGTGCATGTTTGTATACAGAGTGTTGGCTCTGTTCTTGATATACAGGTTACAAAACTTGATCAAAAATTCATATCTCTTTCTCTAGATCTCTTTAGTCTTCAACATATAAACAAAATCTGTTTGTTATGACAAGATCTAAATTTTAAAAAAATAATTTTTGAGTTAAATATGAAAGTATTTTTAACTGGAAGGTAAATTACAGTAAAACTTAATCATATCAAAAATTCGGTCTCAGAGATTAAATGTTTCATGTATATAACCTGATTTGCATTTGAAAATTTTGAATTTTAAAAATAAAATCAGGAATTTTAAGCTTGTAATTCGAGAGAGATCGAAGAATGAACAGAATTCTTATCTGAGGTGATTTCTGGTGATCTATGTGTTTGAATGGGTCGGGGTTCTTCGTAAGGATGGAGGAGTGATCGTAGTATCTTGGAAAAATAATGGATGGCGATGCATTTCATCGAGGAGGAAGCGGTGGTGAGATTTGTTCTGGAACCCTAGTTTTGACTAGGTATTATAAATAGATCATCACGACAGTTTTGGTTGATCGAGTGCAGAGAGGTTTTGGGAGATGGAAGGTTGGTCGTAGGCGAAGTCGTGACCGGAGTAGCAGATTTTCTGGTGATCGGCGTTTCGAGATTTAGGCGTTGCCAGGTTTTGGTCAGTGCAGTGATTTCTGTTTCCAGGTTGGTTGAGTCATCTCGAATTCGATTTCAAGGTTTAGGGTTCGATCTGATGATCGAGTTAGGGTGATTGAATGATTTTGGATATGTGAAGATCATCACTGATGATCGGAGACGATCAGTGCCACCGTGCATGTGCACGGTGCACTTTAAATTTTCTGATGAAATTGGATTTGGGGGATTTTGGGTACTCGGGGTTTTCTCGAGTCAATTGAGTTTTTGCTCGGGGTAAATAGGGGTTTGACTCGAAGCAAATTAGAGGGAGCTCGGGTATAATAGTTGTACAGGTTTCTCTGGAAAATCTGTCTGCTTCAAATTTAAATTTGAAAGCAAGTTTAAAACAGGATTTAAAACCAAATTTAAAATATGGATTCAAAACTGAATTTGTAATCTAGTTTTAAATATTAAATTAAGTTTTATAAAATGAAATGTTTTTAACAACTAAAAATTTGTTACAGTATTTTATAATATGGTTTTTAAATCTGAAATAAAGATTTAAACAGGATTGTGAGTTTAAGTTAAAATTTGAATTCAAGCTTAGTTTGAATTCCAGTTTGAAATAAATAAAGCTTTTGAATTTAAATGTTTTAAAACAACTTTGGATGTTTTAAATATGGTTTAAGTTGAAAATGAACTTGGTTAATTTTTAAATTCTTTTAAATTTCTTTTATAAGACAAGTATTTCTTCAACATGTAATTAAAAAGTTTTTTTTTTAATTGTTTTTAAAACATTGTTAAAGTTAAAATCATTTTCATTTTAAAATCTTAAATTTAAAATGAATTTTGAAAGTAAATTTAAAACAAATTGTTGTTAAAATGCTTTGATAATGATAATTTAATCATTAATAAGATTAAGGTTTATCTTAAAGTTATTTAGAACTTAATGATTTATAATTCATTAAATTATTAAGGTAATTAAGATGGATAAGTAGTTAATTTAATTTATGATTTGGATTAATAAATTTAGTAATTAAGGGTTTAAATTGATTAATTAAGGTTTAATTAAATTAATTAAAGGTTAATTAATTTGAAATTAAGGATCATTAATTTGATAAGTTAAGATTATTAAATAATGATTAGAAGTTAATTAATCAAGTAATTAAGAATTAATTAAGTTATTGTTAGGTACTTAATTAATTAAGTAATTAGAGATTAATTTATTGGTAATTAGAATTAATTAATTTGAAATTAATAATGGTTAATTTAAGTTTAATTATTTAAGAAAAATAATTAAAGAATAGTTAATAGTTAATGTAGATCATTAACTTGGGTTTAATAAATAATTAATTAATGTGATTAATTTTGATAATTAAATAGATTAATTAATTAAGGTTAATCATTTGTGGAATTGTTTAATTAAGTATAAATACTTAATGAAAGTAATTATAGGAATAAATTACTTAATGTAATATAATGAAGTATAATTACTTAGGAAAGTAATTAATGGATAATTACTGATGTAATTAATGAAAGTAATTAAGGGGAGTTAATTACTGATTGAAGATTAATCAAGGTGATTAATAATGTTGTTTAATTAAAAGTTAATTACTTAATGTAATTAATTTAATTAAGTAATTAATAATTAATTTGTAATTAAGCATCATTAATTAATATAATTGATGATGTAAGTAAGAATTGATTAATTAAGTAATAATTAATAAATGAAGTAATTAATCAATGTAATTAATTAAGGATTAATGTAATTAATTATAGTTGATTAACTTAATTAATTTTAGTTAATTAATTAATGATGTAATTAAAGGTTAATTACAATAAGTGGTTAAGGATAATTAATTTGAGTAATTAATTAAGGATAAATTACTTGAAGGTAATTAAAAGATAATTAATCAAAGATGATTAATTGAAAAAAATAATTAGAGGATAATTAATTGATTGTAATTAATTAATGGTTAAGTAAGAAGGATTTATAAAATGAAGTAATTAATTTAATTCACTTTAAATTAATTAGAGATGATATAAATCATTACTTATGGATGGATGATAATACTGAATGCTTTGCATTGATTGATATCTCTGATGAGATATATGCTGTATGATATGGATGTTAGTTGAATTGTGATGATAATATGGATTATCTGATAATGTTGATTATCTATTGTGAATTATCTTTCTTTGTGTATAAAGATAATGAATTGAATTGTTTTAACCTTTAAAACAACTTGGCCTTAAAAGATACGCTTTGGATTTCGATGAGACCGGGATCGGGTTTCCGTATACCGGAATTCCAGGTCTGGAGACCCGAATACCACATCGATCCAAATTAACGATAGGTCGTGAATCAAGTGAAGATGAAGATTCAGAGTGCAAGGGTTATTGTCGTTAACTCTGAGGGTGATTCCAAAACGAGTGTAACGAGATAATGCCTTCGGTTTCGTTCGAACCCGGAACGAACTTGTATGGATTGAATGCTTTCAGAACATCGTCAGGTGGACGATGAGCATTCTAAGTGATGTGTTCTTTTCTAAGGTAATCGTGACCTCAAGCCTCACAAACCGGGAATGGCTAAAACAGGGGAGGTGCAGCAAGGTTAGTGGGTAGCACCCAAGTAGGACAAGGTTACCTCTGTCTAGATGTCCCTTTCTATTTTCGACTTAGTGGTGCGGTTGCTGATCCCAACCGTGAGGTATCTTGTGCGGGAATTATCCAGTAAGGGATGTTCCGACCTTGTGTTGCAGGGGATTGGGAGTGATCCTCGGTACGGTGATCTAGGCCACGTACTGTGACGGGCGGTACCCCAGTAGCCCTGCCATTGTATGGAATCCAAACTCCAATAAGTGCCGTACGTATTAGTTGTGCCCAACTATGTTGGAATGTGAGATGTAAGCATTTCAGCTATTTCTGTATTTTACTTGAAAACCCTAGACCCTATTATAATACAATCGAATTTCCTATCAAATGTTTTGGTTAGCGTAAGGTAAAAACTTACCCATGTTTATTTGTGGGAAGTCTTACGTGATACCTTTTCTTTCAAAAGGTTTTGAAGTTAAACAAGTTTAACCTGTTACTCACACCAGACCCATGTCTGACCCAAGTTGTTTATTTCTGTTTTATAAACTCTTGGGTACTCAAATTTTTACGAGTAGCCAAGGGATTCAGGTTAGCCTTGACGAATTGTGGAGGAGCAATGGAGCAGGAGGCTTCAGCGTTGTAGATATAGATAGTAGTTTCCGCTGTGTTGATCTTGTTTAGATCTTTGTTTGTATTGAGATGTAATAACTAGACAGATGTTTATAACTGTCTAGTATATGATGTGTATCTGTGTAACTCTGATAAGTGTTGTATATGATACTATGTAATATTTATGTGATATAATATATTTTGTTCGTTTCCGCTGTGAGATTCTGATATTGTTTAGTTCTTTCTTTCTCTTCTTTTCTCTTTCTATCCCTTTCTTTCTTATTAGCGATACGACTTTCTATGGAGAGAAAGCCTAGGACGTTACAGTGGCATCAGAGCATAGGTTGAGCGAATACCTAAGCTATTGGTTAAGTGAATATCAGAGCGGTAGGTTGAGTGAATACCTAGGCTCTGAAGTGGTGTCTATCCTGAGAGCGCGTAATTGTTAGTTATATAAAAATGATTTTATATTGTGTTAATTGATCGGTTGAGTGGTATATGGATTCTGGTCAATACGAGTAGCTAACGTTATTGATAGGGATCTCTAAACACTTGAACCAGGCCAACGGACACAATATTGTTTTAAAGAGGTAAATGAAATAATTTTACCCAGAAATAATTTCTATATAAAAAGTATCATTTTAAATATATATATATTTCTACCTATTTGTTGGGTTACCTGTTCGGGTTTTCCAATATAGGATATAAAGGTAGATGAGGTAGGTTGTGTGTAACACGACTACCATTGATTCGAGTCTGAGTGTTGAGGTTGGAAGTATCTGTCGAGACTGTAGACCCAATGCTGTCTCGAGTAAACTTTGTTGTGGTGAAGGATTTCATCAATCTCTGAAGGAAACCTGTTATGGTTCGGAGTTTATCTTTGAAGTTGGATGAGTAGAGTTGGATCTGTCGATTTGACAGAAGCGAGGGATAGTATCCGGGTAACCTCAGGTAATAGTAGCTGTATGATGAGATACAGTGACGATGGATGTTTCCGAAGATGTTTCCTTTGGAACAAGTTTAAGGAAGTATGTATGCTTCGGTGTTGTGGCTGAGTTCAGCATGGTGTTTCTGTTTTGTTTGAGGTTCGAGTTTCTCGAAGATCTTTGGATTAGGAAGTCCTTGGCATCAGTGTCAGCAGTGCAGCTCGGAGGTGTTCTGTGTGCCGGCAAGGAAGTTTTCTGGCTCAGCAGTATTCTAGAGGTGAAGTTCAGAAGCAGCAAAGTGGATCCATTTCTTCGATGGATTGGATAGATAAGTGTAAGCTGTTCTGATTGGTAAAGAGAGAGTAGTTTCTTTGGAAATAGGCTGGGTTGATCGCAAAAGTGACTTGCGATTGCTGAGTGTTCTCTTGGGTTATCAGAGTTTTTTCTAGATGTCTTAAAGGAAGTCAGAAGTTTGTCCGCATCTGGAGATTGAGTTTTCTCATCGACTAGTATTCCAGGAGTGGTACCGGTGGCTCGGTTTAATTGAAGGATGGTTCCTAGAGATAGAGTTTGGTGAAGCAGCTCAGAATTTGATGGAGTATCTGAGTTTTCTTTATGGATCTGTTGAACCATATTTCTAGGATGTGTTGTCCAGTTGTGCTCGTGTTCTTCATCAGTATTCTTATCTACTTCAGATCAGAGTGGTGCAACGGAATCAGTTTGGGAGTGAATCTGTCTTGTTTCATGGATAGGAGGAGTAAGTTCAGTCTTCTGATGTTTGAGGAGTAGGGTTAGTGTTCTTGGTTTTGGAATCAGCAGTTGAGGAAGATTTGGTTGTTGAGTCAGACTTATCTGTAGTATGATATCCTGTCTAGTTTTATAGATCTAGATGAGTAGGAGCTCTGTAGCTTAGTATTATCGATTGTTTGGGTTCTGTTGAGCGAGTATCCCGGTATTTATACCTGGGAAACTCTAGGAAGTTCTATCTAGAATTTTGTCTGGATAGTTAGATTTGTTTGCTTGTGTGAAATTGGTTGCTATGATTGTTAGCATATGGTTGATAATAAATATTGTGGTCTTAGAATTAAAATCTTTGATAGATTATTAAATTACCTTTGTTTTAAATTTCGGGGACGAAATTATTTTAAGGGGGAAGGAATGTGATATCCCGGAATTTTGGGCAATATCAATTTAATAATCTGTATTTAAAATTAAATTGATTTGATAATCTTTGTTAATAAATTTGAATCTAATTAAATAAATATTTAATTAGTGAATTTTATCTTTTAAAAATTAATAAAATTATTTCTATTTATAATGTATATATATATATAATTGTATATATTATAAATAGATGAGCTTAGGTTTGAAATTTAATAAATAAATAAAATATTGTTTTTAAATTCTAATATATTTGGTAATTTGGAAATCATGATTAATTTAATATTAAGCTTTTTCAAAGTTATTTAATAAATAACTATATAGTTTTAAAATACATAAGATAAATGTTTAATTATTTAAAAAAAAATATAGAAGTTTAAAATACAATTTACATATGGTATTAATTCATTTAATAATAGAAGTAATTTATAATCTCTTTTATAAATTTATTTAAAATAGTCAAATTTGATATTTTCAAATAATAATTACAATACTTTGTTTTTATAAACATAAATAGATTTTATGGAAATAAGAATTGTTATTTTAAATTTAAATAGTAGTTATATATGCATATATATAACTTGATTTTAAATTGGATTTTTAAATTTAATTTAAATATGAATTTGGATTTAAAATAAAGATTCAAAAGATAAACATTCTAAAAATATTTGGATAAGCCTTTAATTATATATAATTTGTATATTTACTTTTTCTTTAAAAGAGAAATTCATATATGTATTTACATAAGAATTTATTAATTAAGTTAAAAATCTTTATTAACATTTAAAATATAACTAATTAACTTAAGATGACATGTGTTATTTTCCTAAGCTTCCTATAACATGTGTAATTTAAATAATTAGTGTGTGTGACAAGTGTCATTTAACTTTGTTTTTCTTTTATTTTTATTTTTAAATAATTTCAGCTTATATAAACATATACTTCATTCTCTTCATTTTTTTCTATTCTCTTAAATTCAAAACTAAAGAAAATTTTCAGCTGTGAAAATCTGAAAACAGAAAATTCTGTTCTAAACAAAATCTGTAAATTCCCCTCTCAAACAAATCCGAAACCTGTATCTCCTCTAACCAAATTCTCAGAAATAAAAGCCTATAATGTATTGCAAAATCAAATCAAAACCAAAGCCTGCATTTCTTAAAGCCTGAGCACTTTCTTCTTCCAACCTGAAATAAACAAGGCCTGGAAGCACTTTATTCAAACTGAGTTTTAAATGAAGCAAGTATGGGATCAAGCAGTAATCTCTGCAACAAGCTTTTCAGATCATAACAATTCAAGTTTTCAAATCAAAGAAGCAAGGGCACTCAAGTTTTAAAGATTTAAAAGCTATTTCAAAAACAAAACAGGTGAGTAACAATCTTTCTAAAAGGGTTCAAATCTGTTTTAAAATCTGGATGCATGCAATAAACATCTGAAGTAGAGTGTGATAATTGTTTGCATGGTTTTAAATATGAATTGTATATATATATATATCTAAATATATGGATGTGCATGTTTGTATACAGAGTGTTGGCTCTGTTCTTGATATACAGGTTACAAAACTTGATCAAAAATTCATATCTCTTTCTCTAGATCTCTTTAGTCTTCAACATATAAACAAAATCTATTTGTTATGACAAGATCTAAATTTTAAAAAAATAATTTTTGAGTTAAATATGAAAGTATTTTTAACTGGAAGGTAAATTACAGTAAAACTTAATCATATCAAAAATTCGGTCTCAGAGATTAAATGTTTCATGTATATAACCTGATTTGCATTTGAAAATTTTGAATTTTAAAAATAAAATCAGGAATTTTAAGCTTGTAATTCGAGAGAGATCGAAGAATGAACAGAATTCTTATCTGAGGTGATTTCTGGTGATCTATGTGTTTGAATGGGTCGGGGTTCTTCGTAAGGATGGAGGAGTGATCGTAGTATCTTGGAAAAATAATGGATGGCGATGCATTTCATCGAGGAGGAAGCGGTGGTGAGATTTGTTCTGGAACCCTAGTTTTGACTAGGTATTATAAATAGATCATCACGACAGTTTTGGTTGATCGAGTGCAGAGAGGTTTTGGGAGATGGAAGGTTGGTCGTAGGCGAAGTCGTGACCGGAGTAGCAGATTTTCTGGTGATCGGCGTTTCGAGATTTAGGCGTTGCCAGGTTTTGGTCAGTGCAGTGATTTCTGTTTCCAGGTTGGTTGAGTCATCTCGAATTCGATTTCAAGGTTTAGGGTTCGATCTGATGATCGAGTTAGGGTGATTGAATGATTTTGGATATGTGAAGATCATCACTGATGATCGGAGACGATCAGTGCCACCGTGCATGTGCACGGTGCACTTTAAATTTTCTGATGAAATTGGATTTGGGGGATTTTGGGTACTCGGGGTTTTCTCGAGTCAATTGAGTTTTTGCTCGGGGTAAATAGGGGTTTGACTCGAAGCAAATTAGAGGGAGCTCGGGTATAATAGTTGTACAGGTTTCTCTGGAAAATCTGTCTGCTTCAAATTTAAATTTGAAAGCAAGTTTAAAACAGGATTTAAAACCAAATTTAAAATATGGATTCAAAACTGAATTTGTAATCTAGTTTTAAATATTAAATTAAGTTTTATAAAATGAAATGTTTTTAACAACTAAAAATTTGTTACAGTATTTTATAATATGGTTTTTAAATCTGAAATAAAGATTTAAACAGGATTGTGAGTTTAAGTTAAAATTTGAATTCAAGCTTAGTTTGAATTCCAGTTTGAAATAAATAAAGCTTTTGAATTTAAATGTTTTAAAACAACTTTGGATGTTTTAAATATGGTTTAAGTTGAAAATGAACTTGGTTAATTTTTAAATTCTTTTAAATTTCTTTTATAAGACAAGTATTTCTTCAACATGTAATTAAAAAGTTTTTTTTTAATTGTTTTTAAAACATTGTTAAAGTTAAAATCATTTTCATTTTAAAATCTTAAATTTAAAATGAAATTTGAAAGTAAATTTAAAACAAATTGTTGTTAAAATGCTTTGATAATGATAATTTAATCATTAATAAGATTAAGGTTTATCTTAAAGTTATTTAGAACTTAATGATTTATAATTCATTAAATTATTAAGGTAATTAAGATGGATAAGTAGTTAATTTAATTTATGATTTGGATTAATAAATTTAGTAATTAAGGGTTTAAATTGATTAATTAAGGTTTAATTAAATTAATTAAAGGTTAATTAATTTGAAATTAAGGATCATTAATTTGATAAGTTAAGATTATTAAATAATGATTAGAAGTTAATTAATCAAGTAATTAAGAATTAATTAAGTTATTGTTAGGTACTTAATTAATTAAGTAATTAGAGATTAATTTATTGGTAATTAGAATTAATTAATTTGAAATTAATAATGGTTAATTTAAGTTTAATTATTTAAGAAAAATAATTAAAGAATAGTTAATAGTTAATGTAGATCATTAACTTGGGTTTAATAAATAATTAATTAATGTGATTAATTTTGATAATTAAATAGATTAATTAATTAAGGTTAATCATTTGTGGAATTGTTTAATTAAGTATAAATACTTAATGAAAGTAATTATAGGAATAAATTACTTAATGTAATATAATGAAGTATAATTACTTAGGAAAGTAATTAATGGATAATTACTGATGTAATTAATGAAAGTAATTAAGGGGAGTTAATTACTGATTGAAGATTAATCAAGGTGATTAATAATGTTGTTTAATTAAAAGTTAATTACTTAATGTAATTAATTTAATTAAGTAATTAATAATTAATTTGTAATTAAGCATCATTAATTAATATAATTGATGATGTAAGTAAGAATTGATTAATTAAGTAATAATTAATAAATGAAGTAATTAATCAATGTAATTAATTAAGGATTAATGTAATTAATTATAGTTGATTAACTTAATTAATTTTAGTTAATTAATTAATGATGTAATTAAAGGTTAATTACAATAAGTGGTTAAGGATAATTAATTTGAGTAATTAATTAAGGATAAATTACTTGAAGGTAATTAAAAGATAATTAATCAAAGATGATTAATTGAAAAAAATAATTAGAGGATAATTAATTGATTGTAATTAATTAATGGTTAAGTAAGAAGGATTTATAAAATGAAGTAATTAATTTAATTCACTTTAAATTAATTAGAGATGATATAAATCATTACTCATGGATGGATGATAATACCGAATGCTTTGCATTGATTGATATCTCTGATGAGATATATGCTGTATGATATGGATGTTAGTTGAATTGTGATGATAATATGGATTATCTGATAATGTTGATTATCTATTGTGAATTATCTTTCTTTGTGTATAAAGATAATGAATTGAATTGTTTTAACCTTTAAAACAACTTGGCCTTAAAAGATACGCTTTGGATTTCGATGAGACCGGGATCGGGTTTCCGTATACCGGAATTCCAGGTCTGGAGACCCGAATACCACATCGATCCAAATTAACGATAGGTCGTGAATCAAGTGAAGATGAAGATTCAGAGTGCAAGGGTTATTGTCGTTAACTCTGAGGGTGATTCCAAAACGAGTGTAACGAGATAATGCCTTCGGTTTCGTTCGAACCCGGAACGAACTTGTATGGATTGAATGCTTTCAGAACATCGTCAGGTGGACGATGAGCATTCTAAGTGATGTGTTCTTTTCTAAGGTAATCGTGACCTCAAGCCTCACAAACCGGGAATGGCTAAAACAGGGGAGGTGCAGCAAGGTTAGTGGGTAGCACCCAAGTAGGACAAGGTTACCTCTGTCTAGATGTCCCTTTCTATTTTCGACTTAGTGGTGCGGTTGCTGATCCCAACCGTGAGGTATCTTGTGCGGGAATTATCCAGTAAGGGATGTTCCGACCTTGTGTTGCAGGGGATTGGGAGTGATCCTCGGTACGGTGATCTAGGCCACGTACTGTGACGGGCGGTACCCCAGTAGCCCTGCCATTGTATGGAATCCAAACTCCAATAAGTGCCGTACGTATTAGTTGTGCCCAACTATGTTGGAATGTGAGATGTAAGCATTTCAGCTATTTCTGTATTTTACTTGAAAACCCTAGACCCTATTATAATACAATCGAATTTCCTATCAAATGTTTTGGTTAGCGTAAGGTAAAAACTTACCCATGTTTATTTGTGGGAAGTTTTACGTGATACCTTTTCTTTCAAAAGGTTTTGAAGTTAAACAAGTTTAACCTGTTACTCACACCAGACCCATGTCTGACCCAAGTTGTTTATTTCTGTTTTATAAACTCTTGGGTACTCAAATTTTTACGAGTAGCCAAGGGATTCAGGTTAGCCTTGACGAATTGTGGAGGAGCAATGGAGCAGGAGGCTTCAGCGTTGTAGATATAGATAGTAGTTTCCGCTGTGTTGATCTTGTTTAGATCTTTGTTTGTATTGAGATGTAATAACTAGACAGATGTTTATAACTGTCTAGTATATGATGTGTATCTGTGTAACTCTGATAAGTGTTGTATATGATACTATGTAATATTTATGTGATATAATATATTTTGTTCGTTTCCGCTGTGAGATTCTGATATTGTTTAGTTCTTTCTTTCTCTTCTTTTCTCTTTCTATCCCTTTCTTTCTTATTAGCGATACGACTTTCTATGGAGAGAAAGTCGTGGTCGTTACACTGAAAATGATAAATTCTTTTATCTTTTTCCTGTAAAATGTCCTTAAAACTAACTTTTTAGAAATAATGTCCTTAAAACTTATTACCTGAACAAATAAGCCCTTGAAGTGAAAATCCCCTAAAGAAAATGAGATTATTGTATAATAAAAATGTTAATCTGAAACAAACATTTGATGAACTAAGGAAAATTTGTTTCGTACAACAAACAATTTATTGCTATCATGGCCAAATTATTAGAATTACTTGTGTGCCCATCTAATTCAACTCGGTGTATTAGGCATATAAGAAATATATATATTATTGTATATAAAAGACATAACACAAACACATAACATGTTCTAATAATTAGTAACTATCAGTTTGGTATTACTGTCAGTTTCAGTTGTAGCATCAATTTTAGTGTCAATAGGTGTAACAACCTGTAACATCCCCTATTTGGAGGCTCGAAGCTAAGCGCTACAGATGCTGCAATCATCCATAGTATTAACTTCCGATGACCAAATATGGTAATGTTAATGGTATCCATAATATCAGAAGCACTTGAATATGAAATAAAAATCATCACATATTAAAACATTTTTCTAATTACATTTCAAAACAACATTTCATATCCAAGTTACATAATCCCAAACGTTTCCCAGGTTCAAATAAAATATAATTATTACAAAATATGCTAAGAGTGGCATATGAAGATGCCCCCTTGGTTGACCGGAGTACTAAATAGTCATAACGGACTTAATACAACACAGCGGAAATAAAAACATAACAACTCCTAAATATAGCTAGCATCAGCCTCCTGCTCGTCTTCAGAAGTTTTATTCGTCCACCTACTAAAACCTGAAAATCCTCAACCTTCAACCTACTCAAATCAATTTCAACCTATCTCGGTTATTTGATATTAAGTGAGACCACCGCTTAGCGGAACAGATTTCCCCTCACTAATATCCTTTTAAAGCATATCTTTTGCAAATCTTAATCCTGCAACCAAAACTGGTTAAAACAATAATATCAACATCATGAAAGCATATAAATCAGGTAACAAATGGACTATCTGTCCGAACAATATAGTTTTGTTTGGCTAACTACTAACCTTTGGCTGACTCGGGCCTGCCAAACAAAATAAACAAATAATCAAACTTCTGTTAGATACTCTTCTTTTGGACGGTCTATCCCTAACTTACTTCTCCAAGGTCAACTGATCCTAATGGTTTTGCAGGCTCACCAATAACCTATCCTCACTCTAATATTCCTTTATGTGTGTAACATCATTTTAGTCTTATCTGTGATAAATCCCTGCACATTGGAATTTTGGACTAAATTAGCTAGGGGCTAATAGCTAATGTATAGGGCATGACCCTATACCAGTCCCATCGGGTATTCTAATATCTGAGTCATTTTACTTAGGGTCATCTACCCTTAAATTTTCCTTGAAAACCTCTTCTTTCAAATTGATTTAAACATTTAAATCATACTCTAAACAAGAAAAATATAATCTATGCTTTATTCAAATCACCTTGCCATGTACATATGCCATGTACATATACTTTACACAAAACTTTGTTGATGAAAACATTTACCCCTTTGAAAGTACCCCTTTCGAATCCATTGAAAGTACCCCTTTCGAAACCAAGTAAAACTTTAGTCCGAAAAGCCACAACATACCTTTCGAAACCATTCTTACTAAACCTTTCGAAAACATTGAAAAACCTTTCTTTCAAAAGCTTTGAAACCTTAGACATCCTCTTATCAAAACGCTATAAACATTCCTTTCAAAACCTTTGAAAACCTTCCACTTAAAACCTTTCGAAAACATTGAGGAACCACCCCTTCGAAACCTTCATTTAAAACCTTTCGAAAGTATTCAAATCCTTTTCTACACAAACCTTTCGAAAGCATTTGGGTTCAAGTAAAACATGTGGAATAACCTTTCGAAACCATTTAAAATCATTCCTTTCGAAACTGATTGGGTTTTACCTTCAACAGAACAAAGGGCCGTAAAACAACTAAGTCTCCTGAGTAAAGAAGTGACGGTGTCGAAACCAAACCTTCGAAAGCATTGGAGAAGTGGCTTAGGTTTTAAAACAAGGAAACTCTTTCGAAGGCATTGCTTCGAAAGGTAAGATCCGGAAGCAAGGGGTTTCGCCCCCTTTGAAAGCATTTACTTAAAACAAAAGGCGCAACCTCTTCCGAAACCATTTCTTTAAAACAATTTGACCTGGTCGGAAGCTAAACAAATCTAAAGCAAAAGCAAAGCAGGCGCATTTTCATTTAAAAACAAAGTAAAGCTTCGACCCGTTCGGAACCCCTTGTTTCGACTGCATACCTTTCGCCTATGTCCAATTCGCTGCGTACCAAGTCTTTGACACCATGCGTATTGGTCTCGATGGTGATGGAGGTGGAAGTACACATTCGAAAGCTAGGTGCCGAAAGTGGTGAAATATGTAAAAGGCATGTTTAAACTGATTTTAACTTTTTAAAGTAATTCTTTTCAACTAACCTGCCTTATTTGTCAAAACATGATTGATTGCTAATTTTTTTTCTAAAAGTACTGCCAAAATTTCAAAAATAACAATTTTAATTACTTACAAAAATACCCCTTCTCCTTTTATAAATATATAAAACATTTAAGTCCCATACCTTAACTAATTTTATATATCTATTAAAACACTTAGGAAAAATCTATAAAAACTCTCATAAATCACATTTAATCTGTTTTCTAACATATATTAAATTTAGACCCGAAACATACATATATTATCCGTAATTAATTTTAAACCCAAATAACCATTTACTTCACTAGAAAATTAATATTAAATCCACATTAATTCAGAAATTATGAAAATTGAAACCCATTTCTAAAATATCATTTCTTATCATATACTAAATCGCAAGGCATTTGGATGTCATTTAATTGGGTTTCACTTAAAACATATCATAAAATCTATATGAATCTGCATAAATCATCAACAAGCATATATATCCAATTAATAATAAAAAACATGGCAAAACATTTGCAAATTAGCTCGGATTTAATCTAAAACCAAAATCAATTAAAAACATGAGATGTAGTTATTATTCACCTTTGGCTTGAGATTAAGGAGTTGAGATTTGATCTTTGATTAAGTTGCTTAAGCTTCTTTCCCTTGATTTTAGCTTTATATTCTTCTTGCTTTCCCAATGGTGGCCGACCTCTTATGCATTTGTTTGTGTAAAATGAATGTATGTGAGGGTTTAGGGTATAAGGATATTACTTGTTCCTATATTGCTCTTGTATACTTACCCTAACTTAATTCATTTTATTTCCCTTATTTATTTGTTTAATGGGCACGACTACCCTTCTATTAATCACAAATCTCAATCCCCTAATCATTGCATTATTTTATTTTATTTAACTAATCCAATATCCTAAATAATGTTACTAAAAATTAGGGTTGTTACAGACTCCCCTCCTTAAATAATTTCCTCCATGAAATTACGATAAGGTACACATACAAATCAATCATAAAGGTAAAACATACCATCAAACAAATCAGGATAAGTGTCTCTAATCCTGCTCTCCATCTCCCAAGTACAGTCTTTATCATCGTCGCTCCATTGGACCTTAACTAATCTGACTGCCTTGTTCCTTAGACTTTTCTCATCTTTGCGACTATACGAACTGGCTTTCTAACTATAGTCAAATTTGGCTCTACTACTAAGTCCTCTAACACTGTCGGTGGTATAGTATTCTCTGGATCTCGATTACACTTCCTTAGATGAGAAATATGATAAACATCATGGACTCCTGCCAAACTGCTTGGTAACTCTACTCTATATGCGAGTTTCCCGATCCTTTCTACAATAAGAAATGGTCATACAAATCTTGGTGCTAATTTCCCTGATTTCCCGAATCGAATTATACCTTTCATCGGTGACACCTTAATGAAAACATGATCTCCAACAGAGAACTCTAAGTCTTTCCATCTTCTATCTACATAATTCTTCTGTCTAGGCTAAGCTTCTTTCATCCTAGCCCGAATCAACTCAATCTCCTCTGCAGCTTCTCTAACAAAATTTGGACCAAGAACCAACCTATCCCCGGTCTCTAACCAACAAACTGGAGATCTGCATGGTCTTCCATATAAAGCTTCAAACGATGTCAGCCCAATACTAGCCTGATAATAGTTGTTATACGAAAACTCGACTAAGTATATATGGTCTTTCCACGATCCTCTAAAATCTAGCACATAAGCTCATAAAAAATCTTCCAAGACTTTGTTAACTCTTTCCGTTCGCCCATCAGTCTGTGGATGGTAAGCAGTATTTATCTTGAGCTTGGTTCCTAAAATTTCCTGTAGACCCTTCCAGAACTCACTAATAAATAAGGAATCTCTATCGCTTATTATACTACTAGGAATCTCATGCAGTCTACCCTTTCAATTATTTGATTTAAAATACATTTACAAAGATATATTCAAAAATTGCTTATACTCTTTCTAATACTTTGGAAAACACAAATATACTTATATCACCGGTATAAGTATATTACCAAACATTATATTTCCAATACTTTGAAAATATATTCATATACTTATCTCAATGGTATAAATATATTAACAGAATTTAGGGAAGATTTTCCTCTTTTCCAAAATCATATTTAAATGGGCCAAAAAATATATTATTTAAATTATTTCTTACTATAAACCAAGATACTATACTTCGGTGTTAAGCATGAAAAGAATGTTTCCATACCACCAAAATTAAGAAGAATTAACTGTCAACACAAATCTTATTCATTTATTAAATTTCCTTTCTATAAGACCATTACATACTTCATATCCTTTTATAAATCTCCAAATTAGTTTATAAAACTGTATAAGTCTCTTAAATGATTTATATTCTCTTTATAAAACTCCTTTACCAAATATCATTTATAATCTACTTTACAAAATATCATTTGTAAATCTCCTCAAATAAATCCTTTTTTCTAAGTAAAATCCATTTTATAAAACAATTTATCATTTATAAACATCTTTATTCAATTAATTAATTTCTTTAAACATCATAAATAAATAATCAATTTACCTTAAACAAGAATAATAAGATAAGCAATTAACTTTAAACAACACATCATTAATTGATAATTAACTAACTTTAAAACAATACTAAAACAATTAACTAATAACATTATTAATATAATTAAATATCTTAAACATCTTTATTAAAATAGTTAAATAACTTATCTTTGAATATCATTTATAACCACTTAACCTTAAATTATTATACAGATGAAGTTATTTAAATCTATAACTTTATAAATTCGGAAAGAGGCTTAGCAACCACAATGGTAATAAATCAAGTTACCATTTAATTCAATTTGACTTTTACAAGTCGCATAACTAGTATTTACATAAGTAAACATATATGTAAATAAAAATCAATTAGAAATCACTAGCTAATCCATCACATATTCAATATTAATTAATCCACATATTAATTGATTGGAATATGAGTAAATAAATATCCAAATTAACATAATAGCAGAACGATCTGCTAAATAGATGTTAATATGATCTACTCAACTTAAGTATGCCAGAATGGTATTTAATTCTGCTAAAAAGATGTCATGGATAAGTATAACCACTAAACAACGTTATTATACACATTCGTATTATTTTACTATTAAATTACACTACAACATATGAGTCAATTGATTTTATGAGTGTGTTCTATAAGTAAACATGAACTCAACGCCGTAAACCACGTATCAAATAAATTTCCATATGCGAAAGTTATGATTTTTTAAAGGTTAAAACTAAATTAAATTTAAAACTTAGATTATCAAAACTATTTAATTCCAAACTAACACTCACCCTACCCAAAGCCCACAAGGCCCAACACCTAAGCTCCATCCCCTCCTCTAACCTATACTCCAAACTCACACATCAGAAAACCCAAACCTGGAAATCAATTTCCAAGCATGGACACGTG